>JAPQWS010000087.1:7200000-8400000 GCA_028651295.1 Catharanthus roseus
TTTGATCCTGCATAAAAATGCCATTGTTTCAAATTTGAGTACTAAAATGAACAATGCACAAGTTATTAAGAGCTGTGAATATTTACCAATACTGCTAAGTGTTAGCTGGAGAGGATCCACAGGTGAACGCGGAATCCAAAAGCCAACCTATATAGTGGCCCATGTTAGATGACTTACTGAACCATAGTAAGAAATGTTCTAAGATAAAAGAGCATATATTACATTGAAGAAAGGATGCTGTAAGCATTGCTCTGCAGTTGGTCTCTTTGTTGGATCCCATGAGCAAAGTTGCTGCATGGTAAAACAGGCATTGAATCTTAAAAATTTATTGACACATTAGTAAAATCTAAAAAGCAAACAAATCATATTCTACTGATAACCGTGAAAGGTTACCTTGATCAAATCAATAGCTTCTGGGCTTGCATTAGGAACAATATCTGAAAGATTTGCTGGCATAATCTGTGTCACAACAAAACAAGATAAACGTGAAGCATAATGGTCCAGGCACGAAAGAGCATAAAATGCAAAAAAAGAAACTTCTAGGAGTTTCAAAATGAACTCACTTCAAAATAACAGATGTCAAGCAATCGAGAAATGTTTCTGGCTTCTGGAAAAATTGTCCAATCTGGTCGGCCAAGAACACAACATATCTTGTATAGCTGATCCATTTCACTGGGAATACAAAGAGAGGATCTCTAAGATGCTGAATGATGCAGCTGTGCTAGCAATTAAACTAAACTACTGAACAACAGTTACGCTAGTTAAGCTAGTTAGAAAGGTGCAAATAAATACTTGGTGATTTTTTAGAGAAACAAATCTATAGCATGTAAGTTACATTCTTTTTACCACATAAATTTTTTTAGCAGTTTCCTACACCATTGAAAGAGAATTTTCAAAGTTCATTTTTTAAAAATCATTATCAGGAGGACTTTGCATTAAAAAAGGCTGCAAATACATTCAGATTATGACAGATGCAAATACATTCATATTTTTGACCGCATAAATTTTTTTAGCATTTTTATACACCATTGAAAGTGAATTTTCAAAGTTAATTTTTTAAAAATCATTATCAGGAGACTTTGCATAAAAAAGGCTGCAACTACACTCAGATTATGACGGATGGAAAAGTTGCATGCAGGAAACTTTTTCCATCTTTAACTTTGGGTAGATATCAAAATGAGGTCATTATTCACCTTTCACCGGGGAATATTGGACAGAAAGTGAAGAGTTCAGCAAGTATAGCACCAACTGCCCACATATCTGCAGAGCATTAAAAGATATATTGTAGTTCTTCCGAAAATTGGGAAACAAAAGTGGAAAATCCCAGATATGATGTGAAGGAAAGAACTAAATTGTACTTAGTACATAAAAAAACAAAATGCCCAGCTTCATTGCAGTTTGCACTAAAATATAATACCACACAGGATTCTATGAAAATCCAGAGATCATGCAGTCACAGACAATCTAAGTCATTAGCTACTGGATACTCAGGCTGTTAAGAAAAATGATCAAAGTTATACAACTCATTGCATGCATTCATCTGCTTTTAGTGAGAAAAATCGACAAGGTCAAGATACTATGAGATCATCGACAATTTAATGTGCTTTCAACAATTTCCCTAAATGACAGTTCCACAAGGTGGAACTACTAACGATAACGGGAAGTGAGAAAATCCAAATCCTTCCACAAGATAATTTATCAACATTAAGCTTTAGCAATCAGAATTAGAGATATCGTCACATACCAATTGCAGGACTGTAGGACGAAGATTGCAACAAAACTTCTGGTGCTCGGTACCTTATAAAAATGAGCAACTCTGATAAGCCATGAGAAATTGATAGGAGATAAATACAAAAATAATTTAAATTGAGTAAATTACCCACCAACGTGTAGAGACATAATCAGTATAAGGAGGTGATGATGACAATTCTCTAGCCAATCCAAAGTCAGCAATTTTGAGGATGTCCTTCGTCACCAGCAAATTTTCTTGAGACAGAAAAGTTTTTAACCACTTAAATCCATAGTAAAACTAATCTCCATAAATTGAATATGAGAAGAAAAAGTTATTAGATAAATACACGTCCAAAGAGAACAATACCAGGTTTTAAATCCCGATGAAAGTATCCATTTCTATGCATATATTTGAGTCCTTGCAGCAATTGAGACATCATGCCTCGTATTTCTTCCTCTGAGAGGGGTCCTTGCCTTTCTCTCATCAGTTGGTAAAGATTATGTTCCTACAGGGGCAAGTGCACAATGAAGATACTTCTGAAGAAAATGAATAACTGAGACATATTTCGATCAGCTGATAGTTCAAGCAAATAAGGGATTGTGGGGAGAGATTTCATCCATACCAGAATAGATAGGCATGTGTAATAAAATGGAATATGTAACGATTAGGAACAAATGAAAAGATGCCACAAGCCAATACTAAATCAATTCCTTCCATTTATTTTCTATCTGGTAAAATGTACCGATCGGATATTTCCCCTAATGCTACCAATGGTATATGGGGAACCTTACTGGATGCAAAGTTAACTGAAAAAATCCCACTACTCCAAAGTTCACAAGAAAAGAGACATCAATGGAAGAGACAATACCTATGTAGTTGATTGTATAGAGAACTATTTAACCAGTTGATGGATGTAATGATGACAACTACAGGAAGTCACAAAAAGCTGAATTATACTCCATAAAGAGGCTAGGGACTCAATAAATCTCTTAGCTGCGATTGTGGGAAAAAAATATATGAACCCAAGGCTCTGAATGAAAAACAAGAAAAAAATTAGAAGCTAAATAAAGAATTAGAAGATACCATGTATTCAAATATAAAAAACAGCTCATTGTATTCCCGAACAATCTCTTTCAACTTGATAATGTTCGGATGATTCAACCTTCGAAGGGACTGTAACCGAGAGTAAAAAATTGAAATCATTGCAGTGTACTAGTTGTAATTCGGATATGAATCTTAGTAAATCCAACTGCATAAACGACAAAGTTACGACTGAAGAACAATAAAACGTGCCTTAACTTCTCTTAAATTTACGCACTCGTCCCAATCATAGAACTTCCTTTTCATTTTTTTGACTGCAACCTGTATTTGGAAGTTTTAGTTCAATATACGTAACCATAGTTTCCATAATGTCCAATAATCAAATAGTTCATAGAGATGATTAGCAGACTAAATATATATTTGCTTACAATCTCTGAGGTCTGAATGTTAATGGCCTTATATACACTTCCACAAGTTCCATCTCCAAGCTCTTCCAAGATTTTATACCTGAAAGCAAAATCCAGGGAAGATGACAACTACAAAGCTAAGCAAAATAAGAACACAACTGGTCGCTGCATAACATAATATTAGCAGAGAGCTCACCTTTCCATTATAATTTTTACAATGAATGATGATGGTGATCTACTCAATGAACTTCTAACCTCCAAAGAGAGGTTACTGTACTTTTGGAACAGTGTCTACCACTGGCTTGTTGGTATACGTCTGCATTTATATGCTGCATAAAATACAATATGACATAAAAGGCCCACTTCTCAATATAGGAGTGATTAAAAATCAACCAAAAAGTTATCAACATTCTTGAATGCAGCCTCTACAAGCTGCAACGAGAAGTTATCATCTAACTGCAGCCACTTTTCGCTATTGAATCCTTGCTTTAACTTCAGTAAGGTTGATTGCATCGAAAGAAAATTAAATCATATCATCTCTATGAATTATCCATGAACTTCAATGTCCTATCTGTCAAAGCCCGAAAAGGGAACTGTCAGATAAACATGAAAGGAAATATAACAAGTCATTTGTCATATGACAAAGAACACATATTCTGATGCCTCCGAGAAAAAAGGAAAAAGTATACAAACAATACGTAAATTGAATTTAGTTTGGAACATAGACAGTTGATTACATGCTTCTTTCTGGACAACACTGCGATGTCTTCGACCATCTTTTGAAACATTTGTGCACGTTAAAATGTCCATAACCAAAGAAGCAAGCTTGTCACCATCTAATTCTTGTATCTACAAGCTCACAGTTAAAAGAAACAGCTTTTTATTTATTTATTTTTTTCCTGATACAACAAGAAAGGGATTTGGACGACCTTTAAACCATTCTTGAATTAATCATCTTTTAATTAGGATTTAAAAAACTAAACATACCTAAGCGAGATGAAACTTATATAAGAATGATTTAAACAAATATTATTCGACTGGTTTTCCGGGCAAAAAAAATTACAGCCACTATACTGATCAGACAAAAACGAAAATTCACACATGTAACACAAGTTAAACAACTTTCTTATTTCAACCTCAACATTAAAAAAAAATCAGAAATCCACAGAACAAACTAATCCTCGGGAAACACTTGCTGGAAACTTTTACGGCTGAAATTCAATTTTGATGAATAATAATGAGAAAAAAAACACCGAAAGAATCAGAATTTAAATTATCTATGCACATATTCTCTATATAAACAAATATTCACAATTGAAGCTAAAAATACAGATAATGCAGCTCAAAATCACAATCAAAATACGACGAACATCAAAATCCTGGAAAACTACATATATTGTGATCATATTACTAACAAATAACTCACCTTTGTTGCTGCCACTTAAAGAAGGATCCAGAGAGAAACAGATGAAGATTAATACTCTGTCCTACAATGTAAAGAACGACGTCGTCGAAAGCAATACAGAGGAGAGAGAAGATAGAGATTGCAGAGGGGAGAGAGAGAGAGAGAGGAAAGAGAGAGAAAATTGGGAAGCTTGGATCGTTGGCATATAACAGCATAATCCGCAGAAGAAGCGAAGGAGAAGAAACCAAAGAAATATTAAAGAATTATTTTATAAATTAATTTTTAAAATGGAAAAAATGATATTTTAAAATTTTCAACATTGAGGAAAGAAAAATAATAAGAATCCTTTTTATTAAATAAAATGAATATATGCTTGGTGTTGGGTTGTGGCCGGTGGGGAAAAGATATATGGTCCCCCACATTGATTTACATTAATACCCTTCGCGTGCTTGTTAATTATCGCCATTTATTGTCTTCTGACTATTTTACCCATCTTTGGTTTATCCGTTGGATAACTGGGCTCACAATTGGGCTGAATGTGTGAGTCCAAGTCCGAAGGCCCATCAAGTTTTGATTTCTTATAAATATATAGTGGGGCCCATGTTGATTCCCTCGAGGTACATGAAGGTTATAATTGGAAATTCCTTCTAAGCTGCAAGCTGTACTAGGCATTATATGGGGCAGAATATCCAAAAATGCTTATGCTATAAGATTAGGTGCAGCAAATTTTGAATTTTAACTCAAATTAATTTATATATATATATAGCATTCCTATATGGTATAGGAAACAAAGTTATTAATTTCACAAAGAATTCATTCCTAACAAGAAGAGGTTTTTACATTTACAAATCCATCCCTAATCCAAATCAAATAAGAAAATCCCCAAATTCTCCTTATAAATAGAAACGCAGATAATAAAATATTACACTCATCAAATCTCTATTCTCTTTCAATTAATTTTTTCAGTCAAGTAATCTCTGAGTCTCTCTCTCCCTCCTTCCTTTAATTTCATCCTTAATCTTCTACAGAAAAAACCAGGAAAAATGTCAACTCCTCCTCCATGCACATGGTTACCTCCTCTAAATTCCCATGAAAATATTAGGACAACAATGTCACTGGAAGAAGCCCCCGAAATCCTCCACACAACACCCGATTCAGCCATCTTTATAATAATAAAAGATTCCCATTCCTTCCAACTTATTCCAACGATCACAACGCCAGGTTTCGCCGTGGATGTAATCTTCACCGTCAATTTTATTTCCAATAGCAATAACGTTAATTTTCCAGGTCTATCTTTAAAACAAAGGTTCGCTTTTCCTTGTGATGCCTTACTAAGTTCGAATTTTTATTTCATATTATTCCACAAAATTACACGTATAATGTTAGATTATACCACCGAATTCCCTATCAAATTAGGTTCATCAATTTATTTCCAAGAACCCTATAATAATAATAATAATAATAATAATAAAATTTCTGTACAAAGAAATAACGCTACTTTAAGTCTTAAAATTAGGGAAATTCTGAAAAAATTGAAGGTTGGGAAATTCCTTTCCGATTTTACTACGCCAGTGAGATGGAAAATTGTGAAGAATGTTGTAATATCGGACGAGGAATACGAGGCTTGGAATTCATGGTACAAGGAGAAAAAAAGGGCTGATCCGAGTTTTGAAAATCAGTATACTGAATCAATTAGCCGGCCTCGTACGTTAGACCAAGTTATGAACGAAGAGATGATGAAATTCAAGGCTGCAACGACGTCATCTATACAAGGATTGGAAGTGGTAAAAATAGTTGAGGATGATTCTACTAGTATTACGAAAAATTGTTTAATTTGTTTAGATGATTTTGAATTGTTAGAGTCAGAAGTTGCTAAGTTGCCTTGCTCTCATGTTTTTCATAAGGGTTGTGTTAGTAAATGGCTACAACAAAGTCATATGTGCCCTTTGTGTAGATTTCCCTTGCCTACTCCCCTAGACAATTAGGAATTTTATTATAAGGTGTGATATGTTTTGGTTTTTTATTCATTAATAAAATAGCATTTCTAAACATTATATAAAATATATCCCTTCAAAAAAAATTTATATAAAAAAGTATCTTTACTCCTCAAAGCTTTGATAAGATGTAGTGCATAATTTAAAGACAAATAATTACTGCTTGTTAATTAATTTCATATTTATATTCAAATTTTAATTTTTAAATTAAGTATTCAGATACTTTATTCTACACTTTAAATTTCAATTTTATCAAATACATTCAGGATGTGGTTCGAACCCAAAACTAAATCTATTCAATTTGTATTAATTCAAAACTATTTGTTCAATAATTTTAGTTTCAAAAATATTTTTCTTCAAGAATATTAACCCTACTTTCAATCTAGCCGGATTATCTGCCTATTTTAAATTTTTGGATGAAAGTGAAATTAATTGAGATTACTATTTGTAGCTACCAAGTTACTTACAACCATCCTAAGGATAAATACTTTGGCACTAATTAGAGTAAAATCTGGTCCTCCTTCAGACCTCCTAAGGATAACCCAAGTATCTTTTTTAGTAAATTTAGAATCATCAACTAATATAAGAGAGATTGTAAAGCATAAAGTTGACATGCAGTATTAAATCGCTCTTTAAGTGAATCGAATTCAAGACACTTGACATGCCTTCTCACTTAACATACTAGCTAAAAAAACTTAAATAAGAAAAGTTACGCCATCATACTATATATCTCTTTGAGATCTTTTAACTTATAATTTTCTAAGAATAAACTTCTCCTAATAACATTAAGCTGACAAACAATATTTACCGTATTAAAAAAAAAAAATTGCACCAACCGACTGATACCTTTTGACGAAGAACTTCCTTTCTTCAGTCTTCCATATTTATATTTTACTGAAAAAAGAAAAGTGGGCATTCTGAACCAACAAATCAAACAATTTGATATCATTTCTGAAAGCAAACCCAAAGAAATATGTTTTATTATCCTCAAACAAAGCCAGCCTAGACTTTAACAGCATGAATATTTATATACTAAGCTTATCCTCACTCATTATACAATAAAGAAATGAACCAAATTAGCTCAAATTCAATATTCTCTTCTAAGGCTCTATTATGATCTTCCCTGTGGCATGTCCACCCATACTCTTTTCCCAAGCATCTTCAGCCTTGCTCAACGGATACTTCGAATCTATAATAGTTTTAATTTTTCCTTCTTTCACCAACTTAACAAGATAATCCAGGTTCTCTCCTTTGGGATTACAATACATTGGCACTAGATTCTGCTTAGAGAGAGTCAATTTCTTCACTGCATAAGTCAAGAAGGTACTTGGTGTAGGGGTGAGATCGATTACCATCCCTTTTTTACTCAAATTAGGCGCGAAAGTTGACCATGGAATGCCGGTAGCACAATGAATTACTGCATCGTACTTCTTCCCGGAGGGACTCTTGAGAGCAGCTCCTTCTGGAGTTTTATAGTCAATGACTTCATCTGCTCCTAAGCTTTTAACGAGATCAAGATTACGAGCTCCACAAGTGGCTGTGACATGTGCGTTTCCAAGTTTTGCCAGTTGAACAGCTAAATGACCAACCCCACCAGAGGCAGCAGTGATGAGAATGTTCTTCTGTGGATCGTTATCATGAAGATTAATCCCGGCAACTTGGACGAGGGCCTGATGAGCTGTTAGACCAGCAACCGGAAGGGCTGCACCATCAACAGCTGATACTTCAGGCGGCCTCAGAACCGTCAAGCTTTCCTTAGCCACAGCATATTCAGCTAATCCACCCCCATACTGTCATCCAAATCCAAACAAAACAAAAGCTCAAGTCATTGGAAAATGAAAAAACATTTAAACAAAGCATTCTCGAAAGATGCAGTAGACTGGAGAGTAGTAAGGCATACTCACCGGTTAAGTTGAGAAGATATGACTTACCATAAAATCAAGAACAGCCACCACCTTGTCCCCAAGTTTGAAATTTTGTACTCCAGGTCCAACTTCCACTACCTCTCCTGCAAGATCAACCGCTGGACAATCCACCCGGAAATTGTAAGGTGTAAAACATCTTCATCAAGACTAAGCATATATATTATTTGTACATCAATTAGTGTAAGCATAGTAATAAGTAGGAAACAAAAATCTTTCCATGATTAAAGGACTAAAGGAAACAAATATTGATAAAGAGAAAGAATTCGCCGCACATATCAACTATTTGTTTGAATTGCTCTAAATTTAACAAAAGAGTTCAAAACAGTATAACCAAGCTTGGAACAAGTTGTTCTGATAACATAGCAAGTCATCATATATGATGGGATATGACCCATTGGTTCAATCGCATGTATCCAACTCGACCAAGGCAGCATACGGGTCAAAATGGCCAGAATCGCACATGTGAAGCAGAGGTAAGATACATCTCTCTTCATTTACCCTCACTTACTATTCAGTGAATATTGAATCATTAATATTTATTACACGCAAAGCATTAACTGAATTAAGCATCGGATTTGTTTTGAGGAGCAATCCCTCGACTCTTAACTCATTTCCATCTTGCAGAAATGAACCGGAGCTCAGTATTTATCAATATACAAACACCTGTATTAGAAAAGACAAAGGAAACAACTTTTGAAATCTAAAGAACAGCTGGTTTAAGTTATAACTAGTCTTACCAGGTGTATAAGGAAATTTGCGAGGCAAAACAGGACGAGCCACCCCTTTCTGTACTTTCCAATCAAAAGGGTTCAAGCTTATGGCTTCTAATTTCAGCAACACCTCACCTTTTACTGGGCTGGGTACAGGAATTTCAACATGCTGCAAGAACCAAAATGATCATATAAGATTCACCACCACCATCTT
The DNA here is from genome assembly GCA_028651295.1 of Catharanthus roseus. Classification (NCBI taxonomy): domain Eukaryota; kingdom Viridiplantae; phylum Streptophyta; class Magnoliopsida; order Gentianales; family Apocynaceae; genus Catharanthus; species Catharanthus roseus. The sequence goes on from JAPQWS010000087.1 coordinate 7,209,429, forward strand.
CTTTAGATTAAACAATTTGATTACCCAACCCTAATATCTAAAGTAGCTACAAACAACTTTACCAAAAATCAATAGAAACAGAAAGTGTTAAAGCTCAATCAGAAAAACACTTAAATTTATGCAACTAATTCAAGAGCAAGACTAGAAAAAACATCACCGTAGTGAAAATCAAATTCGCAGAACAAAAAAACACGAGCAAAAATGTGAATTGAACTAATTATTACCTTCAAACCAGCAGCTCCACCGCCGTAGGAATTATACCGAACGGCACGCATAATCTTCCCTTCCTTCTTACTCTGTTCCATTACTAAGAGAAATTAGCTGGTGGAGCGATCGAACTTCAGAATAATCTTAGAGCGATGTGATTTGAATGATACCATGACTTGTTAAGGCCCCTTTTATCATAATTGCTCCTCCTCCACAATTCGAACATCTTCAACTTCTTGACCGAGGAACGGACTTTTCAAAAAATTGGTTGGTTTTGCGGCACATGCAGCTGGCGCGGGTGCAGTATAAATGGATTCAAACTCTTTGATACTCTCAAATCAAGATCTAAACTCTTACCTTAGTGAAATATGGACCCATATTTATATTTGGTTCTGAGTATATTCGTACTTATATGATATTTTTTTTTTTTTCTGTTAAACAAAAATATGTATAAAAAAGATTTCAAAAAATTTAACATTAAAAATCATGCCTCTGGTATTCGCTTTTGGAAGAAACAATCAAGAAATCTTGAAGAAAATTTATCTTCTCAAAGTTATGAGGAAAATTTCTTTTCTCTTAAACTAAGAAAATAAACCATTGAATATCATAAATTTATAAATTATGCATTAATAAAAAAATAAAAATAATATAATATATAAATATATATTATTATTTTATTATGATGGGTATACAGGTCTGACTATCATCCTACCCTACCCAAACCCATTTAATAGAATCTATATAAGTATGAGTACGGATACGGATCTGCGGATATAAAACTTTATCCTTACCTGCTATAAATATGTATAGACCCGCACGAGTACGAGTAGGACCTCTCTCCTTTACAACCCTAGTCGTAATGGTATACTCTATATTACGGACTTCACATTGTTTATATCTATATTACGGACTTCACATTGTTTATATCGTGGATATCACATTGTTTTAAGCACAAAAAATTTTAAATTTTTCTTATTATTAATATAATTAAAAATTTTTTATTATTAATAAGAAGGTATAATAGAAAAATTCATTCAATATTATCTTAGTATCACTATATATAAAAATTGACAATATGACAAAAAAATGAAAGAGAATATTTTGTTTTGAAAAAGTGTAACTAGAATATAAGATAGTAATTATTTTCTTAATAATTTTGTATACAAACAAGTTATTTATCTAAATGAAAAAAATTTGTACTATTGTAGCTCACACTTATGGTATATAATGACATATCTTTTATAATATACTTTCTAACATATTCTTTTAACGTGTAAGATCATTTAATATATATTTAAATATGTTCAAATACATTTCTTAATTTACATAGTCAACTAATATACATTTTTTCTTTAAAAAAATATATTAAAAGATTCACTAAATTATCTTCAATCAATTTATACCAATGTGAACAAGCAAATGACGAAAAATATAAATTTCTTCATTTTAAGCAAGCCAACTTGCCCCTTATATAGCCTCTAAAAGTTGTGGCCACAATTATCCATGACATGGATGAAAGAGAAGAGAAGAAGCAAAGTCTTATTTTAATCCAATGAAAAGTAAGATGGAAGACAAAGATAATATTCCAATCAGTATTTGTCAAATCCATCTTTTCAATACATTTTATAATTGAGTTTATTTTTTTTAATATACTTGAATATATTTCTTTCGATAATAATTTAAAATGTTGCAGAAAAATTATAATATTAAACAATATATTAAATAATTTTAAAATTTAGAGTAAATTATTATAAAAAAAATTTGATAAAAAAAATGTATTAAAAGATCTAAAGTAAATTACTATAAAAGTAATATAGCGTAAAAAAAATATTAAAATGCGTAAAGTAAATTATTTTAGAAGGAGTAATTCAGGGAAAAAAGGGAATTATTAGCTAATTCACTATTCAAACCAGAAAATCACACTAGAGATGATTCAACACTTACAAAACCAAGCCATAATTTAAAGAAAAACAAAGCCTTAAAACCATATTAACATTTCTACTTACTTTAAAGTCATCATTTACACTTAAACATTCTTCCATTTTTAGGGTTCCACTACAATCTTCCCAGTAGCATGGCCATCCATAATCCTTGCCCAAGCTTCTTCAGCTTTGCTTAAAGGATGCCTCGAGTCGATTACGGTCTTTAGCTTCCCTTCTTTCACCAACTTAACAAGATAATCAAGGTTTTCTCTTTTTGGAATCAAAATCAAAGGCACCAACTGCTTCTTGGAAAGAGTCAGTTTCTTCACAGCAAAAGTCCACATAGCACTTGCACCTGGAGTGAGATCTATGACCTTCCCTTTTGGGCTCAAGTTTGGCTCGAAAGTAGACCATGGAATGCCAGTAGTGCAATGAACGACAGCATCATATTTCTTTCCTGATGGACTCTTAAGAGCAGCTCCTTCTGGAGTTTTGTAATCGATAACCTCGTCTGCGCCTAAGCTCTTGACGAAATCAATGTTCCGAGCACCACAGGTGGCTGTTATGTGTGTGTTGCCGAGTTTTGCTAGTTGGACAGCGTAGTGACCTACCCCACCAGAGGCTGCTGTTACGAGAATGTTTTTCTGTGGACCGCTACCATCAAGTTTAACCTCTGCAGGCCCAGTGAGAGCCTGATGGGCAGTAAGAGCAGCCACAGGAAGTGATGCACCATCAGCTGCTGATACTTCAGGTGGCCTCAGAACTGTTAAGCTCTCCTTAGCCACAGCGTACTCAGCTAATCCACCACCATTCTGTCATTTAAACACAAAAACAACAGAATAAGGAAGTTAACTTATCAAATAAAAAAGATACAAGAAAACGTACAGCACATATGCAACAGAAGAAATGTGTAAATTTGAACATCGATGCATGAGGATACAAATGACTATCCCTTGCGTTAGCTCGCGGGTATATTACCAATGAGCACATATAAAAGGAAATAACCAAAGGCAATAATAGATTTTACTGCACATCAACTTCACAAAAAAGAAAGGGGTAAAGAGACAGCAGTGCAATCAAGATATAAGAAAACAGAAAGATGCGACTCACCAAATGATTAAGTATCGCCACAACCTTGTCTCCAGGTTTATAATCTTTTACTTCAGGTCCAACTTCAACTATTTCTCCTGCAACATCAGTTGCTGCTCCAACAACCCCAAGGATGGTAAAAGAAAATGTCTCAATTAGCATTGAGCATATTCTCTATTCATTTTGCAGTTTAGACAGACTAAACAAGAGTATAAGAACTTTAAGATTCTATTTCACCGAGGCAAGTTAACACATGATGAAGAAAAAAGAACCAAAAAGGTTACAGCAGTTTGTCATTTAAAAGAGTCATTTATATCTGAAAGGCTATGAACTTCAACAAAATAGTCAACTCAAAACTCTCTTCCTTTATATTTTTCAATTACAAATCAGATAGTCTCTGTCCACTATACTTTAATTGGCAAAAATAGGTACACTATCTATGAGGTAACAACTCATGCATCATGCTAGCAGATAGTGTTGACTATTAACATTATCTAGCTAGGAAACAGAAAATAAAGTCAGTCATACATCCAAGATCACCTTAAGCAGGATCGGGCATGTCGTCTAAATATAGTGCAAGAAAGACGTTTGCGTGACTCCAGAGTTTTGGAAATCAAATGATAAATGTGTAGAATCTTGATGACATTAAGGAGAAAGAGGACAGTTGAAGTTGAGACATATATATAATAGGACATTACTTTTAGAAAGTACATTCAAACTCCACAAATGTCTTGAAGTGAACATAATAGATTAGAGAAATGCCACATATGATGTAGATTTTCCATAGCGTTTTGTAGAGATAACATATAGACAAACAAAGCATCTCAGGCAGCTGCAAATACTTTCATGAGAAAATACATGCATTCAGAGACTAAATTTTAAACAAAGCCTTCAGTAAACTGGAAGGGATAAGATTCTCCCTGGTCATTGCATACTCTCAAATTGAACAAGCGCCACTAAACCAGTACAAGTTTTCAAACTTACCAGGTATGCAAGGAAACTTGCGAGGTAGTAAAGGGCGCAGCATGCCTTTTTGAATTTTCCAATCAACGGGATTCAAGCTTGTGGCTTCCAATTTCAACAAGACCTCGCCTTTATTTGGGGTTGGGACAGGTACTTCAACATGCTACGAAAAAAACGCCAATTTGATATAAGATTATTCTCATTAGATACAGGATCAATCGGTGATCGATATCCACACTAGATGGCAAGCATCATTTACTAGAGCATTAAAAATTTGCACCCTGATTCCAGTGTAAAACTATTAAGCTCTTGGAAATTGTGGAACAGCAAAATAGAAATAGAGACACAGATAGACAGAGTGTTTCTTCTCTATTCATCAACTAGTTATTTATAGTTAATCCAAAACCTTGAAAACAACTCCTAAGTCCTAACCCAACTGTTAAAATCCTGGACTTTAGGCCTAACTCGAACCCAAAAGTCACCTTATCTCGAGGGGAGGAAGATTACCCAAGCCTTACAATGAGTCATTGTTTATCACCAACTAGTCATGTGTGATTCTCAGAAAACATTAGGTTAGGCCCCAAATTTAGCATGTGAACAGATAAATATATCTGAGCAATGATTTCCTTAACTTTTACCCTTTAATTCCAAAGTTGATCCCTAATTCCCAGCACGGATCACTAATCCAAATACAACTTCCTAAGAAAATAGCCCTTAAATTCAAAAAATTAAAATCCAAGGAGATTCAACAACAAAATGACAACTTTTTAACAATCCAGAAAACAAAACAAGAATCGCAAATAACAAAGGAATAGCAGGAGAGAAAAGGGAAAATTACTACACAGTACATATTCAACTACCTTCAAACCAGCAGCTCCGCCGCCGTAGGAATCATACTGAACCGCGTGCATAACTTTTCCAGCCATATTCGATCAAATCCTTTCCACTCTGCAACTACTACTATTACTCCAATCCGGGGTTTTTACGAACAAATGACTGAGAATCTTCGAGAAATCGGTAGTAGAGACGAGTGTGTTTACAAACAGTAACACGATCACTCAAGAAGTCCCCTTTTTGTGTACGGGTAACGTGTGAACACGTGGCGGAAGCAGAATAATCTTATCAATAAAAAAATTGTAGAATATGGTATTCTCGTACAAAATCTATAGGGATTTGGAATCTTGCGACCGGCCCAGACGCGTGTTATATATTTGGGGAAGGACAGGCAGGGACGGAACCAGGGGCGGCTCGGGTGGGCTCGAGCCCCGGAAAATTTTAAAAACTTTATAATTTTTAGGTATTTTATCTTCAAGTCTTCTTAATTTTTAATTTTTTTTTTTTAATACAACCCCAAAATTTGCTATTTTATTTATAAATTTGGAATTGTTTGAATAGTTTTATACTTTGAATGCATCTATAAAATAGACGAAATTCTAGCAAAACTTTTATTGTCCTTCAGTCCCCCCAATATTTTTGTCCTGGTTCCGTCCCTGAGGACAGGTGTGGATGAAGCTGTATTTGGACGGGTTTCTGTATCCGTACGTTGCTCCGGATACGCCTCCGGTTCATAGTGAGAACAGTGAACTCGTGTTTGGCTTGGGCCTCAATATTCTGATCCGGCCTGCTGTCTTTAGCAACAACGTTCCGGGCCGGGTCTGTTTGAAAATTTTATAGCATCCGATCATCTACGGTACGCCCCGCCAGGGCCCAGGGATCATTTGATTTTTTCTTTTTTTTTTTTAAACTGATGTATAAACTCCCTCTAAGTGACATTTATATAGACTTGTAATAAAATATTTTGAAAAAGGATGCAAAATCCAATTCATATTACATCTTTTATATTTACATCTGACATATTATAATTAATTAACAATAAAACTAAATACGTACTTTTACGTTCACATTTACATTCATTTTTCATTAAACTACACTGAGTGTATATTAGCATATGATACAAAAATTATCAAATATACCAAAAGAAATTAGTTATAAATAACCATAAATTATTAACTTTTATTTTATTTTTTTAATTATTAACTATTTTTATTATTCTATTTATAGCCACAAAATTTAATTTATCTTTTTCTTATCATGAATTCTTTTTTTTAAGTAGTTATGAACTATTTTCAACATTTCAAATATATTCATGAATTCATAAATATATTTGAGATGTCAAAAATATTAATGACTATTTTCAAAAAGTCGAAAATAGTTTAAATTTTAATATATGAATACATAAAAAATAAAACTAATTTATAATTAAAAAATATAAAATAAAAATTTATAATTATAAATAGATACAAGATTATTACAAAAGAATATGCGGGAAATGTTTATAAAAATTAAAAAAAAAGGCGATCAAAAGTTTTTGAGTAACATACATACCTTACTCAACACCTTCCTTGTAAATCTTCCATAAATCATTCCCCAAAACCTTCAAAAACCTCTGGAAATTCGTTAAGTAAGAAATCAAATGAGGCTTTCACTTTATCCATTAATTCTCCAATAGCAGAGCCAGTAAAAGCTGCAGATTCTATAATCCCATTTTTGACAGCTCCAAAAAATGAAAAAATCAGAGAACTTATTGTTTCCATTATAATCTCCAACAGATACTCCAAACACGCCGTAATTATATTCCCGATTTCATCTAATCCACCCTTAATCGCTTTCCCGGGGAGTTTTATTAACACGAGAACAGTGAAGATTAGCTTGAAAGCGTGTAGAAGCACGCTTAATGCCAATAAAATCGTCTTCAAGATTAAAATGACCATTGCTGAAACGATTTCTTAGGGCTTGGGAAGGAAGTGAAATGAAGAGATGGAGGATGTTTTTAAATTTGCAGAGAAACATTCAAATATATTTTCGTGTTGATGTAATTTCTGAATATTTTTTAGTTATTGAAAAGTTGAATTAGTGAAGGTCATGTATGGTTATAATACATTAATAGTTGTTGTCTACACATTTGAAGAAACAGCATTAATTCAAATACGTGATTTCCATTTTTTTTTGGCAAAAAGATAGGGTGTATTTGATTTATCATATTCGTAAAAAGATAAATTATTTGTCTTGGTATTATTCTTCGCTTTTTACATAATCAACGTTACATAACACTGTAATTATATATATTTTTTGTCTCTTACTGCATGCATTTATGACATGAAGAACGTATGAAAACGTTTTAAATAACATTTTCTCCAATTAATAATGGTACTCGTCAAATACTGTTTCTGGTATGTAGTAACATAGGGCACCATAAGAAATAATATGCGGTAAACATCTATGACATGAATATATAGAAATATTTTTTAAACAACTTTTTTCCAAGTCAATTGTTGGTCAACAGTACCGTCGACTAGATTTTTATACGTCAGGTATTTGTTTCTAATCTCCAGCAACATAAAACATTATAGGAAATCATGCACAATAAATATCTATGACATTAAAAAATATATAGAAATATTTGTTTGAATAACTATCTTCCAAGTTAATATTTAATCAATAGTGTGCTTTCGCTACGTTTTTATCCTATTTCAAATTGCCAACAACATAAGGTGTCATGGGAAACTGTTGAGAATCCCACATGGCTAGTATTTAATAAGTGATTAATCATTGTAGAAACTTGGACAGTCCTCCCCTCTTGAAGATAATGTTTGAGCGTGAGAGAATTTCACATCGACTAATTAAAGAATTAATGAACTCTTAATAAACTTAGGTAATCCTCCTCTTCTTAGTACCTTTTGGATGAGTTTGGACTGCCCACATTGGGTCTCCCGGACAGATGTCAACTCTTCATTATTTTTATTTTGAAATCTACCTCTCTTCTCACAAACAATTTAACTTTTACAAATTTCAAGAAAAAATACTACTTTTTTCAAAATAAAATCAATAATTTAATTTTTACAAATTCCAAAAAAAAAAAAATACTATTTTTTTTTAAATAAAAACCAATCCAAGTTGACCAGCAAAGAGCGTTAAAAAATGTAGACATGATTGGCTATGCAAAGATAATCCATTGGCATTTTTAGCTATGTTCTCTTTCAAATACACAAACTCCAAAAGATAAATAACCATGCCTAATGCAGCAAGACACTGCTGTGAACATTAGAAGAAATCTATAACCAAAACTACAGATATCTTGGCAGCCAGGCAGCCTCTGTTCTGAAATTCTATACTTCCCACTAAACATAATAGAGCTTATATGTACATATCACTACTGTTTCTAGTTAAAGAAAAAAGTGCTATACAAAATGTTCCAGAAAGAAAATGTCTGGAACTCTATGCAGGAAACTAAATTATATATATACACTAAAATCAACAAGCAGAACTTGTTTATATACTCATCAATTGTCCTCAAGATCATATATAGCCTTGACATATTCTTCTGCTTCCCAAAGAAAAGAACCAAAAGCAATGGCCTCCAACACAAATCTCTTGAGACTTGCAAATGAAGTAGAAATGACCTCTTTGGATTCAAGGGCACCGGTTTCATCATCTCCAAACAATGCAGAAGCGTGCCTCTCGATTAATCTCACAGCTTCCTTTGATTTTGGTTTTGCACACATTTGTAGTGTTTCCGGGTCGAAACTCATAAGGTAACACTTTAGATTCTTTCCCTGCTGCTTATGTGGTACTTCACTGACTGACGTTGATGTTGTGTTCATGCTGTGGCCGGAGAGAACGCCCTTTGATCCTATAGAACACGTCTCTGACACTGGACAGTGGCTTCTGTTACCAACATTGGTATTGGTCTGAGACATACCTTCCAAACTGAGCCTTAAGGAAGCAGACTTGATAAGGTATCCATACAGAACAGAAGCAGTATAAACTCCACATAGTTCAAACCGCGAGACTTGAGTTGTTGCCCATTTATCTGTGACGCTGGAATTTGCTTTCCAGCCCACGAGAGAAGTGAGGTGCTCCCTTATCATCTCCAGAACTTCAAAGCTGTGGATGGATTCGAGTTCCCAGTCCTTTGAAGGCCATATCTCAAGCCTGTTATTGTAAATGCACTTGGAGATCTGAGGAAGCATGTGGACTCTGATCGTGTGAAACCTATAACATATTAGCATATACATCACATCTTCCACTTGAGCTTGACATTCACTTACTTTCAATTCAGCAATCCTCCTGGTATTCAAAAGAGACCAAAATCAGTATAACTTCAGGTTATGTGGAATATATTGTTTAAGCGAACAAGTAACACATCAATAGCGTCCACAAATTCTTTGAATCCCAGTACAGATAAGCAAGATCACCATAGCTTGGCTACAGTGGAAAACCTTCTAAAGTTAAAAGAAATATTGGGCATGGATGAACTGCTCACTAGGCAATCTATCACCAAACACCTGCTCACCTTGTGAAAGGCTCAACAGCTAAAAGTTTATCGAAATCCCAGGGCAGAATAAAGCACAAAAAATCTATCAACCATACACCTACACTGGACAAAGATCAAATAATGCATGTAAAATTTGTCTTTACATTCCTATGTGGAGAATAAATGGTTTTACAAAGCCCACATGCTGTCTAGTAGCAGTAGAGGTGGAAGAAACAAAAGGAATACAGAAATCTGAGTAGATGCATTTGGACTTTTCTTTTGAAAAAATCTTCTTTGAGAATGAAAAGGGTAACTTGATTTATAAAACGAGATGTGGGACCCAACCTGAAAAAATTACGTGGCAAATAAAATCAAGCCAAAAATTAAAGCTTAAAGTAGTCAAATATCATGGGAGAAAGATTGTCAACATGAAATTTTACTTTGAGAGTGAGTCGAATAATCCAGGCGGCTAAGCCTAAAAATGCCAAATACAGCAGAGTGCCAATTAACAATCTGGACCTTGCATCTGTCTACTTGGGAATACTTGGCAAGTGAGTCATTAAGATGTGTGATCAAAATTCACAAGTCAATCAAACAGACAATCACAAAATTCTAACAAATTATCCAATCTCATTCTGGAAGGACACGCCGGACAGGATATTCGCTAGTTTATGGCACAGACTTATTATGCACAAGAAGGACCAAACAGGATAAACGAACAATTTGGGTTGCATAACTAGGAAGCAGAAGCATCCTTGCCTTTAAGATGAGTGTATGCTCAGCAAAAGAAAGGAAAAGGAGATTCCAGATTAAAAAACAAAACTAAATCCTGTTCAGTTTAGCTGAAAATGGGATGCTCTCTTCTGAGAACTTAATGATAGGAGAAAAGAAACCATAACTAAAAAAAACCATGGATGGCCTCTATCAGAAAAGGAATTTTCCAAACTAATTACAAATAATTGGGACATTATACAATGAAATACAAGAAACAGAGGAAACGTTCACAATTATGACAACAGAGAGTCCCTCAGCCAGATCACAATAGTAACAGAACAGCGTAAATGATATTGAGGGCATTTGAAGAAACATCTCTATAAATCAATCCATTTAATTAGCCTACTAGCATCCATAACTTCTGCCGTAATTAAAAATATCCAGAGGAGAAAAATGAATTATCCCTTTTCTTTGGGGGAAGAAGTGTTCTAAACTCTAAGATAGATATTTGCGATAAGTTATTATCAAGATGAAACAGATTAATCTTCTGAAGGAGAAAAAGGGAGCATACAACAATCAAAAATATTGGATTCCAATTATGTTGAAGCAGAAAAAGACATTACTATACCTGTGAAGAAAAGATTCATCAGAGCCAAAGCTCAAATTCATTCTCTCCATAGCATCACGGCGATCATCAGCCAATTGATCCAAAACTTTCTTAGCAAGTTCAGGAAAATACTCACGATCGTTCAATAAAACCCCAGTCAAGAACGACCCAGCATCAGACTTGGGCTCAATCGGTGTATTAAGACCGCTATATTCTCCACACTGACTAGCTGCCGCCACCGTCAGAGGCCTTCGCCGACTAAAACTGAACGCCGTCGCGAGCCCAAAATTCCGGGATGATGAAATCTTCACCGGAACAGGTGAAGATTGAATAGGAAGAGAAGATGAAAGGGTACTATATGAAATGCAGAATTCCATTGAAACCTGAAGGAGGAGAGGTTTTTGGGATTGAGCAAAGGTTTATATGATATTTGTTGTTGTAGCAGAGGTAATAAAGGAGAGGAAGTGAAGAGTTACGAGACAATGAGGATAAGGATTTGGAAGAGTGGGGCTAAAGGACAAGGGAACGGTGGGCTAATGATGAAAAGCATCCAATGGCAATGCCAAATCCCAACCTCAATGGCAATGGCAATCGATTATTTAAGGGGACTGTTGTGAATTAGCGATGGTGACTACAATATTTGCAACTTGGAAGATAAAATCCAAAAGTAATTCTTTTCCATCCCACTAGGATTATGATTTTTTTATTAGGGTGTCCGATATTTTTTGCCTAATTCAAGAAAGTATGCAATTTCGATTGCAATACTCAAAAGTCGAATATAGAGAAATTGAAATAGATAAGATTCAAGAAAAATGTTAGATATTCTTTATTATTGATTTGATTTGTCATTGATTAAAATTAGATTACTAGTTATAATTCTATATTGATCCTATAAATAGTAGATAATAAGAAATACATCAAGCAGTTATTGTGATCTTCTTCCATCAGTCGCAGTGACTTCTCTTATCCATCGTCGAAAATTCATTTGATGTCACTTTAAAGTTTTTTCGATAAAGTATCTATCAATGTTCAATTTCAATTTCTAAATCTATGTGCTTCAAATTTTTGTCGATGAAGCTGTCTGACTTGAATATGATTTATAAAAAATATAATTTCCTAAATTTTATTTGAAGCAAATTAGAAAAAATATTAGAAATCTAAAAAAATTTGTTCAAAATGAACAAAAAGAATTGTTCAAGCTGAATGAAAAGAGAATAAAGTCATAGATGTGAAATATATTTTTTTTCCTTCTTCAAACTTGTCTCTGATACCATGTTAAATTTTGGGCATGGACCTAACTCACCCCAAACAATACCTCAAGAGAGAAGGACTCCCAAAGCCCTTATAAGGATTAATTATTTCTCAAATACTAGATATGTGGGATTCTCAACACACCCCCTCACGCCAGGATTGGACATCTGGTGCGTGCGTAGAGAAGAATAATACAGAACGCTTCAATTTGATATACCTTTTATTCATTACAATCTACTATTTATATAAGCTACACAATATCCTAATTATAATCAGTATAATATTCTAACCAACCACTAATAAATAATACTACTATTAATAACATACCGAATCTAAAATAATCTCCTATATAATTTAAGATAATTTAAGAAAATCTTACACTAATGTGATATCTCTAACAAAATATATACATGATATAAATCAACGGAAACACAAAATTTAAGAGTGTTAAAAATGCATCATAAAAACACTCCCTAAAACAAAATAAATTTGAACACAAAACCTCTCATCTAATCATACGTTTAGTTAATTGTAATGAGATACAATTACTTTTACAACTTCCTTTTCAAGTTCATATGAATAATATTAATTTGATTTTTTTAGTATGCATCTGAGGCATATATTACTATTATTCAAGATAATTTAGTATATATTTTAATATGTTATTTATCATTTAATGTTAAAGCTTAAATTTTATAAGATTGATTAGAAACACCTCTTATTATATTATAAATTATAGGTTGGATTCATATATCACTCTTCCAAATGCATAAAAAAAATTAAGATAACCCTATCTTATTATCTAAAGTAATTTTCAATAACATTATTAGACAATAATTATTATTTTATAAAAAAATGAAAAATAACACGAAGAAAAAAAAGAAAAATGATTTGATAAATTCTACGATAAAATTTTATTTCTCTTTCAACTCTTTCTCTCTAAACGTGTTCTTTCTCACGTTGCTTTAGAAAATTTTGAAGACTTGAAAGTTAAAAATAGATAATTTTAAAAATTTTATACAAGAAAACATCTATTTTGAATTGAAAACAAAATGAAAAATACATAAAATCGGAAATAGAAGTAGTTGGCGCACTTACTTATTGGTGCACCACCCAGTGGCACACTAGATGAGTTGATGCGCCACTCACTGGTGCACCAATCCATCTTGTGCGCTAACAATTTTTATTTCTAAGTTTATGCATTTTTTGTATTATTTTTACCTCAAATTTGATATTTTATTTTAAAATTGTCAAAATTTTTTATAGAAAAGTGAGAGAACATATCTAGAGAGAGAAAGAGTTTGAAAAAAGATAAAATTTTATTGTAAAAATTTGGTAAGTGGAATTTATCAAATCTCATATTCATAGTGGAAAGCGATGGCAAAAAAAAAGACAATAGTACATGACAACAATTGCCTCCTTTTTTGAATTTATTGTTTCATCCAGCATAGGATATCCATTGCAAATCCTTATCAATGGTAAGCTTATGTGCAACAAAATATATCATATATATATATATATACACGAGACCTTCTAATACATTTTTTTGATATATTGAATTTATATTTTATTTTAATTAAAATTATTATAAAAAATATGTATTAAAGAATGTATTAAATAATCATGATAAGAGAGTTTAAGTGCTAGTTTAGTTTAGGTAAAAATAGGAAAGAAAAAAAGAAGAATGTCACAACATAATATCCTATTTTCTTTGTTTATTTACAATGTAAAACAAAGAAGATGTAAATATATAGGAAGAATTCCCTTTTCATATTAGCAAAATAATTCGTTTTAAAATAGATATGACAGTAAATGATATAAAAAAACTACTATACCCTCTAATAAATGATTTTATTATGAATTTATCCTAAATAAAACTCCTCTCTGAACATCTTAAAAAATATTTACAACTTACCGTCCACTCTACACCCAGCCAAATATAGAGTAGATCTGATTTACCTCCCTTCCACCCTCATCAAACACGTATTAAGTAAATGAATATATTTTCCCTAGTAAAAATAAATGATGTCATTTCTCCCTCATTCTACTTTTTCCTTTACGAATCAAACTAAAGCTTAATAATTCTTATATTAAAAAGTCTCCCAATATAAAAAAGTTAAGAATTCAACTCTTATATGATATGATAGAAGACTTTAGTCTCTAACACATGCATGCCTTAACAAAAACATATTTATTAAAAACATAAAAAACCAATTTAATAGTGTAAGTGAAGTACACTCTTTCTCCCAATTGTGTGAGTTGTGTAGTTTACTAACCAATAGTTTGGTTAGCCATCAATGTCAACCATTAGTAGTTCATCCCAAGGGTCAAAGGGCCACCTTAACTCCAACTTACCCTAGTTAATCATGCCACGCTGGACGGCTTATATGAAAAGATTTATTTCAAAATCATTTTTATATTTATTTTTACAAACAAAAAGCAAAAAAAAATGTAGATTTTATGCATACACCATTCTAATTACCAATCATGTTTTTCAAATTGTGCATATTTATGATTTAAAAGGCGATTTTATTTACTTTAAAAGTCATATTCATACAATTATGTCTATTTGATTCATTTAAACTGTTTGTGAAGCAAAAAAGGTGACTTCACAAAAATATACTCCCTCTTTTTTTTTTTTTACTAGTCATATTTTAAATATTACATAATCACACTGTTTAAAAAATAAAAAATTTTAGATTTTTTTTGTTTGTGTAAACTCTAATACATTTCAAACTTTTTTTTTCTACTCATTATTATTACTTATACTAATTTTTATGTTAGAAAAATAAAAAAGTTTTGGATTTGTTATTAATAGAAAATATAATAAAAAAAATTTCATTAAATATTATATTGAAACTATAATATAACAAATTAAGAAAATATAGAAATTTTTATAATATGATAAATAAAAAAATTTGAGGGAGCAATATTCACCTCTTTCCTTATTGAAGATTATATTAATTCTAGCCCTCGTGCTTATGCAATTATACACAAGACATTATGCAAACAAATATTTTTCATTAGTCATTTTATATTTGTTTTTGGGTCTTTTATTGGTCTTTTTTTAGAATTTTTTTTAGCATAATGCGAAGAGGAAAAAAAATGTAACGGTTGGTTGGGGATGGCCTTTGGAGAAGGCCAAATTCTATCTTAAAAGTCCACTTTACACTCTTGAAAATGACAAAAAAGACTAGAGCCATGTGATCCAATGATTTCACCTCTTCATCTAAAAATTTTTACGTCATATGTAAGTGAGAATTTTGAATTTAAGTTAATTAAAGAGTAATTTAATATCGTATATCAATATAGTATTATTATTCGAAGATTTTTTATATTTCTTGTGAATTAGTTGATAATTTTTTAAAACAAAATTTAAAAAAAAAAATGAAAAAAAAAAGTCAAGAAGATTGAGGAGGGCTCACGTTATCCACTATATTACTAAAAATGTGGTGGAGCAGGTGGGAGTAGAAAACTTTGAGGAATCCGCACCAACTTGGCAAACTTGGGCCTACTACGTTTTTTTTTTTTTTAACTGGTCCTACTTATCGTATGTATGTATTATTTATTGTTTTTTAGAAGACATTTTATTTTATTAAAATTATCGAATATCATTTTTTCGAAATTTTAAAATATCTAAAAAATAAAATTCAAAATTATGTTCATAATACATAATTCTAAAATTGTTAGTGAATGTTTTAAACAATTTCTTCTACTATAACATATCCGAGTCTTTCTCATAAAATTTTTAGTATAGGTTTCACTATAAATGGTGATATAAATATTAGATTATATTAAATTATATCATCTATATTATTATTTTGATTCATTTTCAATAAGTGAATACATCAAAATTTAGAGTTTATTTTTTATAAAATTTATTGATAAAATTTTATAAATGAATATTGCAGATGAAATATATTAGAAAAAGGAAAGGTATGATAAAAGTCTTCTGGGGGGCTCAACTCCATTATTGCCTCTTTTTTTTTCTTTTTATTGTGAATTATGTGGCCTGGCACGTGAAGTAGGCCAAAGTCACCTACTATTTTTTTATGTTTTTTTTAGAAAAAAAAAGACGTGATTTGAATCCAAAAGTTTTAATTTGATGAAAAACGATTCTACACTAAACTATTGCTTGCCACGTCACATACTTCTTCTCACTTTATGAGTGCCAAAAGAAATCAAAAAATCACTTTTTTGTTGTTCAAAAAAAAAAAAACCTCAACATTGTTGCTTAATTAACGATTTTAAATAAATACTATGTTTTTTTTGTAATAAATAAATACTCTATTAAAGATTTAGCAAAAAAAAAAAAAAATACTGTGTTAAAGAGTTGGTAAGATAATGAAATGTGTGACAAAGTGATAAGTTATAAGTTTAATTCACACTTTTACTTTGTTAATGTATCAAAAGAAAACGGAAAGAAAAAGATAGAGAATTTTAAAAATAGAAGTTTTAATGGTGGTCCTATTTACTATACTTTTTTCATTCTATAATTGTGGTCCTATTTCAAATTTTACGTAGATTTAAAAAGTTAGTTAGAATAGTAAATTTTGTTTGATTTATCTTTTATACTCTTCCTTAATATTTGAAACTTGTATAAATTTATTATAATGATATGTGTTTTATTAATATTTTTTAATAAATGAATATTTTTATTAGTTAAGATATAAAATAATGAGGACATATATATAGGAATTAACATGTTAATTAATACATATAAATTGAAATAAATCATAATTTAGAAGGAAAGAAAAATAAAATTATTATGATGATATTCGTAGGAGGGAGGAATTATGAATTTTTAGAATAATACATGTGGTGAAAAACTTGTTTATTATTAATCTCCATTCTCGTCAAAGAATTGATATTTTAATTTAATTTTATTTTTTTGGGTTGAGTTGGTAAAATAGTAAAATGAAAATTATAAATTTATGTTCATGTTCAAAGTCTCTTTTTTAATATGAAGATTTATAGACTAATGCATCATATGAAATTTAATTAGTCTTACTTGTGATCCTCGTGTAGCGACTACGATTTTTCTAAAAAAATGGAAAAAATGAAAGTATAAACCAAAGACACTTGATCGATCATATGAAATATGTAATTAAAATATGATCGTAATTATGTTTAAATATTCATTATATTCTATCATCCGATTAATAGATAGAAAAGATAAAAAATTTAATAAAAAGACGAGGTTAATAAAAAATTTTTAATTTTAATTAAGGGTCGACGAGGATAAACAGAAAAAGCGGTGATGAAATGGAGATGGGACAGGAATGAGAGTTCATTTTGTCCCGTCTCGACTTGTCCCATTCCCGCTAATTTACTCCATTATATTGTTAGACACTTTATAAATTTATTGTCTTTTACAAACTTATAATAGTCGATATTTTATCCAATCATACTTACCGTTTAAGTGTTAAGACTTTTTAGTTGATATTTTTTAGTAATTTTGGTTTGTTATAGTAATTAAATGAGATTAAAATTTTATATATATTATTATGAGGCTAAATAGAGATTTTTAGTCTTGTTTTTCCGTGGGGCTAAATGAGAAATTTTTCGTCCCTTTTCTTAATCGGAGATGGGATGGGGATAGGATCGATTTTACCTCCACTAGAACGGGGACGGTAATCCTCGATATAATTTTAAACGGGAGGTGACAAGGATGAGATATGATATAAAATAACATAACGAGAATGAGATTCTTGATTTTTGTCCCGTCCTGATTGCCAACTCTAATAGTAGAAAATAAAAATAAAAAATAAAAGTATATGTAAAAACTTTTTTATTTAATATTTTTTAATTTCTGAAAGTAAAAATATTTTGAAATAAATAAATTAAAATAGAAAGAATATTATGAATTTGAAATATTTATTTTACGGTGGTCAAGTAAGGAATTGATCACGTTTAGTTACACTCCGGTCAGTTTGATCACGTAATTAAGGAATTTTCCAGCTTGCTTAATCAAACAGATAGACTATATTTTCAAGAAGGGGAAAAAAAAAAAAATAAAAGGAATCTAAAAAAGTTCTAGAAGGAAGAACAATACAAAAGCCTTCAATATATATATATATATATTTGGGGATAACTATTGAGAAAAAGGCTTAATATAGTGGCAAATAGAGATTCCTATTTATATTAAGAATAGAATATTCATACTTAACAGACTTTCATAGATTAGGTCATGTTTTTTATTTTTTAAAATGAACAGTTTTTAGTTTATTTAAAATTATAAATTGTTTCTAATTTTTTATTATATCTACTTTTAATTTAAGACATTACAAAAATATTTTTGAGAAGAGTTACCTAAAAATTGTTTTTGTTTATTGATATTATTAAAATTAAAAACATTAAAATATTTTAAAAGGACTGTTCTTTCAACTACTTAGAATAAGCTCTAATAATAATTCCAATAATACTTTTCTTGGCGTGTGGACTAAGCTCGACAATAATTCTAATAACAATTCCAAATCCAAATCCAAATCCATTTATATCCAAGTATCTAGCCCAACACCCATTAATCTTGCACCTCCTTCTCAAGATTTCTTTTTTTTTCCCTGTCTTGTATTTTCTATAACATTCTTACGACCATTTTTCATATAATATTTTTTTAATATAATTTATAAAATAAAAAATAAACCTTAAAAAAATATTATTAATGATACTGAAATTTTTTTAGAATCCCTTTACTATATATTAGGAATGGAAGTGCAAATCTAATGTGGATGTTTATGAGGATGAGATTTGATAAAAATAATCCTCTAAAAATAATGCTAAGAGTGTATTTTAGATAATAAAAAAAATCAAGATTTAAGTTTTGGGGTAAAAATGTTAACTTTTAAAAGACAGAGGTCTTGCCGTCAAAAATAAAAAGAAAAAGGACGAGGACGGATCAGTGAGTAATCACTACCATGGCGACTGGGAAAGTGTCTGACGCGACAACTGGAGTCAGTAGATGAGAGAGTTGAAGGAGACAGAGAGGGACAGGGCGGGCCCGGCCCGCCCACTCCTCTCGATAGCCGTTTGATATCCATTTTTCCAATCTAGCCGTTCTTCTTCTGCCCGTTAGAATTCGAGGCCCAAAGTTGACTCATCATTTTGTGGGCTACATTGCGTACTCTCTCTCCCTTTCAAAATAAAGAGTCAATTTAGTTCTTAACAAATATATTAAGAATTTTTTAATGAATAAAATATTTTTTCGTAAATATGAAAAATATAACAGGAAAGAGATAAGAGAGAAAAAGATAAAAATATTAATAATTATAAAATGACACTTACTATGAAATTTTTTTTTTTTTTTTAAGAAAGACATTTACTTTTAAATGGATGAGAGAATACGAAATAAGTATATACACCTCCAACAAATAGAATAAATAAATTCATCTGTGGAGGATACATCAATCCGAAATTGAAAGGAAAACAATAATTAAGGGATGTGAAATCTTAATTGAAATATGTATAAAATATTTGAATGATATATAAATAATAGTCATTTTGTGATATCTATTTTGATGTGAACACAATAATTATTAAATCGAGATCATAGATACTATCAAACTCATGAGTCACAAGTGTATAACTCCTGTAATCGAGCAAAAAGAAAAAATAAAGATTTATTTTTATAACTAGAAGTATATATTTTTTTCTTTTTTTGTGACTAGAATGAAAAATCATTTATATAATTCCATACTAAAAATTAATAGAGAAAAGAGAGAAAAAGAAAAGCCCCTACAAATGTCCAACAAAATCTCTTCTTAGTGTTAGCATAGGAGGAACCTAAACATAATAAACAAAATACTAAAAGACCACAACATCTAAGGGAAAAATTGAAGGAAACAATGAATGAGAGAGGGAGTGCCTTGCAAATCAAATAAATATGTAGGCACCAAATAAATAAACAAAATGTAAGGGGGGTTTAAAATAAATTCAACCAAAGCTTTATTCATCCTCTCCTTTGCCGCTTTTAATCTGTTTTTTTTTCATTTTCGATTCTCATCATTCATCCTTCAGAGGGTAACGCTCGGAAACTTGCAAGACCCATGACCTGCATTACACAACCGAATCAAATTTCACCTTCAAAAAATATTTGTTACTCTAATAAATTAAAAAATTATTAAATAGTAACTTTTTTGTATAAATCACGTTAAAAGTTTATATTATTTTTCTTTATTTATTTAATAAATTTTATTAATAAAATATATTCAATTAAAAAGTGATATCTGCGATTCGAGACACATATAAACTCATATCTTATCATAATTAAATCATTGTTTATAAACTTTAATTAAAATTATTAATGATAGTCAAAAGGTAATTTAGTCAATTTTTTAAAATATAAATAAATTTAATTATTTGCTTAATTTTTGTGTTATGTGTATACTATCAATTTTTCTTGACTAATATTCCCTCTTTCTTTTGTTATTTGTCATATTTACACCGTTTTAAAAAATGAGTAATTTTAGAAGTATTTTCCTTATGTAGATTATCATGTCTTTCAAATTTTTTTCCTCATTATTATTTATAATAATTTCTATGTTATAATAATAAAAAAAATGTTAAAATTTGGTATTAATAGAAGGGTGTAATAAAAAAAAATTATTAAATATTATTTTTAAACAACAATGTCATGATTAAAAAAGAGACAAATTTTCATAAAAGATTAGAAAAACATTTTAAATCAACAAACAAGCACACTTATCAACTCTTTCTAAAAGTAATCAATATTGTTAATGCTCAATACGACTTTGTGGGGCGAAATTAATTGAAAATGTAGTTAAATTCGATGCACGCTTCGATAATAGCATTTGACTAATTTGCCATATCAAGAAAAAAACCAAAATCCATATAATAATTTATTTAAAAAAGTAATACTCTCTTATTATATAAAATTAAGTTAATTTTTCATACAAATTAAAAAATATATGCAATTAATGTATTTTTTATAATAAAATACTACATCCAATTGGAAATATATTGTTAAAATTATAAACATTTTTACACATTTTAATATATATTTATTATATAGTTTCTAATTCTGACCTCCTTAATTTATTTATTATCTCTCTTTCCTCTCTATCTCTCATTGTATTATTTTCTCAATTCTTAATTAGTATGTAAAGTTAAAAAGGACTTACCTATCTACAATATCCATTTATTAGTTTTAGTAAACCGTATCTTTTAAGACTTTATCTTCTAGCTTCTTTCCTTTCTACACATTTTAAAAATTTTATAAAATTTAAACAAATTTAAATTTTAATATATGGAAGAGATATAGTAACAATAAAAGGAAGAGTTGAGAGGACTTACTTGGGTCTTTAGTGGTCTGGACCGCAAGCAAATCGAAGTAACAAGTGCCACCAGCCTTCTTAAACTGGGCCCAATAAGCACTAAAAGCATAGTTCGCATGATCCACTAACGAATTCGGGTTATAGCATTTTCCACCCGCTTTAATCGGGTCACAAGTTCCATTACCCTGTCCACAAGCATAACTCACTGCTCCGGCCAACGCCGTCTTGTTAGCTCCTTCAGCCACCACGCACCATACCTTACCTTTATAAGGCACATTATTCGTCGGCTTCGGCAACGCCTTCTTCTTATATTCAGATTCCGGCGTCTTCCCTGATAAATCAATTTCATAAACATTTGTTCCGTTCGGATACAGTAATCCAAAATGTCGCTCCGTACCAGGACCCGGCTTCTGGTTTTCGTTAAACAGAGCAAAAAGGAACGCCGGCAGAACTACTCCCGGCCGTAAAGGTGTCCCTACCGGCGGCTTGGAAGTGAGTTTTTTGACGACGTTGCGGTTGTAAGTTGCGGCGTTGTAGATGTTACCTCCAATTTGATCAACATCGGCGCCGTTGGGCCAACCCGTTTCGGCTATGAATAAACGGGTATCTGGATATCCCATTTTCTTCATGGCGAAAACTAAAGAATCAAGCATTTGATCCAATAAATTGGTATATGTCAAACCCGAATTGGGGTCCGTGTAAGTGATGTTTTTTGAAGCCAACAAAGCATAATCGAGATTAATTTGAGTATACTGAGAAGCCCAAGCGAAATAAGTGTAAACATCTATGAAGAAAAATGATT
The DNA here is from genome assembly GCA_028651295.1 of Catharanthus roseus. Taxonomy (NCBI): domain Eukaryota; kingdom Viridiplantae; phylum Streptophyta; class Magnoliopsida; order Gentianales; family Apocynaceae; genus Catharanthus; species Catharanthus roseus. The sequence goes on from JAPQWS010000087.1 coordinate 7,231,591, forward strand.
TTGTATGGTTTATAAATTTCAACAATGGTCTTATAACTTTCTCTGCAACATCTGATCTAAATGTGCCATTTGAAGGTGGGAAAGAAGATTCAAGAACATCCATGGCAAGAGGGGTACCGACTTTGATTTTTTTCAAGCCAAATTTAGTAACAGAGTACCTGATTTTTCTCATGGCAGGAACAAGATTAAACCAGGTTGTATTCGGTGGACTGCTTAGAATTTCGTTCCCGACTAGAAGGTAACGGATCATAGTTTCTGGGTAAAACGGGACCACATTGATTCGAACCCATTCATCTGCTAATGTTTGATTGGATGAAATATTTGTGATTATTTCATTTGGTACCATTACTGAAACTTGAAGATCTGTGCCTTTTAATGCTTTGAGGATTTTGGGGTTTGCATCGTAGATTTTGACTCTTTTGGCTTTGAGTAGTCCTTGAATTAGCTCAACCGACTTAGTTGGAGTCGGCAAATTGTTTCCTAATTGGCCGTAACAAATTCCTACTTTAGCTGAGATTGCTGCACCTGCAAAAAGTTGTTCATGAAAAAGTTAGAAAAAATTTCAATCGGAGAAGAAGAAGAAAAAAAACCAGATTAGTATTTTGCCAGAACTTACTGGAGATTGAAGCATAGGTTAAGATAGATAATAGAAGGAAAGTAAATGAAGCGGAAGCCATATTCTTGATTGTCATTGTTCTCGGAAGGAACCGGTTGATTGTTTGTTCAGTGTTATATATAGAAGAAGATGTAGTATTATTATTCACTGACAAAACAGAGAGGGTTTATTGATGGTAACAACTCAGCAGCTGCAGTACAGAGTGAAAGAGAGAGAGAGAGAGAGAGAGAGAGAGAGAGAGAGAGAGAGAGAGAGAGAGATGTATTGGGGAGGATGACCGAGGAAGAAAAACTGGATGGTGAAGTATTTGTATATAGAAGTGGGAGACCACTCTGATTTTACTTTAAATACTATTTTTATTTATATGTTTTTCTTTAGAAATTTACTTATGGGATGAAAAATCTGTTAGGTATTTATGGATTATATCAATTCATATTATTTATCTAGTTAATATTTTAAAATTTATTTTTATTAAAATTTCGTATTAATTAAAAAATAAAATAAATTACTTATAAATTTAAGCAATATTCTTTGCCTTTAAGGTACTAGTACCTTTAAGTCCATATCCAATATTTTAATCATCTCTATAAATAGACACATGATAAATAATAGGGTGTATTTATAAATCGAATACATAAAAATATTTTCTAGACACTAAAAAGACAAAAGTATTTCACCTTTAAAGCAAATAATGAAGGAATCAAGATAAAAAAGTTGGAGGGACTGAAGAACAATAAAAATTTTATTAAAATTTTGGGATTCTATTAAAAAAAATTTAAAGAGACTTAAATATAAAAAATTCATAATTTTTAAAGTTCGAGAGTTCAAAGCCACCCGACCCATCCTTTAATTCTATCCCTGCCTATATATATATATATATATAACTCATCAATCTTATAAATTGAATGTCTTAACAATTGATGAGTTCAAAAAATCCCGCCACACTAAAAAATTTTCTGGTGTGAGAGTATCCTCTGTGACCTTTCTTTTGGAAAGAAAAAGGTAAAACAAATAAAGGGAAAAAGGAAATGGCAAAAAGAAGACGAGGCAGAGAATCGGTTCCTCTTGTTGGCTAGTAGGTCTGATGGCTCTTTGTAATGCTATAATGCAAGCCAAGAAAGAAGAAGAAGAAGAAGAAGAATGAATGGGGGAGTGGTTAATAAATCTGATTCTCTTTTTTGACACGTTTTACTACACATGAATGATGTTAAATAAATTTCCATGAAGATGGTAAGAAATAGGGCCCAAAAGCTACAAAACGAACAGAGATCAGAAAGATGCCATAAATCGCAATTAGCCGTTGGCTACTTTTTGAGCTCCACGTCTAATTCAAGTGGTCATTTAGAAAATTCAGGCGCCATTTAATAATAGTCATATAATTTGCTCATTATCATCTATGTGCCATCCATCACTCAGATGATCATAATCAATATAACCTTGAAAAAGTAATTATTAAGGTTATTGATGTCATTATATTAATTATTTTTAATATATTTTATATAATTATGTTCGTATTTTAGTTTATTTCGTATTGTAATTTGAATTGTTTGTGTTAATACATGTATTTATTTTAACGTTTTATTTATTTAGTTGATAATTAATTGTTTAAATTTAATAATGTAATTCATATTACATTCAGTTTGGTATTATAATAATATTACTTGTTAATAAGTTCAATAATCAAGAATTGATTTACTTTAAGACTTCAATAATTGTAATTAGTATTTTATGTGTTCGTTATATCACATTGTGTTTGAATCAGTTTGAAATAATTAAAAAAAACAAGTAATAATAATTTAGTTTGATAATTGAAGTTTAGTTTATAATAAAACAAACAAAAAGAATTTAAAATTTTTTATTTTGTTTGGAAAATTCATATTTTCAGTCCAGAAAACGTGAATTTTGAAATTTTTCAATAAATTGATCGATTTTTAACTCAAAATAGATATTTTCTTCAAAATCATCCATGTATTTTCAAGAACTTGAAGAACATTCAAAGAATTTTTAGAGAGATAAGAAAAAATAATTTCAAAAAGAGAAAAATTCAAAATTCGTGTGTATTTTTTAAATTTCTACACATTTTATTATTGCCCAGTAAAAAATATGACCTACAAGAAAAATTTTATTATTTTCTATTAACTATTAGTCTTTGTTAGTTCATCTACTAGAACTTTTTTCTTATGTGTGTTCAATAATAAAAAGAAAATATTCCTTATCAAAATGAAGATTTTAGCTTTCAATCATACTTTTATTTATAAAATATCTATTAAAAAATATTTTCTTTAAAGTTTAATTTCACATTATTTTCTCCATTTCACAAGATAGGAGGAATTGAATCAATATGCAAGTTTTCACGCTAATAGAGATTCAAACCCCACAAGTTTAGCTCCAACATTTTATAAGTGAATTGTTTATTATAATGTTAAGATGTTAGGCTCAATTTTTATATAAAAGGTTATGTTAAAAGAATTTTAAATTATATTTTAAAAATTAGTTTGTACACTATTTTTACTTATTTTTAATAAGTTACGTGATAATTCTAAAAAAAAAAAAAAAAAAAGGTGACAATCACTTGTTTAGAATAATTTGAATTAAATTGTTCCTGTCACGTATAAAAAGATATATTTGGTCAATTATACAAAAATTTTGAAAAACAATAACGTAACAAAAAATATGTCTTCACAACAAACTTGGAACATATTTAACCAATTTCTCCTACTTTAAAATCAAAATTTCTCCAAATAAATCCAAATTATCAAATGTTACATATATAATCTAACCCTTTGTTATTAAAGAGGAAAGACTTTACTTTCAAATTTTTTATTAGATTGTCCGGTATTCAATTAGAGATGTACAAAAAACAAAAACTACTTTCCACATTTAAAAAATTAAAATTCCCTTATTAATTAACCCACGGCGGCTACTATGGAACCAAGAAGATGTCATCTTTGTTCTTTAAAGATTCCTTTTAGAAAGGAGCTTTTCCAAATTCCATCATCTTTGAAAGACCACTTATGCATTGTGTTTTCTTGACGATATTTTTTAGTTGGTCCTCACATATTCCATCCTCTTATTTGCGACAAAAAGAAAAAGAAAAAAAAATAAATTAACTAAAAAGCCAAATGAATTTTAAAAAGAAAAACTATTACTCATTTTAAACTAAAAATCAGTCCAAATAAAATATTAAACTTTCATATTTTCTTTATTTTAGCATTTAAACTATAAAAACATAATTTGTAGCACTTTATTTTTTTGAGAAAATAATTATAAATGACACAAAATTATTTTTTATTCTTCACAAATAGTTACAAATTTTTGCCTGATTTTTATAACATGACATTAACTCATTTATCTTTTAATACTTAATCATCACTAGTTCAAATATACTTCACACCTTATTATTTATAAAAAGTAAAATCGTCTTCATTCATCATTTACTTCTTCCAAATGAAACTTGACCTGCAAAAGAAAAAAATTTAAATTCGGGAAGAAAAATATATTATAAGATAATTTTATCCTTAAAAAAATGTTAGGTGCTAGGCGTGTGCAATTTATTTCAAAAAATTACTACCCAAATTAATGATTGTGTATGAACGAAATTAGTAGATCGTATAAAAAAAGAAATATAAGTCTTTATGAAGGATTATAAATAGTTTGATAGCATTTATAAAAATTTTCTTTCTCCTATTTTATTCCTTATATATTATACGTCGAGTGAATATAATTTATTTATTTAAAAATATTTATTATTTTAATAAAAAAAATATTAATATATTTTTTTATATAATTATGTCTTATTAGAATAAAAATTATAAATAATAATATATATAAACATTAAAACTTAAACTTAAGTGGGGCGAATCTGTATAAATTTAAAATCGACCTAAATTACTTTCGGATCTAAAAATATATTTAAATCTGTAAAAAATGGATAGAGCGGACCGATTGACAGTTCTAAAGGTGGTATGATGAAACTATAATGAGGCCCATCACGTACGGGGCTCCGGATCCTTTTCAGAGATTTTCCCCAAGAAAAAAAAAAGTAAAAGGAAAAAGAGCAGGGGTGGGGTTGTGCCGGTGCCGGTGCCGGTCTCTGCATTGACTGTGTGAACTGTTCAGTACGAAATTTGCTAAAGCAAATAATATAGCTCCGCCGGTAAGGTGGCAAAATTCACCATTCTGCATTAGTTAACCATGAGAATCACCCTTCGTACTTCACTCTTCTCCATCCTCAGAGCCTCCCTCTACTCCTCTCTGCGCCCTATCTCCGCCGCTTCCGACTCTTCCTCCAAAACCCTAATTCCTAAACCCCCCGTTGCCCCGAATTCCAATCCCAGCCCTCGAACCCGGACACCATTGGAAAAACAGTTCGAGTCATGGATACAAAAACTTCAACCCGGATTCACTCCTTCAGATGTGGCAGAAGCCCTCAGAGCTCAATCCGACCCGGACCTCGCTCTGGATATTTTCCGGTGGACAGCCCAGCAGCGTGGGTACAAGCATAATGACGTCAGTTATCTAACCATGATTGAAATTGTTGTCTCCGGTAAGCGTTATCGCGTTGCCGAGACACTTGTAGAGGAAGTTATCGCCGGTGCGTGTCCGGCAAGCTTACCTCTTTATAATTCTATGATTAAATTCTGCTGCGGACGTAAATTTTTGTTTAATCGTGCGTTTGATATTTATAAGAAGATGTTGAAATGTGAAGATAGTGAGGTTAAACCGTCTTTGGAGACTTATACATTGCTGTTAAATTCTCTATTGCGGAAATTCAGCAGGTTGAATGTTTCTTATGTGTATTTACATGCTGTTAGATCTTTAACGAGACAAATGAAAGCATATGGGGTGATTCCTGATACATTTGTTTTGAATATGATTATAAAGGCTTACTCTAAATGTCTTGAAGTGGATGAGGCAGTTCGGGTTTTTCGTGAAATGGGGTTGTATGGTTGTGAGCCTAACTCTTATACCTACAGTTATTTAGTGAAGGGACTATGCGAGAAAGGGAGAGTGAATCAGGGATTGGAGTTCTTTAGAGAGATGAGACAGAAAGGTTTGGTTCCAAAAGGGGGGACCTATGTGGTTTTAGTTTGTAGTCTTGCATTGGAAAGAAAGTTTGAGGATGCAATTGAGATTGTATTTGATATGTTGAGAAATTCTATGTCACCTGATTTTTTGACTTACAAGACAGTTCTAGAAGAGTTGTGCAGGGATGGGAGGGGAGATGATGCTTTTGATCTTCTTCAAGAGATGAGGAAGAAAGATAGTTTTATGAATGAGAAAACTTACAGTGCTCTGTTGAATGCATTACATTTTCTACGACGGGATTAGGTTCTTACAACATTTCAAGAGAACCACGGGAGGACTTTGTTCAAGTCAAATTGGAACTTCAGATATCTGGCTTTTGTTTAAGCTTGCCAATTTGCCTTCCAAAAAGCAGTGATGAGTTGAAAGTTCTGAAGTACAGCCATCCACTATCTCTGCAGTTGGCATCATGACAGCAGACTTATTCTTCCTAGGGAGGCAATAGTTACTAACAGATTGCTAATTGTTAGCATAACTTCCGTCACCTGGAAGGTAATTCATGTTACTGCAAGCTTCTGTGGCAGCTATTCTTAGTGGTGATCCAAGCATATTTTGTGCTAGCCTTAATTTCCAAGCATATGAAGATGCAAATATCATCAGAAACCCTGCTATGAGTATTGCTAACCAGAGATATGCATGACCCGCTGAAACAGCTTCCTGAGCTTGTTATTGCAAAGTTATCAGAATGTGCTAATAGCTCAGTTTGAGCGTTTGTGTCTGTCAATTTGTCCTCCTGCACTCATGGTTGAAGTATTGGAATGGAATACATACCGAGTATGTGCATGATTTGTGTGGGCACCTTGTTCTTATTTGTTGATGAGGTTCAGATTGTCACTAATTCTTATTGCATCCATGAGTAATTTCTTCAATTGAACATTTCAAGTTAGGCATGTTTTGAGTTTTCCTCAGTTTCTTCTTGGTGGTTAGTGGCAAACTGGCATGCAGAGATACCTCTATCAAAATGGAGTGCCTCCTCTCTTATTTTGCTTTTCTCTTTATACTCTCTAAATTGGAAAGAAGAGACATGGATGGATGCCTTTCTTGAACATTATAGAAGGTGATTCTTATTTGTTTCTCTAGTAAAAAAGATTCGTTTTTCACTCTTCTTCCTCGTTGCTGCACTTTTGCTGCTCTGTTTTTGAATTCCCATCAATAATTGGGCTCTAAAGACTCTCCCCGGCAGGAGTGATAAATAGCAGTTTTCCTCCCTTGCTCAACAACTCAAGGTATAGAAGGTTGTCTATGCCTTGTTTCTCTGTATTTTGATTTGAGTGCTAGTAGATTTTATGTATTGGTGTAGGGGACAGTCTGGATGTGTATGATAGGGATTCCTATTAACATTTGATCACCGTGGATATGCTGCGTGTATTTGTACATTCTCTTTTAACCTATAATATATTTACATTATATTTACATTAGATAAAAAAACAGTGTTTCTCACATTGAACTGTTGCATTTCTGTGGGTTGAATTGAACAAACAGTATTCTAGAATTTGTGCTTATTTATTTCCATTTTTTTGCTAAGAGTGAACCAAATTTTTATAATATAAACAAGCAATTTATGTGTATTATACCCGATAAAAATCTACAAGAAAGTTGTAACAACCATCGGAAAGCCCCCTTGCTCCTCCAAACATGGAAAACACAAAATTGGTATGTGTCACTAAATCGTTCCTTAGTGACCATCTCATTTGACATACTAAATGCAAGTATTTAAGTGAGGAGATCGCATCATAGGACAAAACATTTTTGTTGCCAAACATTTGCTTAACAAGAATTCTAAATGCATGCAAAGGTATGGGAATGGGATGATAAGATTTATTATTGTAAATAAATTAGATCAAACATCAAGTCGTTGTAGTATAGTGGTCAGTATCCCACGCTGTCACCGTGGAGACCCGGGTTCGATCCCCGGCAACGGCGTTACTTTTTTTGCTTCTCTTTTTTTTTTTTTTTTTAATTTATTTTGTTTTTGTATTTAAGTGCATAAATTCTCTTTGGCTTCAAAGTTTATACCCAGGAATTACATCCCTACCGTTTAGAGATAAAAATTAACAATAAGAAGAATTGCATTTACCGTCGGATAAATTTGTAGAAATGACTTGGATAAAAACTATGAAGATTCTTTAAGTTTTTGCGTTTTCAAATAATTATTTATTTGTGATTCTAAATTTTGCCAAAATAAATAATAAACTATTCGAGGAGAAATTATAAGATCTAAATGATAATTCTTTACTCTTATCGTACATCACATCTAATAAAAAATTATTGAAGTAAAGTGTATTTTACTAGTGTCTCAAGGTAAAATCGAAGGAAACCCCTCACTATTATAGTGTAAAGCAATGAGTTCTTGTAATTTTTTTTAGTGAGATAGGTAAAGGCTTCATTTTACCAAGAGACTTTTAAAAGAGAAAAACACAAATATGATGGGCATATATTGTAATTTTAAAATTTTCTTCTTCCCCAAATACATTTCAACATTCCCAATCAAATTCACTCAGATGTTCGGTAAATTCTATAGTACACTTCCTACCATTATAAAAGATGTGTATTATAATGTATTAGACAAATCCCAGTCCAATCCCTCTAAATATCATCTCCACACTGCTATTCCCACCGATTGCTTATAACCTTCGTCTATACATACTGTATAATATAAAACTTGATCCTCCATCCTCACATGTCTGATTTTGCCATTGATCTTGTCCCTCCAATGTATTAGAAAAAAGAAAAAAGTATGTTGGCAAACAAGATATGATGTGATAAATAGTCCATTTTCAAAGATATATCCAAAGAGACTGAAAAAATCTAATTGCTCCTTTTCATTTACATCTAACATTGAAGCTCAGCAAGTAAAAGTATTTCCAAAATTTGTCACAATGGAAACTGAAAATTGTCTCATCATTTTTGTATAATTCAATACCGAAATCCTTTTTCACCTGAGAAAGATTTTTTTAAGGCCTGGGAAGCCACTCACCCCCTGTAGATGAATTTGAAGGCCCTTTTGAAGTGCTTGTATAAGTAGGACTATATTCAGAAAATAAGTCACTAGCTGTTGAATTTCCTTCACTTTCTTTCCATCTTTGAACAGCTTCAGAGAGATTCATAGGCTGAGAATAATCATCACCCCCGAAACTTTCTTCGTCATTGTGGGCAGCTCCTGGCGTCCATTGTACTACGAGAGGAGACAATATGCTTACAACATGTCCCATATCTGGTCTCTGGGATGGTTCGCGAGCCGTGCAATATCCAGCTAATTCTGCTGTTTTACATATGCTTTTGAAAGTTTCTTGGTCTGGTTCTCCTAGCCATGGATCTATTGAGCTTCTGATGTTTTCAGGATCGTTTATAACTTTCCTGAATCGAATAACCAAATGACAATTATCATCTGGTAGTGTTTCATCGAGTGCTTTTAAGCCAGTGATCAATTCCATCAAGATTACACCAAATGCAAACACATCAACTTTTGTTGTCACCCTTCCAGTCACTGTCAAGATACAAACAAAGGCTAAATTATCAATCTTTTCACTTAAATTTCATCGTACGCAACAATGCTGTGAGACTAACAAGAAATTATGTATTTGTATTAATAGAAATGGCATGATTCTATGAGTTAATTGAATTGGTGTACTATACCTCCCTCTGTATACCGCAATCTCCATATATTAGGTGGTTACTCTCTCCTTGTTACAGAGAACATATGACTACTCTCTCTATATTAAAGATGAACGCAATTTGTATTACAAAGCTCTTTGTGTCAGGTGAGTGTTCTTTCTATATCACATGTCACTACTCTCTCTATACTAGAATTGACCTCAATCTCTGTGTTATAGTGATAACTCTCTATATAATACGAGTGATTAGTCCTTTTTGTATTACAACACTCTGTGTCAGGTGACTGCTTGTTCTGTACTAAACGTGAATGCTCCCTTCGTGTATAAGTGAATGATCTCTGTGTTACATGGGACTGCTCTCTGTGTATTACAAGATATACATAAACACAATAATGTATTAGAAGATTTGGAGTCAGCATATATACCTGCATACTCTGGTGCCAGATAACCAAAAGTTCCAGCTAATCGCGTTACTAACGAATGTTTACCATCAGGGGCACTCTTGACTAGTCCGAAATCAGAAACTTTGGCACTCATATCATTTCCAAGAAGGATGTTTGAGGGTTTCAGATCCCTATGGATGAAACTCTGCTGTGCTAAGCTGTGTAAATATTCAACACCTCTGGCAACATCTAGTGCTATTGAGAGCCTTTGTGTCCAGCTAAGTGGAGAAATTCCATTGTCTTTCCAATAGAACAAACGGTCCCCCAATGTTCCTTGAGGCATATATTCATAAACCAGAAGCCTTTCATTTCCATTAACACAAAATCCATGAAGTGCAACTAAGTTTCTGTGTCTAACCTTAGTGAGAACTTCAATTTCAGCTTTGAATTCATTCAGACCTTTGTTACTCACTGTTGAAGATTCCATTCTCTTAACTGCTATCTCTGTTCCATCTGGTAGTTTCCCTTTATAAACAATGCCAAATCCACCTTCTCCCAATATATTATCTGTACTGAAATTGTTTGTAACTTCTCTTAATACTTCAATTGGAATATAAATGCTATTTCCTTCACTGACCTGGAAATCATTACTGCTTGAATCACTGGAGATTTTAATTGCTGTATCATTGTTATTCTTCTCTGGATTTTCCCCATTTTCATTGTATTTTATCCACTTATGATCTTCCTTTTGCTTCTTCACATAACGTTTGTAAACACATTTGTAAACGATAAAGCCTATGATCACAGCTGCAACTGGAACTGCAATAACGGCGAAAACCCAAGTTTTCTTTCCACTGCTCTTAACAGAAGAGGGATCATTTGGAGAACTTCCTGGTGGGGAAGCAGTAGGCAGATCCACTCCAATGAAAGGATTACCAGAAGTTTTCACCTGTACATTTTCAGCAAATTTCGGAACTTTTCCAGAAATGTTATTGTTGGTAACATCAAGAACTTGGAGATTCTTCAAACTGGTTAAGCTACTGGGTATGGGACCAGTAAGTTTATTATCACTCAAAATCAAGAACTTCAACGAAGTAAAGTTAGCAATAGCAGGAGAAATTGTGCCAACAAAATTTTGCTTTGAAAAATTAATCACAGTCACACTTCCTGAACCACAACTAATGTATTTCCAACTTTGACAAGGATTGTTCCCTTTCCAAGATTCAGCCAATGCCATTGGATAACCCAAGTTCTCTGCAACCTGAAGCAAAATTGTCACCTGTGGGTCACAAGGCCCCGGACTAGCATTACAAAAACTATTTGTACTTCCAAGACTAACTTGAACATTTGAAGGAAACACGGGAACTGGACCCTGAAACTTATTATTTTGCAAAGACACATTATTCAGGGATTTAAGAGAAGTTAAAGAATCAGGAATCACACCGGTTAGCTGATTATCACGAATCTGAAGATCAGATAAAGCAGTAGATTGAGATAAATCAGGAATTGGCCCTGTAAACTGATTAACATGAAGCCAAGCTTGTGTCAATTCTGTCATTGATCCTAAAACATCAATCCTGCCTGTAAAACCACTCTCTTGATTGTTAAGCCACAAATTCTGAATCCCAGATTTCCCAAATGACCATGGTAATGATCCAGTAATGTTATTATAAGAAAGTCTAAGATTCTGCAAACTAGGGAATGATCCAAAAATGTCAGGAATTGGGCCCATTATATTAGCTTTACTCGCGATAAAGCTAACGAGGGACGTCGAATCCGTGAGGTTTTGGGGAATTATCCAAGGACTGAGATTACCATTTTCGCTAATGCTAAATGTCTGTAAACTCGTAAGCCCGGATAGAAAATCCGAAGGAACGGAAGAAAAATTATTGTTATCAAGATAAATTTGTTCCAAGGAACCCATATTTGACAATGGGGGTAAAGGCCCCGAAAGCTGATTTCTCTGTAAATTCAACGATTTTAGGGCTGAAAGCTGGCTTAATTCGGACGGTAATTCACCAGAAAGAGATTTAGAAACGAGGCTAATAGACGTAATTTGACCTCCGGAATCACAATTAACGCCTGACCATTTACAAGGGTTTGAACCGGACCATCCGGGCGGGGTAGGGTTAAGAGCTTTAGCCAATTTAGCCATGACGGCGGCGTCATCTGCAAAAACATGGTGGTGATGGAGATGGAGGAGGAAAAAGGCGGTGGTGATTGCTAAAAAGTGTAGAAATTGGCGGTGTTTTTGTTTGAGCATTGTGGAAAGGCGGGAGAGGGTTGTGTTATTTTTTGTCGTGTTGAACGACGGTGATATTAGTGGTTCTCATTATTCTCTGAATCTGTCTCGCCATGGCATCATTGGCATGGACATGAGAGAGAGAGAGAGAAGGAAGAAGCAAAGAGTAGAGTTGGGATCGGGAACGGAGCTGTCTTTGGTACGACGCTTGAATTAAGGAAGAAGTTGGGAGTCTGTTATGGAAGTTTATCATTTTGTTTGCCAGAGAGGGAAGATTTTTACGTAACAAAGGAATGATTTTTTATACATATGGAATAAACGTTTACTTTGTTAATTCTTATTGGCCATTTTGATGCACAATTTTCCAATGACAAAAGCTAATTGCTCCAACAGTGAGGCAATTTCTTGTTTTGATTCGGGGTATAATTGGAAAATTATGGAAAAAGTATATATTACTTCCTTATTGAAGTATATATTTCGCATATTCAATTGAGGAAGTTAATTAACTAAATACTGAGTCATTTAATAAATACTTTTTTCTTGTTTTTTCAATTTTATTCTCGTGGAGTCACTATAATGATTCAATATTGATCTAATAAAAAAGCTTATTTTGGTGTAAATGTGGAACTTTTATGTAATTCAAACATTGGTACACGACGACTTTACAATGCAATTTGTAAGTAATTAAGTAACTCAACAAATTTAAGTTTTTTTTTCTTCAAAATATCACAGAGATAATTTTGTAATTTCATATAAATAATAACAAATGGGGAAAATAGTGAGTTTTGGAGGGGTTTTTTTAATATTGTGTATTTGCAATTATAAAATTATCATTGTGATCTTTTGAGGAAAAAATTTTAAATTTTAACAAGGATAAATTTGTTCAAAAGGACTAAAAAACGAAAATAAATTATTCTAGGATTAAACAACTGAAATTAAAATTAAAGAACAAAAATGGATAAATTTAAAATATTTAGGACTAAACAGGACAATGGCTTTCAAAACTAAAGCACACAAGGGGCAAATGCACATTTTCATTGTATTTTTTTGTGGTATTAATGGATAAGAGTAATTGTTTTTTTCAAAAAATTTATAATTTTGCTACCTTTGCTTTGCTTCATAATAAGGTTAAGTTTTTTTCACATAAATTAAGAAAATATGAAATCAATGTATTTTTTAATAAAATAATCTATAATATATATTTATTAATTTTATAAATTTTTTATTTCAAAACTTTATCTTCTCTTCTCTCTCCATATTTAAAGGCTACTTAGGTCTGAAAAATTAATAAGTAGTGATATATTAAATGAATAGGGGTATTTAAAAAAAAAGTTTATAAAAGGGACTCGTCTTTTAATATGAAACTCTAATATGATAAATTAACCTTATTTATTAATTGAATGTAGTAAAAAATAATGTTAAAGTACTTTATTAAGATAAATAAAATAATGAAAAGGCTTTAATTACATAAATTAAAATTAAGGAGCTTTGTTAATACAAATAATAATTAAGAAAGTTGAAGGGTATAAGTAAGGATAAAAATGTTATAATTTAATACTTTTAAAGGGTTGTATTGTAATTTAATAAAAATATTATGATGTTTTGTATTTTGGAGAAAACGAGACTATTTTTGTAATTATCCCATTCATAAAAGTGACTACAGGTCTGTACGGCGTCGTAGGATGCCCTTTGAAAAAAGCTGACTCCGATTGTTGACGTGGAAACTGTTGATTGGGTGGTGCATGCTGTATTGCGTTGAGCTTCAGGACACCTCACTTGCCATGCTGGCGAGTGAACTTATGATTTAACGCGAACAAATTCATCGCGAAAGACAGAACTCTTTGCGAGTGCAGACTTGAAGAAGGAAGAGGAAGGGTCACTGAAAATGAGATTCATCAGCGCTGCTGCGATATTTTTGCTATTAGTTTCTGTTACATTAGGTAATACCTGGAATTTGATTTTCAAGTTATCGACGAGTAGATTTAATAAGAATTTCAGTTTTGCTTTTCGAATCTGTTGTTAGATTTTTCGACTGAAAAAAAAATGAAATATGTTGTTAGATCATGTAAAACTTGCTGTTTATGCCTGCATTTGATCGGTAATCTGTTCGTGTAATTTAATTGCGTTTCTATTTCTCTTTTGCAGCTTCAGCTAAGAAATCTGGAGATGTCACCGAGTTGCAAATCGGTGTGAGGGTAATTACAATCATCCTCTATTTTTTTTGTTGTTACTAGATCTCTTCCAGTTTCTGCTTGTACTGTTTATGATTTTTGCTTTAGTGTACTTGGTAATTAATGATGCAGAACTGATTATAGATTGAAAATTAGTTTTTACTGACTCAAAGGAGCTGCGAGTTAATCTTTACACTGGCTGATTTGACTCACTAACAGCACATACCTGTTTTTATTTTATCAAATGTATACATATACTATACTACTTATTGCTGAATTGATCGATTGAACCAGCAAATGTTGTACTCTAACGTAACTAACAACTACCAAATATAAGGTGCCTTACTACTCTTATTCACAGCTTCTATTTTTATAGACATGCAATGTAAACTTATTTGGAGTTATTTGCACTTTCCCATGATATAAAGGAGAGAACATATATGCAGGAATTAAACATCTTTTCTCGGAGATCTTTTACTGGACCTTTTTAGGCTTCCTTGGTCCATTAGAACCCAAAGTAGTTCCTGAAGACTTGATTATATTGATATAAAAGAGGACCTGGCACCTCTACACCAGTATGTAATAGGTAAAACCGTAGACAGTAGCTGAAAATGTAAAATCATCAAGTCAAGAATTGGTGGACATTTCATTCGGATGGCACCCAATGCACAATTTTCAAAAGGGCACTTCTCTTCTTCTCCCAAATAATTCACTTTGATGAAACTCAAGATGAAAATTATCAAAATCAAACTTTAAAAAAAGCAGTGTTCTTTACTGTGGGTGAAGATTTCCATGATGGAGCCATTTGCATTAGGGAAAAAAAAGTTATGACTACAACTGATTATTAAGAAAAGGTTATTCACTGATTATTGTAAGATGATGTTATTGAACTACAACTGATTGCTAATGAAATTATGACTTTTTGTTTCAAGTTTCATAAAACCTACGGATATTAAATTAAGTATATTTGAAGTGAGACCGAACAATCCACAGGCATTAGACATCCCAAACTGCCTCTGTATAAAATGTGACTAAATGGTGATCCAACTATAGGAGCCACCATGTTTTCCAAGAAGGAAAACCAAGCTCTACCTCTCACTATTATGTTTCAGTATATATGTTTTCATGCTTCTTAATTATTGTAATGTTTCTCGCTATGATCTTTAGCTGAACTTGCATTGGTTTTTAATTTGAAAATTCTTCCCTTTTTTAACTTTGGAACTCACATCTTATCTCACAAACAATTTACTTTTCACACACTCCAAGAAAAAAATGCATCAATTTTTTTAAATTAAAAATCAATCCTAGTTTAGCCTTGGTTTTCATGCTTTAGAATGCTCGCTTATCTAATTTTCAAACTTACTACTTGTATTGATATGCTTAGTAACTTCTCCATTTTGCCCTCTTTGCTGCAGCACAAGCCAGAATCCTGTGATATTAAGGCCCATAAAGGTGACAGAATTAAAGTCCACTATAGGGTAAGTCAAATCTCTCAATGCTGCCTTGTTCTCTCTCCATGTTGATGGTAGGTTGTCTGGAGAGGCTGCTATTGGTGTTATTGATACTATTCCTGAGTACTAGTTTCATACTTGTAATGAAAAGTTGATCAGATTTTTATGACTGATCACTTTCTGATAGAAATTTACTTGGTGGTACTAAATCGTAAGCATGCTTCTTACAGAATAGTGATTAGGGTTACCTAATTATTACTTATCGTTGTCACATTCTTTAAACAATAGCTGCTATCCTTTTAAAAATGCTGATCCGATTTGAGTGTTGTAAGGTTCGTCTAGATTTTTTGGTTTGAATGTGGAGGACAGGTATTGATGGTGGGTTCGTCTAGGTATATTGTTCTTTTGTTTTCTTGGTTTTTATTTTGGAAGATTCTGATTGCTGTCTAATAAAATAGTCTCCATTTGTTAGAGATAATACATGTCTGTTGACTTTGTACTGATTTCTTTCACTGACATGTATGGGGTTATTATCTTTGCAGGGAACACTTACTGATGGAACTGTATTTGATTCCAGCTTTGAAAGGGGTGACCCAATTGAATTTGAGCTTGGCAGTGGTCAAGTAATTAAAGGTATTTGATTCCAGCTTTTTTGTGGTTCTGTTATATCTCAAACTATTGAATGAGCTAGATATTTAATAGTTTAGGAGGTGGTCATAACATTATGTTTGCTAATTGGTTTTCCTGGTTGTTCTCATTACTTAATGAAAGCTTGACTTCTAATTATTTGCTTTTCTGATAGATAGTCAGTTAAGCTCTTTATGGTGCTTATTTATTAAACATGTATAGA
Organism: Catharanthus roseus; assembly: GCA_028651295.1. Taxonomy (NCBI): domain Eukaryota; kingdom Viridiplantae; phylum Streptophyta; class Magnoliopsida; order Gentianales; family Apocynaceae; genus Catharanthus; species Catharanthus roseus. The sequence continues at coordinate 7,248,003 of JAPQWS010000087.1, forward strand.
ATTGCTAGACAATGAGGGATTGAGGCACCGAAATATGCTAATTAGTTCTTGCAGCAAAACGTCAGAGGACCATTAAGGCTACGTAAGGGTGCAAAATTTAAAACTAAAGCAGCAGTTGATGAGTAATTACTAGTGAGAGTTAGTTCCTACCAATGATTGAATAGGTTCTTATATGGTCGGCAGCCACCATGAATGATGTATAAATTTGATAAAGGTACCAGGCAGACCTTTTTTCTTGTCTACACTCTTTGTTTGAGTTGGTGGCACTTTCTTAAGATGGATTTCATGCCTATTCTCTGAGCATCAGATATTCATTTCATTTGTGTTTGGTAACTCCAGCCAAAATCAGAATGCGGATTCTTAGTGGGGATGTCTCAAATTTTTCCTGTGATGGTCTATTGCCGGTCTGCTAATTGTTACTTGTTACTACCCTACGTGAAATGACTTGATGGTGATTATATATTTACACATGCATATTGCACTTACAAGAGAGAATTTTGTTGCATCGACAGCTCTAAGAAATGAAATTTAACACGATATTAAATAATTTGAATTCTGTTTCTTGAGCAGGATGGGACCAAGGACTCTTGGGAATGTGTGTAGGAGAGAAGAGAAAGTTGAAAATACCTGCAAAACTCGGTTATGGAGATCAAGGATCGCCACCAACAATTCCTGGTAATACTGCTGGGGACCGTGTTTTTGATGCATTAACATTTTACTAGACTCGTCAATGTATGATTCAATGTATTTTCTACTATTTTATAAGTAATATCCCCAAATGTTTGCAGGTGGCGCAACATTGATCTTTGACACTGAGCTAGTTTCAGTGAATGGTAAACCATCAAGTGGAGAGACTTCAGATGATAGCGAACTATAAATCTGAAGAATGTCCTGCAACTGTTTTGTAGGTCAATTAATCCCTGGGAAGGAGCCCTAGTGGCACCATCACAGAAAGCATCTGTCACTTATTCTTTTCTTGTATTTCTCTTCTTGAGTTTGGTATTTAAGGGAACTGATAACTCTTGGCATATTGAAACTAGTTGTAGTTCCTGGTAGTGCGGACTTAACTGTGTCTTAATCAATAGGTTTCCTCTGCTAAAGCAAAGCTACTTCCTTCAAAGTTCAAACTTCCAAGGTAGTTTGACAAACTGATGTTAGTATATTGATATGAAACTGTTGGCACACAGGCCCTGTGGTTTTTATGCTTTTGTTTGATCTTTCTCTTGTTCCATATTGTCTGCAACAAAGTGCGATTTTTTTTTTTTTTTAAATTTGGGAAGGAATGTGGTTCGAACTCAGGACTTTTGTTCGGTAAAATTCATTCTTTTATCATTAAATTAACTATCTTGCAGCTAAAGAGTGATTAATAATACATAATGGAATGTTTCAAGGTTCTTCGGTATTGGTTTTTTTTTTAAAAAAAAAGGTTCTTGGGGAAGTAAGTTTTGGTCATGATCCGCCTAGTAACTCTTTGCTGGTAAGAAAGGCATGACGATTGACAACCCGTCACTTTTACCCAAAAAAAAAATTGAGAACCCTTCAATTACGAACTAACGCTTGGGCTGGATGGATATGTTGACTTACCCACAAAAAAAATGAGTTTGTTACTGACATGATTACTATAATGGAGTTGGGTAGATCAAAATGAAATGTATTACTAGTTTTAGTAAAAAAATTTTAACTTTTTATAGACAAATTTTTTTTGGTTAAAAAAGAGTGTTCATGAGGTAGGACACATGTTATTTATTCACGGTTCGAAAATACTAAAAGACTTCACATATGTAAATATGGAAGGTAGCTTCCATCAGAGTATCTATGTGATCTAACCATTATTCGATGTCCTAGCTTGGGACCTTGCAAACACCCACTCATTGCCAGTCAGACATGGTCGGTGGTATGGGACGGGAAAAGAAATACTAGACTCGATTTCGAAGTCCTTTCCCACAACCCAACTAACTTCCTATGTTCTTAATACAGTAACAAGAAAAAATGATCCCAAGTGTTTATTGTTAGGGTGGTTATCTATAATATGCCTTATGTTTTTATTAAAAACTTCCTTTAAAAATAATTTTTATATTATCTATTATTTTTAATTTCAATAATAAAAGTATACTTTTTGATTTATTAAGATGATAAATATTTAAAATGAAGACATAAAGTGAAAAAAACGAATACGTACAAGTTTATTTTGTTATCTATAAACTTTTTTTCTCTTTTTGAAAGGGATTAAAAAATTAAAGCAACCCCACCCCCCCCCCACGCCCTCCCCACCTCTGTTAATGCAAAAAATAAACTTAAAAAAAAACTCCAGAAGCATCGTGAGTCGTGACCCTTCGTAACTGGACTCTCATACTAACTAAACCCTTGTTAGAACTCTCTAGAACCCAACCCAAACTCCCCCTTCTTCATTCTCATTTCACACCATTATTAAGCTCCTCCCTCACTCACCCTTCTCTACACTTTACATTATTCCGCTGCTCATTTCTTTTACGCTCTTTCATCTCTCCCAACGCAAAGTCTGTAGAAGTTTCTAGGGTTCAAAATAATGGACGAGGATTTCGATATGCCGCCGGCTGGAGAAATGGGCGAAGACTTCGATCTACCGGACGATCCGGTGTGGAAGGTCGGAGAAGAGAAGGAGATCGGAAATGAAGGATTAAAGAAGAAACTTGTTAAAGAAGGTGAAGGATGGGACACTCCTGATAATGGTGACGAAGTTGAAGGTAAATTTTGTTAACTTGCTTTTTCTCTCTAGACTGGAAAGGTGTCTTGTGTTAATGTTGCTTCTGTTTCTTTTGATGTGTATTTAACCTTTTGTTGCTTTCTGTTTTGATAACTATCAGTTCATTACACTGGAACTTTGCTTGATGGAACCAAGTTTGATTCAAGTCGTGACAGGGGAACTCCATTTAAGTTCACGCTTGGCCAAGGTAAGAAATTTTTTATTTTTCTCTCAATCTTTTATTGTATGGGAACGGTTGGAGGCTGCTTCTGTTATGTGTGGTGTATTTTTCCTACTTTAATGCCTTCAATGCTTGTATTGCAGTAGTTTGATTGGTCTGAGGTTCTCTCTGACATTTACATATGCTAATTGTTTATTTAGTTATAACTCATCAATAAAATCAAATTTAAATAATATGTCTTTTCTCTGGGTTAAGTACATGGTTAATCACATGCTGGTCGTATTTGTCTTTTGCTAATTAACTGTACCATTTTTGCACAATCCATAACCTTGTCCAGAATCCATTTCTATATAAAGATCATTCAGATACAGAACTCATGGCCGATAATTAATGTTACACGTGAACAAAGTGTGGGCAGCAGCTAATCTTAGTTCAAACAAGAGTACGAAACTTATCTTGTGGATAAATATATTCCGGAAGAATACATCCTATTTGCACTTCTGTCTTGTAACTGCACAAACTTGTGTTTCTATATGACGACTGGACATTTTTTTATGTATCTAGTGGAAGTCATGCACAAAACTAACTTCCTAGGGAGGATAATGCAGGGTAGATTGTTATCCCTTATTCTTTTTGTTAATTAAATGACTAAGCTGCATGGGCATAATGAATTGAGGAGATTACTATGCTTTCTCAGTAAGCTTATGTAAACCTTTTGAGGTCAAGTCTTTATTGCATCTTTAATGCCAAATTCTGTGATCTAATTTGAATTATGTCAATCGATCAGTAGCTTAAGAGGGAACTCATTAATAACTTTATATGTCAAATCCATATATGGCAAGCAAATGTGTTTGCAAAAAGAGGCCAAGTGAATGCCCTAACCGGTCTTGTTTGGTTGAACAGGCCAAGTGATTAAGGGATGGGATCTAGGCATTAAAACGATGAAGAAAGGTGAAAATGCCATATTCACTATACCTCCACAGCTTGCGTATGGTGAGTCTGGTTCTCCTCCTACTATACCTGCTAATGCAACCCTCCAGTTCGATGTTGAGTTGCTTTCGTGGGTAAGTGTCAAGGACATCTGCAAAGATGGTGGAATATTTAAGAAGATCCTTGTGGAGGGGGAGAAATGGGAAAATCCCAAAGATCTTGATGAAGTGACTGGTGTGATACTAAATCAGAATCTTGTGCTTTCTTTGGGTACCCTCGGTTGCTATTTTTCTTAGCTGTGTTTGTTCCTTTTGCTAAACAGTGAAGTATGAAGCCCGACTAGAAGACGGGACCTTAGTTGCCAAATCAGACGAAGTTGAGTTCACTGTTCAAGAAGGTATTTTTCAAAAAAGGAATTTGGCTTTATTCTTCCATAATTGATGGCAGCTTATATGTGTGCTTTAATGGGAAATATTTTTGTTGAAACAGGTCACTTTTGTCCTGCTCTTGCCAAGGCTCTAAAGACAATGAAGAAAGGAGAGAAGGTCCTTCTGACAGTGAAACCACAATGTAAATGTTGCTACTGTTGTTAATATTGATTCTTATCTTCTTATGAAAGTATTTGGAGTTCTGTCTTACTATACCGTGTTCATTGTCGCAGACGGCTTTGGTGAGAAGGGCAAACCAGCAACTGTTGATGGAGTAGCTGTGCCACCAAATGCAACATTGAATATAAACCTGGAGCTTGTCTCATGGAAGACAGTCTCAAATATAACTGATGACAAAAAGGTCATTAAGAAGATTTTGAAAGAAGGGGAAGGATATGAAAAACCAAATGAAGGAGCAGTTGTGAAATGTTAGTTCTTTGGTTTCCCACTGTTGGACATCATTATTGACAATTACCTACTGTGTATAACTCATAGTCTTCCTTGTTTCCTGACAGTGAAACTCGTTGGAAAACTAGGAGATGGAACAGTGTTTATCAAGAAGGGGCATGATGGCAATGAAGAAGACCTTTTTGAGTTTAGGACTGATGAGGGTATGCTTGCAGACTCACACATGCTATCTCATTCAGGTCTGCCTGCCTTCACCATTTACCTTCTGGTGCTAACCTTTTGCTTTCAACAGAGCAAGTCATTGAAGGGCTGGATAAGGCTGTTCTGTCAATGAAAAAGGGTGAGGTAGCACTGGTCACTATTGCTCCAGAATATGCCTTTGGTTCTTCCGAATCGAAGCAAGAATTAGCTGTAGTTCCACCAAATTCAACTGTATTCTACGAAGTTGAGCTTGTCTCTTTTGTCAAAGTGAGTGCATAGAGATCCTAATTGTTCTCATGGCTAAATATTTATGTGCTGGTTTCCATAACTTGTACTCTTGAATTTCTTCAGGAGAAAGAATCATGGGATATGAACACTGAGGAGAAAATTGAAGCTGCAGGCAAGAAGAAGGAAGAAGGAAATGCCTTTTTCAAGGCAGGAAAATATGCAAAGGCTTCGAAGAGATACGAGAAGGTAGACATTAATAGCATGAAACCTTTGGTTTATTTTCAGTAATTTTCTTTCGTAATGTTTGGGTTGGATTCTTTGTATGGAAAACAGTTATCTTAATTAAAACTTCGGTTGCAGGCTGCAAAATACATTGAGTATGATAGCTCTTTCAGTGAGGAGGAGAAAAAGCAGGCCAAAGCCTTAAAAATTACCTGCAATCTGAATAATGCGGCTTGCAAGTTGAAACTCAAGGATTATAAGCAAGCAGAGAAGCTCTGTACCAAGGTTTGATTGAGCATCACTGTGGTCCTAAACAGAACTGCAGATGCTGTATATGAATATGCAAGATCACTGAAGCTTTCATACACAAATTGCAGGTTTTGGAGCTTGAGGGTACAAATGTGAAGGCACTTTACAGAAGAGCCCAAGCATATATGAACATGGCTGATTTGGATCTTGCTGAGTTCGACATTAAGAAGGCTCTTGAGATTGACCCTAACAACAGGTATGGTATATTTTTCAGAAACTGGTGAAATTGTTCTGTTAGATGAGTTGTACTCGTTCGTTCAATGCTTATTTATAAGTTCATATTTTGGATATAAAGGGATGTGAAACTCGAATACAAAGCTCTGAAGGAAAAAGTGAAGGAATTCAACAAAAAAGATGCTAAATTTTATGGAAACATGTTTGCCAAATTGAACAAGTTGGAATCAGCTGACGTTAATGTAAGTTTTCTGATGCTTCGGCTTCATAATCGTTTTACTGGTGGCTAAGGTCATTAAATTAACATGGTTAATTGATTATTTGTTTCGGGTAATTTCAGCAAACAGCTCCAAAGGAGGCAGAACCAATGAATGTTGACAGCAAAGCATGATGAGCAGGAGATATTGAGAGAATAAATTGAAGTTCTACTTGATTATTTTGTTTACTACACATGTACCCCTATCATCATCCTCTGTTCATTTAAATGTCAGGCTTTATAGTCATAGACATTGTTGAATGGAAATTCTATAAAATTTTTATCTGGACCATTCAGCTTTTTGTCAATGTATTTGTGGTGCTAAGAACATACAAATTCCTTGTTTTCTTCTCTTTCTTTTTGCCAGAAAGACATCAAAATTTTGATTTCCTTGAGACTTTATGTGAAGTTGAGGATGGTGCCAAAAAACAAATGCCAAATGGAATGATATTCTATATTGGAGAAAAGTATATGAAAATCGCATTCCAATTTCGCATTGAGTGCTTTCTTAACAGGATGACTTTGCTTCATGTTCTTGAAGGCGAAAAATCAATAGATGTTATACCAGTGAGACCTAACCCGTTTCTTTCCATCGGAAAACGTAATTTTTGGTAAATGAAAGTAAGGTGCATTAATTTATAGGAATTCAACTTGAAAAGTACTAAACCACCAGGTAGGCTTTTCCTTTTTTTTCTAAAACATCAACCAATAATAAGTGTTTAAAAAATTTGTTTTAAATAAATTAATATATTTTAATAATATCAATAATGAAAACAGTTTTAAAAAGCATTCTCACAATAGGTTTTCAAAAATAATCTTTTTCAACTTTTTTTTAACTTAAAAAGTAAATAGAGACAATAATCAGTTGATAACTCTTTTGAAGAATAAGTTTAAAATTGCTAATTTTAACCAATGGAAAACAATGTTTAGAAAATCTAATTTAGTTATTCATTTATTTTTGAGAAATTAGTTAAAAATAATAATAAACTATTTAAAATTTTTTTACTTATGACTATGACTTTTAATTTATTTTCTTTCTAACAATTACTTATTTTAAATCTTCTGTTTGTATGTACAAACTTTGATTTTATTTTTTTAAGTTATAACCTATTATTTTTTTCTAAAAATAGCTATGAACTATTTTCGACCCCTCAAATATAACCATTAATTCATGACTTTATTGAATGGTTCAAAAAAGTTCATGACTATTTTCACAAGAACAAAAATAGTTAATGGTTATAAAAAGAAAAAATGAAAGTCATGATTATAAACCGAAGCACAAAAATAATTTGTGATTAGAAAAAAATAAAATAAAAATTTATAGTTATAAATAAAAAAGTTAAAATAGTTCACGATTATATTTAACTAATTTTTTTTTTATTTTTTGACAGGTAATGTAGTTCTCCTTGTAAAGAATAGGAAATTCAACTTCAGAAGTAAAAAGTACCAATGGATTCAAATACAAATATCTATGAATATCAGCTAAAATTATGATATATATATATTTGTTTGTTCGAAGAAAATATTTGTGTGGAAAGTAAATTCTATATTCTTCAATATATAAAAATATTCTAAAGATTTTAAATTTCAATGGTATCAAATTTGGGATTATATATATATTTTTTATATATATATGTGTATGAGTGGATTCTATTATATTTTTTAGACAAGTCATTCTAAAATAATAGAATAAAAATGGAAGATTATCATATTTAAATAAATTAAATTTCTCTATTTTGATCGCTCAATTTTAATTTGAACTATTTTCATCTATAAATAATTTACTTAAGTTCTTTCTGATTCTTTTGAATAAATTTAACCCCATCAAAATTTATATTTTTTTCTTAAAAATTATAATGATACATTTATAATTTTAAATATATAATATTAGAAAAAAAATTCGAAAATTCACCGTTCCTTTCCTTTCTTTCTTTATTATGTATGAAAGATTACATAATTATACATGTGATCTTTAAAGGAAAAAAATTTTAATTTTGACAAGGGTAAAATTGTCTAAAAAGATAAAAAAAGATGAAAGTGAATTATTTAAGGATAAAAAACAGTTTAAATTAAAATTGAGAGAATAAAATAGAGAAATTTAATTTATTTAGAAACTAAATAGGATAATCTTCTAATATAAAAATAAAGCATAAAAAGAAAATACACCTTTAAAAAAAAGTTTACGGCCCATTAATATTGAGATTTTTTAGCCCATTTTGATGAGGGCTCAATAATATTGAGATTTTTTGGCCCGTTTCGATGACAAACCAATCCATCTATATTAGGGTTTTAGATGGTATCAGTGTATAGATAGCCATAGCAGAGAGCTGCAGAAAGACCTGAGAGCAGACGCATTAGGGCAAAATGGGTATGTCTCTTCCCCTCCTTTCTTATTCTCTCACACACCGTCGTCGCCATTGGAGATATGGAAATATTGTTTGGAATTAATTTGTTAATGGTGATGAATGTTTATAGGTATCTCACGAGACTCTATGCACAAGAGGCGTGCCACTGGTGGCAAGAAGAAGGCTTGGAGGAAGAAGCGAAAGTATGTTCTCTATATTCTATTTGCTTTTTTTGTAATTTTTATTTGTGAATATCTTCGTCATGATTTTGCGGATTTACTCTGGCTGCGATCTTGCTGCGATCTTGCTGCGATCTTGCTGCGAGCAATACTTATTATGTATTTGATAGATTTAGTTAGATGCTTGTTGTTAGACATTCTTTTGCATGTTAAAAGTCTACTGATTTTTGTGGAATTAGTTCGAGAAAGATCTAAAATTTCATTGAGAAATCTCTCTTGCTGGATGATTTAATGTCGAAATAGATGTGAAATCCTTTAAAATCTTCGAAATAGATATGAAATCCTTTAAAATCTTCTAATTAAGTTTCTTTTAGTTGACAAGAATGTCTGTATATCTCTGTCCTGTAACAATAATCCAGGTTGAATTTGAGGTGGTGATTCTATTTTTCTTGTATACTTCAATGAAGTATAATTAACTTGTTATTGGACAGAATCAACCTTATTAAAAGATCAATAAAAGGCAAAATATTAGGCACATTACTGTTTATGCATGTGATCTTTAGATTCATTAGTTCTTCTGGCATCAGTCTGTGGTCCGTCTCTTCTGCTGAATTTGGTTACAAAAAATTTGGCTTTTTGGGTGTAAGAAAAGGATTATTTTAACTTACATCAGTTTTCCATGAGGTTTATCCTGTAGGTCTGCTTATTTGAACTTCTTTTCTTATATAAAGGTATGAGCTTGGTCGTCAGCCAGCAAACACAAAGCTTTCCAGCAACAAAACAGTCAGGAGAGTCCGCGTCCGAGGAGGCAATGTGAAATGGAGAGCCTTGAGGTTGGATACAGGAAACTACTCATGGGGTAGTGAGGCAGTGACACGTAAGACCCGTATCCTTGATGTCGTCTACAATGCCTCAAACAACGAGCTGGTGCGTACACAAACTCTTGTGAAGAGTGCAATTGTCCAGGTGGATGCAGCTCCATTTAAGCAATGGTACCTCCAACATTATGGTGTTGACATTGGTAGGAAGAAGAAGGCTGCTGCTGTTAAGAAGGATGCTACTGAGGTACTCTGAGTTTGATGTTGCTTTCTTTAAATTACTTTTAAAGATGTTTGTTTGCTTGGAGGGTTCTGAATTTGTCTATTGATCATTACCTGCTTTCTGAAATAAATTAGTTTGGTCAGTATATATCTAAGATACCCGGCATTGTAAGGTAATTCATGTACAAAATTTTTCAGAAGAAAGGGAGAAGGGAGTCGAGTTGGGTGTGATGTTTGTTACTAAAAAATCTTTCATGTTCTGACATGTGTTTATGCTTGGGTGTCTGACAGGAGGGAGAAGCTACAGTTGAGGAAACCAAAAAGAGCAACCATGTTCAAAGAAAACTTGAGAAGCGACAACAAGGACGTACACTTGATGCTCACATCGAAGAGCAATTTGGTGCTGGTCGACTTCTTGCTTGCATCTCTTCCCGCCCTGGACAGTGTGGTAGAGCAGATGGGTAAGCTTGAGTTTTGGAGTAATTTCTCCATCTTGCTACTTCTAAAGGCATCCTTTCTTATTTGTTTTTTTGTAAAATTATGAATTGCAGTTACATCCTGGAGGGCAAAGAGCTTGAGTTCTATATGAAGAAACTCCAGAGGAAGAAAGGAAAGGGTGCTGGTGCTGCTGCTTAAATCCATTTTTCTTTATTTGTTGCAGTCTATTAGTAGTTCTATTTCATGCTTCCTTTTAGCCGAGTTGCCTGAACATTTTCTTGGCAGTTGTAAGCACTGAGAAGTTTTGACTATTATACTTTTGCCTAGAATTTTACATTTGGAAAGCCCAAGTTTGACATTACCTTTTGATTAATGAATTGGCGACAATAGTTAATTGTTCAATTCCTCCATTGGCTGTTTATTTCTTAATTCGTGCAACAAATTGAATCCTACTGTATATTGATGTTCATATTTCTCTGCATATGGTTTGGGCATTTATTAGTTTCTGATGGGATTTCATAGGTCAGATTGTCTAGGGGAATAAATTCAGAAGGCCTGTTTCAGTCCATTAATACTTTTCATAAACATGCCCCGCTGGGCTGTAAACTTTACATTCATACTATAAGAACTAGCCAGAGATGTTTTGGATACAATAGATGGCAATATCATTTGCCACATCATGGTACAAACAAGCGAAATCATTTGTCTTCACCAAACTAGAAGTCCAGGACTTACAAAGAACATTTGAGAGGTTGAAATTTTTGCCATATCTTTTCTTAATTTGACAAGATCAAATGAACAATGGTCTAAAACTTTTCATTATATTGAAACAGCATCGCACTCCACAGGTGAGCACGACTAATAAATAGTTCTATTCTCCCCAAAGATAAAAAAAAAAAATTGTGTTTTTAAGTACAATTGTACAATATCTGCCAATGTCAAGAATAATGAATAAACCTGATAATCTAAAGCATAAAACCTGCTGCTAACTTTAGGCAGGCACTACAGCAAGTTACACAAACCTAGTGGTGCGTATGGTTTGAATCCAACAATCCTGCCGGTATTTGAGCTCCTCAAAATCTTCCAACAACCCCAATCCTGCACTAGAGTCTTATATGTTTACCAAAACAATTGAATAGATTACAAGAACCACCTGCAAGTCTCCAATAAATGGTATTCCTCGGGGTGGATGTTAGTACTAACAGACATGATCAGCTAAAGGTGGATTATTGAATGTCCAAAAATGATAGCGAGGGCCGTATCAAACACAAAAACTTCTCATCCAGGAGCTCCATCTGATGCAGAAATGTGAACAAGATGGATGTTCATTTCAACTTACCTGTTCCCCAATCAAATCGAGACCAACAACTAGAAATGTAACCCCTTGGAATAAAAGGAAGTAGAAGTGAATCCCTTGAGCAGATAACAAGCTTCTAACTGAAGCTGTCAGCAAAATAAATGCAAGGCCTAATTCTTTTCTGTACAGTCGGTTTCTGTTGGCTTTTGCTGTCTTCTTGGTCATCTCTAGTCTGGTAAGCTCGGCAAGACCTGATTCCGAAGAGGATCTTTGTAATCCACTAGTTGCAACCAAGGGTTGAGATTCATTTTCCATAATGGCAACTAAATCTGCTTCTGATGATCTACCTGATTTCTTTGTAACAATCCATTCATAAGAACTTCCCAGTTGGAATAATCCCGAAACCATGGCATTAAATTTTGTCACAGACATCGTGTTTTCAAAGAGAAGGTAGGGCACAATGAATGGAAATGACTGTGGAGCTGGAAGGATACCTAGGATAGACATGAGTCCAGGGATATAACATACCACCCAATCGGGTAACTTGGCTTCTGGTAGGAACATGGTCATTGGAAGAATAATGCAGAAGAGAGTGAAGGAATAGAAGGGCAGTATAAGCTTCCGCAGCAGGAAGAAAAGAAATATGAGGTTTGCTTTCTTGGCCAGACTCACCTGAAATTTCAAAAATGGCAGATTTTGATATGGACCGAACAAGAGAATAGAAACTCTCGAACCATAAACTTAATATAAGGTTTAAATAGATCGATCATGGTAAAGGAGTTTTTGGAGGCTTTGACAATGCTTTCTTATCTTCTGGGAACGTATGTTAGCGTATCTTCCTATACTCCAAATGTTCAGAAAACCTACCATCAGGAAATCTATAGATACTAGGAAATTTACAGAAATGTTTGCTAAAGAAATTGTTCATAAATTGATTAACCTACTATTTAGTTTCACTCAAATCCCCTTTTCTCTTGGTGTTGTTAAGAGTTGCTAATTACATGCATTTTAAGGGGAACTTATGCCAGTTCAAGAATCAGTTTGTCTGGTCAGTCCGTCCAATTTCCATTCATACTGCTATTTCATTCTTAGTTATTGTGCTTTTTTGTTCTCTAGTTTCCTAAAATGCAGTTTTATTCCCATGAGAAAGGAATCCCATCCACCCCTTTGCTGTTTCTCTTTGATTTCTTCCCTAAAATTTTGAACCTATTCTATAATCATAAACTTCCAAATGAATCTGAAAATTAGTTTACATAATCTGAAGTGAAGAATAATCAATCAAATCTATAGTTCACACCTGGGATCGCAGTATGTCAACAAAACATAGGCGGAACAACTGCATTGGACCTGAATGCCAGCGATATTGCTGCTTCTTGTAGGCCTCATAGGACTCTGGCAGCTCACATAGACACTGTTGAAGAAGAACAAAATTTGAAGTAAACTCCTAACTTAAAATATGAAAAGAAACTAAGCAGAGTTTTAACTACTTACACACCTTAACATCATTCAAATAAATGAACCTCCATCCACAGAGGTGAGCACGGACAGCTACGTCCATATCTTCAACAGTTGTTCGCTCCATCCAACCGCCACAGTCCTCTAGCGCCTTTATTCTCCATACACCAGCAGTTCCATTAAAACCAAAGAAGTTAATAAACCAACCATTGACTTGTTGTTCGACCTCAAAATGAAAAGCCAAGTTAATGTTCTGCAATCTTGTGAGCAAATTCTCATCCTTATTCACGAATGACCACCTTGTCTGGACAAGTGCAAGATCATCATTCCCCTTCAAGAATGCAAAGATAACAATTAAACCCTGACCTAAATAAACCTTTTTAGAAAGGACCTCAGTAAGTCCCTAAGCTAAAGAATTTGGCCAATGAGTCCTATACTGAATAAAACTTCCCCAAAATCTTATGATAAGAACTCTCTTATTGGATCATTTATAGACCTCAGTTATTCAACCAATCTGGTTTAGGTCATTAGGGTGATATGTCTATGGTGCAGCTATCAGTGAACCAAGCACACCTAATGGCACCAATCCGGTTTAGGTCATTAGGGTGATATGAGTATGATGCAGCTATCAGTGAACAGAGCACACACATAAGGCTTAGCTGTTAACTTAAGATTAAGGTGGAGAATGGTTTTCTAGATTATTAACAGGACCCCCTTATGAAATGAATTTTCAGATACTAACCAATGTGTGCTTTCATTCAAAATTACCAATCTTATAAGACAAACAAACACCAGCATTCCAATTCCATATTCTCTTTCCAAAATGTAAAGCTTTTGATGTAAGAGCTACTAGAGCTGTTAGTCATCCAAAAGATATAGCAGAATTACTTTAAAGTAAGGAATTGTTTTCTTCAGAAAATCTGGTGCTGGTTGGAAGTCTGCATCAAAGATTGCTACAAACTGATAATCTTTGACATAATCGCAACTCATTGCAGATTTCAGGTTCCCTGCTTTATACCCCGTGCGAACAAGACGATGCCTGTATATGATTCGCGCACCCCTTTGTTGCCACTTCTGTACTTCTGCCTTGATTAGGTCTTGAACATCCAAATCATCAGAATCATCTAAGACTTGTACAAGCATTCTCTCCCTAGGCCAATCCTGGATGCATACTGCTGCAATTGATTGCTGGTAAACCTGAGTAATGAGATGATAAAGAACTCAAAATATTAGAAAAAAGGAAGCCCAATTCTATGTGTATTGCTGTATCAAATGATAAACATGTGTATTTTCTGCGTGCAAGTGTTACCCTAGTCACATCAGGAAAGACCACGAGGATAATAAAGATTATGCAGTAGATAAAGAAATCAAGGGTGAGCTTTGATGCAGAAATAGGAAAGCCAGCCCCAGCTACAAATATATTTAGAGGAAAGTAATTGTCAATGGCACAGCTGTAGGCCAAGTAAAACCTCCACTGAAAATGTATAAAGCTAATAAAAAGAACCAAACGGTTAATTTTGACATCCACAACCAGGATTCCAGGTTCAATGAAAGAACTACATTTTCACCAGCATGCTGCCTTAACATTTTAGAGCTCTAGAAGAATGAAGAAAGAAATAAATGTGCCACTGACTATCATTTCCAGAAAAGGAATATTATTGAATCTTTTGCCTTTGTCAAAGATGAAGTTCAGCAATTCTTATATTTCAGGGTTGTCCATAGGACAGGGGCCTTCATTTCTGATTAAACTGGAAATGTGTGGCAAAGATATAGTCAATAAGGGATTAATCATGTGTCAATAAAAATAAATTTTGTCAACCACACATATTCATTATTACTCTACTATAACTTCTTGCTGTCTGAATTTTGAATTGAAAATTTGCATAGTACAGTCTCATGCACAGAATATTTCAATAATAGAAACAGAAAAGGAGGTATAAAATCCTTTTGAAAACATTGATCAAAGACATGAATCTTGGATAAAAGGATGAAGAGCCTAAAGGTTCTAAAATTTCCAAGGACAGCATCTCATCTACCAGTAGGCTGCGTCTGGTCATGCATTCAACTTACAGAATGGTAGGATATGATATAAGCAGATTTTTCTCATTAGTACAAAACAGGAAATGCTTAACTTCATCACAAGTTGCAATTACAGACAAACACTAAACGGAAGATCGACTTAAAATGATAATCTAATATGGAAGTCCAGATTTCAGTTTAACTAACTAGGATAAAAGAGAAATTAGTGATCCTACTGCAATCTAACTCCAAAGATTCTGCAGTATGCAAGGTTAGAGTCCGCTCAATGATTCTCTCCACAGGAAAAAATTCCATCTAGAAGTTACAACGTGAGATGGTGCAATGTCCAATAGTAAATCCCATTTGGAATCCCAAGTCAATAATAGAAGACCTCTTTTACGCTATAAATGATCATATATAACTTCCAAAGCTAATGCTAGGTAAGAAATGTCTGCAAAATAGATACTAAGAACATAGGGACTATATAGATTTTCACCATTCTTAAGATGATAAACTCAAATTCAAGTTATTAAAGCATCTAGCTTAACAATTAACTACGGTTATCAGAGAATTCCGTCCGCTTAAAAGAGCATAAAGACTTGAGACAAATGATTTTGATAGAACACAATTAGAAGGGATTCGCAAACCTACATCTGCTTACCTCCCTCTCGTTGCACATTGGTATTTGGAGCAGAACCATAGGATAATTCTCCACATTGGCATTGGTAGTCTCCTCGTTAATTGGATACTCCATTTGAGCAATTGGCTTCCGTCCAAGAAGCTTAATCCAGGCGCAACCAAGAACCAAAATCACTCGATCCAGCGACTGTATCAAGAATAACACAATGCACACATTGGCCAATAACTGCAGAGGCGGCGCCAAATAATTCGCCCTAATTTCTAACCAATGAGCGTAAACATATTCCACCAGGTCCAACACCTCCGCCTCGAGCTTTGGCGGACTAAAATGCCATCCTTTAAAATAGGCAACAAGCTCAAAAACTAACAACGTCACTACAATTATCAAAAAGACCTTGATGATCTTATAAAGCCTGGATTCGCCGCGATGAGGCGTAGCATTAAATGCCGCCACACGACGATTAGCCGTGCGAAGGATACTAACAAATCCATTCGTAAGAAAAGCAATTGAACCAGCAAGCTGCTGGAATTTAAGAAGGTAAATCCATGAGATTTGACGAGCACTACGAGTACGCTCTCTTGTAACCGGTCGATCGGAGGAGCAAGGACTTCCGACGTCGACCGTCAAGAAGCTAGACGTTTCCGACGACGGAGCCGGACCAATGTCATTTTCCTCGTGTCTTTGTTTGTTCCACCATTCCTGAAACTCATAATTTGGTGACCGAGACATATATAGATTACAGAAATGAGATGAATCAAAAGGAGAAATTGATAGTAATAGTGAAGAGTTTTCGAGATCTCTAATGGCCGGCCATGGCGTCCAGTGAGTGTATGGACGATCCGGAGAAAGTGGAGTGGAGGCGCAGTGCCCAGGAAGTGATGAAAGCCTATATTTAGAAAGGACACAGTTAAGTTAGCACGGTGCTTAACGGTACTTTATTATCCGCGATGTAATTCGTTGGGGTTAATATCAATTCACCCCCTATAGTTTAGTAATATTTTCATTTCAGCACTCAATTTCTTTTAAATTTAACAATTCAGTACTTGATTTCGGGAGTTAATAAATGTTATGACCAAAAAAACATTTCCTTCCCAACTCTCTCTCTAAACTTTTTCTCTCTGACTTCTCTCTAGAAAATCTTGAAGATTATTGAATATTTTGAAGATTTGAAGCTAAACATCGATAATTTTAAAGATTTTATATAAAAAAATATTAATTTTAAAATAAAAACAACAAAAAAAATACAGAAAATTGGATGGAAGTTGCTGGCGCAGCAACCATTTGTGCGCTAGTGAGTGGGGTACTAAAATTTGATCATATTTTTAAAATTTTTTTAATTAAAACATAAATAAACGAATATAGAATAATTTACTAATTACTTAAAATTCTTGGAAAGTAGAGAAGTGAGAGAGAAAGAGTCTAAAGAAAGAGAGTTGGGAGGGAATCTTTTTTTTTATTTTGGTATTTTTCTTTTTTAATTTCGTTGTGGCATGTCATGGACATTGTAATGCAAATTGTCCTTATTATGAGGCCATGAGACACATACTATCCATATGGGCCTGAGGCTGTGCTTTACTTAAAACTCTTGCTGGGCTGTCGAAACAAAATGGGCCAGGAGTTCGTGTGCATTAAGTATTCAAGCCTCATTAAGCCCAGTTATTCATTTTTCAAATTTTTACTAAAGCCCATTCTTTTATATATATATATTGATAAGGACATAGAACAATTTTTTTTTATTTGAATTGGTTTTCATTAAAAGTTTCTATTTTAAAAAAGGACTAATTCCAAAAATACCCCTTGAAGTTAGGGGTTAGTACCACTTTAATCCAAAAATTAGAAAAATAAGTATCAAAAGTTTAGGACAAAATATCCCCATGAAGTTAGGATACTACCACTTTAGTTCATAATGTTAAAAAATAAACGTTTTAACTCCAAATAATTTAAGTGAAGTTTACTAAAAGATTATGACATTAATTTATAATTTAATCTAATTATTATATTACTCCTAAACTCATGAACTATTTAATCTCTTAAACTTTTTAATTTGATAAAAATATTATTTCTTCTAAAAGTAAAAAGTATAAATAAATTCAAAATTGACGCAATAATCATCTTCATAGTAAAAATTTAAAAGGTTGGTTACACCATAGCAGAGTTGATGTTTGCCCTACAAAGCCACAACTACTCACCTTCACTACAATCACTACTGTTAATTACTGCATTCACTATAGCCACTATCAATACAATCACAAATGAATATGTCAATGCATATATTATTTTTTTATTATCATGTGATAATAGTTTTTAAACTTTTAGAACTGACGTAATGATTTTTGCTTCGTATTTTTAATTTTTTTAAATTTTTAGAAGAAGTAATATTGTTATTAAAAAGATTAAAAGATTTATAAGTTTAGAGGTGATATAGTAATTAGATTAAATCATATATTAATGTTATAATCTTTTATTAAACTTTACTTAAATTATTTAAGGTTAAAATGGTTATTTTTTAACTCATGGACTAAAGTGGTAATATCCTAACTTTATGGGGGTACTTTGTCCTTAACTTTGGATTAAATGTATATTCGAACTCTTAACTTCAAGGGCGTATTTTGAAATTAACCCTTTAAAATTTGTTTTTACTCACATTATCAAGGGAAGAGTCACTTTCTACTATCACTCTGCTAAAGTGTAATATCAGTATGTCACTCGATTATATTTAGAAGCTCACAAAAATCTATAATAAATTGACTTATACGAGAAATAAAATTACTAAAAAAGAAATATTCAAATGATTCTTGACCAGATACGAATTAAGATCTTAGTTAATTAGTATCCAAATTTATTAATATGAGCCAACATAAAAGAAGGAGCCTAGCAATATAAGTCAAGTTAGATAGTAGAAAATAGGATTTAGGATAAAAATGCTAGAAGCCCCCGGATATCTAGTCTACTAAATTGATATTTCTTTGTTCTTTCATGACCTTGTACTTATAATTCAATATAGATGAAGAATTTTTCGTATTAGTAGACAATAATACTTAGGGTTGTCTACATATTTTAGGTATATTGACAATGATCCTATGGCTCTAGTAAATATCATCCTCTCTATATATATAAACCTTGCATCATTAAACATTTAGTTAGGAAGGGAAAGAGAAGATTGATTTTCACATGGAAAACTACTTGCCAACAAATATCAAAATTGGAAAACAATTATCCTGCAGAGAAAGATCATTCAAATCTTGATCTTACTTCCAAATGCAGGAAAAGAACCCACTTATATTGTTTTAAAGAAAGATCCACCACTACCCTTAGTTTGGTAAGATCAATTATGTTCATTTGCTCTTCCCCTAAGTCACTAGCCCTTTTTTATAAAATTTAAAAAAAAAAAAACAAAAAGTGAGGGAAGTTTCACGCTATTATTGAAGGTTATATAAACAATATATTAAACACAATTACAATCGTATTAAACGGAAGAAAAATCAATTATATACAAAGAAGAATAACTTCCTGCATTATGTAGAAGTTAAACTCCCTAACTCCAATTGGAAGGGCCTTAGTTTTTGTCACAGAAGCAAGGTGTAACGTAACCATAGGATATGTATGAAACATGTTTGTACGGTATATAAAAATTACTTTAAGTATTCTTAATCACTTTAGGATATTCATTTTGGCATAGCGAATATGATTGCTAAGTACGGGTCGTAGTTGTTGTCATGCACATGACTTGCGCTCTCAGGGTCGCGGTATAGGACATGACATTATGACATTAGAGTATAATTACCAGTAGGATATATGAAAACTAAGTGATATACTGTGCTTGGTGAAAGTCACCTCTAAAATACAAACTTCAGTTTTATCCTGGACTTATTAAAGATAGTCATCAAGTAAGAAACGTTCTTAAACATTGAATATTTTAAAAAATTTTTGAAAAATACATATATAATTTTGCCTAGCAAAGGAAAATGGCCATGGAAAGGGTAGGGTGAAAGCTCCATAACAATGGGCTATGGAGTGTACTTGAATAGTGATAAGTTGGTTTGGAGGGACACAATCCTAGGATAATAATGTGTTATTGACCCACAAACCAAACCCATATTTCAGTATGTCTATACATTTTCGTTTCTTGTCACCTTCAATGGAATAAACTTATCACATTTTTGTAGCCACGAACACCTTTTTACTTCAAACTAGGACACAAAAAGAAAAGAAAAAAAAATTGATGATAAGAGTGTGGAACCTCATCACGCCCGTGGCATATAGAGGACAATAGCAAGGAGTTGTGGTAGTAGTTCTCCTATCATTCATCATTTTAAATTCTAACTTAAAAAAAATAATTAAATTCGCATTTTTAGGTGACAAACAATCTCACTTATCGATCAGCCGATTTTTTCTTTCTAGAATATATATACATATATATGAAACGGAAAAATAATTTAAAATGTGTTGAAATTATTTACGTGTAATCGATTATGATTTAAATCTTTTTTAAGACATTTTATCCCTAAGCTATTTAAAAAGAATGATGATTAAGCCCTTTAATTTTCAAAATTTGATTATTTTAGCTGAATAAATGATATGTAAACATGCTTAGAAAAGAAATAATTGCCTTAAAATAATATGACATGCGTCAAGCATGTGTTAATTATTAGGATAAAATGACAAGATTTCAAAGTTTGAAGCATAAACCACATCTCATAATAATTAAAAGAAAAATGTGTCTTAAAAAAGATTTAAAGCATAATCGACCAATTAAAGTAAATAATTCTAGAGTATTTTTAGTCGGTTTTCAAACAAAAAAAATTTAGAAGTGTAGTTAAAATCATCTGTAACACATTATTTGTGATATTAATAAAAAACTTTAAATTTTGGAAAAATAAATATTAAAAAAATATATTATAAAATAAAATATCACGAGAAGTTTTATAATTATAATTTTTAATAGATGAGAAGAAAATTACCCCTTTTCCCTACGAATAAGTTGTTAGAGTATATATATAGTTTAGGAAAATTGAGGGATGAAATAAGGAGTTTGCATATTGGTCGAGAAGAGAGAGTAATGGTTTGTTCCTAGAAATGATAAAGGCCTTACCATTTGCGTTACAAACAAGTCAATTTCCAAAGGGAGGCAAAATTTTATATATATCCCCTACAACATAACGTGCAAGAAAATATTCACCCAAATCTTTTCTTTTCCTTTCCTTTCCTTTCCTCTCCTCTTTTTCTTCTCTTTGTCCCATTCCCTCTTTGTTTTCTTTTCTTTTCTCTCATTTGGAAACCAGTCATTTTCCATAGTCAACTTGTTACAGTGTTCTGAAAATAATTTTTTTGTTTCTCACATTTGTCCGGAATTTCGAACCAAATAAAAACATTTGTGCGAAATATGACTGTATAGGTAATAATTTTATTCGTAAAGGTAAGTGAGTAATAATAATAAATAAAAAAAAAGTACTCTTTACTATAAAAGTTTTAAATTCGAAATAAATATCCTTATATTAAAAGAAAAGTTATTTACAGCTTTTCTCTTAAATTTTGTCTAATATCTAATTTTGTCTTTGTATAAATTTATAAGTATAACATTATTACTATCATTTATATATTCATAATTAATTAATTCATTTAAAAATAATAATAATTTTATAATAAAAAACTTAAGCTCTTTCTAAAATATTATTTTGTAGGTCTAATTCTTGTTTAGTGTCATATATGAAGATAATAATACATTTCATTACGCAAATTAAATGGATAGTATTATATATTTAATATATTCTAGTAAATAAGAATTAGATAGAAATTTGATATTTTAATCTTTCTACATATTTATTGTTTTTTGATATTTTTTTTGCACTTAAATTAGCATTAGGGATAAATTAGTTGTATGTATATATAAATAAGAAATGTTTTATAATTTTAACAAAATAGAGATGAAATATAATTTATATAAATAAGTGGAAAAATATAATAAACTCAAAAAAATTGACTCTTTCGTTTGAGAATCCCACATCGACTAAAGACTTGGGCAGTCCTCCCCTCTTGAGGTATCTTTTGGGGTGAGTTAGGCCCAAGCCCAAAAATTCTAACATGGTATCAGAGCCAGTTATTGGGTGAGGGGGTGTGTTGAGAATCCCACATCGACTAATTAAAGAAAATAATTACAACTTATAAAAACTTGGGCAGTCCTCCCCTCTCGAGGTACCTTTTGGGGTGAGTTAGGCCCAAGCCCAAAAATTCTAACATGGTATCAGAGCCAGTTGTACGCACCAGATGTTGAATTCGAGTCACCTTAAAAGCTACTTCTAATTCGTATTAACATGTTTCCGGAGATGAGTTAGACCTAATACTTCATTCATATATATATATATATATATGAGAAAAAATACTAGTAAATGGAAAAAAGAGCTTATAATGCCATGCATGAAGACAATAGTAAAGTATAATAAGGAATATGTTCCCTATTTGCTGCCCATGTTGTATTGTATAGACAAAATGCTCTAACCCAGACAAACCCCTGCGTCTTATTGTCTTTTGTTACCCAATCGCAACGCTGGAATCAATCCCTAATTAATTTCATACGAGAGAAACATTTATTACTTACCTGTAAACAAAAGAAACCATTTATTTTTTTTTGAAAAAAAAAAGAGGATAAATTTAATTATAATAAAAACCTTTAGAAGTAATTTTACGTTATTAAGGGACAAACATGTCGAATAAAAATAAGTAGTTTGGTTAACTCATCTGTGCAAAAGATCATCAGAGAAAGAATCTTTCTGATAATAATTGCATCACACTATGATGATGGGGGGAGAGATCAATAATTCAACTCTGATTAAAATAAGTAAGAAAAGAATATGGAAGGCTGTAATCTTTTTTTTTTCTTTTTTTAATTTAAACCCCAATTACTTGATTTTTAATAGTCGCCTGTCATCAAATGATATCTTAATTAACCTTTACTTCAATAGTTTATATCGTAGTAGATAGTTCACTTTAAATGTTATTTAAAATTTGAAATTTAAATTTTTTTCAATAATATTATATTATTGTGTGAATATAGTGTCATTTTAAAAATATGAAGTCGTAAGTTAAATTCCACGGGCTCAAATTTTATGAACACTTTGCATGCTGATAGAACTCGATTTGATTAAATCTAAGAGTGTACGCATATATAGTTTAATATTTACTTAATGAAAAAATAGTGTCATGAGAAGCATCCGAACTTTTGACTCTTTAATACCTTTAAAAAAGGTTTTGATTTTTTATAGTACACAGTCGTGATTAATTTGAATTCGACTTAAGGAATGCTTACAAAATCTTATTCTTTTTCTATGATTATGATTCTACTTAAAGAATTTACGTAAAATTTAATTTTTATTTGAGAATTAAAGTGGTTTAAACGTTTGACGACACTAAAAAAAAATTATAGTGCATAGAGTAATCGAAACAAGATAATAAATTTTTAAATATTAGATAATTATGGAAAAAGTAAATATAATAAATATTAATCAATCTATGTTGAAAAGGGTATCTTTTTCATAGCACAAATCCACTAAGCTACATTAAACTTTTTCCTGTTCATCATATATAATGAAATAGTAGAGTATTATTATTTATTAGAAAGAAAGGGAATATGATTAAAAGGGGCAGATTCATTGGGTCTAGTCAGAATCTCACCCAAATTGCCAACCTGGGATTCTTTCGATGCCCCTTTTTTTTAATTAATATTTTGAAGATGAATAATTATTCCAAACCTTTGCTTTGATTATTGATAATGATCGGTTTCAACTTTCTTCTGCTCTGTACAGAGAACAGAAGCTTCCCTTCTTTGCTGTAATTTTCTTTCTTTTTCGTGTTTGAAGAACTCATCAATTAGTTAAAATATTTTTGTAATTTAATCAAATATTTTAAGTTCCTTTTACCTCTATATATTAAGTTTATTTCAACTCAGTTTCATTTTAAAATTAATACATATTTTCTATTTAATATTGTATTTCTCTTTTTGTAATTTTTACAAAATTTCACTGGTATCTTTCGATTTATCTTTTATTTTATATGATTTATATTAATTTAAATTATTATAAAATGAATATACTAAAAAATGTACTAGACAATTTTAGCTGTATGATAAGCCATTGTGATGTTGTTTCAAAGAACAAAAAAAAACATTTTGAGAGGAGTTTTGTGTAATGATATAAAAGTTCATTTACCACTCTAAGAATCGTCTATATCACTTTTTTCTCCTTTTTCATCTGATCATGAAGTATCATAAGCATGGCTATAAAGAAAATATTTTTAAATTACATTTTAGAATTGCAAAACAATAAAAATCTCTTATAAGATATAACCGTGTTTTAAAAAGAATATTACATCAAAGTGCATAAGCATGCTCATACATATACGGAATAAGACACAACTGTATCTGCGATACTTGTTATAAAAAGAATACGGGGTAGTTATTTGTGTGCATCAGTATCTGCCCTCCAGTCTACAAGATCGTTAGGTCATCATGATTTATATTCTTCACTTGAGTGTCGAACAGTTTGATAAGGACGACTCTGTGAACAAGAAATTTCAATGTCCGGTACCAGTGTTAGACAAAAAATATATATATGGAAGGGTAAAATTACTAGTATGGTGGGTGGGGATGGTTGACTCCAGCTCAATTAGCAAACCAAAAAGTTGTATAATGATGAAGATTTTGAAGGAAGGATAATAAGGATCAAGAAAAGAAAAGCTGGTAAACAGCTGGTTACAACATTTAAGCCACCAACAAAACGCGATTTTTTGAAACCGTTTATTTCAATTCAACTTTGACATTAATTGCTAATCAAATCTAGTAAAGATTCTCATAATACATAATTTATCTTGTCCCAATTGATTTGGAAATCTCCATTTTTTATACCAATCGTTTGGAAAATGAAAGCTCGTAAAAGCAAAAAAAAAAAAAAAATTATCATTCATTGATTTTACAAGAAGAATCTATAGTATCTTACAAATGGTGCTTACATTTTTGCACCAAAAATACACAATTTTTCCTCTGAGGATTATACAAATACTTACCACGGCCTAATTAATTTTTTTGCCGTTCAAATGATAATATAATAAATGACAAAGAAAAAAAAAAAGGAAATTATAATCAGAGCCTGAAGATTAGATCTAAAATGGTGGAGGAGAGAGAAAATAAACTCATCAAGAACATATTAAGCTAAAATTAAAAAAAAAAAAATAGTCTCTTCATATATACAGCAGCCTCTTTTCTTAATCAGGGCCTTGATCAAAGCTCAACTTTCATGTGGGATGTTTGGTTTGTCACTGCACAAAGACAACATGCTTTTAATTAATTAAAATCCCCAAATTTTAATTAATCAAAGCTCTGTTCAACATTGCTTTTTTACTACAAAATTCTTACCAGGAAATCCTTGTGATTGAAATCCCATCTGAACAATACTCTGTAAATCCTCCTCAGTGAATGAAGGGAACTGAAATATTCAAGAAGAATATTAAGTTTTTATATCCGTTACTGGTCTGACTGATCCAGATTCGACTTAAATTATGCTTAAATAGTTCTAACTGGTGACTCCATTGGTGCATTTAAATAGTTCTCATGGATGAGACTAATCAGGATAGACTGAATTGTGGTACTCAAATAGTCTGACTCTTATTATTCGGGAAAGACAATTCTTGGAATGGAGAAATTACCTGAGGCAGAGATTCAGAGAAGCCATCAAGAGGAGGTAATTGGAGACCAATGTTGCGGCATAATGTGGTATCAACAACAGGGTGGTCCACTGAACCATTGGTCTGCTGCAGATGTGGATTTTGTTGGGGCTGATGACCATAGAAAGCTGGTGTTGAGGAATCTACATGATGGTACAATGGCTGCTGAGGCAATGAAGCATTTGCTTGAAATATCTGAAAATCAAAAAAGTGAAATTAAATAATCTTCCTTTTAAAAATATCTCCACAAAAATTGAAGACCAAACAAGACTTACATCCTTGGAGATGAGATTATCTGTGTTCAATTCCAGTCTTGGGTTTACGGAAGCTAATTTCATAGATAAAAACTGTTGCAAAAGAAAAATTACACAATCATTAGCCTTGAAAGAACAGAAAGCTTTTGTTTTTGAAGTGTAAAAGGTTATAGTTTTTAATGCCATTTATACCTCGACTTGGCGTTGTAATGACTGTACATAGTTTATAATCTCATCAAGCATAAGTGCTTTTCCAGTAACCTTATTACAGCCAGGGACAAGATCTTGAAGAAGTTTCATTCTTTCACTGATCTTCTCACGACGGACCTAATCAATTAAGGAACCCATTTAATTTAAGGAAAAAACAGGCCAAAATCCAGTGTTTTTTGGAGAAAATGGGTTGAAATTCTTACTCTTTCTGCAAGACTATGGCTATCTGTGGCTTGGCCTCTTCTAGCTCTAACATGAATATAATCCTTTGGTGGCTCAGGAGGCTTTTGGTCTGCTTTATTAGCATCATTCTTGGCCTCTGTAGTTTTGCCCCCAGTTTTTTCCTCCGCATTGGCATCAGTTTGCTTGGATCGCTTTGTATTTTTTTCATCATCATTTTCAGCTGATCCCTGAAATCAAAAGAATTTCTTTCATATATCCAATGTGTTCATAAGAATTATTACACATTTACAGTACATTAAGAAATTGGGGCAAAATTTACCTTATTATTAGCCGTAGTAGTAGGTGCTGAAGAATCATTTTCCTTAGTTTTTCCTCTGGAAATTGTTTTTCTTTTCCTGGAATTTAGATCGTTTGGTGTCTTGGGCCCATTTTCCCCACTCGGGACTTGATCAGAAACAGAGGATTCTTCATTAGAGCTGGGACCAGCAGTACCAGGAGGAAATTTATTTACTAATTTCTGATCAGAAACCGAAACTAGGCCGTTTATGGATCTAGTTTCCATCTGGGGTTGGCTTGAGGTCCTGTTTTCCAATGGAGATCCAGCTTGCTTCAAAGAAGGGCTGCTAGCAACTCTGGGCAATTTCCCATTCCCAGTCACTGGGGTAGTAGATCTGTACGGCAATTCAGCATTGTTTAACCCAATTTGACTGGTTCTACCATTGAAACTGCGGCTTCCAAAACATGAAAACTTTGCAGCCCTCTCAGCAAACCCGGGATCAGCAGACAGAGCAGGCAAAGGAGGGTTCATCATGGCCATTGAATTTCCCAAACTGGGCAAATTTTCTTTCGCTAATTGACTCAAAATTGGCATCCCCTGGAGCTTAGGTGGTGAATTCAAAGGCGTAGTATAACAAGAATTATTAACACTACTCCCGATATAAGAACTGGCCGCCGCGTTGTTGGTAGCCGAGGGAAATGGCTGCGACATACCACCTAAGGGCCCCAATTTCCCAATCAATTCACGAATCGCAAAAGCGTCATTCGGCGCAGCTGAAGATGAAGAAGGAACGACCGGAGATGACACCATTGAGCTCAAAGTTGACTCCAATTGGGTAAATTGATCAGTTCCTTTCTCCCAATTGGAATTCAAAAAGCTCTGCTCCGAAGAACAATTTACATCTTGACCAGAAGAGAAAGTATTCCAGGCGTGCAACACTGGTTCAAATTGTAGTGGCGGGGGAATTCCATTATTAAAAAAGTACTCTTTGTCCATAATTTTGAACTTCTCTATATGACTTCAACGTGTTTGATAAAATGCCCAAGAAAGATTTCAGAGAAGAGAAAATGTAGGGCACTCGAAGATATATGAAGGAAAAAGTAGAAGAGGGGTGGGAAGAGAGAAAGGAAAGGGGGAAGGGAAAAGGGAAGATGGTGGTGAAGTTATATAGCCGAAAAGGGAACGGTTTGTTTGACCTTTTCTGAAATGGGAATAAAATAAATTATTTTAAAGTCCGTCTAACAGACGTTCTTAAAACATACATTAATATATATTCCTTCCGTTTTTCACTTGTTATAACCATCTTATTAAAAAAAAATTTTAAAATAAAAATAAGAAAGAAAGTTTGAAAAATTTTATTTTAGTTTATATGTAAAAAAGAATTATAAATTTTCTATTTTTCTTAAGTAGTGTGACCTCCTATAACAATTAAATAAAAAAAAGAGGAATCTTAACTTAATATTCAATTATTTCTATTAATTTTGTAGATTTTATAAAAATTAATTATCATATATAGTATATTTTATTCATTGAAAATTATAGAATAAAATTAATTTTTTTTAGATGGAGAAAACTAAATGTGGGCAGTTAAATTAATTTTAGACTTATCACATCCATTAGAGTCTATAAGTACTTTTACATATTTGAATATATATTTATTGTCTATTTTCTAATTCTACCCTATTTAATTAATTTATTATCTCCCTTCCTCTATTTATCTCTCCTTAATCATTAAGGATAAAGTAGAAAACTTATTTAAAAATTGTATTGTTTTTTCATCATTAATTCGTGTGCATAATTTAAAATAACTTATATTATTGACCGAAAATAGTATTTGGTTTGATACTCATTTGATACTTGTGAACACATAATAATATATGTATTATTCTCCCTCAAGAAAAAAACTATTACATTATAGATACAGTCTTTATTCATATATTATATGTTTTATCTATATTAACGTGCGTTAAACAACTCATTATTTAAAAAGAAAAAAAATATGAAGAAAGCAGGCGCAGAAAGCGGAGAGAGACGGAGGAGTTGGTGCCGGGCCTTGAACGTTAAAGCACCAAAATGTCCACTCAGTTATGGTAGAATTACATTACCAGTTGAAGGGGTACAAAGAAAGGTTATTGTTCTTTGTGCTTTTCGAGTTGTTCGTTCCATATTTCCAGGTAGAAAGTTCAACTATTAGTATTAACCGGAAAAGATTTTCGGAAAATGAGAGAGCTTTGAGGAATGGAAAGTATTTGCCGTACGGTAAGAAAGAAAACAAATTCTCCGAAGGACCCACCCCAACCCAATGTCCAATTATGTCATTTTCTTAACCCCCGGTGGTTCGTCTTCTACTTCTATATATGATTTAATTTTCAATGTCATCCTTTAAATGTGTACTTTTTTCAATTAAGGACTCCAAATTTATAAGTTTGTATAAAGAGTCTCTCAAAATGTTTAAAACATGTTTTTTTTGGGGAATGTTTAAAACAAGTTATTCGAGTCTTTACTATTGTCAAAATTGTTCATGTTTTGACCGGATGACCAAACTTCAAATGAGCGAAAAAGTTAGGCTTATTTGAAATAATAATATTGTCTTATCATAATTATCTTGTGACTTCTTGTTCTTTTACTGGAATTGTTTGCGTACAGTCGTTGACAAAGATAGAAAAAGCAGAGAAATAAATATGAAGAAGAAGGAGATATTGTCAGTAAACGAGGACTAAGGAGAGGAAGAGGGGAAAAAGGAAGAAGAGAAATAAGAGGTGCGACAGTAACAAAAAACGAAGAGCGAAAGAAAGGAAAAATCAGAAAGAAGAATAAGAAAGAAAAGTTGTCGGTTAGTTAGAAAAATGGAGGGAAAGAGGGGAAAGAGAAAGAATAAGGGGTACAACAACCGACGAGAAATTAAGGGAAGAAGGGAAAGATGTGGAAGAAGAATAAACATAAGACGCGATGGAGGAGCAGGATAAGGGAAAAAAGAATGTTAACAGAAATTTTCTTTTTTAAGGGAACAAATAAGTTTTTATTATTTATTTTGGCCCCAATTGTTTTATTATTAATTTCCGTCTCAAATGATTAACTAATAAATAATAATTATATGTGATTTTCAATTCATATTTATAGTCATAAACTTTATTCTAATCTTTTTATAATAATTATATTTTTTTAGCATTGTTATGTCAATTTATATAGCTCACAACCTAATTTAATGATTTTTCACTGGATTCTGTATGTGCTCCATAAATTAATATAACGTCAATGTCAAATAAAATTAATGCCTGAAAAATAAAAAAACAAAATATATAACTACTAATCAAAATTAAAAATGATTAAAAATATCCCAATTCTCTTAAATATATGTTAATACATTAATGTAGATGTAGATTTTCCCATAAGTGCTAGTACTTATTTGAAAATTGAAGCAAAAGGCATAATAAATAGCTTAATTAAGATGTAAACACTTTTGATGTACTGGATCAAGTAGATCTAGAAGACATTCATCGACATGATTATAATGATACAACTCATTAATTTGTTAATAACTTCTTTAACTTGTATTAAATTTAGTAAATTGCTTAATGATTTATCTTTTCAGTATTCAAATTAAACATTTCTTTTTTTTTATTTGGTAATAAAAAATTAAACATTTTATTAAAAGACAAATGAGACATCTTCATTTGGCTTTGCCTGTCCCCCGGCATCCACCCGTCGCCGCCCCGAGAAAACTACAATGCAAAAAAACTCAGCAAATCCTTTTTGAGTTAATTTCAATTTGGTCCCTAAAATTTGACATATTTTTCAATTGAGGAACTCAAAGTACAAGTGTGTCCATTTGATACTTTTTTTTTTTTTTTTTTTTGAATGAGTGTCCATTTGATACTTGTAATTAGCAAAAATGTGTCAATTAAGTACCAATAACTTTTGAAAATTTAACGCATAACTATCAGAGTTTATACCCTAAACAATATAAAATAGGTAGTAATATTAGAGTGAAATTTTACTTCTATCACAAATTTCTTTTTTCATACAAAATTAGTCAGATATAGTAAGTGTATAAGTTTATTGTTATAACACACACTTATATTTTCATTGAAAATACAACTTCTCATGTGATAGAAAAAGTTAGAATTACTATAATAACTTTATATATTTAAGGTTTTTAAAAGAATGTCTATTATGTCAAAATTAGTTTGTATTTACCATTAAATCGCATGTAGAATTTATGAAATTCTTAATCGACACATTTTTACTAATTTAGAATAATTAAATTGACACACTTGCATTATAAGGTCACTGATTAAAAAAATACATCTAATTTAAAAAATTAAATTAAAATTAATTATTTTTAATTAAAATAGAATTTCAACCATATTTTTAATTTTTTAAGGTAATCTTTCAATCAAGATCTTATTGGACAATAACCTTAATAATTTTTTTTAACAACTAACAGCCTCACCCAAATACATGAACATTTATACAAATTGAGTTCCCTAATAATTTCATGATATCATCTCTAGCTCATCCTTACGTCTCTAGTTAAATTAATTTTTAATTAATCTCTCTTTTTTTATTATTATCAAAATTAATCCCCTAATTACACACTTTTTGGAGAATCACAACATAAATGAAAGATTTTAATTTAGATATTCGAGATGGTTTGTCTCCTTTCCTCTGTAAAATTTTAGTATTTTATTTTATAATTTCTACTAATTTAAGGACAAAAATGAAGCAGTTGTTTCTTGCTTCTCCAGTTTCCACCACACAATTTGCTGCTTAAATTACAAAACTTCTTGCCCCTTCTTTTTCCTTTTCCCAATGCCTGCCTGCCAGTAATAAAATTATTGAAGCTAAGCTAAGCTACTTGTTAATTTTTTATTTCACAATGATTAGAGTCAGCCAAAGTTGTCTATATTATTACGATTAATTATTTTTTCATATTATTAATTCCTTAATATATTATTCTGACATAAAATGCTTCAGACGAGGATTAACGAGTAATTTGTATATTTTTTTTCCCCTCGGTTATTGGCGAATGTGGAAAATTAAATTGGTTAACGTGTAATGGGGAAGTCAATCATTGCATTAATTTCCAACTTCTCCGGTTAATTCGGTTTTGGTCGGCTTCATACTTTTAAGAAATTACTACTACTTCAACATACTAATTATACATAATACTTAAGTCAGTCCTAAAAACTGGCATGAACCGAGGATTTTCCAAGATGGTTCTGTCTCTTGGTGTGCCCGGAAAGATCCATTCCATATCCAAATACTAGTCCAATAAAATACTCTCTTTATTATAGTTACGGCAAATTTAGTACACTAAAATGATATAGAATGGAATCTTATTTTTATTCGAATATTTAGAAGGAAAGAATAAAATAGAATGATATTCATTTTCTTTATTTAAAAGAATTATTATTTATGTTAAAAAAGAATGAAATTATAAATGTAATATGATCTAAATACATTTATTTATTGTATAAAATATATTTTTTATATCTAACACACGTTGTTGATAACAAAATATTCCAACTCACATTAAAGTTAAAAAAAAAAAATCAAATATTTTATTGAATTGTAAATATTTATATATAAGATTGAAAATAAGTATAAAATAATTTATTTTAAAGATCAAAATAAAATAAAATACAATATATAAAAATTAATTAAGCGTAATATACATAATATATTGAGTGTATAATGTCTAATATTTTTAAAAATAATTTACACTTTTCCTGGAAAGGCCTTTTGTCTTTCCATAACTTCTAGTGTGGAATGTCCTTTCCAACTTACTTCTAGAATGAGTTTTCTTTCTGGAAAGACTACTCATACTTTTAATTTGAACACCAAACATTGAAATGAAAAGAAAAATTGGAAAAGTCACCATATTTCCACGTACCAAATATAATATTAGTATATTTAGAACAGTCAAATGTATTAAAAACGATTAAGAATTTTACATATAAATTTATGAAGAGTAAAAAATATAATTGAATTGTTAGGGAACTAACTCAACAACCAAAATATGTTGGGAAATCTACGTGTTATATTTTTCAAATTATTTAAGTTTTAAAATTGTGTCAAGAAAAATAGTTCAATTATAAAAGCCTCACTTATTAATATAGAAGTTTCTAAATTTGAATTATATTTTTTTTTGTATATATATATAAAACAAACCATCGGTAAGTATCCTGAATTGTAATGATGTTGAAAGTTGTTTGATTTTTTTAATAAAAAAGGAGTAGATTTTATCAAATCCTTTTAATTTCAATGGATTTTTTATCCGGGCCCAAGACCAGAAATCAACAGGCGCCGTCCTTGTTTGTTAAGTGCAGCAGCCATACCCACAGAAAATACTGCTACTACTACTATTAATACTATACATCACATGCATCAAACTCAATACTCCACTTTACTGCTAATCAATAGTTACACTTACCCCTACTAATCCAATTATTAACTAAAAAAATATCTAATTCAAGACACTTTTAAAATTAAAATTATGTAAAAATCAAATTCCTAACATAATATTAATCTTAATAATAGTTTCAAATGACATTTTCTATACAGTTTGACCGAAAACAAACCAAAATTAGTGAAACCCAAGGAGAAAGGTTATTTTATTAGGGGAACTATTAAGCTAGAAAACAATGGAGCAGAGTAGGAGGGAGTAATTTAATTGGGAATAGACCACAGATTGAAGGCCTTTTAAAAAAGGTTTTGATTAATTCGGACTCAATTTATAGAATTTATATAAAAGTGAAAATTTTAATATCACATTGATATTAACAGTTTGCTTACTAACTGCTTAGGTTCATGGATGGATTAGATTCAAGGGACTTTATAAATCATTGAAAGTAGGCCAAAATCAAAGCCAGAAAACCAAAGCAGCAGAGCATATATGATATGATCATACACATACAGAGGGATCAGAGCATAATATGGCTTCTTCTTGGAAAATAAATGAGGGTTTTCGTGTCCATTTTGTCTTTTGTATAAAAAAACAACAAAGAAAAAAAATCAATGAAAATGCATTTATTAAAGCTGTTCTTCAGTGCACCTTTCTTGGACTCATCTTTTTCTTTTGGTCAAAACTAATTCAATTCAATTCACCAGAACCAGAATGAATGAACACAACAATGCATTGCTAAACCGGCACCGTTTTAATCATTCATTCTTCAGAACAGAGCCCCTTTTCTTCATCATATCATCTGCCGACCTTCATTCATCAGTTGCATTCATCATCAATTTCCCACGCCAATAATGTTGAGAATCTTGCTTCAATTAATTAGATAAATAGAAACTCTCATAGAACAATTAATGTACATTAACATAATAATTAATGAAACCTTATAAGTTTTGAACAATTCTCTTCCTCTTGAATTACATTTTAAAGGGCCTTGAATCATCGGTAACATGGAGGGCAAAACCTTAATTTTAACAAATAATTATTTCCAATTATTAGAATTTTGGCCAAAAGATTGATAATATTGGAGAACTGGGATTTTTATTAGCTTCAATACAAACTGGAAAAAAAAATGAATTCAACTAATTATAGGTTGATTGATCACGTGGAAATTGGTGGGTTCAAGAAATAAATTAGGATCATTCATTGATGTAGTAGTTAGCAATATATATATATATGATTGAAAAATATAAGGTTCTTGAGAATTATTTTTGGTCAAGATCCATTATTCAACTACTACTACTACAGCCTCTGGCAATTTCATTAGTTAATAAACTTCCATTGCTGACCGCGTAAGGGCAACTCTGGCGTTGCCAATTTAGTCCTTGTGAATCTTCTTATGCTCTTCTTTTGCCACCTATTCTATTCTGGATGATTGTATTCACACCGTTGAAAGTATAATCGCTTTTGCAGAGAGAATAGGGAGAAGATTGGGAAATAGCCTGCATTTGAAAACAACCCTTCATTGTCATATCAATTACTATTATGCATGTTTGGCACCTAGAAATCTCCGGTATAATATAATGATTTTTTCAACTTCTCTTTCTATTCACATGATAGGTATTCAAATTAAAAATTAAAATAACCTATTCAAAAGGATACTAGTGTATTAGATGATGTACTATACCATCCTCATACTGCACTTTTTGAGCTCGAGTTACGACCAAATCTAACTTTTCAACTTGGTATTAGAATTACCTAATCCTTGTGTCTAACCACATGTAGATGTTCAGTCCTACAAACTTCATATTTCAAATGTTTAGCCCTAAACATGAGGAGATATTTTAAAATTTTCACATAACTATTTTTTTAGTTGGGATCATCTAATATATCCTCTAGTACACACTTTTTATAATAGTTTTATTAATATAAACCTTATAGAATAAAAGACAACCCATAAAGAAAAGTCACTATTAAATAAATTGTACTAGAAGACATGGGAGGAACTATGCTTGGGCCAGGGAGGGTCTTATCCCCCTTCATTTTTTTATACTTATATATGCGGTATAAAATTATGTTTATTTTGTGTAAAATTTGTATATTTTACTATTATGGCCTCCCAAATTAATAAAAATATAAGTTATTAAATGTAAAAAATATTAATATTACAATTAAATGATACACAAAATTTTTGTATTTGAATTTGCCTTGTCTTCATCCTTGTTAGAACATATACTAAACGATCTTGAGTGCTAGTTTGTAAATTAAAAAAACTCTTTATAATACTTGAGCAATCCCTCCTCATTAAGTACCTTCTAAGGTGGAGTTAGAGTTAAACCCAATTAAATTCAATATTCGTACCATTTATGAGTATATATATATGTATAATTTTCAAATTTCAACTTTACTTTTTTACCCTTAAAAAAGAACTTTACCTTTTATCTTCTTTTTATTTTTAGTTTTAAAATTTACCTTATTTTTCAAAATCATTAACTTTGGCGCATAGATCCAATTGGTAATGTTGGGTTAAAAAATTATCGACAGCAATTTTTAGCAGACATTTACCATTGTGAGAGGAAGGTTAAATGAGTAATTATGAGCTTTAAACTACAGTGCTGGACAACTTTCAATTGCAAAAAAAGTTGCTAATAAAAAATTTCCCAAAAGGAAAAAAAAAAAATTATTTGTTCGAGTTTTGAATTAGCCAGCCAGCAAAGAATGAAGCTTTTTTTAACGCTAAAAACATGAAGTAATACAACTTCATACTCCTCTCACTGTCGAATTTGTCGTCTTACTCCATATAATGAAGCAAAAAAAAAAAAAAAAAAAATGCAAGGAAAATATATTATATAATGTACTCGCCATTGAAAAAGACATACTTAACCTCAATTCTAATTTTCAAATGTCATCATCCTCTCTCCCATATATTTAAGTTCCAAATTGTCTTTTGATCTCCAACCTAAAGGCAAAAAAAATTAATTTATATGTATTGTTGTCTTTTTGTGTATTTTTTAAAAAGTGTTTAATACTCAGAAGTATAAGAGTTTAATTATTTCAGATTCGGATGAGAATAAGAGTTTAACTTTAAATTCCATGAATATTTAAGAATACATGAATTTAACTCATTTTAATTTGATACGTGAAATACCAGTATATTTTGACTCTTATTTGATTGAATAAGAGCTGTTTAATATCTCGCAGATTATAACTTTTAACCATAAGTATTTAAGGACTTGATCTTAAATATTTTATAAAGTGATAAAGAGAATTTAAATATTTAATCTTTAAAATATTAACAATATACTTGGTTACATACATTTTAGTTTGTATAGTTCTTCAAATTGTATTCTACCAGTTTGATTGGTTAATAATTCTGTTTAACTTCATAACATTTTTCATTGTCAAAAATAAAAATAATATATTTATTCGTTAGGTCGAAACAGCGAATTATTTATAATTTTCTTTTTATGTATCAAGAAATTACACAAAGAAATGGGCAATGTGGAGTTGGTCCAAGTCTTGTCAGGCTCCAAGTATAACACAGATCTTTAGCCGAAAAGGTTCCCAATTATTTTTTAAAAAACCCTTTTAAATTAAAATAAAGAAAAGCCTTAATAATTAAGGAGGAAAAAAAATAAAGCAATCATTAGTGAGTATTCTAATATTGTACTTTTGTTTTTTTTTTTCCCTTTTCCCTCTCATATATATTTTTTATATAAACCTTTTGTTTTATTTTGGTTTTTTAATAAAAGAAGAATGGTCGGTGTTTCTTTAATGTTTTAATAAGAAGGGCAAGTTCTTAGAACCCGAGGAAGTAATCCCTCTCCATGCCGCTAAAAACAAAAAACCAAATTAAAATAATTGTATTTTTTTTATGGTGAAATAAAAATGAATTGTAAATGACACCTAGCAAAGCATGTCATATAAGACAATAAGGTTTCTTAGTGAAGGAAACATAATGAGGTTTTTTACTTTTAATTTTGGGTGAGAATTTATGTAAAATAATTTTTTTTTTAAATGTGAAAAGCGGAATTTAAGATAAAAATGTTTATAAAGCTTTTAAAAAATATCTATAATAAATTTAAAAGATATTGAGGGATGATTGTATTTAAGGCCGTCATAATCTATTTGTTCATATACAATATACAATGCCATATGATTATTAAATTCGAAATTTATTATGAGAGATTTTTAAAGTCATTGAATAATTAGCTTGTCAAGAACCAAACAAAAAGTTGTTAATAAGGGAAATTCACTTACTATTCTTTCACTCTAAATTAAATAAGTCCACATTTTTTACATTTAAAATAATTAAAAAAAACTCAATATAAACAGCTTTAAACTCAATATAAACTCAAAAATATAAACTCAAAAAGAGGAACCGGGCTAAGGCCCACTTATGGGCCAGGAAGGAAAGGAAAAAATGGCCCATAGATTTTTCGGTGTGAAAGAATTCTCTGATTATGGGCTAACTTTGGGCCTAAAGAAAAAAAGGCCCAATATAACAAGTCTTTGTGGACTTACTTCAATATGACCCAACCCAAGGCCGTACTAATTCTTTGCCCAGTTCATTTCACAGACTTTTCATTTTCTTTTCCGGGAGGATTTTATAGATTTTTCACGGAAGCCCGGAAGGAAACTTTTCATATTGGCTTCGGGGAAAATTATTTACTCTTTTATATATATATATATATACACACTTATTGGACGAATATATATATCAAATGTAATAATATGAAAATTTTCCTATTTTGTAAATACAAAACATTTTATTTTTGAAAAAAATTATTATTTATTAAAAATAAATATTATTAACTTTTTTATTATATTATTTAACGGCTAAAACAAACACTTCTTCTTGTATATATAACATTGAAAATTCAATCAAATTAAAATTTAAAGTACCTAATCGACACTACTCTAGATTTTGGGTATATTTTTTAAATTAACCAAAAAAACAATTGCAGTAGTTTTCCTCTTTTCTTATATAGAGGATTTTTTTTTTTAATTCCTTTTTGTTTACTTTCAAGTGACCAAAAAGAAAAAGTAACCCAAATTCATAAAAGCAACAAAGAAAAGTTAAAAGACAGTAAATATCGTAGGAAACTATAAACAATTATAAATGTTCTTAAATAATTTAATATACCCAAAAAAAATCCAAAACAAATGAAAAAGTGAAAAGTGAAGACTGTGGGGAGTTGATGAAAAAGTGACTTCATGCATGAATATTGAGGATGAAAAGAAAATAAAAATCTGTATATTTTGGACTAAGAAAAGTTTATGTGAGTTTAGAAAAGTAACTTTCCCTAAAATATATTAAGAGAAGAATATATATCTATTTCATTAGTAATAAATTTCCATACAATCTCCAAAACAAATAACTCTAAGAACGGTTCGGATCGTTTGTAACATTTTTTTGTAATATTCTCTGTAACATTTCTAATTTAGTATATTTTATTAATAAAACTAACCAAATAAAAGATAAATCATAAAAGAAAAGGGTGAACCTTAAAGTGAAAACATATTTAAAAGGAAATGTTACAAGAGATGTTACATAAACTGTACAGATCCTCCACGAAAGCATAAACTTTGAAGTCCTGTATCAAAATAATCTAGAAATTTGGATCTTATTTTATTGATGGGAAACTAATTCACCATTATAAGGAATTAAAATGACCAATTCATGCTCATGAACAAAAATTACTACTTCATCGTTTTAAGAAACCTATAAAAGAAAATGATATCTCTAGACCAATAAAAACATAATAACCCAACCCATGATTATTTATCATCATCTAATAAAAACTATAAAAGGAAAAAGTGTATAAAATATAATTATAGAGGCATATATATATATAAAAGGAAAAAATGAAAATCTCATAACTATGCATAGAGATTTCTACCCCTTAAAATATCATCTAAATCATTTATGGAGCATTATAAAGATATAAGAATTTTGAGAGAAGAAATTGGTAAAAAAATAATAAAACACACACGGATAAAAAATGGTGGAAAGAATCTTCAATCAGGAAAAGGAAGAAAAAATTCACACCTGTAATTGTAGAAGAAAAAATGCCTCTGAATAGTTACCGTAGAAAGGATGCCTTAATGCTGGAAAACTCTAAATAGAAAATACTTCTAGTGACTGAAACCAAAAAATTACCAAAACCAATTAGTTACAAAAAGAATTGAACGAAATAATGTTTGTGGTGGAGTGAAGTTGTGTAGTAGATAGTTTATAGGATGGTATTTAGCGGGATTTGTTAGTGGTGTAAACTATTAATATAATAAATTAAAAAATATAAAAATTTAGAATAAGAGTTTTAGGAATGAAGGATGAAGTAGGGGGAGAAATTTTATCTCTCCTTCTACAATATATGATAAGATATATACTTTGATACCCTTAATAAATAACAGACACTTAGATATAATGAAAATATATACTCTTCAATGGGAAATGTGTTAGTAGTATTTTTTTATCAAGAAATTTAATAATGTTATAATGAATTAAATCGATAATGAGAAGTACTTTTTATTAGATAGTAATTATGTGTTCGTTTTGCATTTTGTCTCTTAAATATTATTT
The DNA here is from genome assembly GCA_028651295.1 of Catharanthus roseus. Lineage (NCBI taxonomy): Eukaryota > Viridiplantae > Streptophyta > Magnoliopsida > Gentianales > Apocynaceae > Catharanthus > Catharanthus roseus. Next base: position 7,287,099 of record JAPQWS010000087.1, read on the forward strand.
CGTCATTGTGTGCACCAAGTGTTAGGCTTTCAGTCTATAAAATCGTTGAGTCAATATGATTAACATCTATTATCTAAGCGTCAGGCAGCCTTGACGGTATTTTGTACCAGGTATCATCTTGTCATACTATTAGATTTTCATATCCACCACACATTTTGGGTTATAAAAAAAAAATTCATTAATATTGCATTTTAACCTAATGCTACTGTTTGGCGTACTTGTGCTTCTGGTTTCCTTCTGAATTAATAGATGATTCTGAATAATGTGTTACCAAAAGAAGTATCTAAAATTAATAGTTTAAATTTATTTTTTACGAAATGTAATTAATGGTTTACTTGTTTTTTTGAAAAAGTAATGGTTTACTTTGTGCACGAGAAAGATAGATATGTTAGTTTCATTTGAAATTAATTATGAAAAGCGGATCCGAATAAATTCGGAACAGTTGTCAATTAAAACTTTTCCCTCGAAAAAAATTAAAATTTTCAAAAGATATAGGGAAATCTCTAAAAAAATGATTTAATACATATATAATAGCAAAAAAAAAAAAAAAAGCAGCTGCTATAATTTTATTTTTTCTTTTTTTAGAGGTATTTTAGAGAGAAACAAATGCGAAAGAAAAAAGTTTGAGAAAATGATTAGTTTAATTTTAGGGTAATATTTATTAAAAAATCTCAGATTATGATATTAAATCGCAAAAAAAAGAAAAAGATAGATGAAAAAACGAAAAAGCAACTTAATTTTAATAAACAAATAAAAAAAGTTAAACAGAAAAGAGAAAAAACTAGGCCGACGTAGCACGTAGGGGAGAACACTATATAAACCCCTCGTTCCCTTCCATGAGAAGCTCCCCACCAAAATCTCCCACTTCAGAACCCTCTCTTTCTCTCTGATAATGGAAAATTTCCAAAACATCTGCTAAAATCACCCATTATTAGCCATGGGAAAAACTCTTCTCCTAATGGTTTTCATTCTCCTTTTCTATTCTACATAGATTTTTTTCGCAACTCCTCTCTACTGTGCTTTATACTCCAATTCCGCCGTTTGAAAATGGCGTTTCTGGAAAATGCGTTTGCTGTTCTTCATGATACGGACGGCGACAACGACATAAAACTCGTTGCTCCGCTCGCCGTCGAAGCTGAAAATAAACCTGTCAACAGAAAGGATAACAATCAACAGAAGCGGCAGTCACCGGCGACTCCAAATGTATCCCGCACGGCGCGTATTCCACTCGATTCTGGTAGTATTATATTCTATATTCTTGTTATTATGATTTTTAAATTGTATTTAATATTTCCATGCAATTGTCAAATAGTTAATTTTTGTGTGTTGTATTTATGATATCCAGACTCCTCATTATGTATTTTACATGTTTATTAGCGTTTAACATGAAGCGGTGGCAGTTTTTTTCCTTTTTAAGCTCTATATATCGTGTTAATAGACTCTGGAGATTGAAGAAATCAAATGTATTGAATTTCCTTGATAGTTAATTATTACTTCATGTATTCAATTTGCATGAAAAAGAACATTTAAGAAGCGGAGGAAAACATTTTCATAAAGGAACTTTTTGTTCTTTAATGAATTTTGTTTTCAAAATCTTTCTGTTGCGTGAAACTTTTTTTTTATAGCTTAATGTGTTGCTTGAAACTTGCGAGGCTAATTAAAAAAACTGTCATTGAATTTACACGTGTTTTGTTTATATTCTCAAATCAAGACTCTTTGGTACCTTTGATTTCCATCATTTTTTATTGTTCTGATCTTAAATTCGTAAAAACTGCATTGCAACAGCTTGATTTATTAAATTTTTTCACGAATTTGTGATGTATATTTATTCAAGTATTGACATCGCAAATTACATGCCGATGTGTGCCTCGTTGTTTTATTGTGTTTAGGTCCTTTAGGACGAGAGAACCAAGGGAAAGTATTGTTACTGTCCCGGAGAAGTCAAACAGTTTACATTATATTCAGTTAAAGCCATGTCCACCTAAAATGTAGTCCAACTATATGTTTTTGGTTCGGCAAGAAATTTGTGTTCTAACCTTCTGATGTACTGTAGGGAGCTATGAAAATAGGAGAGGGGGCATGAGTCGAGGCACAGGAAGAAATAATGCCAATGGCTTTAATAGATTTGATAACTGGCAGGATGTTGCTCCTCGAAACAATAATGGACAAGGAAATGGATATAGGAGGTACAATGGGCAAGCAGACGGTAACAAACAATATGGTGGATATGGATATGGTGATCATCAGAACAGAGAGGGAAATGGGTACCATAAAGTCAATAGACATTCTGCTTTTGCTGATTGTGAGAAGAATGGTGGCAAGCAGCAGGAATGGCGTGAGCATGGAGGTGAGGGAAAGAGGGATTTTAACAAGATAAATGGATCTAGCACTGAGGATCAGGTACTTGAGGCCGACCAACAAGTTGGAAGCCATGGTCAGGATAAGTTGGTTGAAGATAATTCCTATAAAGGAGATGACCAAGTCGAAAATGGAGGCTGGAATTTTGTTGGAGATAGAAGAGGTACTGGAAGGAGGGGAAATTATTCTAAGCATGGAGTATTGAGTAGGGGAAAGGATAAAGCGCCAGTTTATAAGGCAAAGGAATCCCTTAATGGGAACTGTAAAGACAGTAATGAGAAAAATGTTCCATCAGAAGGGTAAGTTATAGACTTAATTGTCCTTCTCATTGTTGGTACTTTTCTCATGGTTTTTTATGTTGGCTTGCTATTAAAATGATCAATAGATTGAGATCTTAAACCGTGTTGATGTGTTAGCTAAGCATGAATCTTTCTATTGTTTTGAATTTTTAAGCCGGTGGAGATTGTTTAGCTTACTGGTTGATTTTTTCTTACTGTATTTTGATTAATATGGCAGGGAAGAGAGAACTGAAGTATCAAATGACACGGACACCAAACAAAGAAATCATGAACAAGTTACTGAAACAAATGAATCCAAAAATCTGATCAAAGAAGTGAAGGAAATTGAGGTAAGGCCTTAGTATGTCAAATTGCAAAATGATTCAAGCTAATTTTGCACAAAGAGTTTTTTAATGTACTTCTTTGATGCCTGCTTTATGAACAGAATATGACTCTGGAAGCATATGAGAAGCAGCTGATTGAGAAGAGGAAGGCATTGGAAGCTTTGAAACAAGAGGAAAGGAAAGTGAGATTGGACAAGGACTTTGAATTGAAACAGCTAATTGGCAGGAAAAAGGAGGATTTTGCAACCAAGTTGGTGAGTTATTTCCTAATGATACGGCATATTCTTCTGCAGCCTAAACTACAAAACATTTCCTCCTCTTGTCCTTACATTTCTAATCGTGATTTTTTCTTTCTATAATATTATCAGAATTCTGAGAAAGAGGAAAGCCATGCAAAGAATGAGAAAATGCATAGAACCGAACAGGTTGAAAAAGTGAGGAAGGGAAGTCACCAGCCAATGAGCATGGCTGTCTTTCTTAAGGATTTCAAAAGGGGTGGCGTTGGTCACGGTGCCTATAGGAGGAGGGAATATGCTGGAGAATCCAACGGTATTAGTTCTGAGGCTGTGGCTATTGATATCGAGGACAAGAAGCACTTCCCAGGTCTCAGTCCTCTTGCCAAAGCTTGATGATTATCAGATCATACGCTTGTTTCTTCATCTATTCCTTACTAATATAGTTCCACTGCCATAATATTTTCTAGCAAACTCTAATACCGTCCGTTATACTCTTCATAATTGAAATTTTCTATTGTTCTGCTATGCTTTTTCTAAGCTTCAAAATCATAGATGCTTCTAGTTAAATTGAGACTAGATGCTTCATTTTAGGTTTCACATATTTTGGCGCAAACAATTAAGGTTCTTCTTGTCTAGTAACTAAAGTTTTTCTCCATTTTTCTATTTTGATTTAAACAATTAATTTTTAACTTTTTATAAGATTAAGAAAAAAATTTTAAAAAAATCAAACTAAATCACTATTTAAGTTGATCCAACCCTTCTAAATTTAATGAAACTAAAAATAAATAGAGAACAGTTATAGTCTGATAACACAATTCAATTACTTTCATCCTATTTAACTTACCAAATGAAAAGTTATAAATTGTTTAAATAGTGTTTTAATATTACATGTCCACTTTATACATTTATTTCTTACAAAAGGAATGTTAGTGGACCTTCTTAATGTTGGGTTAGTATTCATTAATCTATTTGTGTGAGATTTCTTAATCGTGTTTGGGCATAAAGAAGCCCATTAAGCTCTTAAGCCTGTTCAATCATGAGTAATTTTTTTTTAATTTTATCAATCCTTGAAACCTTACCAAATTGTGTTTTACAGATTGAGATTAATATATAATAAGGTAGTAATTCATTTAGTTAGAAACTCAAGCACCCATGCATAAAAAAAAGAATAAATTTATTGATATATTTAGTGAAATTATTGATTATTTATACTTGTTCATGATATAAAAGTTGTGATATAGAAGTTGATTGTAAAAATATTATTGAGGTTGAAAATAAGTAAGGGAAAAGTTATTTATGTTTATTAAATTATGTTTTTGAGAAAAGGATGGGTCAATGCCTTATTTTCTTTTGGTTTTAGGATCAAACTCGCAAAACATATTAAAACCAAAAACAGTCCTAACGGCTTAAAGCACCGAACCAACAAAGATTGTGAACAACAAACCAATATAATATTGTAGCCATGGCCGTGTCAACACCATATGGTATGGTATGGACGAGCCGCCACCAACGAACACCACTTCACTTCGAATTGCAGTCATCTCTATCGTCCCAAATCATACTGCCGCGTGCACACACACACACACACTATATGTATATAGTCCCGTCAATCATTGACAAAAAAATCCAACCATGGCCACCGGCCAAGAGACTTGCTATTGAAAGTTGTGAGCAGTTCAAAGCACAATAAAACAGTTACTTGTAAGCAAAATCCCTCTTCCACTCAATTTTCATCACGTTGTCTAATTTCCACCACTCCACAAAAAAATACAAATCCTTATATTGTTTAAAGTAGCTTTATTAGTATAAGTTATATAGAATAAAAGATAAATTTTAAGAAAAAAATTATTATTAAAGTAACGTTATATTTGATACGTAAGAATGTGGTGCAATAAAAGACTTTTTCAATTTCTTTTTTCACTCGAATATTTGGTGTTCAAATTAGTAAGAATAATCTTTTCATCGAAAAATCTATTCTAAAAAAAAGTTAGAAAAGGCATACTAAACCCTATGAAAAGGCTTTTTCAAGAGAAATTGAAATGATTTTAAAATATATTAGACTATTATACCCTCAATATATCACATATATTACACTCAATCAATTTGTATATATTGTACTTTTTTTATTTTAATTCTAAAAAGGAGTTGTTTAATGACTATTATATCCTCAATATATGACATAATTACGTTCAATTAAAAAATATGAATAAAACCAAACCCTTTTGTGGAGAACAATATATATTTCGTAACTACTTAATTTCTATATATAGTACTTTATTTTATTTCGATATTTAAAATTAGTTGTTTTACATCTATTTTCATCACATATATTTATATTTGCACTACAATAAAATATTTAGCGTCCTTTTAGAATTTTAATGTGTGTTAGATATGAAAAATATATTTTATACTAGAAGTTAATTTAAATTATTATATATAACTTCATTCTATTACGATATAAAATAATAATTTTTTCAAACAAAGAAAATGAATTATTATTCTATTCTATTTTACCTTTCCAAATACCAGAATGAAAAGAGGATGAAAAATAATTGCTAATGATAAAAAATTTTATTCTATATTATTTTAATATATCAAATATATTGTAAATATATAAAAAGCTTATTAAAAAATTTATTAAATGATAAAACATAACATAAATAAATATGCATGTGTGTCTATAAAAAGACCCACCTTTTAGAGGACTCACCTAGAACAAACTCAAAAGTGGTCAATGTCAAATTAACAAAGGAATATATATCTAAGGAGGCATGGACTTTAATAATTCAAATGTACACTAATAAAAAATATAATCTCATTTGAAATAATAACGTGGACCCAATGAAAAAAAAATAGGATCAAACTCATCCATTAAAATGGATAAAATCATATCCAAACTTGTCATTACATAATTAAAAAATTTTCCCCCCATCCATTTAGTCTCTTCTTCTTCTTACAAATAAAACTTTCTTGTAGGCCAAGACAATGATGATTTTACCGATTCCCCCCTCAATTCCATTCATTACACCTTCCTTCAATAGATCACCACTGCACATTTGTCAAATGTACAATGCCGTTCCCTTCCTTCAAACCCATACAAATCCATTTCTCTCTCTCTCTCTCTCTTCACCTTTGGCTACCCCGAAGAGGCACCCCACCACCAACCCTTAAGCCAACTCTAAAACCCAAAACTATTTACTCTCCTCAATACCACCAAAGTCCAGATCATGGCCCCACCAACCTTCCGATCCCCATGGGTTTCCTTCCCACGTGCCAGCCTCCGCTAATTGCTTAATTACGTGGTCATATCAAATCCGTCCACGTTCGTCACAATTCTCCCCCAGAATAATCCTGTGGTTTTCCCGGATATGCCATATCCCCCACTATTCATTTCCAGCTCTACCCATCGGTTATTATTTTTTTATAATTTAATATTTAATAATTACGAAAATTATCAAAATCTGAAAGTTTTAAATAATAATACAAAATTAATGAACGATATTAAATTATTAAAATTATATTATCTGTAACTTTTTTTACAATATAATATTTTAATTATTGGTTAAACAGAAAAGTAATAAATTAAATAAATATATAACATGAAATTATTTTGAAGTAAGTAAAACGATATATTAAATTCTTTAATTAATATGGGACCACCTGGCTCTTGTCCTCTTGTCATCCATGGATTATCACTGGGATACACCCAAAGTATATCCTTCTACACTTTCGTCTTTTTATATAAGGAAACCAAAAGCGAAAAATTATTAGATAAACCTCCTCAAGTATATATTGGGGTACTCCCCAAATTTTTACGAATATTCGTTTTTATATTCCTCGGCGTTTATGCTTTTAATTGCTTCATATAAATACGATTGCTGAATGAAAATGCAGAGAACGGAGTAGAATTTGTTGATTTTGAAAAAAGAAAAAAAAATGTCTGCATTTATCAGAAGAAAATTAGTTTCTCGTGCGCTAGATGAGAGAGTTGCGGCTCGGATCATACCTGATAATATCAGTAGCGGAAGCGAACACGGTGGCGAAGCCGACGATGAGAGTCTGTCGGAGTTATTTTATGGTTTTCTCGCTGATGATGGTGCAGTGCCTGATCGATCTTCGGCTGATGATTCGGATTCAGAGCGCGATCCGGTAATGTATGATTTGGCTGGTGCAATTCATGATTTGAGTGTGCCTATTGTTCGTTGCGGTTCTGATTCCTTTAGGAACATGATTTTTACTCATGTAATCAAAGCTATGGAGATTTTTTCTTTTGTTAAATCGAATGCACCTTTGCTCCGACGAAATGTGATGGCGTATTTGAGAAATTTGGGGTATAATGCGGCTATTTGTAAAACTAAATGGGAGAACTCCGGTGGTCTCTCCGCAGGGAACTACGAGTTCATTGATGTCGTACGATCCGATTCCGGAAATCGATTTACTAGATACTTCATCGATCTGGAATTCGCGGCGGAGTTCGAGATCGCGAGACCGACGGATCAATACGAGCGGCTTTTACAGTCATTACCTAATGTTTTTGTTGGTAAAATTGAAGAGTTGAAGCAGATATTGAAAGTGATAAGCGACGCCGCTAGACGATCCTTGAAGAGCAGAGATCTCCACCTTCCGCCGTGGAGGAAACACCGGTATATGCAGAACAAGTGGTTTGGTCCATTCAAAAGGACAACGAACTTGTTTCCGGCGACGTCTTCTTCTAAACAGAACTTCCCCGTTAAATGCCGTTCGATTGGCTTCGATACAAACGCCGTTAATGGCCGTTTGTTGTTTCCCGCGACAGCCCGTACGAGATGAAAATTAATAATGGATTTGAAATTTTAATTTATATATTTTAGCATCAAAATCATCATATGATAGATTAGGATTTAGGACTAGTACACAGTTTTCGAAACGGAGGAATATTCTTTTTTTTACATCCTCATCCTTCTTGTGGTACGATGTCGTTTAAGTTCACAAGTCTTTCAAATATTTCTAGTGTATGCGGCAACTACACGTTGTGTACGTGACGGCTCGAATAAGAACGTTTAACGTGTACATGCTCTATGATTGATCTACGGTTGATAAAAAAGAATAGAATTATGGGATGTGATCGAATGGTCATAATAAGTTGGTCATTTTAAGGATTACTATTGCTTATATTCATTTCACCGACGATTTCGTAATATTGTCATTTTCCTCTTCACATGCAATTGAGATTGGGGTGTAAATGGTGCAGATGGGTGACTCAAACTTTTACACTGAAACAGAAATTTAAACTCAGATTTTTTGCATATAAATTTTATGGATGCAGACTCGATTTTTCAGTGTGTTGGAAACTATATGGCTATACTCATATTTGTATGTTATTTTTCTTTTTTTTATTAAACAAAAAAATATATATAAAATAATGTATAACTCTAAAATAAAAATTATAACATAATTAATATAATTTTCTCAAATATAATAAATGTGTGAATTATGTATTAATAAAAAATATAAAAATAATATAAATATGGATATATGGGACCGTGTATACGGGTAAATGGGTATTATCATTATCCTATCCAAACTCATTTAATAAAATCTATATAGGTACGGGTACAGGTAGGTCCTAAATTTAAAATTTTAACGTTACCCGTTATAAACGGGTATAAACCTGTTCGGGTATATGTAAGACCCGTCTAGTTTACAACCCTAATTGTGATGTAGGTTTGTATATGAATTTAAGAAATGAAAATATGAAAATTTTTATTTGAAATATGTATATATTGCTTAAAATAATAAAAAATAAAATTTTTAAATTCAATTTAAGTGTACTTAAATGCTGCTTATATACACTCTAATTTAGGCTTAGCCTATATTAGATGGCGTGGAACAAAGAGCACGGATCCCTCTCCCTTTCTGCTTCGCTCATACCTCTAATTGTATTTTCGGTCCGATTTTATTTTTACGCATATAAAGATATATATACTATTCTTCTGATAATATTTCAATTATTATTACTCTTAACGCGTATAAGTTAATGTTGCATTTTTAGAATGCAAGATTAGTAATAATGTTCTCATTTAATATTCCTCTTTTAACAAAGTCTATCCTTTGTAATAAACATTTTACCGCCGACTATCGAAAGTTATTAGACATCATTGATGGCATCCAATAATAATAAGTTTTTTTGAGAAATTATTTTTTGAAAAAGTAATTCCTTACTTATTATTAGGACTCTTCTTAGCCGATTTGTTGATTTTTTTTAAACTTGGTGAACTAGTTGCTAATTTTATAATATAGATAGATTGAAGGGGGAGGAAATATTCTTTTCTACCTCTTATTTTGATATATATTTATCTATAGTATGGTTTAGAAACAATTTTTTATAGTGTAATACAAATTATTTCGTTACATCTTTATTAAAATATGATTTCTTTCTTACTAAAAATAATCATATTTTTTATAAATAATTCAATTAATAAGTAAGGTAACCTTGATCGAATGTGTAGAATAGGTGAGAGGTGGTGGAAATGCACCTCAAATCAAATATTTCAAGCCGATCCCAGTCTCAAGAAATTCATCTCGAACGGTAAATTGTTAATTCTTGAGTTCATGCTAAAACACAATTATCCTCTCAATCCAACAGCCGATGACTTCTCAAATTGTATCGGCTATTCCCCCGAATTTCCCTAGATGAAAGAAAAGAATGTGAACAGATGGAACTAAAGAAGCTATCTTGTTAATTTTAAAAAGAATTTATGGATCGAGCCAGTGATTCGATAGCGTAAAAATGTATTTAACATGGAAATAAAATGTTGAGAATTTTAGTAATTCATAAAGTAATTTAAATATTAAATATTAAATTATTGCTGTTGTTTAGTTCCACTACTAAGTCTTTGGGATGAAGATGAGGTGGGGTAGAGTTTCAAGATTAGGTTGACGTGGCAGAAAATTGATTTGATAGACTATGTATCAACATCAATGTATGATGTGAAAGATATTCAGAAGAAAAAGAAAATGTGAAACATGTAAAAAATTGAAGTATAAATAGTGGGGATAAAATTGACAAGTGTCCTGTGAGCTTTAAACGTAGGTGTGGCCGAATCTCTTTACTAAGGTGACTCTGTAAAAGAGAAACCAAAAAAATTTAAAGCTGAGGAGGAGACAGTGATGACTGATGATAGGCCTCAATGGAGGAATTACACTTTTTTAGAAAAGGATAATACTTTTTTAGTAACACGTTTAATTTCACTTTTGTCCTTTGCGAGTTGAAGGAGTTTCTCTTTTGTTACCCATAAATAAATAAGTAGTTAGTTGTAATAAATAAAAAATTTTTATTTTTATGAGAAATATTCATAAATATCAAGGAGTTGTTTTTTTGAAAAGAGAGATAATTTTTTAATTTAACTACTTTTTATCCTCTTAATAATAAAAATAAATATATGGAATAGTTCGAATAAATAAGTAAAAAGATAAATAAATTGAAATTATATATAATAAATGTTCAAAAAATAATATAATTTATATATTTTATTAATTTTCAATCGTCCTAACACATAAATAAATAAATAAGAATATCTGTGGTATAAAAGAAAAAGGGCCTAATTTTTAAAAAATCTGAATTGGGTACAAAGCAAAAAAATAAAATACAAACAAAAAGACATTAGATATACTTTATTGTCCATGCTAACTTTCAACACTATTCAAATGATGAAATTAATATTTACTTGATCTATAAGAATTATTAAAATATATTTAGACGTATCGATTTACTTAAAAATTACTATAATAGATATAAAACATTTAAAAAAATCATATTATGTACTCAATTTATGATTCTATTCATAAACTATGATATTCTTAACTGAAATTATATGATTTGATACATGTCACTTAATTTATTAACACTCATATTTTTTAATAAATAATTTAAATTTTCATAAAACTTCATGTCTAAATAAATTCGGTGCACTAGTCATCCTGTCCTTAGCCAGGGGAAGAGTTGTTTTTGGGTTTATATTTTATTATCCTGTGGGGGACATTGGGAAGGGAGGGGCCAAGTAATCAAAGTGCCTTTAAGGTCCCTCCTTGATTGTCTTCTGAAAAAGCATATACTAATAATACTTATCCTTTAGAGGCACAAGTTTTGTTTAATAAAAAAAAAGGGTTTTTGTCTAGTAGCCCAGAATGAGGCATATTCGTACTAGTATAATTTATTACTAGTACAAAAATGGAATAATTATTTATTTATGGTTCTTGATATTTGTGATAATCTTTTAAAATCATCCTTCTATTCTGCTACTAGACACAGAGGGAAAGGCAAAAAGAGCTATATTAATCTTGCGATTTGTCAATACTATGCTATACATTGTTTAAAGACCATTATCATATACTCTTCTCCTTAATAATATAAGGAATTTTAGATTTATTAAATTAAAAATATAAAATATTTTATAATTTTTTAATAAATATTTATTAAATTTTTTATATACATAATTTATTTTTATTTATTTATTTTACTCATTATATTTATATTTTTTATTAGTTATTATTATTTATGAAAGATATAAAATGTATTATAATTCAATTTTTCTTTTTATTTTTTAGACCTTTAATTTATTTATGTGTAAAAATATAAACATTTTATATTTATGATTGGGAGTACTTTTTATGATTAGAAATAAAAAAATAGTTATTGTGGTTTCAAAATTTATGCCTTCCTATTTTGTTGATTTCATAATTCTTTTCTTCTTTTAATTATAATAAATTTAAATATTTTTATGTAGTTATAATTTAATCTCACGATCACTACACTCAAACTCAAATTCTAGTAAAAAAGTTATGCGCTCACGCGTGCTATAATTTTGAGAACAAAACAAGAAACTCAACTTGATAATTCAATTCAAATTGGAAATCTACCATGTAACTATTAATTCTAACATGTATGAATTTTTATTTTTTTGGCAATAGTGAGTCGGGATAGATATGGTGATGGACTAATTATAGGTATATAAAATTATTTAAATCGTTAATGGTTAAAATTTTTGTGAAATTAACAAAATACGAGTGTAAATTTTGAAACAATAATAGCCATATTATTTTTAAACTTAACTATTTTAACTTTAATTGATATGTAATAACATAATAATTCTGTGATAAAAATAATACTTTTGATTAAAAAAATTATATTTTAGAACCACATATTTCTCCCAAATGCATTTAGAAAATAAAAAGAAAAACTTTAGTGGATTGTAGTAGATATTGTGAGATAAGGTATCCCTCTAAGCGTGTTTATAACTTGTTCATGGAATTGCTACTTTAGGTACTTTTCTATGTTTTTCTACCTTCCCTTCACGCCTATCATTTCTTTTTCTTTTTATTATCTAAATGTAAAAAATTTACAAGATGCACATAAGTATGCCGGCAATTTCATCACATAAAAAAATCTCCAAAATAAATTAAAAAATATATCTTTTTATAATGTCATATTCTGTGAAGATTATTAAATTCGGATCTATTTTCTATTCCCATGAATAATGAAAGAGTCTATTCAATTTATTTCTTGTTATTTTAATATTATTATTTATTAAAAAAATTCTTTCTCAATTTCTTATGTGATCAATTATATTTCTCCATCTATAACTATTACTATTATTTGTTCTTTTTTTAATTTTTTTGAACAACTATAATCACTATGGAATATTAAATTAAATATTAACTTTAGTTTATAAATTAAATAATTTACACGCGGCATGACTAAAAGTAAATATAACTTTTACCTAAAAAGAGAAAAACTTTTGGATCAATGTAACACGTTGTTCATGTATTCTTCAATTATATTTATTAAAATGGACTAATAAAATCATTATCCTAGTGACTGTTTAATTTGCGGCTATTATTATTATTTTATTTTTTTTGAAGGGTGCGGCTTTTATTTGAATTAAACAAGTTTCCTTTAAAGAACTATTTCTACTTTATTTCTATAGAATTTAAAATCAGTCCCAAATAATTTTTTAAAGAAATGTCGGGCTGGACTTCATTTTAGATGGCCCAATATTTGGAAGATTTACCTTCAAGGCCGCTGTATTGGGCCTGACCTGTTTTCTGAACTTAGCTTTTGTATTGGTCTTTCGAGCCTCTCTAAATTGAGAATACTTACAACAAAAAAAAAATAAATAAATAAAAAATAGAGAATGTTCCAATTTGTTTGGGTTGGAAATGGAATTGGATGGTACAACCAATTGATCAGTCCAAAGAGAGACAAACCTTCGAACGAATAATGCATTTTTGGGCACTACACCAACAACTTCATCACGTGGGTTCAATTTGGAACAATTTTCGTAACCTTCTTAATTTATTAATAAAACTTATCAAATAAAAGATAAATTATAAAGAGAAAAATATAAATGTTACAAGAAATGTTATAGAAAATGTTACAGAGAATTCTTAGTGTTTCGTATGGGACAACAGATTTTTTAATAATAATACAATACATAAAGAATATTATGTTATTTTTTTAAAAATAATTAATAATTAAAGTCCATTACATTGATATTATTTAATTATTTGAATACCATTAATTCATGTGTAATTTATATAATAAATATAAGTTATTTATTAACTATTTGTACAACACGTCCATTATCTTTGTTGTTTTCTGCTAGTTTTGTATTGTTATCTGTTTTTTTTTTTAAAGGAATTTGTTATGGACTTATTACAATTGCTTTTAGATTTAGAGAATTAAAATATAAACTTTTAAAAAGTACTCTAATTATTTTTAAAAAATACTCTAAAATATTATTGAAAATACTTTTTTTACTAATATGAAAATAAAAGCATTTGTCCTTTTTACTTTTTTTTTAAGCAGTTTAAAACAACGTTTAGCATATTCATGTATTTGATATAGTTTGATTTTAAAATTTTTGTCTTGAATTTCATAAAAATATATTATATATAAATAGAAGTGTGAGTTTTAAATTTTAAAAAAATTTAAAATTGGATATGGTAATCAATCTCACCCATAATTATTCATTCAATTATTAATTCACATGACAAAAAAAAAAAAGTGAAATTCCCTCTTTTGTATTTTTTATTACTTTTAAAAGATGCTAATTATTCATAATGCATAATCTTAATTAATTTAAACTAATTCTTAATCCTTGTCTAAAATTTGACTGACGGCCTATGGTCAGTGATCTTTTGTAGTCTTGATAATTGAAGTGAATATACTATTTTCAAGATCCCACATGTCCATCGTTCATTTATTTGTTTATTAAATATAGATCCCACATGTCAATTATTATGTATTACGCTGGAAAACAAAAATAAAATAAAATAATTGTTTTGATGCGGAATATATTAGGAAGGGGGAAAAATAATTAAAGGGGGTGCATCTGAAAATACAATCTGGCTGATTTTGTACACGATGGAAAAAGACAAATAAGAGGTTGAATGAAAGGGCTGCTTGGGAGAATGACACGTCAATCCTTAGTACGGATTCCCCTCCGAGCTGGCAATTTTTCTTTCTCGGAACCGGTTCAACCGGCAGCCTTCACTACGACCCCACCGCCACCTCATTTCTCCCAGGACCGACTGTGATTGATCGGCGGTCCGGTCATCTTCCTCCTTTCCCGCCTTGCCTTCCCTTGCCGCCAAAACCCTCTCCACCAATTCCTTTTTATGTTTGCAAAATTTTTCAAAAATATCTGTACATTAATTTATTTAAGTGTATTTTATCTTGATTTTTTTATTTTTACTTTTAAATTAAAATTGTGTATTAGAAATAATTTATCATCATACCTTAGAGAGATCATGTGCCGCGGACATAAAAACATTTAGAATAATAAAAAAAATTAAATGTAATTTTTTAGTAATGCACTCATAATTATTTTAGTACATCTTATATTATATTTTTTAGTACATTTTATTTAATATATTTTTTAAAATTTAAAGTTTATTTTTTAAATAAAATTTATATTAATAAAAAAATATATTAAAAAATATATTAAACGATCTACTTCGGATAATAGTGTAAAGGTAAATGAATGTCCGATTCATTATGCTCATCTTTACTGGGACATGATAAGCCTCGGAAGAGAAAAGCAAAGGATGTGTTTATTGTGTGTGTGTGTTTTTTAATAATTCGATAAAGATACAAATTTTGAAGTGAAAAAATAAAATATTTATACCTTTTAAATTTCAATCTAAATTAATTAACCTCAACTAACTTGGTTGATTAGTACTACCTCTGCTCAAAAAACACCCAAAAAGGTTGAGTTGGAATTACTTGCACGCAAAGTATTTAGGAATCATTTTGAGTTAAATTCTTTTTTTTTAAAATATAAATGTAATTAACTTTAACTTTTATAAACAAAATTGACAATTTAGCTTTATTTGGGAGGTATATTTTTTTTCCTTCGTGGAAAGGCCAAAAGTCCACTGCATACCGTAATCAATAACTACTACTACAATTGTTAAAAAAAGAAAATCAATAACTACTAAATAGTATTTTTTGAATTAGTAAAAAGAAAGTGAAATACCCCTCGGAATCTCGTTAAATTATCCGACGTTTAAGCGGAAGATGTTAGAGTTATGGTAATTAACAGTGCTGCAGACTAGAGATTCAGAACTTAGTGCACTTAAGAAATTACCCTCACATCGAAGATGTTCAAATTTTTATGTGACCGTTGTTAGAATTCGAACATTAATTTTTGATACCAATTGTATAAGTTCAAAACCAATTAAATTATAGCCATACCGATCTATTAACTACTACTCTTAAGACCAATTATCCTCGTTACGTAAGAGTTGATTTAAATATTTTTTATAATTACCTAATTCTTGATTTTGGACACTTGTTTTTTTCATTTGTTCTTTCAATATTTAGAAACTTTTTTCTTTATCTTTAAAAATTAAATACTTAATTTTACTTATAGTAGAATCAAATTTAAAAAAAAAACGATATAAATATATTTATTTCTTTTCCCTAGCATTTTCTTAAGTAATAGATATCTCAATTCGCCATTTATGCTCGAAAAATATAATATAACCAACCACAAGAAGCATGATCGTAGAAAAGTTAAGAGATCAATTAGTTAGGCTGTAATGTCTCTTCACATGTATGCTTACGATTATAAACTAATTAATTAAATTGATTAATTATCCAGCATATTTTTTTTATTATTTTTTAAAGGGAACTGTGAAATTTCGATAAATCTTATGTTAAACATATAGTACTAGTACTATTATTATTACTATTATCTACTGCATTTATTAAGTCCAATTAATGCAAAATTGGTTGGCCTTTATAATTCCAATATGGTGAAGTGCAAAATTGTTAATTTCATTTATTTAATAGTATCTCCGTTTTATATTAAGTACTATTTTAAAACATGGTACAATAATTAAGAAAATGATTAGATTGTCTAAATTAAAAAAAATTAAATTATCTTTTAACTGTCATTAATAGTATTAATGAAGGTTTCTTGACAATTGTGTAATTCTAATAAGATAGGGATATATAGGAAAAAGTGTCATTTAATGTTCTTTTAATTTACGAAAGTAATAGATATTTTGAAATTGAAAAAGTATGTATAAGCAACTGTTAATATGAAACGAAGGGAGTATGAATATCTCTAATGATTGATGGTAGTATGTAATATTGAGTTAAAAAATACGTTAATACTATCTTGTAGGATGACATAAGCGACTATGTTACGGCCACGGTGAATAATATAAATTTACATTCTTTTATGAGTTTTCAATTTACAGGTATAGTAATAAAATTCAAAAATATTTAAATATATAAATAACTAGAGTAAAACAGTTCAAACAATATCTTTTTATATATATGTTAAGCTAACAAATTTAGCTAGATAACAACAAGAAAAATTACAAAAGGAGTAGAAAATTGTCTATAACATAAAATAAAAAATAAAATTCGGTGAGAGAAAGAAAAATATTGTCCAATTTTAATACCATTTTGAGCCGAATATATGTAAGATAAAAAATAACTTAAGGGGATATTTGAATTTGGGGAAAAAAAAAAAGAAAGCCACCCTCGTATCACCTTTTGACTTCCATCCAATGGGTTGTAGCTAGCTAATATGAAATGGAAAAATAGCCTTCATTTTTTTTTCTTAAACTATAGTCCTTGAGTAATGTGTCTTGAAAAAGTTAGTCTTCCTCTAAATAAAAGAAAAAAGGTTACTCTTCCTTTTTTATTTTTAATATTTATATTTTTTTTAACTTTGAATTGTTTATTTTTTTGGTTCAAATTTCTACTTATGCCACAAAACATAATGAATTTAGACACCTTATTCATATATGCACACATTAAAAATAATAAATATATAATTTCAATATATTGATTATAGGATTCTAACCAAATAATCTCTTATAGAATAAGAGATAATCTAAGAGAATCACATACTTATGTGATATCTCCAACACCCTCCCTCAAGTTGGAACGTGTAAAATTGCATGTCCAACTTGCCATAATTTAAAATTTTTTTTTCGTAACGTGCAAATTGCACATCTGGTAGTCTTTGCCATCACTCGTTGTCGCTATGGTTTTTGTCATCAATCGCTGTCGCTGTGGTTTTTCCATCAATCGCAGTCGTTGTGATCTTCTTCCATTAGTCGCAGTCGTTGTGATCTTCTTCCATTAGTCACAGTCGTTGTGGTTTTCTTCCATCAATCGCAGTGGTTTCCGTAATCCATCATCGAAAATTCTTTTGATGTCGCTTTAGAGTTTTTTTTTTCGATAAAGCAACCATCAATGTCCGATTTTAATTTCTAAATTTAAACGCTTCAAATATTTGTCAATGAAGCTACCTGACTTGAATATGATTTATAAAAAAATATAATATGCTAAATTTTTATTGAAGCAAATTATAAGAAATATTAGAAACCTAAAGAAAACTTGTCCAAACTGAACGAAAAAAATTGTTCAAACTGAATGAAAAAAGAATAAAGTCATAGATGTGAAAGATTTTTTTTCTTTTTCTTCTTCTTTTTCAAACCTGGCTCTGACTCTGATACCATGTTAAGAAATTTATGGTGTAGAGAAGAATAATATTGAATGCTTCAATTGATTGTGTTTTTATTCATTATGAGCTATCTATTTATAAGTTACGAAGTATCATAATCCTAATCAATATAGGATTCTAACTAAATAATCTCTTATAGAATAAGAGATAATCTAAGAGAATCACATACTTATGTGATATCTCCAACATATATGAAGAATATTTTAAATTTATTAGCGTTTCATCATATAAATAGTATCCGAAGAAAATATAATTCATAATTAAAAGACTATAAATATTTAAAATAAAAGAAAAGGGAATTATTACAAAGCATATTGAAGGACTATTTCTACAATTTACCCTCATATACACATCCGGATGTCCCACTTGAATTTTTATTAACGTTATGCCGCCGAAAGTTGAAAGATTGGTAGGGCTAATTTCTTTCTTTACTGGAAAAAAAAAAAAGAAAATTATTAAAATGGTACTATTTTACATAATATAGTAATATTTTGTCCTCCCTTAAAAAAAAAAAGGTAATATTTTGTCCACCAATAATCTAATTCAGTAAAAAACTTGTAAGATAAATTTACATAATATAATCGATCATAATAAGTTTTACATATTTATGTCTTTTTTCCTTCACTTGTGCTATTTTAGAGACAAAAGAAAGGAAAAGCAAACTCTACATATAAGACTTAAGAGTTTCAATTTTTGAGTAGGAACATAAAAATTCGAATTTGGGAAAAAAAAAATAGAAAGCCACCGTCACTCAACATCAGAATCGTCTAATATATATTCTAATACAGTTTTAAATACACTTTTTTTTTTATTTTGTCAACGATGCAAGATGATACTATCTCTCTTTTATTTTTCGAGTAGACTATCTCTCTTTTATTTCTCTTTTATTGGGGAAGAATTTCAACTTTCTTAAATTAATATTTTAAGGTTTTAAAAACTTAAATGAAATTGTAATTATAATTGTACTTAAATTAAGTTATGGGTGATTATGATTGGTCAAAAGTCTCCAGGTAGTCTAATTTCTTCCCAATTAAAACTCATTGTAGAAGCAGATTTTGTTGAATGAGAAGTTTGGCCACGTTCCATTCTCTCTAAAAGAAAAAAAAATCATTTGTAAGATTTAATTTAATTTAATTAATTTTTTTGACTCTATTCAATTTAATTAATTTTAAGGGATAATTATAAAAACACCCTTCAAACTGTCCAAACTACAAAACAACCCTCCTATTTTCATTAAACCATGATACAACCTTGCAAATCTATTGACACATATTACCTCCGATCAAGAATATAAATCTTTTCAAATTTTGCACACGAATTAAAAATAAAAAATAATAGAATTATTAAAAAGATTTATATTTCTTCTGCGGACAAGACCGAGGAGAGCATAGGAAGAGAAGGAAAGGAAAGGAAAGAAAAGGCAGGCTTGTTCTTCTACTTTTTTTTTTTTTTTTTTTTGTGAAAACAAAGATACAATTAGAGTTTTTAAATAGTTGGAGTCTTTTTCTTTTTTTTTGGAGGAAATTATAGTAGTCAATTTATAAGGTCATTTATATTATTATGTTATTTTCTTTTATACAAACTAATAATCTTTAAGTAACAAGTTTTTTTTAAGTTTAAAAAAAATATAAGAATTATTTTGTAATTTAGACATACATACCTTGAAAGTATTTTTATGTAATTTTCCCTTAATTAAATTAAGGTTGTGATGCACCAACTAATTATAGGTATTATTAAGGAAGGAAAATCGAAAAGGAGGATGCCACTTGGCTCTGATTATGACATATTGGTTCTGCTGGAATCCAAGCGGGTGTCCACGCATGCATGTGTCCGTAGATGTAGCGCTTAACTTAATACTAGTATGCTATACGTATCCTTTCTTTTTTCCTTTTTTTTTTCTTTAAGTTTAAGAGTAAGTTACATTTATTTCTCCTCGATGCTTGTTTAAAATTACAAATAATAAATTCTTAAAATTTTGTCTAATTATATATTTTTTTATTAATAAACTATTAACAAATTAATTTCTATTGTTAAATAAGACTATTATGACTTGATAAATAAATATTTCAAATCTTAAACAGCTTCTTATTTAAATTACAAATAATCATAATTAATTAATCATTCTTTAATAAAAGTTTTATATATTAAATATATATACGCTAAATGTTGCTTATCATAATCAATATTAATTTTGTGAATATTTGATTACATTCAAACTTTTATGCAACCTGCCAACCGGTCAGATCTATCCACCCGCCAACCAGTCAGATATGTCCAATGTATTTGACGGGCAGTCGAATCTTGACTCAAAAACAAGTTCTTCTCCTATCTTTGCAAATCGATCTCTTTCCTCTTTTTTGGAACGGGATTTCTACCCGAATCAGATACGGTTCCTTTTCAACTTTCTATTCTTTTTCAAAGTAAAATTTTAAAATCATCATTTATAGTTTTCCAAGCTAGAGTTGAGTTGCATTTTTACTTCATAGGTAAATAAGAGCGGTAGGGTTGCTGTTACTGTATTTACGCTGCTGAGAGTTTTTAGTGTCGTATATTTCTTGTTATTGTTGTATAATATTTACTTTTCTTGGATAGAACAATCTCGACATGCTATTGAACTGCTATGTAAATGACTCAAACATCTCATATGACATACTAGATATAGGTACCTAAATGAGGGATTGTGCTATCGAACCACACACCTCTTGTTAATATTGTGAACCACTTTTTTTTTTTTTTTAAGTAACCCAGTATCCGAGAGTCATCAACTAATTCGAAAAGAATTCGAGAGTGCATGGTGCCTAAATATCTTCGCAGGGTGGTATGCATTATTAAATTGCTTTTTGAATAATTCGAGCTTAGTATCTCTCACTTAATACATCAGATAAAGATATTTAGGTGAGAAAAATTACATTACGCAAACACACGCCTCTTGTCATTACAAAACACTTACTTTTTTTTTAGCAAAACCACTTTACTATTAATATAGGCACTCAGGATCCTCTATAACATTTTCTGTAACATTTCCTTTACATTTTCTTTTATCTTAGGGTTTATCATTTTTTCTTAGAATTTATCTTTTATTTAGTATGTTTTATTAATATACTAAATTAGAAATGTTACAGAGAATGTTATAGAAAATGTTACAGAGGATCCGAACCGCAATATAAATAATCTTTATTAATTGCAAAATATCTTACCTAGTAGAAAACAGTTGATAAACGCAGTGAAATTGAAAAAACAGGGGTGTATAAAGAATTAAGAAGATCTCGCTAGGGAACAAGAAAACTCAAAAAAGGTAATGCATGAGGAGTAAGTGACGAGTCCTTCCGCGTAACTGCCAGCTGTCTGGCCACGGATTCCCTGGTTGCGTACACATAGGACCACCCTTGGTCCCACACTTACTGCACCTACACGCTTACCGGTTACCTGTTTTCACTCCCTTCTTCACCCCTTTCAAAACCGCTATTTCCACTCCCACACTCCTCTCTTTCTCTCTCATTCTTATTCTACATCCTTCCCCACTACACTTCTCCTTTCTCTTTTCCATTCCTTCTTCTCTTCTGGGAGAGAAATTCTCTCTCTCTCTCTCTCTCTCCTCAAGTTAGGAAAGAGAGTATGAGTTTTTGTTTAGTCTCTTCTAGCCCTTGTGGCAATATCAATCTTGACAAAGAAAACAAATACCCATTTTGATTTTTTTTCTTGGGGGGGTGTTTTGGGGTAAAATTAGAGCTGGAATTCGAAAGATCAAGAAATTTTGGAGGGTTAGATGGCGAAAACGGGGACTGTGGACGGTGGTGGTGATCCGGTAGCGGCAAAAGTGGTGGAATTGAAGAGGGAGTTACAGAGACTAGTTAAGGCTATTGCTATTGACGATTGTGATGATGTTAATTTGGAATCCCTCGATAGGGCCCACCAGATTTTGAGTTTTTTGAAGGAATTTAAGATTAAGAGATCATTATCTTTGAAGCTTCATGAATCGGTGGTGGCTGCTGTACCGGAGGAATTTCGATGCCCACTTTCTAAAGAGCTCATGAGAGATCCTGTTATTGTCGCCACTGGTCAGGTTTGTACTCTTGCAATTTAGCTATTTTTTTTTTTGTTTGATTGAGTTTGATGGGTTTGAAGGAATTTCTTTCAAAATATCGGCAAAATAATTTTTTTCCTTTTTGGTAAAGTATGAAAAGAAGAAAGGGGGGGTTTTGCCTCTGGTAACTGGAATTCTATTGGGTTAGAGGTTTTCGGAGGATTTAGCTTCAATTTTAATGTGACAATAGTGTTTTCTGACCACACAAAGACAAGTAAATCACAAAGTAAAAGATAAGACAAGCCAAAGGGAAATTTTCATTCTTCCCTGGGGGGGATGACATTGTTTTGTTTTTTTCTTGCTCTTTACTTCTTTTGAAAATATCATTTGGCCATCTAAACAGATGATTGGACAATTCACATTGTTGATTTGAATGGGTTTCTTGAACTGATGCTGTATTTGTGATACGAAGAAGATTGATGCTCGGAGTGTTGCTTTCTTGATTTTGCTTTTCTATTTTTTGTCTGATTAGTGTTTGCATGAAATCGAAGAAACTTGTTTACTTTCTTGTTTTCTTTGCAAATGATGGTATAGAATCTAAGGGTTATGATATGCATATGAGTATACTTTTAGGAAAGGATTACCCTGTATTTCTGCTTGAAGAATCAAATTTATAGGAATGGAATATAATTCTACTTTTCATCTGTTTTTGATTCTTTATGGTGTTCTTAAATAATTGCTGCCCAATTTGCAGACTTATGATAGACCGTTCATTCAGAAATGGTTAAAAGCTGGGAATAGAACATGTCCCCTAACACAACAAGTACTGTCTCATACTATTCTTACGCCTAATCACTTAATTCGTGAAGTGATATTGCAATGGTGCAAGAAGAATGGGATCCAATTGCCAGACCCTGTTCAGTATTCGGAGGATGAGGGGCTAACAGAAGCCGATAGAGACCGATTCATTTCCTTACTTAAGAAGATGTCTTCTACCATGTCTGATCAAAAGGAAGCTGCTCAGGAACTGAGGCAGTTGACTAAAAGGATCCCTTCATTCCGGGCACTGTTTGGAGAATCTCCTGATGCAATACCTCAGTTACTCTTACCACTATCCAAATCCAAGTCTCCGGATACTGCCCTCCAAGAGGACATAATCACAACACTTCTGAACATATCCATTCATGACAATAATAAGAAGCTTGTTGCTGAGATCCCTGTTGTGATTCCTGTTCTTACTGATTCATTACAATCAGGAACAATTCAAACAAGGAGCAATGCTGCAGCTGCTCTTTTCACATTGTCAGCTCTCGATTCCAATAAGGCTCTTATAGGGAAATCCGGTGCATTGAAACACCTGATTGAACTATTAGATGAAGGGCATACATTAGCCATGAAAGACGCTGCTTCAGCCATTTTCAATTTGTGTATCCTTCATGAGAATAAAGCAAGGGCCGTTAGGGATGGTGCCGTGAGTGTACTCCTGAAAAAGATCAAAGGTAGGACTCTTGTGGACGAGTTATTAGCCATCCTTGCAATGCTATCAAATAATCAGAAAGCCGTGGAGGAAATGGGAGAGATGGAAGCAGTCTCATGCTTGCTTAGTATAGCAAGGGAGACCTCTTGCGCTCGTAACAAGGAGAATTGTATAGCAGTTCTTTACACGATTTGTTTCAGCGACCGTACAAAGTGGAGGGAGATGAGAGAAGAGGAGAGCAAGCATGGTACAATCTCTCACATTGCTCAAAATGGCACTTCTAGAGCTAAGAGGAAGGCCAGTGGCATTCTTGAAAGACTTAACCGGGCTATCAATATCACTCACACGGCATGATGAAAGCGCGTTCCCCCGGATCCAAAAGTTGTAAATTCTTTCTCTACATCTTTTTATATCTTTCTGTTAGTACTTTTTTTTCCATGTTTCATATAAGCATCATCTTGTAAATTTCATGATGTTAAAAAGATTTTGATCTCTCTGTTTTTTCATGGGTTCTTAGTTACTGTGAATAAAAACAACTAGGACTAGGACCTGTCTTTTTTTTTTCATTTTTCCCACAAGATTTCTCTGCCCTTTTATAAATTGGCAATAAATTAGTGCACATGACATGTTTAGTAGTAGACCTCTTCTTCTACTCTTTGAATGATATGGTATGCCTGCTGCCATCACCAAACCCCATGTTACTTGCCTTCTTCATCTTCTTCTGCTTTGCATTCTGGAATTAATAAGCACATGGTTTATCTCAATCTTCAAATTACTTGTACTCGTTGATTTTCTATAACATCTTCTTTAACATTACTCAACATTACTGAGTAAGCCTTGTTATAGTCGAAAATAGTTGATGTATATAAAAGGATTTAAGAAAATATGACTACAAAGTGAAAAGAAAAATTGTTAATGGCTAAGAATGGCTAATTTCTCATTATTTAATATGATTTATATATATATAAAAGGATAACAAAATTGTGGATACAAAGTGAGAAGAAAAATTTTAATGACTACGACTAGTCAATTTTCCATAATTTATTAGTACTATGATTTATTAATTTGAAAATTTAATGTAGCAGAAGTATTAGTACAGAGAATGTACTATTATATTATTTTCACAAAAAAAAAAAAAAAAGTATTATGTATGATCGGACCACATGTAAATTAAATGTGGATAATATGTTTGTGCGAAAGCAAGAATTTGACCTCGTACTGTGGAAATCTCAGGCAGGGGGTTAGCTACTAGTTATCTTCTACTTTTCTGCGGTCTCCCACTTTAAAATAATAGATATTTTAAAAGTGATTACTCGTATTTAAATTATATTTATACATTGAATTATCAAAATTTTTAAAACTTGGGCATACAAACTTAAAATGATTTATATTTTTGAGTGAAAGAAAAAAAACTTTTGTCTTCTTTACTTTACTTGTAACATGTATTTTCACTTGCAATGACTATTTTGTTCTTATTAAATAAATAAATTTAATTAATATTGATCTTTATATTTTTATGCGATTTATATATACCATACCATACCAACCCATCCATCATATTTATGCTTAAAAAAAATAAAAAAATACATGAATAAAGATATTAGAATAATGGGAGGAGATGATATCTAGAGTTTACATTAGATGAGTCCAAAATAGGCCATTTTTAAACATTATTTGGCGGTGGCAAGTTTGAGTGCATCCGCCAAAATTTGTGCCCTTAAGATGAGGATGAAGATGAGGCCACCACTGTTTTTGTCATCATATTGAATTGAATGAATATGGGATTTTCCTTTAATTGTTTATTTTTGGGGGTGGGGGGGTGTTTAGAAATGAAATGAAAATGAAACGGGAAGAATGTGTCCATATTGAATGGTGTAGTGAAATATGTGAAGGTGGTCCATCCATTCAAATTTCCCCATTACCATTCCATTGCATTCTCCTAAAAGTTTTGCCATAAAAATGGTGTCTTTTCTTTAATAGAATATGAAGGGAAAAAAGGGGGAAAAGAAGAAGTAAATATAACAAGCACGGAAGAAGTGATGATGATGCTGAATTAAAGAAAAAAAAGGTTAGGGTCAACTTGCAAGCAATCAACCTTCTTATTCAATGGATGAGCTTGAGATGAGATGAGCCCTGCCTGCCTGAACCACACCACACCACACCACCCACCTCCTGCTCGCTGGAAATTGGCACACCCTTTAAAGTTTTACTACAAATATACTTCAATAAATTTTATAATTATATTATGTTAGTGAAATATGTATTACATATAAATTTTACACATAAAATAAGAATGATGGATAATGCATGAAAATAAAATAAGAATGATAGATAATGCATGAAAATATAAGGAGAGGCGCAGATAATCTCGTTCTTTGTAAGGAAATTCGACTTCTCTTTGACATATAGAAATTGTCAAATCGGTGCAGCAAAAAATAACCTTTGACTCATTTTCACTACAATCTAACAATCTAAAATTCTCTCTCAATATATACATATATGAATATGTTATCATAACACGTGTCCATATAAATGACTAACAATCCATATATATATAGCTAAAAGTAACAATTAATTATTTTAAATTTTTATTTATAACTATGAATTTTTATTTTATATTTTTTAATCATAAATTATTTTTGATTTTGTGAAAATAGTATTGAACTATTTTTTACCTCTCAAATATAGACAAGAATTGTGTGGTCTAATTACTTGATCCCCTCATTTAGAATTCTCCCGTGACATGTTAAGTGAAAGGTCATGAATTCGATGCATATATTATATATATATTTATAACAAAACCTCTTAAGTATTATTTATCATAAGATCATAAGTTCAATGTATATTAGTAAAAGCATAACCATTAGATTCATATGCACACCCTTTAAAAAAAATCACATATATACATTAAATATTGTATATGTATTTACATTGATTATTAAAATATATTAATAAATTATGTAAAAAATAGCAATGCCATTGAGTTGAGGAAAAGTAATAGATTTGGATTAATTGCATAAATTTATGCATTGTAATTTAATTAATGTATTGGATATTTTTATACATTATAATTTAATTTTCAAGGGTGAGATTAGTTATTAAGGTTTAAATAGTTAAGGATAAGTTAATTAATTAATGAAAAGCACATGACATGGTCATAAATAAACTTGGCGCAGAGGATAAATTTCACGAGATCCCAGAGATACGCCGCACTGTTTAATTGATGACCAACTCAATTAACAAAAAATCTTAGGATTAATTGCCTCATTAAACTATTCTCTTTTAAAATTTAATGAATACTTACCTCAAATAAATAATTAAATGAATATGTATATTATTATTATTATTAAAGTGGTGAAATATCGTGGCAAAACTAATAATTGAGTGATAAAAAATTAATAGTTCCATCGTAAAATGCTAAATGTATTCTTCCAATATCATGTATCGCATTTATCTCCTTTGATGTATAAAATAAGAAAAAATAAACGATGGTAGATTCTTTAATTATGGAACAATTGTATTATGGATCATGGATCCAGTCTATAAAGTGAACTGTGAATTTCTTCTTTTTAAAGTATATATTTCTTGAATTATGCTTTTCTGTTTCAAAATAAAAGTCTTTTAAGCTTTTAATTATAATAATAAGAGTGTTAAAATGAAAAAAAAATTACTTATATACTTTTTATAAATAAATATAAAAAGAGAGATGAGGATAAAATTAAAAAAAAGTATAATAAATACTTGATGCTAGTTGTAATAAAATACTTATTATGGAAAAAAAGAACTTCCGACAAGATAGGTCTTATTTAATAAGGTAATTTACTTTTAAGTGTTTAATATTTAAGCGTGTTTGATAATAAATTTTTTTTAAATCACCTTATTGTTTAAGATGTGCTTAATTAATTTTGAGTGAAATTTTTTTACTTAATTATGAACTGTGAAATTTGAATATATATATATACATATACATATTTGTAAAATTATCACACTTTATTTTTTATATATATAATTACCACATATTAATTAATTTAGCATTCAAGTTCAAATTTTAGTTTTTAATCCAACATTCACACTTAAAATTCAAAACGGAAGTATAATATTAAAGTAAAGCTATCAAGTAGGGGTGAGATTGGATACACCATCTTAAATCTCAAATCTTAGTTTCACGATCCACATTTTTCTCACAAATCATTCTACTTTTTCAAACCCAATATAAAAATCTCAAGATCAAGACCTATACAGGAACACCCTAATATGCTTTTATGTTATGTTTAATATGTGAGAATGATGTGTAATGTAATGACTTTTCCAACTTCTCTTTCAATTTCAATGTTCTATATTCAAATTAAAAATATGAATAATCTTTCCACGAGAAATCCCATCCAGAATGAAGCTGGAAAGGCCTTTCCAGGAAGTGAAAATCTGTTTAAAAAATATTAGATTATTATACCCTCAATATATTGCATATATTATGTTCAATTAATTTTTATATATCGTACTTTCTTTTATTTTGATATTTAAAAGGAGTTATTTTATGACTATTTTTAATCTTATATATGAATATTTACACTTCAATAAAATATTTAATCTTTTTGGCACTTTAATGTATGTTTGGGTATGAAACACTTTCATACTAGAAAAACATTTATGTCATATTATATATAATCTCATTCTATTTTAACATAAAATAATAATTTTTTCAAACGAAAAAAAAGAATCATCATTTCATTCTACATTTTTCTTCCAAATATTGGAGAAGAAAAAGATTCCATTCCATTCAAGATAAAAAAGAATTCCGTATGGTAAAGAATTCTATTTCATATAATGCTAATTCTAACGTGGTATTAGAAAAAAGTAAATGAAACTTCAGATCTAAAATGTTAACAATATAACTTTAAAATTTCAAGAGGTGAAGTCATATGTTGAGCTTTAAAGGTCCAAAATTCAAAATACAAAAATAATATATTTTTAACTATAAATTATTGTTATTTATTTGAAGGATTATGATAAAAAAAATATTCTAACACTTACACAAAATAAATATAATTTTATACTATATATAAAGCATAACAAAAATTAAGAGGTATTAACCCTGTCATAGTTTTGCTACCCACAAATACTTTCTGAATTTAAATTATATTTTTCTCTTTAATTCATAAAAAAAACTTGATTAGTACTATATATATAGATAACATTCATGTCTCTATGCATGGAAATAAAATAATCGACAACTTAATCCATAAAACAACCATGTTAGGACTCACTCATATGAGTGGCAATGAGTTATCACCGTTTGAGCCAGTTGCCACTATGGAGTATGCCAAAATGTCGGCACCCAACTCCACTTCTTGACGACGACAAAGCTAGAGAAGAGACTATAAGTCTACTAGGAGTAGGGAGGAGGCTTTCCGGTCTCTATGAAAGAAATTAATGGACCACCTTAACTTAATTTCTCTTCTCTGAATCATAAAATTAGTCAAATTTTTACCCTTTCTATCTCTCCATAATGCCCCCAACTCCATTGGCTTTTTCTGCATAAATAACTCGTTTCAGTCCAGGCTTGTGACCCCCTACCTTACCTCACCAATATTCTTTGAAACTTTTTTTTAGTACCTCTAAAAACACAATTCCGCAATCAGCACTCGTAGAATCTGACTCTTACCTTTCTTACTCGATAGTTTAGGAGTTTTCGTGTGATTCTGAATCGTTTCATGACATTATAAAGAAAAATTATATTTTTTATTATTAAACATAGACACTATACCGTTTAATCATTGTGTCAAGCCACAAAGTTAAACCTCTTTTTTTTTTTTATAATTCTATTTCTTAATATATTTAAAAAATATCAGGTTTCTGATGTTAAAGATACACAATCTTAACGAGAGTTCCTGAGTAATCTAGATCTGCCTTACCCTCCTTATTCAGGAGTTTGGAAGTAATTTGAACTTAGTTTGTACAATTCTGACTAATTTGTATGTGATCTACTCTTATAGAGCACTCGTAGAGTTTAACTCTTACATTTTTTACTTGGTAGTTTAAAGATTTTAGTCGAAACTTAAACTGTTTCATTATATTATAGCGAGAATTTAAAATTTTGACCTTTTAAGCCTTGAGAATATACATTCGGGGTGTGTCGCTTAGTTATCGAGGCAAGTCACTGAGTTACACCTCTGTTTTTCCCCTAAGTCTACAATTTGGCATAGGAGGCAGCTTATAGGCCTTAGTGATGGATGGATGGATGGATCACCAAACAAGATTCATTATCCAACGGCCCCACCCATAAAAGTAATCGATATTATTTATTATTATTTGAGGTGTTTAATGAAAGACTTTCTTTTATGTGACCTTGTTTGTTTGCAACCGTTTATAAGTTTTTATTATTGGGAATAAATATTAGTAGCATTTGATATTGATGGGATTGGATAAGACTATGACTGCTTCAATGCTTTGTCACGGCCTAATTTCTTTGCAATTTTTCCTGTGAAAAATAGGAATATGAAGTTGGCCATCTCTTCCCTCTTTGTTGGCCTCAGTACATTGGGAGACTCATTTGGATTCCATTCTTAATTGTTTCAGTAAAATTTAATTTTTATTAAGAAAAATCTGACTTTACCCACAATGCCAAGCCACCAAGTTCAAATATTACTACCTCCAATAAAAAATATAAAGAGTTTTAGATGAGTTAAAAGATGGTAAAACAATATAAAGAATTTTACATTTTTTAATAGCCATTTATTATATTTTTTCACCTACACTTATCTCTTTGTTCATTTATTACACTCTTATTATCTCTCTTTCCTTATTTACTAAGGTATAAAGGGTAATTTGACTCAATAATTGTTCTGTTTTCAATGTTCTTAATTCTTGTGCACAAGTTTAAAACTTCTCATATTTATGACCGGAGGTAGCTATAGCTTACTACTAAATGTTTCAAATTATTGGGGGGCTAATCTTTACTTCTTTCTGGCTTTAGGACAACACCATTTCTTCCTTTGTTCTTGTTGATATGTTCTGCCCATACCCCCAAAATACACATATTTCTGACTGCTTTCTTGGATTTTGGTCAACCTACATTCCTTACAATTATCAACTGAAAACACATGTCAAATTCTTGAAATTCACAACTTCCAGATAGATACATGCAGATAAAAATGAATGAATTGCCATCAAAGGATCGGATAAGTAGCGAAAGAAAAAAGCATGTAATGAAATTATTTGCTACAGGAATGGATGACCTTTCCAGCATGGGTTATTGGCCTATTATGGCTGTGAATGAAATGTAGAAACCAATAATGAGAGCATAAAAAGCCATCAAGGGTCTACCATGTGTGGCTTCGGACCTCTTATTACAACAAACACAAAAACACAGCCTGGGACGCTTCAAATTCTAACATCCTTAGCTTTTATGCCCATACAGACAGAAACATTGATGTATGATGGGGTTTTTGTTTCCCATTATGATCAACTTTCGACTTCCAACATCAACAGATGCAGCTAAGAGAAAGAATTTCTAACCTGTTTCATGTACAGTTCTGCATGTTACTGACAATCTTGAGTAGTCTCCAATGGTGCTGAAAAATAACAAAGCAGCAAGTTAAGATTCATTCTGTTTCGAAACTAATCAAACAATTCAACTTTCATGAAACATGACAAAAGTATCAAAGCTAAAATCTATTCCCATATGGGGGGAGGGGATGGAGGAGAAGAGTGGAAGTTACTGCTGGATCCACAAGTCTAGGGAAGTTCAATGTCATTCCTAATCAACGAGAAATCACGCATCAAGAAAAAACAGACAAATGTAAAATAACCCCAAACAGATGAAGAAGAAACTTCAAGCAAAGTCAGATTTGCAGCATCCATCCAAAATCCCTATTTTAAATAAGTTCCAGCACGCTATGTAACATACTAAAGAGACTAGCTCTGTACATCTGTTATAATTCCTGTACAATTTCATGAAGAAGACAATTGGACCCATGACAAATTTTCCATATTGTACTCTATACATTTGGGGATATGTGAAACAAGAACTCCCACATGGGATGCCAATCCAAAAGGGACATTTTTCTTCCAGAGTTTGGATCATGAAGGACAATCAGTTCAATCCATCTTATAAGCCCAGCCATGTTGATCCAAAAATGCTCGTACTGCTTCTTTTATGGCCAAATTTGGTACCAGCTGTGATGGGTAAAGGGACTCACGAGTGATTGGATCAAACTTACCCACCTATATATCATAGCAAAGATGAGAATCAATACAAACATGAGGAGTAAATAGAGGTTCAATGTGTGTAAGGCCTCAATTAACATTACCTTCTGCAAATGCTCGAGGATCTCTGCCCTCTCATACGTAACTCCACTAGGAGTAATCACTGGATCGCGAAAAATATCTAGAGTTATCTTACAACATAGATAATCTGGCACCTGAAATCCTCAATGTCAAGAGAAGAAGTATTACTTGTTTAATTAAGGTGGTCAGAATCCAAAATGTTAGGGTTTTTACATAGATTCTCACCTCAGCTGGCGTATCACCTTCTGCAGCTTTCCTGAAAACTCTACCTAAAGCTTCCAGTTGTTCAGAATAGGCCTCGGTAGTTTCATCTAAAAACCCTTCCACCTCCACAGAATCACGTAAATGTTTTTCTTCCAGAGCTGCTTCACAA
This sequence comes from Catharanthus roseus, assembly GCA_028651295.1. NCBI lineage: Eukaryota > Viridiplantae > Streptophyta > Magnoliopsida > Gentianales > Apocynaceae > Catharanthus > Catharanthus roseus. Next base: position 7,319,504 of record JAPQWS010000087.1, read on the forward strand.
GCTTCTCTGTATAAATTATTAAAGGGAAAAGAAGAATAATCAATTTCTACCAACAACCAAGTATATTAAGACCTAAGCAAAATAGTAAACATAGAACAGCATCTATAAAGAGCACACACTTTAAATTCTGAAGTTCCCAAGAGCGCTTAGTAGATTCATGCTCCCACTGCAAATATTTTGCTTTTGCAAGCTCTTGCCAAATCTCCTCTATCATGTAACCATGTGGATTAGCACCCCTTCCAAGATCCATTGCCTGCAAAACACTTGGTTCAGATATGACTGGGTTATAAGCCAGAATAAACTATATTTTACCAAATGTAAAATATTCATGTTGGGTGCTACTTCTCCTCTCACAAACAATTGACTTTGATGGATCCAGAGACAAATTTTCAGATAGAAACCCAATACAAATGCACAACTCCCATCCAATTAACTCTTATGATAGGTTTTTAATTAATGTCTCAGTGTGTCACAGGACAAGAGATGAGCTACTAGTTCTCTAAAAAAAGGAGGTTACAACAATATGAAAATGCACACATTTAAAACATGGCTCCAACGTCTTCATCACACAATCAAGTGATCAATAAGTTCTTATTCCAATCTCTCATTATGTAAGCACTTCCCAGAACAATGTGTACATCAACATGATCACTGCTTCTGGCCATATGATCCAACACTGTTAATGAGTTGCAATTGGATTCATTTCCCCATTACTCTCCAATTAACGATGTTGACTGACAACAAGTTCTGTTCATGGTGTACCAGATACACTTGCTTCCGAAGAGCATTATAGGCTATCAACTCTACGGTGTTAGTCAGCCAGCAGATAATATACGGTACACGATATATGTTGCTAGGATTATATTAGTAATGTAGTTTTACTATTGACAGATGAAATTACAGATTAACATTGAACACAAAATTACCTAGACTTACAGAACAAAAGAGAATAGCATAACATACTTTTTCCAATTCTTTGACACCTTCTGCAAACTCTTTCCTTTGCAGCAATGCAAGACCTAGCATATAATGGGCCTGCCAAAGCAAAAAAGACCTTCCATTTTAGATACTTAAATGTGAAAAAGACAGTAAAAGTTTATGTAACACCAAATACAAGTGAAGTGACCGTTGCAGAATAAAGTAACCAAACTAAAGGCAATAACATCTCAATATGGTGCAAGGTAACGGTGCCAGGTAACAGTGCCAGGTAATGAAGATGAAAGAAGGGAAAAAGTTATCATCTTTAACTTGGCTTCGCAGAGTAAATGAGATAGACTTAAATAAAGTCTATGATTGCCGCATCTGGGGAGGAACATATATATGAAAAAGAACAGATCATATGCCAAGGCTAGCTGCCTCGCCTAGAATGGATCTCCACCCTGGTTAGTAGTTCTAATGGACTATCCAATTTGACAGTTCGAAAATAGCCTGTCTCCCTGTTCTTAGTGCAGTGTGCCATCGCTCCTCGCTCTGCCCAATCTCTGCAAGCATCCTTCTCGTGAGGAAAAGGCTCTTTACGTAAAGCTTAGTGGGAAATGGAATCACACTTTCCTTATAAGAGAGTGCACTTGCTTGCTTTCATGAAAGAAAGCTTTTTCTACCCACAAACTTATTTTTATTCTATATATATTTCTATTTCTAATCTAATGACCAGCCTAAAAGGAAACTGATCTAGAAAGGATACCGACTTTTAATTGAAGTCCGAAAGCATGCATGAAATAAATAAATATTCATAGAAAGAATAGTAAAATAAACAAATAATGAGCTTCCTAAAAGAATCAACTTGATTCCCTACCCATCCATTTCGTAATATAAGACACTTTCAACATTTCACACATATTAAGGGTTTTATATTATACCCTTAATTAATAAGGAGACAGATAAAAAGAGAGTTCAAGAAAGGGAAAATGGTCTTGTTGGTTTCAAAAGCTGAGCCATTCATCACTTGGTCCTACAAGTTTTTTTCGAGCCATTACGGTTTCTCAAGAATACAAATGCATGCAAAATATTCCCCTTTTTATAGGCTTATGGGGATCAGTTTGGTAGTATATATATTCTTTGGGAAAATAATGGCTGGGAAAAAAACCTTGTGGGACGAAGTGATGAAAATGGTCTAACTTTGACAACCGAAATGGCCATTTTCCTGATCAAGTAAAAAGAGAAAAAGGGTATAATAAAAAAATTGTAATTAATATTCTTAGAAATATAAAGTATCTTATATTATGAAACTCCAAAAATGGCAAAAGCATTTTATGCTATGAAAGGAGGGAGTAGTCTGTTTTCTTCCCTTTATCACAGGTGGCAGAAAAGAAAAAATATAGAATAGGCATGATATTAAGCTGCATAGCAATTCAAGTAATATTTTTACCACCATAAATAATTATTTTTTTAGGCTTAATTCAAAAAAGTACCGTTTAGTATAGCATTTTGTCAATTGAGCAACATGCCTTTTGTAACTGACAATTCGGTGACAAAATCCACCTTCAAGTCAATTGGCCTGAAAGATTAAGTTGTCTAATTTACCCTTAAATAAAAATGTAAAATTAATTACCCTTTAGTATCCTCTTTATTTTTTGTCTTTCCTTTTCTCCTTTCCCTTCTCCTCACCACCGACCGCAACCATCAACCTTCTCGCTGTTAACTGCAACCATAAGCTGTCTAGTTTTGTTGTTGTAACAACTTTTCCTCATACTTCTTTTTCTATTTCTCTTACCTAATCCCTCCTTCAACTTTCATCACTACAACTCCTCTTTCATTATCCTTCTTTTTCTGTCATCCTAGCATCACAAGCGGCCACATCTGAACCAACGGCTACCAATTCACCCCTCACGATAGCACTCCCAGTCTCACCAACTTGGATCTTTTTTCATCTTGTTGCTCAGAGGAATGAGAATGGAAGGAAGGTGGTAGGCGAAAGCATATAAATTGGGAACAAAATTAAAGGATTCCTTAATTTAGCCCTGTGCCATATGAACCCCTTCTACCATTATACACCCTTACCCTCCATCATCAACAAACACAACACAACTGAGAAAAACCACGATGGAATGTAAAAGATGTTCTCTCTATACTCTAAAAACTTCTCCCGTAATACTCACTCTTCTTCTCCAGCAAAGGGAGGGTTTCTGAATGGATAGAGTTCTATCAGAACCAAATACTTCAAGCTATCACATGGAGGGTAACAACTAATGAAGTAGCAGCATCTAAAAGATCGGATAAAGCAGAACACTTAGTAAGAAAAGAAAACTCGGTCAGCTCTCATAAATCAGAACAATAAAGTTCAAATCAAAATGCATTTCACTGGATATTATCCTCCGATTTTATACATACTGATACCTCAAATGAAGACCATTATGTTCTCAAATAAATTAACTATCTGCAGCAGTTAGGCTTGCAATTTTACTCCAAAACTACCACTTGCCGCTGAAGTAAGATCATCCACTTTGGTTTCCAAAGCAGTATGTCTCCTATTTAGTACATTGCTAGAAAATTTATGTTTCAGCGACGTTGTCAATATTGTAGACGTGTCAGTTTTAAACATGAATTAGGGTTCTATGATTTAACAGTAGATTGCTGGAGTTATATGATAATTCTATCTATGGACTTTAAAAACGATAGTTCCCTTCGAGAATGTCACACAGAATCTAAAAGCGTAAACAATATTTAGATATTATTTTCAAAACACTTAAAGAGACTTCATAAATTCTCACAGCCAGTTCTCCTTAGTGAAGTATGTGCTGCATGCATCTGCACTGGCACAGTTCACAGCCTACTGGGATCCTACAAAATGCTAAAAGGTTAAGGCATAATGTAGAGGTTGGATAATGTAGCCCCAAGAATCCCATAAAAGAGACAAGCATAGCACACAATGCTAATAACAATTTTGGCCATTTATCAGCAGAAAAATCTCAAAGACAGAAACTTGATGAGGCCAAAGAATAGCTACACCATAAGAAATGAGGTTATCAAGACTAATAGCATATTCCAGACATTCAAGAAATGGCATGCAGGACAACGTAAATTTTAGTGAGAATTACTCGTCAGGACCTTGACTGAATTGTGATCAAGTTGAATGGCTCTCTTGCAATCCTCCTCCACCCTTGTCCAATCGCTACATTTACAAATGCGAGGAAAACACGAAATCCAGTGAGCATTCGCAGCTATCATTTAAAAAAATAGAATAATTGCTGAAATGGCAACAAGAAATTGGCCGCACATACTTCCGCTTGCGATGACACAAAGCACGATTAGTCCAGTAGATAGGTACATTAGGGCACAGAGCGATTGCCTAAATTACATCGTTTATCAGAAAAAAATTTGTTATTAACATAGGAAAAACAAGAGCCCACTACCTTTAAGAAAGATACAGATGATAACGGCGGAAATGGTACCTCAGTATAAGCATCGATGGCCGCACCAAACCGATTTTTCGTAAAGCAAAAATTACCATCTTGCTTGAGCTGTTCCGCTTGTTTGGCAATCGCGTTAGCAGCAACAGTCGGAGACATTTTCCTCTCAATCTGTCAAATCCCTGATCTCTGTAACCCTAAATTCTTCTCCGGTACAAGTATATCGGAATTGCTCGAGCTATATATATTTGTGTGGAAATTTGTCGCAAAGAAAGAGAGATGTAACGTCAGGAAGACTTTTTAAGGGACCAATGGAACTGCAAACGACGATTTGAGAATTTTTATTAAGAAAAGAAATTGAAATTTGATCCTCAGTACCAAAAGCGAAATCCCTAGTATTGAAATTTGATTCTTGTTTCTGAACTTTTAGGACATTTTCAATTTCTTTGAGAAGACTAAAAGGACGAAGGAGACTGAGGAGGAGGGCGAAGAAACGAAGTAGTTTCGATTGCTGAGATATTATTGGATGATTCCAGAATTGACCCTAACGCAAATCCAAAGCTGTTTTTCCTTGTTCATCAATTTGGAATTTCATTTGTAAGATTTTCCTTTTCTCCATAAATCCTCCTCTATTACAAATACAATGCATGTCTAATTATTTTCTTCTAATTACATAAAAAGGGAATTGGCTCAAAATGGCATTGAGAAACTAAATTTTATTTTTCACTCTTTCTATCTTTTTCAACAAATTGTCTCTTTCTTTATACCACTTTATTAATTCTCATGTTTTAATTTAATTTTATTTAATACATCAACGTAGGTAGAAAGAATTTGTAGACAGTGACAGAATCAAAGTTAAAAAATTAAGAGAAATAAATTACTTTATATAAATAATAATAAATAATCTTTATTCTATTTTAAGCACTATGAATGGAGGGCGACAAATTCACAAATATTTCACATGTTCAAATTTCATCGAATAGTACCAAATGAAATGTTAAATGGCATGGGAACAATGTCAAAGAGACTGAATCGAATCATGTTTAGCCCACGCTCAAATGGTCCAGTCTAGTTCAGTTAATTTTTTGTGGGTCGAGAATACCAAATCTCATATTCGTTAGTGGCTAGCCCACAGGTTTTTTATTATTATTTTTGAGTAAAATTATTTTTTAACCTAAAAATATTAAAAATCAATTTTCTTTAAAAATATTCAACTAATCATAAAATTACACTAATATATAAATAAAAAATAAAATTATTATACATAAATAATTTCTAAGTTTTAAGAAAATATAACAGATCGGTCCAGTCCACGCACATTTTTTCTCACTCCCCATTATTATTTTTACAAGTTTCTATGTTAGAAGAGTAAAAGATGTTGGAATTTGTTTTTAATAGAATGGTATGATGGAAAAAAGTTTATTAAATGTTACATTGTGAAACACAATGTAACAAATAAAAAACTACTGAAGTTAGATAGAATGTGACAAATAAAAAACACAGAGAGTAACATTTATTTAATGACATTTTTAAAATTTATCGTGATAAAATACATTTCTTTAATGGTTCCTCATTAATTTTTTTTTTTTTTACTGAAAATCAAATTTTGTTTTTCCTAACTTGAATAAAAGTAAAATTCATAGTAAAAAAAATATCTCCTAAAATAACTAAAAGCCAACCCAATAAGTTTCTAACTTGAAATTATATTTCCTTCCACATTATATATATGTGAGAAAAGAAAAGAAAAGAAAGAAAATGACATTTATAAAATATTATTTCCCAAAGTTGAATGATGACTGTTAGTTAGAAGTACGAAAAAAAAAATGAGAGGGAAAATATATTAGAGCGACACTTGTTTTTCCTCCTCTTATTAATAACATATTCGTTGGTGGTGTTTAGTTAGCAGTCAATTTAAGCAAGTGATAAAGACATTTATGAAATTGAAAACTCAGGGTTTGGTATTGATTCCACAGGTTTCTCTATTATACTAAATTTTTAATATTATGTTATTTATATTATATATAATCTTCGTGGCATTGGTAAAAATTATTTATTTGGATTAGTTTTTAGTTTGAAAAAATCAGAGTCTTTTTATTGTTAAATTTTGTAAAAATTAAAATATTTGTGATAAAAAAAGAATTATAGAGTAGAAAAAGTAAAAGAGTGTATTTTTTAATTTTTATACTTAATAAACTATTTATAATAACGTTAATGTGTATCAGCAGAATATGTCATATTAATTTTAATTGTATAATTATTACTACTTAATAAGGAAATCATATATAGGGGAAAGTCTATTTCGAAAATTATCCCATTAAATATAATTTATTATATTAATAAAATTGTAAGTAGTTTAGAGATATAAAAATTTAAAGAAAATTTTTTGACCATACACGAACAAGACCATAGTTCATAAATATAAAAAAATTGACAACAAGAACTTTGTGGGCACGTTTTTTATAAAAAAAACTAATGAAAAGAGTCTTAACTATGAGGCGAAACCCCATAATAGTTTCATGGATATGAATAGCGAATTTCCAATATATGTATCTTTCTTAATCAACTGAACTAAATACAGAAACTAAACGTTAATTCTTAGCTTAAGTTTACTTGGAATGCAAGTAATATGGACAAAAAAATCTCACCCAAAAAAAGCAACTCAAATTGGGACACTATGAACTGTGTACATGTTTTCACAGCAGTATAATACAAGAAAGAAAAAATACAGTAAGCTTAAATTACAAAACAAGAAGCCAACATCAATCAAATCATTCTAGCTGCTACCAATCAAACTGGATCCTTGACCCTTGCCATCTTCAAAGTTGTCCACGAACTGTAACCTATCGCGAATGCTGCCTGCAAGTCGCATACTTTCCTGATCTAACTTCAATTTACGCCTCCTCAAACTCTATAAGATGATTATAATCTCTCTATCAACACCTCGTCCTATTATTTCGAAGAAAAGCAGAAAATTTTAGATGGGAAAAGCAGATTACCTCAGAAGCCCATAAGCAATCACTTGCCTTTCGAGGAATTATATGAACGTGAGTCTGAGAATGCAACAGAAAATGAAAAATTGTTAGGATGATTATAATAAAGAGCAGTTTGTCCAAATATCTGCAAATAATTTTGAACTTTTTGTTCAATGGACATGTTACTATAAAATCATCTACTCTTCAAGAAACTTACATGAAATATAACCTGGCCAGCTGCGGCTCCATTGTTGACCAACAAGTTGAACGAATCTACACAGCCATTCGTGCTCAGTAAAATAAAATGAAGGATGAGAATATCATAGTCGCAATTCTAGTACTAACGTGAAAATATTGCTAGAAGTTTTGTTTAGGTTGGCTTATGAATTCCTCATTCACAATGTACAAAAGAAAAACGTAGAGGGTATAAAATAAGATGGCATGATAAGAACATATGCCTACTTGTTAACAAGTGATCCATTTTGTGAACTATTAAGCAAAGAGCAGAAATACCAGAGAACTATTCCTAAGGTTTTTAAAAACGTAAAATGGAAGAAATGAACTGCAGCACGAATTGCAAAAGGACATAGTGCTTACCAGAACCAGTAGCTTCCATGACAGCTTTGCTAATTAACGGAACTTTTGAACACATTGCAGCAACAATCTGCATTGAACAATCAATCATTTAGAGATGCATACAAAGAAATGATATGAAATGCCGCAAAAGTTAATTCCATTTCTAAACAAACACCCTCTAAATCAAGTTCACATAACTACTATTTGTACTCTACAAGTAAAAACAGGCACAAGAAAAAGTAATGAAGCTGTTTGTGCAATCTAGCCCATGTCAGAATGAACTTTAAACAATGCAAACCTATAGAACTACACAAAGCGGAACATAAAAGTTATAAATTTCAGTCACAAGCTCTTCTCCCAGAATAAAAAAAGTTACTTGTTATTGTGAAATTGATACGATTTCAGGAACGACATATCTAAGCCAATCACATCCCCAACCCCCTTATTCTCTAGAAGACAAAAAGGAGAAGAAACAAAGGCAATGCTGTTAACCAAATTATCTAGATGCAGTAACTGCATGATAAAAGTAAAACAAATATCCATCCGATGATACTCTGGTAATAAATAAAAGAGTTAAGCAACAAAATATGCTATTTATGGAGCTACTTACTGCTGGAGGAGTTTCTTCAAGAGTAGAAAAATGGCGTTTTGGGATGATAAGTGAGTGCCTGGTAAGAAGCATTCAAAACTTGGATCAAAAGAAAGGATCCAGAAAATTGTGAAAGGGAGAAAACGGCAGGAAAAAGGTGAACGTAAATGTGCAAGACTACCATAGAAGAATATCAAGTAAAAGTAACAATGTCTTACTCCAAATTCTAAATAAGGTGGAAGATGAGTTTAACAGTTCAACCCTGAAATCTGAGAGTCTCAAGCTCCATTTTATTATTCTATTTAATTCAATTGAAAAACACATGAGAAAATCCTTTCACGTTTACACTCACCCTTTGCTAATTCAGACAACTCTGTATACGTCTTGCATCGTGCCTCAAGTCTAAGCGTAAATCCAGAAACATAACTATTGGAAGAAAAATGCCATGGGTAATCTGATAAGTAGTATTCTTTTTTCTTTTGGAATTGATCATGTTCAGTGGGCAAAAATTGATGAAGACAGCAGAAGGGCCAAGGTACTACTTGAACTTATAATGTGAGTTTCAAGAAAAATATAATTCACTTTTGAGAAAGACATAATTTCTATTTTCAATAAATGTATTGAACCTCAAACAAGACTTGGACACAAATTAAATTTGAGACCAGCTTACCCATGATACCTTACCCATGGCTCAGAGGATTTGAGTCCAAAATGCAGAGGCATACATCATCTTCATAGACCTGTGTATAAACTGATTTTAGAATTAAGGAAATACTTAATCTCATTAAAGATGCTAAAAATATGAGAATATTAGGAAATAAGTTGAAAAGGACACAAATGATAATGTTGACAGAATATGATGAAAAGGCAAAACGTATTATACAACCAGAATGTATCATCACATGTGCAGTACAAAAATTAGACCAAATTCTTTGCTGTTAGGAGATCAGTACACACTGATATAGCTATACATAGGTATTTCACATTGGTGTGCCTTGGGAAATACTACTTCTGAATATACACAATAACAGGCTTCTCAGCTCTTTTTGAAGTGTATACCACAATTATATATCCATTAGAGCTGAATTTTACCTTAATTCTCTTCTCTCAGAGAGTTCCTAATTTATACTCAATTTATGAGAAGCCTTTTCTTGCATGAGTACATAAGATCATCCAATCCTTTAATATCCATGTGACATCAACCCCACCACCAAGAGCTAAAGAAAAGATTTGACAGTATAACAAGGCAGCTCCTTACCCACATGCCCGGCTTCTTAATCATCTCGAATGGCCATTAACAGCAATTTTACAAAGATTGATATTTCATCCAACTGACGAAGAAAGCACCAATGAAAGTCAAAGCAAGACACCATGCGAGGTCTTTATCTGGCATATTTCTAAAACTACCAATTCCTCATCTCTGCTCAAAGGCAACTAGCAGACGTAGTTGCGGCTTCTTTTGATAAAGAAAATATAGGACAGGGTGCCCCTATACAAGGGAGAGCACTGAGGCAAGTCTTTCACTCGGGGAGGGAGGATAGTCTTCAGCCTTGGCATGTGGACTAGTTAGAGGTGGAATTATTCAAGCATCTCAAAAGAACTCTCTCTTCTTTCTTTTTATGCTTACGAGCGAGGTATATTGGAAAGTCTAATTTGGGAACACCTGATCAGACTACTAAGTTGTTAAACTTACACACACATTGACAAATGAACCCTTTTTATTCATTAATAGCCCTTACCTACACGGGAAGTACATCCAATAAGAAGCTTACACAGACATAGACAAAGTAGTCAAACAACTAAACACAACCTTACAAAGTTAACTAAAAACATATTAAGTGAACAAAAGACATAAAACAACATGAAACATAACAAAGAAAGCTCGATGAATTACTTTATTTATTTAAATCTTATAGAAAGAGTCTTCTCTTCTAGTTTCTGCCATTGTTTCCATTTCCCCTCCGGTTGTTGAGGGCCCCTTGCACAATGAGCGCTTCCTTTTCTTCGAGCAGCGACCTCTTTCTTTCATCAAGTTCACAAAGAACTAGCAAAAAGATGCAAGATATCTTGTACCAGATTTGTGAGCTTGATGAAAGAAATAGATTGCTACTCTAAGAAAAGGAAGCCCTCATTGTGCAAGGGGCCCTCAACAACCGGAGGGGAAATGAAAACAATGGCGGAAACTAAAAGACAAGACTCTTTCTATAAGATTTAAATAAATAAAGTAGTTCGTCAAGCTTTCATTGTTATGTTTCATGTTTTTTTATGTCTTTTGTTCACTTAATATGTTTTTAGTTAACTTTGTAAGGTTGTCTTTAGTTGTTTGACTACTTTGTCTACGTGTGTGTAAGCTTCCTATTGGATGTACTTCCCATGTATGTAAGGGATATTAATGAATAAAAAGTGTTGGTCCGATTAGATGGTCCCAAGTTAGACTTTCCAATGTATCCTCCCTCGTAAGCATAACAAGAAAGAAGAGAGAAAATTCCTCAATTAGAGGAGAGTTGTCAAGTAGGAATGTCAACATGGGCTTTTGCCTTTGAAAGTCAAATTGGCGCGTCTGTAGGTCTGAAGCCTAAAGCTGGACTCTTTCCTTTAAATGCTTGATCCTTTTGCTTTGGATGCTTTTGGGAAAATGCCCTTCTAGGTTGTAGCAAGAGTGGCTAATTCAGTGGATAGGGAAGTCAATTCTTAGAAAGAAGCCCGTCTTTAGCTTTCGCCCCAGACCTGGACTAGGTAGAGGAACCCTTTTAGCTCCATTAAAACTCCCACGGATCACGAACTCTTTCTTGCAGCATTGTCTCATTGTGTAGGATGGCTCATACCGTCACTCAATTATCAAGATTAAAGCTTTTTTCTGATTTTGCTTGCCGTCTTGTTTGTGCTATTCACCTACAGAAAAACAGTGCCTAGTCAGCTAGCTAGCAGGAGATAACTGTAAGGCTTTACTCTCTATGCTTTCTTTCCAAGCAAGTGCAGCTCGTATGACACAAACGAGCTTCCTTCTTCAATTCCAATTCGAAAATGGGAGCTCCAAATTTAATACACAGATTCAGTTAAGTTAGAAAAAAGGCAACCTCAGCTCTAATAAGCCTCCGCCGCTACGGATAGAGGAGGATAAACCTAGTTGGAAGTGAGTTTTCTTGCTTTGGAAAGAAAGTCATTCAGGAAGAACTCCAACCCTTAGCAAGCTAAGATTTGAGTAAGAATAAAGAAGGTGACTACCTATTCAACCCAGAAACAACACATTTTGCTTGAGAGAAGGGTAAAACTCAAACTTTCTGGAGCTATATAGCATACATTGAGCCAGTAGGGAGAGCCTTCTGGAATAGCAAAAGCCTATAACAGCCTCAATTAAAAGAAAATAGAGTAGATAACTGGGTTACTTGCTTACTTAGCAATGGCCATAAATAGTCACAAAGATTGACATGATTTTGTAAGATCCAAAATCATAATTTTGGCAGATTTAGCTAAGTAGTTTCGCATTTGCATAAGGTTCTCAGGAAACATCAGAAAGTAGACTCGTTGGAAATGCAATAAACCAAGCAAAGCTGAATAGACTGCATATAATTGCTCATTTACCTTTTTTTAGGGTAAAAAATTTAAAACCCAGCTACTAAAAATCAGCATATTTTGCAATTTCAAGCAAATAAACACCATATACTTCACAAGTATTCTCACCCAAAAAAAAAATTTGCAGGAAAGCCGAAGTCCATAATAAGCAATTTACCTTCAAAGCCGGAGCTTGGCCTCTTACAATCTTGCAAAATACACATTCAATTTCTTGGTTTGCTCCATTACTAGAGGTGCAATTTAAAGCAGAAACACCCGATTTATCAAAAGAATCAATTATTGGGCGTAAATGGGAAGAGAGAACAGCAACCCTTCGTTGAGCACGCGCCTCCATGGAATCAATTGATAGGGAATAGTACAATTATTGTTCAGAAATCCATTTGCGTAAGGATAAGAAGTCCACAGCTTTTTTTGCTTAGAATAGAGGTGAGAAGAGAGAGGACTGGCAGAAAGTGACGAAGCTACTTCTGATTAAAGTTATGGTTGCGAGGCGACGATGGGGATTGGGTGGTTGCCTTTTCTTTATCCTCATATTGAGATTATCTGTGGCGCGGATGCAATTATTATTATTATTATTTTTTTTTTACCAAGATGCAATTATTTGTTAAACTGTGCTCTTGTTCTTCGTACCAATTCTTTTTAAGTTTCATTAAACTGCTCAACGTTCACTTGAAAATTCGACTGTATTTTTTAAGTCGTGGTAAGTAATAGCTAAATGATAAAAGTGCTTCTCATAAATGGAAATAATATAAATTCGAACCACATTCCCTTACTGAATATATCCCAAAAAAAAACTTCAACTGCATTTGAATTAGATTTAAAAATCAAAATTCAATATTTTTTTTTATTAGATTCCACACTTGCCACAATTGTATGATGGACAAGTTCCTTATCACTAAACACAATAATATAATTTGAAATAAGTGTACTTATAAGTTAGTATCAAAAAAGCAAAATAGTCAAAGGTATGTCTTCCAAATACTAAGCACACATACATTATATGTTAAAGTCCTAATAAACGTGATTTTTTTTAAGGAAATGAATTATATTAAATATTTCACTTATTCAATCTGTAATATTCAAACTTACACTTATTCATTTCTTTTGATTTATTTATTTACTTGTTTCATTTTATTAACTTTCATTTTCTTCTTTACTTGTTATATTATCCTAAAGAGATACCATTTCCTCATGAATTTTCCTTGTTCTCAAGCGAGATAGATTAAAGATGTGAATGAGTCGAATTACTTATCCCTCGTTTAGTGTACCGCTTCGTGAGTACAAGCCGGGATGGGTCTTTCATATGAGGATTCACCTTTGAAACTCGTCTATCTGAATGATCGGTCTCAACTCAGGAGGAAGAACAGCCTTCCCGCGTGCCACAAATGACCTACGAAGAAGAAGCTTGTCTTTCCGGCACAGTAATAGCTTACATTTCTTAAAATAATGTAATATTTACTAAATTTTTTTTAATATGTTCTCTCATTAAAAATAAATTTTATATATTTTACTATTTTAATGTAGAAACTCGTAGAAGTAATTAAAAAGAGAGAAAAAAGTTTAAATTATACTCTAATTCAAAAAGGCCAAACTACATTTCAAAAAGGGCAAAAAAAAATGGCCAAATTATTAGGAAATTGGCCTGATTGGAAGTGTAAGTCTGTACTCATGTAACATGGCGGCCCATAATATAGGGTATTGGGCCAAAGCCCACGGGAAGTTGGGGCTACATTCTATTTCTATCCCTTTCCTTCCCCAAGTATTGTGTGATAGAGAAGAAATTTGTTCTGTATCTCACAATATCTTTTATGGTAATAAAGATTAATGATTTAACTAGCCAACCAATTTTAAGAATTAGTGAAAATCTTATAAAATCAAGTGTTTTGAATAATTTTAGTTGAGTAATAATTTAATAGTTGTTAATCCAGAGAAATACAATTTAGGATTTGTTCTGAATTGTAAAAGTTCAAATAATGGGAAGAAAAAAGTGAATTAATTGAAGTGTTCAAAAAGTGAAAGTTCAATTAACGTAATTTTTTTATAGTTGGATCTATTCAGGTCACATGTTAATTTAATGTTTTGGAAAAGGTATTTTTTTTCACAAGATTAGTTGGACTAAAGATACAGATATTAATTATAAAAAAAATAAATTAATTAATTTGTCATCACTTAGGTACCTCTATATGACATGTTAAGTGAGAGAAGTTCTTAATTTGAACACCTCAAAGAGTAGTTTAATGTCCCGTATAGCAAGTTTGTGAAGCTGTTTGGCGCCTTGTGAAATTCCTTATGGATTAATATAAATCACGTCATGCGTAACGAATTTCGGCCGAAACTGAAATGATTCCTGATACTAAAATCATAGCGTTTCCCATGTCATGTTGACCCTCCATACAAATTTTTAACATGATATCATCCCCGAAAAATGATATTCAAGATTGATAAGTTTTTATTCCCGATTCCTATACTAAGGTGACCTTCAGTGCAAATTTTTAGGCTAATATCGTTATTCATAAATTATAAATCACGTCATATTTCTCGAAATTAATCGTACAATTTTTTATGATATGGTAACATTCCATACAAGTTTCAGATTGATATCATCTGTGAAAATTGAAGTATAATGTCCACAAGTTTTTTTATTTTCGATCCCGTGAATTAGGGGGTGACCCGTCCTCGATGTTGGTGTCATATTTTCTGGACCCTAGCGGCTACCTCTACCAAGTACCACACGACTCTCGCGCCAGACCCGACCAAACTCTTTGTCCACATTTGTATAAATAATTACTCCAAACCCAACCAAGTACAACATTTGTTTCCTGAATTTTTTATTTATTTATTATAATTTCCTGAATTACTATAAACATATTTAGGGTGTTTTGGATTAGATTTTATTTTTGAAATTCATTTATTTTTTCATTGAATCCCATATTTATCCCGGTTCAGATCTCTGTAATATTTCCTATAACACTCTGTGTAACATTCCTAATTTGATATATTTTGAATAAACTTTAAAAGAAAAAACATATTATAAAAAGAAATGTTACAAAGGATCTTATTTCTTCTCCCACGCTAAATTTTTCTTTAACGAAAATGAAAAAAAATATTAACTTCTTTTCTTTTTATTTCTAATATGATGACACCTTTAATCTGTTGAGAACAAATACAATGTTATTAGTATTAATTATCAACCGGTTGGCTTTTTAACACAAGTTGATAGAAATTTTAATAATTTTTCTCATGGTAAAAAAAGCAGAAAAATTTTATATCTATCTTTAATTAAGATTATAATTAATTATGATGTTTCTTTGAATAGTTTAGAAACATCTCTCGTGATGTAACTCAAGTTATTCTTCTTGTTCTTAATAAAATAATTTTTTTTTAAAAAAAAATCATTTTAGTATCTCAAAAGTATCTGACAAGAATATTATTTTTTATTATTTTATATAGCACGAAATAAAATTATCGTAATAGAAATTCTTCTAGAAAAATAATAGTTTAATTATTGTTTTTCCTCTATATATATATATATATTTGATAATTTGTTTTTTCCTTAGATGAAGTTCTATTGAAGCAAATGAACGCATTATATACTTATAACAAAAATTCTTCTCGCACAATAATAGTTTAATAAATAATGAATTACATTTCTTCGCATTAATCATTAGTGTCTCATCCTTTTTTCTAATATAAAAAATGTCACATTTTTGTATAAATTACATCATAATAAAAATAAATCATTTAAGTATAATCTTAAATTATGATCATTTATGCATTAAGAGTCGAATCATCAACCTTTTAGTTAAGAAACATCAATTCTTGTCACTCGAATAAGGCCTCATGGGCCACTGTCTCAATCTATTATGAATAAACTCTTCTTTAACAATAATAAGTATGCTAATGTCTAAAATTCCTTTAATTTATTAAGGTGTTTAAAGGATTGCTAACAAAATTATTTACCCAATATTAAATATAAGAAAGCAAAGGGAATTAAGCGTAATTATCTATTAAGAACAATCATAATTTTCTTTAAAAAAATTATAATATTAGTATTTTGTTAAATAAATTTTTTACTTATGAGATTTCTCTGATTACTATATGTATCAGGAAAGGTTTGAATGTAATTTTATTTTTATAAAAATTACAATTATGATAAACAATATTTGGTATATACAAATTAATAAATGAAAAATCTATTAAATTATGACCAATTAATTAAAATTATGAAGAGTTGTTTAAAGAGGTAGTTTGATGAAATTTAAGAAGGATATGTAACGTGTACAAATTAAAAGAAAAAAAAAGAAAGAAAAAGTAAATGTAATTCAATTTTTAACTTAAATAGTAAACGTAAGAAGTCAAGTTTGTTCGCGGCTTCTAGAAGAGAAAAGGACGAATTTCAAGGACTATTTCAAATTCTCGTGTGTTTTCGGATATTGATAACGACGCCGTTGCGCTATTTCCGGTGTTGTTCCTTTAAAGTATATCCCGTATTTTTTCTCGCAACTGACGAAGCATTTCCCATTTTCCTTATATTTTTTAATTAACAAAAAATTCAAAAAATTAAAATAATCTGTGTAGTTTTGACGCAAGCATATACTTAATCACTCAGGGTTATTTATTCCCCAAATCCAATTCTTCTTTTATTTATTTTATTTTTAATTCAAAGTCCAATTCTTCCTCAACAAGGAAATAAAAAGAGCTCCTAATTCTTCCTCACCATGTATATTAATACTATCGCTCACAAAAATACTACTACTATTAATTCACTAAATCCAGCTCCAGATTTTATCAAGTACGACTGTACGACGCCGCCACCTGAACTTTCTCTGCCATGACCGACGACGGACTCGACGGTAACCACCACCGGCTGAATCCACACAAGGTACCTTCCTTAAATCTGCAAAATCTAGAAGTAATTTCCGCCCTTGGTCGAGGTGCTAAGGGCGTCGTTTTTCTGGTTAAATCAGAATGTTCAGAATTCCTCGCACTTAAAGCAATTTCTAGAGCTTCAATTGAAAAAAATAAGAAGATCGATAATGGAAAGCATGATGATGTCAGTGAGTATAGAAGAATTTGTTTCGAACGAGATGTTTTGGCTTCGTTAGAACATCCTTTATTTCCAAAACTCCGTGGTTTGATTTCCACGGAGAAGATTATCGGATATGCAATTGATTATTGTCCTGGACGAGATCTCAATTCTCTTCGAAAGAAACAAACCGAGAAAATGTTCTCGGATGATACAATCAGGTAAATTATTGTTCGGATTTTTCAAATTTATGTACATTCTTTCTTCAGATTCGCTCAATAATCTAATTTTTTTTGTTTAGATCTGATTTGGTTATTTGGTAAAGTTAACTAATAGTATCTGTTTTCGATTGGGGAAATTTACAGATTTTATGCAGCGGAATTAGTATTAGCATTGGAGTATTTGCATGGATTAGGAATAGCTTACAGAGATTTAAAACCAGAGAATGTGATGATACAAGAAAACGGACATCTAATGTTAGTCGATTTCGATCTCTCCACAAAACTCTCAGCAAAAACACCATTAACCCGACGGGTTAGCCGATCATATTCATCGCCGGATCCAATTAATCCAGGGAAGAAGAAGAAGAAGAAAATGAGGTTGGGTTCGTTCTTCACGTGGTTAGACCAGAGAATACCCGAAGCAGACTCGGTCCATCCGGTTGAAAACGAGACGGAATCAGCGAGTCAACCGGATGAAAAATCGAATTCATTCGTTGGAACTGAAGAATACGTGGCACCTGAGATCATATTAGGGAATGGTCACGATTTCGCGGTGGATTTGTGGTGTTTAGGAATAATGTTACACGAAATGTTATACGGAATAACTCCATTTAAAGGAACGAATAGAAAAGAAACGTTTTGTAGAATTATAAACAAAGTGCCGGAATTAGTTGGTGAACCGACGTCGTTAAGGGATTTGATTAGAAAATTATTGGAGAAGGATCCGAAGAAAAGGATTACAGTAGAGGAAATTAAGAACCATAGTTTTTTTAAAGGCGTGGATTGGGATCGGATTTTGGAAATCCCACGGCCACCATTTATTCCGGCTGGAGAGGATACAGATGGGAATAAGAAAATTGATGTGGAGAGATTTGTCCAAGGAGTGTTTAAAGTTGATGATGATGAAAAAATTGACAAAGATGTTGGGGCAGAAGGAATTTGTAATCCTATAAACGTTCAGAATGAGAATTTTTTGGTTTTTTAATTTATTTTAGATTTTAGTATCATCCTGATGAAATTGATATCTGATGAGAATGT
This sequence comes from Catharanthus roseus, assembly GCA_028651295.1. Taxonomy (NCBI): domain Eukaryota; kingdom Viridiplantae; phylum Streptophyta; class Magnoliopsida; order Gentianales; family Apocynaceae; genus Catharanthus; species Catharanthus roseus. Next base: position 7,337,848 of record JAPQWS010000087.1, read on the forward strand.
TGAGATATATTCTAGTTCTTAGTAGACAAATATTCGATATTTGACATAATAATTTCATTTGTTATAATAATATTTATGATAAATTCATCTGTCATATTTTTTTTAAAGTAACTTTAAAAAAGGTATTCAGTCTTAAGAGTACGCATTTATAATAAATTCGGATTCGCCATTTACGATACACTTACTCAATTTTCTTTTTATCTCTTTACCGTTAGGTTCCAAGTCATTTGACACGCAAGGGAATTCTGTTAATTTTATTTGGCTAAAAAAGAAAATATACCTTAAATCACCAAAAAAAAAAAAAAGGACATGACAGGCATCTCATGAGTGAAGAAAAGACAAACTGCAAAGCAAATTTGGAATCCTCAACGGCCAAAATTTGCTTAAGCCAGCCAGAGAAAGTTCATTCATGGACTTCACCTACCTAGGTAGAGAACTAGTACTCAAACATGTGATATATGAGCAGCAAAAGTTTATTAATAATTGTCTTTACCTTAATAAATAAGATCCCGACAACTTGTCTAATTTTGAAATATCACCGTCGCAGTTTCCCGTTGCTTTCATGTATGTATATTTCCCCCTCACAATTAGTTTGGTAATTTTGAGTTCCTGTAAAATTTTTTCAACCATGTGAGAGAAATGCATCCTAAAATTCTATTTGGATTGGATAATCGATTTCTCATTTTTTTGTCCAAGCATAATTTTACAAATAATTCATTTTTAAGGTAAGGGAAATGTAAAACATTATCCTCGTATTATTTAAGTTTAGTTAGTCACTTCCTAAATATTTTTTAGACAGCCGAACTATTTCTAAAGTGGTTTATATTCTTTTATTCTAAAATTGAAGAAATATTCAATTTACTTCTTTTTTCGAACATGTGTATGCATAAATAGTTTTAGGATAAGATGTATGTATTTTTAAAAGCTTTAAGATATAACTAGCTAAAGGCGAGTAGTTATCAGTGAATTTTTGCTCTAAATTTTCAAATTATGCCAATGCTCAATTTGGATAAAAGTTTATTTTGAATTTTAAATGTTTTTTTAAAAAAAATTATTTATACGAAAAGATGAGAATACTAAAATTAAAAATGGATAAAAAACCTAGAAATAAACTGCAATCCATGTTGAAACTAAGTAGTGCATTCAAAGCACCGCAATCAAATTGACAAGGAGTAATAGTAATAGTAACGAGGGGGTTGGTTGTTTAGAGGTCAACAAAGTAATGAAAACTACTTGAAAATGGGCACCCCTATCCCTATGCTATACAACCAGAAATGTTATGGACAGATGGAGTTTAGGAGCTGGTTCGACTTTATTTATTGAGATATGCATTTGCATTTAGCCCTACCCAAATTGTTGGAATCTAACTTCTTCTTCTTCATCATAACTCATATAGGTTTTGTTTCGGAAAATCTTATCATCCTTCACTATCAACACCACTAGCATTATTTGTGTTTGAAAATGGGAATGGGAATGGGTTACACTTACACCCCCAACTTACTATTGTAACACTCCCTCATTCTTCAGTCCCTACCAAAACCTTTGTTTCCATCAACTCCTTACTTTGATGGGCACAAGCACCATACATTTCAACTTAAAAAAGTGATATAGGAATCCAACATTCAACATAGAGATGAATACAGAGTTAGATAGTCTGTAACATTCTTTCTATACCAATTTTTTTATAAAAAATATTACATAACATTCTGAACAGATGAACACCTAACTTAAAAAAGAAATTTGAGCAGATGAATCTATTAAAAGGAAGAAATATAAAATTCTTACAAAATGTACTGGCTGGCAAGGGTCACAAAGTACTTATTATCTCCCAATTTTAACTTATTGCCCGGTCCCGGTTGTTTTGTGAGGAACGATATCACGACTATTGTTTTGGTGTGAGATACAGCCTATAATCAGCAATAGTATTTCATCCGAAACTTCCCAAATATGGCTAAAAACGATCACATGCCGCTCACATAATTTATTTTTATAATCCCGTTTGGTCCTAAAAGTTTGTATGTGAAAAACATTATAATCTTAAAATTTTGTTTACTGCCTATATGATCCTCAAACAACTCTAAAAAGCCAACAAGATTCTACCATCTCAAATTCGAGTTTTGAAACCTATTCTACTTTTTCAAAATACAATTGTAAAAGTCTCAAAACTAAACTATATCCAATCCCACCCCTCAATAACTGGTAATCTGTAACCTGTACCACCTTATTAATAGTTGAGCTTCACAAAAGAGACTACCAAGGCTAAGCTGAAGTGTAAAAGCCTCTGAATTCAATCAATCTAATCTAAAATCATACTGACCCATGATTTTTAATCTAAGCAAATAAATGGACACATCACCGAATAGTAACTAAGAAGAATTTTAAACATCGACTGAAAGAAACCATACTCAAGAAATATTGCCACTTAATAAGTTTAGCACAAAAAGCTACCCAAAATAACCAAGGGAAATCTCCCAAGAACAGTCTCATCAAAGTTTCTGTTCTAAAATAAAAAAGTATAGCATCAAAACCCAATTCATAACATGCCTTGCAAAAGGCTTACTCATCCTCCTGACTGCGCAACCTTGCCAATTTGTTGGTCACAACAATATCCAACTGCGCTGCACGCTCGACAATATCCTTTCTTTTCTTTGTTGAAACATTGTGAGCTATCTCGGCACAGTAAGTCCTGAAATAACATAGACAAGACATGTAAAAATCTCAAATATAAGAAGAAGAAATGGAGCTGCAATACATAAAGAAAACAAGTAAAAAGAGGTAAGGGAGATAACAGAAAGTGCAGTATAGTTCTTGTTTCGGGGGAATGAGTAGTACATATGACAATATTAATTCAAAAAGACTAACCTGTTGTGCATCATCAGAAGTTCCAGCTCTTGAACGTTATGAACAACAAATTTCTTGAATCCATTAGGAAGATAATGACGTGTTCTCTTATCGGTTCCATAACCAATGTTCGGCATAAGAACACATCCTTTAAACTTCCTCCTCACACGGGAATCAATACCCTTGGGTCTACGCCAGCTTGGCTGGTGAAAAGAGAAAGCATTGAGAAATAAATAAGTGGATACAGTATTGCAAATAAATAGAGAAGGCATGAAAAATAAATCACACATTTTAAAAGAATCAGAAATAAGCAAAATATTCTTAGCAGCACGTTGAAGATGTAATATAAAAATTGAGCAATAAAATCAGAAAACAAAATCAAAATGCTCAATACTAGAACTTGACATCTATTTTCTCAAATAATCCAGAATAGCATTCCTGTTTAATAGAAAAATGTAAAATAAGAGGACCAGAATGACTTATCTCAAAAAGAAGACAGGTTAACATATATTTAATTCAAAACCAATCACTTATACAATGTGAACAATACATAATTTGGAACTTCGAACTCAAAGCCAGTGCCAAAATGTAGACAGAATGAAGGCACAACCATGGTGCGCAGACAATTAAACTCTGACAACATAAAACAACGACTTTCAACAAGTGATAGTAATTAGGAATCTACAAGTATGACATAGCAGTCCTATTTCAATTATAATCCAGTGTTATAAAAAAATTACAAGAAAGCAGCGAAACAGCAAAGCCCCAGAAAGAAGCAATTGCCACTAAGATTGAGACAGTATGCACATCCCGCAGAATTAAGATTAAGATTACTCCCTTCGTCTAAAATTGAATGTCCACTTTCCTGTTCAGTTTAAATAGGAAAATGGACATCTAACATTGGACAGAGAGTAAAATGCAATCATAATTCTAGCTATTTTACTTTTCCCACAGATGTACAACATGTAAGCAATTTTAGGTTCAATCCTTTCCTTCAGTAGAATTAGTCATGGAAACAACATAACAAAAGAAAGAAAATATTTCAAGTAACTATTCCATTGATTGAAGGATGGATGGAAGTTTAATGGGTATGAGAAGTACTTTGACTGAAATTTTCCTGTCACTTTGGGGCCTCTTGAACTTCTTGACACGCTTCTTCACAATCTTCTTGGTTAGTAAAGGAACAGCCATGATTTCTACAAGAGTAAAATGAATCATATAAAATTAATAGCTTCATATAAAACTCATAAGGATGTGTAAAAAAAAAGGAAGAAACAGTTTATTAGGACTTCCCAATTTTACTAATTCAACAGAAAGAGTATTTAAGAGCAATGCTTGTTGAAATTTAAGTTTTGCAGGAGTTTGGACTATGTTCGTAACAAAATGCAGGTAAATTCACCATTAACAGAACTACATCAACAACGAATTGTTTATCATGGACAGACAACAAGGAATTTTCATTTGAAGTGAAAGCAACTTTTAAAGCTATGACAGTAAAGCTGAAGATTCAACTCAAAGGAGTAAATAGCTTTACAGAATAACTTCGTAACGATATTTCTCATTAAAGCAACCAATTCAAAGCTCAATCTCATAATACTATAGTACACATATATCCACGATACCGATTCAGAAAACTAAATTCCAGCAAGAAAATTAGCAAAATGCATCAATATAACCTTATCAATAATCGAAACAATAATATTTAGGATATATCAATCAAATTTAGCAAAAGTAACAGAAATCAGTACAGGTGAAAAACTTGCACAAATTAGAAACGTGTCGCAGATTACAAACAAGTTAAAGAAACTAGATTCGTAATTTACATGTCAAATTCAGAACGAAGAAGAATTTAGAGCTGAAAATGAGAAAGAGAGTTCTGACCTTCTTGCGAGGCCGCGACGAGGAGCTGCTTCTGGTGTGGCTCTGTAACGAAGTGAGAATTAGGGTTTTAAGCGCTTTTATATGTGGCCCGTTGTGATCGTATGGTTTTTTATTTTTTTGGGTAGCAGGGTCAGACAAAAAAGTCCATGATCCATAAAATACATAAATCTTTGTTGGGCTATCGCTTTGCAATTGAATTATGGGCCTGGGCTCAAACTTGGGCCTAACTAATTAATGGGCCTCCAAAATGCATTAACAAATTATATGCCCAAACTAAACCGATTACGCTAGTTCAATTCTTGTATTTCTTGCTAGGTACTTTTCATTTTTTTATTTTTTTTTATAAATCAAATCCGTAAATTTTATTGTTCAAAAAAAAATATTTCGTAAATTTATATTTAGTAATTTCAATAAATGGAATACTTTTTCCTCAAAGAAAATGAAATATTGAAGTACAACTGAATAAAGGAAAACTTATAAAATCATAAATTGATTTATAATAAATAATAGGTTATATTTACCAAACTACTTTATACAACGCAATATTTTAATTATACTACTTAAAAATTAAAAACAAAGCCTATACAAGTCAGGACTAAATATACCATCTTTGTTTTTTATAAATTGATGGAGTAGATGTGATTCGAATACAGGACATATGCCCTAATAAATAGTTTTTTATCACTGAACTATTATCTTATTATAAATTATACAAGGTTGACCAACATACAAACTCACTAAAACTTAAAAATTTAATCAAACAAACTGTACAAGATTAATATATACAGACGAAAATATGATTTAAATTCAAAACATAAATATAAGTTATACATTGGCATAGCAAAGGATAATTCTTTTACTTCATAATAATGACTATTTAATATATATATATATATTCCTAGAATTTGACCATTTCTCAATAGAGCTAATACTTTATTCCAAGGGAACAAGTTCTTTTTTCCTTCAAACTATGGGAAAAATCATAAGTGGGGAGATATTGATGGGTGATTTATTCATGCTTTTATGAGGAGGATTCACAATCACAATGCAAAGGGATAATGGGATTTGAAGCTTTAAATGGACTTAAGGGTATTAATTACTACTTACTTTCCTCCAAAGCAAAAGAGGAAGGAAAGGGCAACAAACATATAATCTATTAATTTCACTTTGATTTGGTGCAAATTTTGACAACTTTTATGCCACACATCTTAAAGGATCCAACGTCCAAATCGATATAGTAATCAATGTATATTTGTTTGGTGAAATAAGAAAATATATATTTTTTTCAGAATAAAATACGAAAAAATTATTAATACATGTTAAAGTATTCTGAATCATTATTGACCTAATTCATTAGATCAAATACGAGTAAAAGCCCTTAGAGTTGTTTTTTGTGTATCATTTTCTATGCTATTTTTTTTAATAATATTTTTCTTTAAATTTTATCTTTTATTTAATAAATTGTATTAATAAAATATACTATATTATAAAGTGGTATAGACGATCTGTGTCTGAATAAAAATGCCATATATCATAAAAAGTACTAAAACAAATAAAAGGCAGTGAATATATTTTCTTTGTATCGATAACTTTAACCTCATTTAATCCAATCAATTGTATCAACTTTAATTTCTCCCTAAAAAAAATCAACTTTAGTTTGACAAGTTTTATTTTATTACTTTTATATAATATGTATTCTAGGTTGTTGAATGCCCTTGATTTTCACACAAGAACTAGTGTAATTTATTTATTTTTTAATTATGAATCCAACAATTTTTACTAAACAATTTTTTATCAAAATTCTTTTTTTAACAAAGTTAAAAGGCATTTATGAGGGAAAATTATGTTGCCCTAAGGAGAAGTTTATGAGGAAAAGCAAACAATATATTAATTTCAGACCATATTACAAAAAGAATGTACATACAAAATTAAATTTGTTTTAATATTTAAACAAATTATGACATAATTATGTAAAAAACCTAATTTAGAAGAAGTAGTCATAGAAATACTATTCACTATAAGATAACGTCATTCCCCTATCTTTAAATCATATAACACATAATTTGGAAAATGAAAATAGACAAACTAAATTAAAATAAAATAGAGTTCCAATCTTGTCTAAAATTTCAATCAAACCAAGGGACAATGTTTTACATGATATATTCCATTCCATGGCATTGGCATTACATAAAAAAAAAAAGGAAGAAGAAACAACAATTATGCCCTGCTTTTTTCATTGTAGGTAATCTTTTAGTATAATAATTATATTATTTTTCCAAAAAAGAAAAAAAAAACAAATAATGATGATGATATATTCTTGGCTCTCTAGATCTATGATTACCATAACTTCAGTATTATTTCTAATCTCTCTATACATACATACATACATATTTTTTTATGCTTCGATGGAAACATGATTTTACATCTCTGGTCAGCAACATTTTTAATTTGATTTGTTCGGATTATCAGTGACATTATTTTTTAATATTTTTTATTTATTTTATTTTATTAATAAAATATATCAGATAAATTTTAAAAATAAGTATTATTAAAATTTAAAAAAAATATCTTCAAGGTAGTATGAAGTTGTGAATGCAGAGGTGTCTGAAATTCAACCTAACACATAGCTTTAGCTACAAATAATATTATTAATTCATTGTGAACGCAAAAATGAATGTCTAGATTCTTCACCTTTTAGTTAACTCCGGTCTTCTTCACCTTAGCTACCCACCCTAAGCAAGGTCAATTTTTCTTACCATTTTTTCCCTAGTCAATACAAATTAATGTCAGAGTTGACTCTCAATGAATTATATATTTTTCTTATCATTTTTTTATTCATTAAGAAATACTTCCTCCGTGTTATATTCTTCATTTCGATATACTTTTTTAATTTTAAATACCTGTAATTTTAATAAATTAATGAAGTATTAAATGATATTTGTCTATATATACTTTACCTGTCTTCTTGAAATTAAAAATTGTCTAGAAATTTTCAATATAATTATTAATGATAGTTAGTGTATTTTGATATATTTCATTTTGAAGTCAGACAACTCAATTATTTTCTTAATTATTATATCATGTTTTAAGACGACAAATAATACAAAACAAAGGAGTACAATATTTTTCGAACTAATGATGGTTAAATGGTATTTTGGTCTATTTCATTTTGAATTCAAACAACTCAGTTATTGTGTCATGTTCTAAAACGACATATAATATGAAACGAATAAGTATAATACTGTTCAAACTCATAATTTATAGTATCTTATAGAAATTTTCATTATCAAACTATTATATTTTACGAGATTATAAATCTATATTACGATGGATATTATGAATATCATCAGAGCTTCGAAATCTCTTGTTCTAAGTTGCAAAATGCAATTTGACTAATTAGGCTCTCCGACCCAAGTGTCTTTTTTTTTTTAATTTATTTATAAAAAATCATATTAGTAAACATACTTTAAAAAAAAAAGATAGCATATTAATATTAAGGAATATAAAATATATTAGCAATTTTTTTTAATGATTCAAGAGCTATAGTTATATAGTTATATAATGTATTTTTTTCCCTGAATTATCTACCTAGTTATATGAGAGAATATATATATATAAAACAGTAGCACGCAATGGGCACATGCTTCCAAATTTTCTTCTATTTAACACCGGTCATTGGTCTCCTCATATTTGTTATAATATTCTTTAATAAATAATCTTGTTTATTTTGGATAGTATATTTCCACATGCCAATTTGTATAATTTCACCTCTTTTCTAGTGCATTTCTTGTCGGAAATAGAGTTTTATTTAGCTGTTTTTTTTTTTTTTTTGGGGGGGGTGGGGGAAGGGGGGTGGCAATGTAGCAAAAAAATAAAGAAGTATTTTCAAGCCTCTAAATAAATCAAAGTAGTAGTAGTATTGTTATAATTAATAATCTAATCTAAACATTAAAATTATAAAGTGGTAACACGTTTGTTATCAAATCAAAATATAATTAATTTTAAGATTTTTGTATTAAATTTTAAAAAGATTGAGTATTTGTAAGAGAAAATACATACTAAAGTAATTTTAAAGAGGTTGAAAGATAATTATTTTAAAAAATTAAAATAATATTTTTATTTTAGTGGTATCAATAAACAAAACTAATTTTCCTTCCTTCGTTTCCTTAAAAATAAAAAATAAACAAAAGCAATTTTAAAAATCATCATAGAATAAAGACTAAAAATATATTCTTCTTCTTTTTTAAGCTATATTTATGTAAATGTAATAAGAATTCGAGAACAATTCAAAGTACCATATAAATAAGTTAGAGAAATTAGCTATAAGTAACCATAAACTATTTTTTTTTTATGACCACGAATCTTTTGTTTTATCTTTTTATAATCATGAACTATTTTTGTGCATTTGTTTATATTCACAAGCTTGATTTTATCTTTTTCTAACTATTAACTATTTTTTACTTTTTGAAAATAGCCACGAATTATGTTTGACCTATCAAATATAACCATAATTCATAGCTACTTTCAAGAAAAAAAATAGTTCATGGCTAGAAAAGATAAAATCAAAGTTTGTGGTTATAAACATAAGCAAAAATAGTTCATGATTAGAAAAAATAAAATAAAATTCATGGTTATAATATAAAATTTACAATAGTTAATGATAAACGATTCTTTATTGCTCAAAATAAACTATTTATAGCTTATTTTAAATCACGAGTTATTTTAGAATAAATTTTTATTGCTTACGACTACTTATGATTTACAAAAGCTATTTTTAAAGAGTTATCATAATTTGTGGCAAGGTAATAATTCAAATTAAAAGCACAATCAATTGAGAACAGATACAAATGATAAATAGCTAATATTCTTTTTTATAGTACAAAAAGTGTCACATTTGATAAAAATTATATTATGACGAGAATAAATCATTTTTAAGTATAACTCTTAATTTAGAAAGATGACAATCCTATTAAAAATAAGGGTAATTCTTCCATTTAATAAGAATCAAATCTCAACTTTTCAGTTGAGGTGCCTCAACTCTTATCATTCGCGCACAAAACTTTACAAGCAGCTTGCATAGAATTTTAAGTGACATAGAATTCTAGTCCTTTAGTAAGTTTAATTAGTTAAGATTACAATAGTTTTCTTTTTAATTCTAATTTGACTAGTTTTTATAGTTATGATTGGATTAGAAGTTTTTTTTTTTTCTTTTCTTTTTTGAGAGGGGTTAGAGTCTTTGAAGTCTTTCCGTAAACGGTTTTCCACCCAATTGTGCATTCTTTTTCTTGAATTAATAAAAGTCTACACGAATTTTCTTTTGTCCTTAATCCCCTAAATTGTCCACCATCCCCTTCCTCTATCACACTCCAATTTCCCCTATATAATATCCCCAAACACAGCTCCTCTGCAAAATCATTAATCTCTTCTTCCAATTCCGCACCACATTATCAATAATGGCCTCTTTTCTCCGCCTCCACCCCATCCTTTTGGGTCTTTTCCTCACAACTTTCCTGTTCTCACAGGCATTTTCACAAACGTGTAGAACACAGACCTTCACAGGCAACACTCGCTACACAAACTGCTCTGATCTCCCTTCTCTTAACTCCTTCCTCCACTGGTCATATAACCCAACTAACACAACCCTCACAATTGCCTTCATTGCTCCTCCGCCTAATCCCAACGGCTGGGTTGCTTGGGCCATAAATCCAACCGGTACAGGAATGGCGGGTTCACAAACCCTTCTTGCTTTCAGATCTTCTAATGGATCTATGGTCGTTAATACTTACAATATTAGCTCTTACAGTAGCATTGTTGAATCAAGGCTTTCGTTCGATGTTTTGGACAAGAGGGCCGAATTTTCTAACGGGACGATGAAGATTTTTGCCACAATTGCATTGCCGGAAAATATGACGACGTTGAATCAAGTTTGGCAAGTGGGTCCGTCGACGACGAACGGGAGGCCGGCTAGGCACGAATTTAATCCGGAGAATTTGAATGCTACGGGCTCATTGGAATTGGTTCAGGCTGGGGATAAGAATTCTTCTTCTTCTGCTCCTGCCCCTACTCCGAGTGGAAGCGGAGGCAGGAATAACACTGGCGGTGGTGGAGGGCAGAGCGGGAATGATACCGGCGGTTGTGGAAAGGCGGTTTTGAATCGTGGGATCTACGGTTGCTTCTTATTGTTAGCTGGGAGTTTGGTTTTGGGATATTAGAGATTTTAGAATTACTCCTATTTTATTTTTAACACTGTAATAGTATAAAAATAAAAGCATTAGTAGCAAAATTATTTGGTAGTTTTTCTAATAATGCTTTTTCATTTGTCGATTTTTTCCCCTTTAGTTACCATTAGAAAATAGTTTATAAATTAATAATATTATACGAGTTCACTATTTCTTTTCTCCAACAATAATATATTTTGAGTTAGTTTATATATGCGTATGAAATATTGTGAGTCATATTACACTCTCAAATTATTATAAGTATTTGATCATATAATTAAAAATTAAATTGCAATTAAAAATAATAATAATGTATGCAGAAATATTTAGGTGCATTTTCATTTTCTTTGTTGCTTTTTTCAGCAAAACTTGGGATAGGTGAGTTGCATGGAGTTGTTCCAAAGCACTTTCTTGGCTGGCGTTGGTTAATATTCCTATTTCACTCAAGGACGTTGTCATTCTTGAGATTTTATTTTGATAATTTTATAAAAATTACTAAATTATTTAGAAAAATAGGTATGCTCAAAATAAAATTTTGAAAATATGGAAAATAAAATGTTTCAAAAGTATTTATTTATGATATGTCGTTTATACTCTTAACTTTTAAAAACTGATTATTTTAATTAAATATTTGATACATGTTCGAAATATGTTAATTCATACGTATCAATTATCCGATAAAAATAACTAAATTTTGTAGTCAAAGACATAAAAGATATTTCATAAATAATTTGATGGTAAAATTTATCCAAAAAAATATTTAAATCATAACTAATTAACTATTAGTTTGAAGATCTTTTTTAGTATTCTTTTTTATATATTATATAGAATTATATTATTAATCTTGAAATGCATTTGAAATCGTTTAAATCTATTATTATTTTAAAAAATATTAGATGAGATTGAAAATAAGAGGCTCTCACCCCACTGATCTCCCAACTTTTTGGTTTAAAAATCCATAGTGAGAAGCTACTTTTTTACTTGGATTCAAAGTAGAAAGGAATCCCATTCTTTAGTCAACTTTCACATGCTTTTAAAACTCAACAATGGTCCATGTGTTCCACTCTATATACATATACTACTAATTTCCGATCAATTCGAAAATTTTGTAACTTTCTTTAAAAAAAATAATAATAGCATTTGATACGTTTGGGGCAAACCGTTGCTTATTCCAAAACGTTCACAAGAAATAAACTCCAAAATATATTATTTCAAAACGAAAAATATATATTTATTTTGAGTCTTTCTAATGTGTCATTCAAAAGTTAAAACACACGTTAACATGAACTATTATGGAAATAAAATCTATCTCCTCTTCTAAAATTGGACTTATTGGACTCGGTCCATATTCTTGATAAACAAGAGTAACCCACCTTAGTTCGATCAGCTCATTAATCATATAAGATTCATTGGAATCAAAAGTTTCATTTGTCTAAAATCCCACACTGATATGGTACATGAAAACCTTAAGAACTAATTATTAATAGAAATAAAGAAACGGTTCATTTTATATATTCTATATGATTCTTTTATACGTACCCTTACTCTATTCAAGCAAATACTGATTTAAGCATTAATTGGAGTGTCTTTAAGGTTCAGCAAATACTTTTACTCTTTAGGCCATAATCTCGAACTGTCAAACAGAATCCATCAAACAATTTTTCAAAATGAAACTGTTGGAGAAAACAACTCCTATTTACTATTACAATAACTATTACTATTACAAATTTATCAATAATAAATTACAGCATAAGGAAAAACAAGAAAGATTCAATCTTTCAATGAACAGAAACCGGCCAAAGAACAATAATAATATAATCTGCAAAATAACACCCGATTAGCATAAAAATAACCCAAATAAATCAAAGAACGGTTTGCTCACCACCGCCGCCGTGAAGCGGTCAACGGAAAATTAAAGAGATGACTGAGAAGCTGAAACCGAGGGGTTGTCAAACCATAATCGGACGTTGAGCAGCGGCTCATCCCCGTCGAGGCGACGATAGTGAAGAAAGGTGATGATCGGAGTTATAACTCTCAGAAACGGGCCTCAACCGGGAAGAGATCACCAGCAATATACAACTTTTATCTCTCTCTCTCTCTTTTCTTTCATCACGGCTATCTCTCTAACCTCACTAACAGACAAACAATGATAACAAAGAAGAAGACTGGTTAACAGCATAAAAGCACCAGAACAGAGAGAGACTAGCAGCGGCAGAGCCGAAGGAGAAGAAATCAAGAGTCTTGAAGACTCCAAGAGACACAGAGAGAATAAGAGACGGTGCAAAGGAGGAGTTCGAGAGAGCGCACAACAAACGAAGAGGCAGCAATCAATTAAAGAGGAGCCGAGCGGATGAGCCACGGATCGCCAACGGACGACCCGGGTGGCCAACCCGGGCCGCAGGCATCCCTAAAGACTCGGTCAAGGAGGCGGCCCAAAGGCAGCAGCCTAGAAGCCTATTTCACATGGTTGAGGCCCAAAACATCATTGGGTTTAATGGAGAAGATAATTAGGCTGGAAAATTAAAAAATATCAGGAAGAAAATGAGTTGTAAAGCCTACAGAAACTAATCTATATTACATGTTCTACTCGCTAAGTTTTATTCTTATATATAGTATATTTTATGAACTAACGTCCGTACAGAAACACACGTTAGACAAACCTTATTATATAATAAAAGAATCCATATATATCCATGAGGTGGAGGACCAAACGCATAGATAGATACAATTTATGTATCTATTGTGCTTGCTTGCTCTAGAGAAGGCAATGACCCGGAAGACATGTAAATTGTAATCTCTCTCACTTTAATTACTCCGAGATTAGCTACTAGTTAAACATACTCTATGTAGAAATAATTAATTTTCTCCAACTTGCATATTTATAAATTAACCCATTGAAGACTTCAACCTCTCACTGTTTTTTTTTTTTTTGTTTTTTCTTTTGTTGGGTATTAAAAATAAATATTCAACCTCTGATCAATTGAATGTGAACTGAAAGTAATGCATGTACGTACGTAATTTTCCACTACTGAGGTCAAAGTTGGAAATATATATATTTATATTGGTCATATTTTATTGTAAATAATTCAATTTTTTTAAAAACTAAAAAAAATAAAATAAATGTAATAAATTCCCGTAATATGGGGGGTTTGAACATTGAACATTGAAATTCAATCCTGCAGACGCAAATTGACTTTTATGGCAAGACCCGACCCGACCCAATCCATCTTGTGTGTGTAAGCCACGTCTCAACTCAACAGCAGAAGCTTCTCTCTGATGCTCCTAATTTCAAGTTCAGCGGCTCGACTCGACTCCATAAATTATGACATCAGCATGGCGTAGAAAATTAGAAATATATACATAATACATTTATTCATTATATATCGATAGAAAAAGAACATTGTTTGAACGGAAAATTTTTAATTTAGTGAAGAATGTTTTTATTAGTGAACTAAGATAGAATTTTCTCAATATTATTTCTATTATTAGAAGTTCATAAATATATAGCAAAAATATTTTATAAATTTGATTTCTTATGTTGGAATTGAATGTGCTAGCTATACATGTTTAATTTATACGGTGAATTATATAATGCAAGAGTTTTTAATTTTATTATGTCCAAAAAATATAGTGAAACAGGTCATAGAATGTAGGCGTGTATGAAAAAAAGTACAAAACTGGATTAAATTCATGTGTTATTTTATTTCATTTTCTTTCTATACGTGTTTGTGTATTTATGTTACACGTTTTAATAAATGGTACAAATTAGAATTGATATTTGCATAGGCGTTACTTAACTAGTTCTTAGTAACTAGTTTTGAGACTTACAAAATAAGTATCAAAAGTTAAGATTCGAATTCTGATAACGGCAGTGTGAGAATTTCAACATCTCGAATATAAGAGCGATTCTTTATATTTACTAGCTCCAAAATCGCAACAGTCTATATTTTTCATATGAACGTCAAAAAATCTATTGAAAGTCATGAATGTGAAAGATTTCGCCATTGGAGGGTTGATTCAAATAAAAATAGGAGCATGGGTGCACGGGAGGAAATATCATGAATTTAATGAAGTTGTGTCATAAATTGCCAAAAATAGAATATAAAAGTGGGGTTGTGGAGAAAAGAATGGGTCTTATTGGGTTTTCACCATCCCCCATTTATTGCACTTCGTCTGTACTGTATACACAACTGGGTATGGGCCCATTCTTTTTCCTCCGCAACAAAACATTTGTTATCACTAAACTGTCGCTAGCTATGGACCTTACCACTCCTGTTGGCCCATGGACCCCTACCATCGCCATTAACAAAAGCCCAAAAAATTGCAGAAGTGAAGTTAAAGGAAAAGGTTACCTCCGAATCATTACCCAAAATAGCCTTTCTTCTTTATTTTGCCTTTCATTGCTGTTAAAAAAAAAAAAAAGTTAAGTTTAAAAGAGAATCACCGAGTTATGAGTTTGGTCTTTATTTGGGGACATGGTCTCCAATCTTTTTTTATCTTTAAAAAATTAATGAAATTAAGCTTATACTTCATAATATATGATTTAATAGAGAAAATAATTTAATAATTTTAATTTGAAAATCCAAAAAAAATTCAATTTTCTTAACTAATTATGATTTAGATTGATAATTCGAACATATATTCTTATTTTTTCTTATTAAAGGGTATTTTGAAAGTTATAGCCTTATTTCTATTAATTTTTTCAAGGTAAAAAAATGTTCAGTGCTAATTGTCTAAAAATTAAAGTAATGGGATCTTTGTTCACAAATAACTTTAGGGTTTTTTTACTTTAATAAAAAAAACTCCTTTTTTTTTTAAATATTTGAGTTAGACATCATGATGATCTTCTAAAGTAATGCACTTGAAACAGTGTCGTATTAGCTGATTTAATACTGTGAAAATTTTTTTTTTGAAAAGATAATCATCATTAAATTTGAAGCTTTTAACATATCACGCAGCGGAGAAATAAATTAATCGTCCACGTCAACATAGATTATATGGTCATCCCAGCATCATGATGACATGTTAAGTACAATATCCCATTTGTGGACCACGTACACAATGTTTAGTCTGGTTAATCTCCCTTTTTTGGGGGGGGGTCAAGCTCAGCGCATGGGCATCTAAAGTTAACAAATCCCCTCGATTTCTTTTTTTTTTTTTTTGGTGAAATAAATTTCTATTATAAACTTTAAACTTTTTTCATAAATTATTTAGTATTAGGAAAATTAATACTAAATAATAGACAAGTCCTCTCAAATTAAAACTACAAATTTTTTTAATTTTATAAAAAACAAATTATATATTAAGAGAGGAGATATATATGGTTTAACTTTAAAATTTTGAATCCAATAACAAATATTTTTATTACTGTGTTAGTACTATTATTACAAGGTATTAGATGTGAAGGACTTTGAATTTGAATATAAAAATTAAGAATTTTACAAATGATATAATATTTGAATTATAATATACTCGTTTATTTTTCATAAATGAAGAAAAAGATAGATAGTACGAATGAAATAAGTGAATTAAAATTTTAATAAATATAGAGAAAGTTCAATTAATATTTCTTAAAAATCATAAATTTTTTATAATTTTTATTATTTTCAATGCGTAAATTTTTTTTTTTTATTTTTAAATTGGAGAGAATGTGAAAAATTATGATTATTTTAAAACCTTAATGATGCCAAAAGACGCGTGTTGAGGCATTGAGACTTGAGAAGACTATCTAACAACTTGTATATATAGTGTTTAAAGGGAAAAGTTTTGTGTAATGGGAACAATCAACGAGATAAAAGATTAAAAGCATCATTACCGGAATCCCATAAACCAAGAAATTTTTTAATGAAAGATAAATTTCATAAAAAATAATAAATTTCAAAGAAAGAATATTATAAAAGGAAATGTAATAAAAAATGTAATAAATTATTTTAAGTATTTTTTTGAGCCGAATGGTCCAAATTAAAAATGATCCAAATTTTCTTATTGAAGAGAAGTAACAAGTATACAGAAAGAATAACAAGAAGTAGTTTGATAGTAAAACACTCATATTATTTAAATATTTATATTTAATTTATTAAGTAAGAAATATTAAATTTAAATTATTTTAAAATAATTTTTATGCCATATTTTTATAATCTTATATTACAGTTGATTTTTTTGTGGATTAGTTCAAATTTTTGTTTGGACACTAAATAAAAGGAAAAGAGTGTAGAGAAAGGCGAAAATCACGGTTGATTTTGACAGAGTGGAGTAGTAATTGGGTAAATAAATGTTTGCCACCCACTTTGAATCCATTATGGAGTATTTAGTCACTAATGTTATGGCCTGTGGGCACGTTGCATGCATTATAATGTTTCCTCCCTCTTCCTAGATTGACTTTAAATTTTTTTATTCAATCATGTGAAGCTACGTAAACTCTATTTTGTTTTCGTAATAATAATTGTTTGGGATTCGTAAAATAATTTCTTTTAATTTTTTAAAAATTAAATTATTTCTAAATAATAATAATAAATCTCAATAAAAATTTCAAAGGGAGTATCATTTCAAAAATAAGTTTCCATTACAATCCAATCATTAATGTTGCCTCTTCTAATGTTAAAGGTGGTGAAGATTTTGTTAAGAATTCAATTCATATATTTATTCATAAATTAAGTAAGCTCTTTATGTAACGACTGTGAACATGAATTGAATCAATAACCTCTTAGATTTAGTTAAAAGTTTCAATTTCTACCTATTAGTCTCGTTTTATATTGATTTATTTCCTTTATTTTTACATTAATCTTCACTAATAGTGTGAATGGTGTGATATTGTAGTGTGCATATTTTGATTTATTTCCTCAAATTTTACAAAAGTTTAATAGAGCAAATATTTTTGGCATAACAAGGTATTTTATACTATACAACAAAATCCACGAGATATATAATGTGTGATAAGCCAAAGTTAGGGTGCACAGACCACCTAATAATATTACTAAAAAGAACCTCGAATCTATAGAACACCATCTATCAACTATCACATAACAGACCAAGAAGGGAAAAGGTCTACAATGGAGGAATGGTGGTGTTACAGAGGAGAGACAGATTATGAGGCCAGAGGCTGTTGCCGGCTCTCGCCCCCATCGTTGTAACCATCGTAAGGTTTGGTAGACTTGTTGTTGTTAGACTTGCCTCTTAAAGCCATCAACCAACAGATCAATTGCAATACAACTGCAATGGCTGCCAAGACAATAATCACAATAACATATGCTGATCTCCATTTCTTTGCAGGATTTAGAATGTTTAGTCCTTGGAAGATATTAAAGATTCCTAGCCCGATAATGATGTAGCCGAGTCCATGGTGATATATGTTCCAATAAAATCTATACTTGTGTTCCTTTTTCGGTCTCAGGAACAATGCAAAAATCTGGTATCCAAAAGAAAACATTCAGTACCATACATAAGAGGGAAAAATCCAAGTTAGCAGATAGAACCATTCCAAGAGGCAAATCTTTAATGGTTCAAAATGCATACGGTGAAATATATGACAACAAAAAGTTTATAGCAAGATTCCAAAATCCCATTTCTGTTTGGATTAGACCAAAATGCCATTAAATTCATATTCTGAGTATGAGCAGAACATCACCAAGGAAAAGACATACATGACCCGAAATTGCATTCTTGAAATCATCTAATGAAATGCTACTCTTAATATGGAAAAGTTACTAGAATTTATACCATTTGCCAAAGTATGTGTCTTTTGCAAGTTTAGCAATTGGGTTTTCTACACATGAATGTGAAGCCCCCGTAAAATAGACAAAACCAGACCTCTTAACTTCTTCGAGGATTCAAGAATCTATACAAAGAAAACATTTAAAATGTTGAACAGCAAACTTGAAGAAAAATACTTTTACCTGAATGGTTGCAAAGCAGAAGAGTGCAATCCCAATGTTACGATGATTAGAATATTGATATCCCACTGATTCACTGCCAAGTTTGAGTCCAGTTCCCCAGCCAGCAACCCCAATTATATAAGCAGAAAGCTGGAAGAAAATATGCAGGTAGAACCATGCTGGTTCCCCAAATTCAAATTTTCTCAAAAACCTTGCTGTAATTGCCCCAACTGGAAACAATATTCCCCAACTCACTACATTCAATATTCCATGGATCTGCATCAAAATTTATCCAATTTTTAGTGTTTCCATAGCAGCAAAATTTGAGTTTGATATCATTCATTCAAAAGTTTTCACCTTTGGATGTAATTATAATAACACATAAACATAAATAAAAAAATTTTTTTTTTAAGAGAGGATTTAAGAATTTATCTGGAAGACAAATTACAAATACCAAGAATCTGAATGATTTCTGCAAACCATCAAAACTTCCAGTTCTTGATTTGTTTACCGTTTTTAGCAAATTGAAGAATTTAGTGGCAATTTCACAACTAGAAATTAAGTTTGCCCATAACAACAATTTAGAAAGAGAAATCAATACTGAATTCTGTTCCAAAAAAATGGTTCAAATCAATAGGACTTACATTTTTCCTCTTGGTTCTGGAATCAACAGAGCTACTACCGGCATCATTGCTCTGTCCATTCGACAAATCCAATGTCCCTTTAGCATTCAAATTCGGCGGTTGAAAATCATGCCTATCCGGCACACCATTAGTAACCGATGAACCCACTTGCCAAACGTGATTAACCGTCGTTATCCCGGATTCCGGTAAACCCAGAGTCGCAAATAACCTTATAACGCCCCCAGAAAACTCTGCCTTCGCTTCCATCACATCAAACCAAACCTTCGATTCATGAATAGACTTATAAGAAGTTATATTATACGTTTTTACAGTCATAGCGCCGCTAGAATTCTTAAACGCAATTAAAGTTTGAGCACCTAACATTCCATCCGAATTTGGGTTAATTGCCCAAGCAATCCAACCGTCAGATTTGGCCGGAGGAGCGATGAAAGCGACGGAAAGAGTAGCTTTCTCCTGATCATACGTCCAATGGAGATAGGACTGAAGAGTTGGAAGGTCATTGCAATTTGTGTATAAATTGTTGTTGGTGAATTTTTGTGAAGAACAGGTAGTGGATTCCGACGGCGAGAGGAGTAAAAACATTACTAGCACTGAGAGAAATTGTAGCTTCAGCCATGGCATGTGGGAACAAGATGCCATTGAAGAGAGAGAGAGACTACAGAGAGGGAGAGATTCCGCTGGAATTTGACGTTGTTGTTGGAGTGGAGAGAGGAGAAAGGGATGGGAGTGCTGGACATTCTAACACACTTATAAACAAAGTGTGAGTGGAGGGAATCCTTTTCCTTTGGTAGGGAAAGAACGCTTCAATGGCATGACTCTTTCACTTCAAAAAATTTTATTTGATATATTAAATAAAAATTTTTAAATTTAAATTATATAAAATTATTAGAAAATATTTTATTATTAAAAATTATTTGATATATTAAATAAAAAATTTTAAATTTAAATTATATAAAATTACTATAAAATATTTTATTAGTAAATTTTTTAATGTAAAATATTTTCGTTTAACACATGCCTCAAACACACAAAATAAAAAGTATAATATAAAAAGTTATTACCTATTAAAAAATTAATTTAACTAAAAAATTTCATATTAATATGTACATTGAGCCTGCATTGAAATACAAATCGTTTTAGAAAATAGATAGACAATTTTATACATTTTAATGAAAAAAAGAGCCCACGGTTTTTCTGGCACTCTAAATAAAATACCATGAAATTTTTAATATATGTGTCCGACACAAGTACGTGTTAATACAAATTAATTTTTCAATTTTCTTTGTATTTAATAATTTCTCATAAAATTTTATTAATTTGTCTAATATATGTTCTAAGACATATATTAATGAATTAAATATATCATACATAATAGGATAAGGATAATTAAATTTATAAAAGATCTAAAAATTTAATAAATTGTTGAACTTTAAAGGAAATTATATCTTAAATTGAGAACTTAAAGTACATTAACGTGTCTCGTGAAGCACGCATTATATTAATCCGAATTTTAAATCTTATAAGATTTGTTAGACTTAAATTACAATGTCTGTCTAGCAAATTTACTCGTACATAAGTTAATATAAATAAAATATATCATACTTCTTTTGTCCCACAAAAATAATCTCTTTCTTTTTTATCCGTCACAAATTATAGTCTCGTTTCTTTTTATGGATCGTAGTACTTCCTCCAGACATGAATACAATGGGTTTTAGGGGATTGAGAATGGTAAAAAATATAAAGGGTTTTACACTTTTAAATGGACATTTATTATATTTTTTATACATATTACCTATATCTTTCTTTATTCATTACACTATTATTATCTATCTATATCTTTATTTACTAAGAGTATTTTAGCTCCACAATTCTCTTGTTTTCAATGCTCTTAATTATCGTGCGAAATCTTGATGTTTATGACCGGAGATAGTAATTTTTTAACTTTCTTTTATAACACTTATTGTTCTACCTTTTAATTACTAAAAATCTCCACGTTCCAATGAATATCAATAAACCACACAATTCTACTACTTATATTTGTAGTTTCAAGATAAAAAAAAAATCAAATTCAATTAATATTTAAACAAGGATATAATAGAGAAATGAAAATAAAATTTATTAATGTAACTAGCTTTTTTAATTTATGTGACAATTGAAATACAATTATATTTGTGGGATGAAGGGAGTACATGATAGTTAAAGTCTAATAAATATAATGAAATCTAAAAATTTAATAGAAATTATTGAACTTTAAGAAATCTTATAATATTTAATTAGAAAGTTAATATATTTTAATGTATATTATGAAGCAAGCATTAGGCAAATGTAATTACCACATATATAATACATTCTCTTCATTTTTTTACTTGTTACGTTATATCAATTTTCATTTTTTTTACTCGTCACATTGTACAAACAATACAATTTTTAATAATTTTTTTATTACGGCCTCCCATTAAAAACAAAATTCGACATATTTTAATTTCTCTCAAATAAAAACTTGTAAAAATAATAATGAAAAGAAAAAAAAAATTGAAGGATATTATAGTTCAAAAAAAATATCTAAAAATTTGTAATAGATAAGGTATATTACTATATTTATATGAAGTGGGAAAATCTAACGTGCTATTAGCCAATAAGGGTCTACTTTGATTACAATTAAAAAATAAAACTTTTTTCAAATTTTTTTATTTGAGATTCATATTATTTCATAAATAATTTATTTTTTACTTCCAGAAAAAGTAAATACACATTTAAAAAATTAACTTCATTTTAAAAGGAATATTCCTTAAAAATGGCCATATGCTATTTATCTAAGTTGCAAATTTTTTTTATTTTTTATCTCTGAACTAAAATTGTTTGTTAAAAGTAGTCCATTATCACAAAATACAACAGAGTCACCCTAAATATCTCATGTATCGTTCTAATTTGGAACACTTTCAATTCTCTCAAAATACTCCTATATTATTTACTTAAGTCATGTTCTATCTCTAAATTCATTTTTTACTTTTTATTTGCTCTTGATTTAAAATCATGTGTAAAAATACTCCTTTAATTTTTTCTATATGGCCGGTATGTGAATTGTTTAAGACGGTTCGTCAATTTTATGTGACAAGCCACTTTTTGAAACACGATTTTTTTGTTTAAAAATAAAAACTAATCAATGATTTAAGAGTAATGCAATTTAAATAAATAATTTGACATTCTTTAAAAATTTTCCATCCAGAAAAAAAATTGATATATATATATAAAGATAAACAATGTTTGGAAACGGATTTGTCACATGACGTGCTTGGGATGGGTTTAGGATCCTCTGTAATATTTCCTTTTATAATATGTTTTTCCCCTTAGGATTTATCCTTTTTCGTGAGGGTTTACTAATAAAATATACCAAATTAAGAATGTTACAGATAATGTTAAAGGAAATGTTACAAAGAATCTGAACCATTGAGATACGGTGTGGTTAAATTAATAGGAGGGAACTTGATGTGTCATCACGGAGCCAAGTAGTACGCCTGAATCTCTGTGCTATTTTTCTCTTTTTTTCTTCTTTTGTCATTAATTTTTGTGGGCTTAATGAATCTCTCTGTTTTTTTGTGTCGGTGTACGTGACTCATTTTAGTACGATATTTAAAGTTATCGACTAATTTGAAAATAATTATATGACAAAATATCTTAACAATAATATAAAGTGTTTTTTAATGACTTAATGTTAAATGAAGATATTTACATGAGGGGATCGCGTTATTATATTATACACTTTTTTTTCTATGAATATAATTTTATTCGAATCAATTAACACGCTAAATGTGTATTTTTAGGTCAAGAGAACAAAAAATAGGAAACTCTGGGTGAGAACAAATTTAAGTATGAATCATATTAAGTACGAATCATGTTAACGTTTTCATTCACAAATACATTTTTTTATATAAAATAATACAGCGTATTTTTATAACATGAATATGATCATAAAGAGATGATTTGACTTAATACAAATTACGAAATTCATTAGTAGATATACATGAACGTAGAGAAAAATTATAATGGTTATGTGCAATGTCGAAAATTAGATCAACCAAATAATTATGGGTGTAGATAGAGTTTTATTTTAAGAATTTTGCATTGAGTCTTAAAAACAGTATAATATTTTGTGAGAGGAAATGTGATCCAAAAATTAATATTTAAGATCTGAGATCGTAATGAAACTTATCTACGAAAAAAATAAAGAATAAAAAATTTCTTTTTATAATAAGTATTATTTTTTTGGGGTAATAGAAGGATAGTTTGAAGACAATCAATTTGAAGCAAATATTACCATGTAGTTGCAATAAATTTCACATTCTTATCTTCCTATGTTATTAAAAAAAGATTTAATCTAAAATATGCTAAAATAAAATATTTAATAAATCTTATATAATTTAAAATATTAATAAAATCTGTTGAACTTTAAGTTTAAATAAAAAAGTTAATCCGCATTCGTCTTCTTTTAAAAAACACATTAAAACACATCTTTAAGCACGTAAGATGACTTGAATTCAACCCATATTATTTCCCCAATGTATAAAAATTTGTAACTTAAAGTAAAACATGTGAAATGACATATTTATGGATTTTTTTAATGAAATGTCACATTCTTAATATTTTATATTTCATTACTAAAACTTAGCAAACAAAATAAACTTACATGGAAAATATTATAAAATAAATTGTTACATGATCCTCAATGAAAAATATAAATCAAATTCAATGTGTCTCTACACAAAAAGAAAAAAAAGAAAAAAACCAACGTATCTAGTTTTGTTGGGTGAAAACAAGGATAAAAAGTAGAGGGATATAATTATGAAATATTATATTTCTATCATTGATGGACTCTCAAAATAGACGGAATGTAAACTAAATTATATATAAAATACTAATTTTTGTTGAAGAATACCGTTTTATTCTCTATATAAATAATTTTATTAATACATCCATAATAAACTAAATTCATGTCAATATCTATTTTAACATTAACTTTATACAATTGATATAATAGTAAATTAAATATGATATATAACATTTATTTTCTTCTTTTCCCCAAAACTAAAATAAAGAAATCCTTTTTACTCATACCATACACGTTGAATGTAAAACAAATATATTTATGTTATAGAAGTATATAGTGTCATTTTTGCTCCCCTATCAATCACTTTCGCGGACCAAACTAAAATTAATTAAATAAATTTCTAACTAAAATACAGTAGTAATATGACTTTTTTTTAAGTACATAGTAACACGACTTATGATCAAACCTTCTATCATACCACTTAGATATTTGTTGTTAAAATTTGAATTTGAATATAACTCACTCAAAAAGCACTTAAAAAGAAGGACGGCTCAAGTCTTATTATTTATTAAATATTAATTATGTGGGATTCTTAATTGTATTTCATTGTCAAGATTAAAAATTCTATCATTCAAATAATAATTGACTAATATTTTATTAATGTTTTTTGAATTAACCCTATAAGAAATTGAGATTTGTATTTATCAGACAGTTTAAAATTCTCACCCCCCAAAAAAAAATATATATAGAATTAAGCTTCAACAGTCCCAGTCACTCCTAATCCGAATCCACACAATCAAATTGGAATTACACGGCACTGGGCATAATATTTGGGTTTGGGCATATACTCTCCCGATAAAATTCCAGCTCGCCATTCTCGGCGTCACATTCAGACCTTTCCTTGCTCGCAAGACGCAATTTTTAGGTCCCGCCATCTCAAAAATCACAAAAATCTTGGCGGCTATTCAACGATCTAGCTAATTAGGTTACAATTTCATCCAATTGATTGATGGAGAATGGATTCTCTGCAACACAGAGTGGAATCGTGGATCAGAGACCAGAGAACGAAGATTCTCAATGTCACCTGGCCGCAGCAGTGGCAGTGGCGCATGGTGGTGCGCTGGCCTTGGAGTAATGGAAGAGAACAGCGGAAGCGGATCCACGAAGAGGTTGAGAGAAGAAAGAAGCAACTTCAGGATCTCTGTCATGCTGTTAAGGCTGAGTCCATTACGGATTTGCAGGATATTTTATGTTGTATGGTGCTCTCCGAGTGCGTTTACAAGGTTTCTTACTATCTTCAAAGTAATTGTATTAAGTATAGACGACTTGTAAGTTGTAAACTAATCGTATCAGGCAACTATTCTACTTTGCTAGATTTTGAAACTAATTATGCATCAGTTAATAAAGTCACGGTTTTCACACAAGTATATAAATTTTAGTTTAAGCTATCAATTAAATTCAAGTATATTCCTCAAAGAAAGTAATAAGTAATTCATCTGTTGGTTGGTCGATAGAGTTTGATTTCTACTGATTCCAAGTTGAAAGGATTAGGTTAGACATTATACAATTATCATTGGATTTCAGTTTGTGTTACAATATCATAAGTTTATCAAAAAATGCAACTACATTATTTAAATTCCTTAGGAATATTTTTGAAGTTAATCATACAATGAAAATGTGGTGCACTGCAACAAAAACTTATATAAAGAATTCTACTGCGTCAATTGTATTTCTAAGAATGCATTTTGAAGTTTTAACACTGTTATGAGTATGAAAAAGGTACTGTGTCTAAGATGATTTGGTTCACTTGCTGTTTTCTTCGGTACCTTATGCTTATTTAAAACAATCAACAGAGAAGTGTGTTTCTCTAATTGCCGTTAGATTACTAAAGATCTAAAGTCAAAAGCTTTTCTTTGTGTTTCCTCAAGTAAAGAACATAAACTTTAGTCTGCTCCTTATTGAGAATTTCCGATGTCCAATTGGCATTTCTAAATTCATGGTTGCAATTGAATAACTACCTTATGAAATAAGCTCATATATCAATTCATAGATTAGTGTGGTTGTCTTTCAAAGTTTCTTTAGTGAGTCCTTGTGAGCTTATGTGGCTTTTACTTATTTTTAATTTTGGTCAGTACTAGTGATTATTTATGCTTGCGTGCAGAGACCTGCTTCTGAGATGGTTCGAGCTGTGAACAAATTTAAGGCGGACTTTGGTGGGCAAGTTGTTTCATTGGAACGTGTCCAACCCTCATCAGATCATGTTCCTCACAGGTGCTCTTGCAACAATATACATTTATTCTTATTGGACTTATAGTATAATCATGTTTTTCTTCTGCTTATCATTTACCTAAGTGGAAGTGGAGTTTGGTTTTGCTCTTTACTTAGTATCTATAAGCTGTGGAGAATGTGATCTATATGGAGGTATTGAAATTCCTATGTGGTATACATATTTAAAATATTTGGTTTGATGGTTAGTTTCTCCATCTTTTTCATCTGATGCCTCTGAAATCAATAGTTCATCCAAATGAGGTGAACACTATGATGTTGAAGAGAAAAAAAGAAAAGAAACTTTGCCCAATGTAGTTTGTTGTCCAGAATCCTTTTGCTTTCCTCATGTTTATGAATGTGATTTGTGGATATGAATTGAGGAATTAAGTTCCCTTCCAAAGATTCAAGGGTAGAAGATTATTTGAGTATTATTTTTGAAATTTTAGTAACAACTTCCTATTGTCTTCTCGGTATGAGGCAGTCCACAACCTTACCTCTATGGAGGCTGGGATATTGCTTTAGCCTTTAACTTCTGTTGCAAAGGTTGTTCAAATATTCTGGACATTACTTTAGCCTTTAATTTTCTATGTTAATTCTGATGCCGTGTTTCTTTTTCAAAATTCCCCTTTTGTAGGTATTTATTAGCTGAAGCAGGAGATACATTATTTGCTTCCTTTATCGGGACGAAGCAGTATAAGTAAGACTAAAGTTTCCTGTTCCATTCCTCTTGTTCACAAATTTTCTTTTGCCAAAAATATTGTTTTTATTCTATTATATTTTCTTTTTCCCCCTTTCCTGTTACAAAGGGATGTCATGGCTGATGCCAATATATTTCAAGGTGCTATATTTCATGAGGACGCTGAAGAATCCCTTCATGGGATTCAATCCACTGAATCTACTAAATTTAGTGGCCAACAGGCCAATGGGGAAAATTCATCCAAATCTGTGGAAGAAATGCCTAAGCAAACAAAACCTACCCCTAAACCGGCAGTTCATCGGGTACTGAAGCCATCTTTTTGCTCTTGTTGGAAATAGCTGCATCAACAGTTACCATAACAATAACTAGATTTGATAAAATTTCTTTGCTTAATTTGATAATCTCATTCAACTAACAATTTAGGATGTATATTCACTTCTCCTTTTGACTGACTCTGCAGGGATTTATGTCTCGTGCTAAGGGGATACCTGCTTTGGAGTTGTATAGGCTTGCTCAGAAGAAGAAGCGGAAGCTTGTTTTATGTGGGCATTCACTGGGTGGGGCAGTAAGTTGTTTTGACCTGTTTCATATGCAGTTGGCTGTTGCTTGATTGTACTCTTTTGACCTGAATGGTTGTGGTTGAATTGCTAACATTTTTTAGGTAGCAGCATTAGCCACACTTGCAATTCTAAGGGTTTTTGCTGCTTCTTTAAAAGAACATGAGAAAATTCAAGTGAAGTGCATAACATTCTCTCAGCCTCCGGTTGGAAATGCTGCCTTAAGAGAGTAGGTTCATTATCTAATTTATCTTTGTATCTGAAAATGCATGCAAGTTATTTAACTATCATGATATGTTTGTTTCAGCTATGTAAACAGAAAAGGTTGGCAGAATTACTTTAAAACCTATTGCATTCCTGAGGATCTGGTGCCTCGCATCTTGTCTCCTGCATATTTCCATCATTATAATGCCATAACACCTCCCCAGACCCCTCTTGAAGCTGAAACTTCAGTCATATCAAAACCTGGTCAAAGGTTGGGGAAGCAGAAGGCAGAAAAGACAAGGGAGAATGAAGGGGAGCAGCTGGTTCTGGGGTTGGGGCCGGTGCAGAACTCTTTTTGGAGGCTTTCAAGGCTTGTCCCTTTAGAAGGTGTTAGAAGACAGTTGGATCGGTATCGAGGAAAGAAAGTTGATCCAATTGAGAAATCTCTAATTTCTGATTCTGGTTTAACATCGTCAATCAATGATGCGGTTACTCCCTTGCAATCTCTTGAAATTCAAGAGGATTCAGATGGAATATCTCTTAGACCCTTGGCCGAGACAGATGATGAGTCTACTGCTGAAGCAAAAAATGGAAAATTGATGGGCAAGAGTACTACCAGTCAAGGGAACAAGAGGGCATGGCGTCCAATGCCTTCCTTACCTTCATATGTACCTTTTGGTCAGGTAGATGCCCATATTGTTGTCATGATTTTATTTCATGTTTCTTTTAGTGATTAGCTTTTTCGCATCCACTAAAGGGTCGGTCATTGAGTATTGAGAATGAGAAGCCAGAGAAAAAGAAACTTTCTTATTTTCTTTGAGCGAAATAGTGTTAGAGGTTGAAAAATGTGAGGAAAGGTTCCTTCTATTACCCCAACTGAGCCATTAAGATCTAGTTGATACATGAAAGGAGGATGCATGGGAAGTCATATAGCTTATGCGGATCTCATCCTATAGAATCTCATTTGTTCCTTGTCCCCTGCCCTTGCTGCAACTAGGCAACATTATAAACGTCAAATTTGTCCCTAGTTGTTCAATAAAACTGTCCCACACAGAGAGAAACAAGGAGACATGATATCACCAATAAGAGAAGGAATGCTAAACATAAAGAAGGATATTTTGAAGCATAGAACAAATGGAAGAAAGTAATGCATTTATGTCGACAGGCTTTGATGCTTAGTAATTGTTAACTTCTTCGTGTAGAAATTCTTCATACTTCCATTGCCCTCACTTGCTGCGCTTCCTGAGAAAGAAGTTGTCTTTTTAAATCTCATTGTTGAAGGCGTAGAGAGGGCTGAAAAGTAAGGCATTTGGAAACTTTTATTTCAGTAGCACTCTTCTGTCTGTCTTTTCTAAATTGGGGCTAAAACCATTTCTGCATGTGGATGATTGTTGGAAGTGCTTACTTCTCAGATGCTTATCTCTCGTCATGTACATAGGATGATTTATTCATTCAATATTTGACTCCTGCAGCTCTACTTGTTGGGAAATTCATCAGTGGAGTCACTATCTGGTGCAGAATACTCGAAGTTGACATCTGTATGTTCTTTGTTTACACGTTCATTTTTTGGGTTTCTGTATTCTGCTATCTTCTCTTTTCTCTTTCACCTAGCAAATCACTTGTCTGCAGCATTGCCTCCCCACTTCCCCCAAATGAAAGGAAAAAAGAACGATATCAGCATTGTGGGTTTTATTTTGCTGTTTCCTGTAGTCTCTCATTTTTCCTTGCTTTCTTATGTAAAAGACATTTTCAGGTTAGGTCAGTAATTGCTGAAGTCAGAGAACGATTTCAATCACATTCAATGAGGTCATACAGAGCCAGGTTCCAGAGGTAGTACCTCATATATGTATATATTCGCCTTTTAATCAAATAGATGCTTTAATGATCTTTAATACACATTAATCTTTCTCTTTAACATTTTAGATTTTTTTTTCGTTGCTGATATTGAACATTTTTAACCAGTTGGGACATGTTGAGGGACTTCGGTCATTTCAATTTCTTCCTATGAAATTTATATTTAAACCAAAAAAAAGAATTCTTCCCAAAATGTTTTGTCCAGTTGGATGGTATGTGTTGCAATATTACCATGATTGCGGTGGGGCACGTGTTATACACATTCTTTGCAAAATAAATATTCTGAATGCTTTTGCTAATCAAAACTACGACCTACTGAGAACATTCCTCTATATCTTCCCATCCTTCCCTATTATTTGTCTAGGGCTTCTAGTATAGCAGCTTGCGATGGTGAGTATCAAGAGTATCTGCATTCATAAAGACTATGTAAATATAAGTATATTGTAGCAGTCATTCTTTCGTTCCTTGTTCTCCAGATATCCTGAGTGCTTATATTAACTTATTGCTACTGCCTTACAGGATATTTGAGCTCTTTATGAACGAGGGTGAATCTCTGCTGGGGCTAGAGCAAGGTCAACAATTCCCACATTTACAAAAATGGTTAGGTATTTCTGTGGCGGGTACTGTTGAACTTGGGCATATTGTAGAGGCACCAGTTATTCATGCAGCCACATCAATAGTTCCTCTTGGATGGAGTGGTAGTCCCTGTGACAAGAATGCTGACGCTCTGAAAGTAGATATCTCTGGTTTTGGATTACACCTCTGTACACTAGTCCAAGCCCGAATTGATGGCAAATGGTATTATATTTTCGTGAAAGTGTTTTGTCACTTGAATTCATTAATGCCATCATAATTGCAATCTCCTTTCTTGGATCCCGGGGGGAGACTCTGACCCCTGTTTGTGTTCTTTTAGATGTTAATCTTTTTGTTTCATTTCACTTCATTTACACAGATAATCAGATACACCAAGCAGAGCATATCACTGTAGAACCATGCTGTTGACATTTGCGCAAAAATATGCTAAAAATTTTCTTGCATGCTGCATGCATAAATAACCTTTTGATTATGTTGATAAGAAGCCCATCACAAGAAATCGTGATCTTTGGCCATCTTGGATTACAGTGGAATAGATATCTTTCGGTTCTTTTGTTTGTTTAATATCTGGTTGATAAAGGTCTAGAAACCTTGCAGCTTGGCTGCAATTCCTTTCTTGTCGACCTTAGTCTAATTAAGTCTTCTTCTTGGACTTGTTTGTTGTTTACTGCTTCATGTTATATGATCTTAGATGATATAAAGCTGGCAACAAAGTCCTATAGTGTTTCCATATAGTACTTCTGAAATGAGTTTGATGCTGATGTATATTTTCTTATCGTGCACAAAGGCAACCATTTTAACACGTTCTTTTTAGTATCCACTTTACTCTCTTACTGTTCTTTGTCTTATCAACTTGATATTAGGTGTTCAACTACAGTAGAATCATTCCCTTCTCCACCAGATTACTCCCTGAATCATGGATTACAACCTGAGATTCAGAAGATGCGAATATTGGTTGGGTCCCCTCTGAAAAATCCACCAAAGCATCAAATGTTGGAGGAGATGATAATGCCTGTATTCCCATCCATTGATTTAAAAAAGCAGACTCTTTCTGTAATTGATGAGTTTATCCATCCTGCTGGGTTAAGTGACTTTGTCATATTTTGTATGACTGATTTTTCTTCCGTCTCCAAAGAGGTGCATCTCAGAACCCGTAGGGTGCGATTAATTGGTCTTGAGGTATTACATCTGAATGCTACATTTGAGATTACTGAGTTCTACTTATTCATTTATTTTATTGTTGCCCTTCCACTTTGTTCATACCAGAGGTGATGCCTTTTGAGTTTTGTAGGGTGCTGGTAAAACCTCTCTTCTGAAAGCAATTCTTTGTCAAGGCAAAACTTCTAATAACACCAGTCTTGATGGGTTGTGTATGAATGTTGATGTTCAAGAAGGTATTGCTGGTGGTTTGTGCTATTTAGACTCACCATCAGTTAATTTGCAGGTTAGTTTAATGAGAGTTAGTTTTTGATAGTGATGTTTATATGGCCAATGGAACTGTTTCCAATCTTTGTTTGATCATTGGAATGACCTATCTCTGAGGCAAATCTTCCCGTGAGTTGAAATCTTAAGGCGTTCCAAGTTATTGAAAAATGATTAGGTCTTAGGAACTTGACTAAAACAAATACAAAAACCTCAGTTATCAAGGGGTAAATGAAGCCTTTAAAAAGGGGTTGTACAGCTTCAGCAAGTTGATTTCCTCACATAGAAGAAGGTGTAATCTTTTGAGCTTTTCATTTAATTTTTTTCAAAGTGAGACATGACTGATAGAAGCACAAAAGAATTGGCGGAGGGAAACCACTCTCATTATTCTTTACTTCCTGATATAGTGTGGAATAGAGATATTGAGTCCTTTGCACTTGTTTTGATCCTATTTTATCTTGTTTTAACTATCTTATGCAGAACTTAAATTTGGAGGCATCTAGGTTCAGGGATGATCTGTGGAGGGGAATTCGTGACCTAAGCAAGAAAGTAGATCTAGTTGTTCTTGTCCACAACCTGTCTCACAGAATACCTCGTTATAGCCATTCAGATGCATCACAGAAAATACCTGCTCTCTCACTTCTACTGGACGAAGCCAAATCGCTTGGGATTCCTTGGGTCCTTGCCATCACAAATAAATTTTCTGTCAGTGCGCACCAGCACAAGGACGCAATAAATGCTGTTCTGAAGGCATATCAAGCATCTCCTAGCACAACTTCAGTTATCAATTCATGCCCGTACTTTATACCTGGTGCTGCAGGGGCTTCTGTCTCTTGGGAAGCTGGTGACGCAGATTCTGATAGGAAGATGGGTTCTGGGAAGTTTATTTTTGCTCCTATCAATCTCGCCTTAAGATCTTTCCAGAAGAAAGCTGCAATTCTTCCAGTAGAGGGTGTGACTACTTTCTGTCAGCTTGCTCATAGTGTGTTACGGGATAATGAGGAAGCTGCTTTCCAGGTATACCTTCCTTCTTTCCGGCTTTCCCTCTCGTTTTCCTTCTCTCTCAGGATTTTTTGAGGAATCCGCCTGTAACGCTTTTCCCTCTCCTTTTAGTTCTTTCTTGGGATTTTAATTTTCTTTTTCAAAATATGCTAAAAACCTTATGCAATTTATGTGTCATTTATAAATCTCTAGGAACTCGCACAGGATAGGCTTTTTGTAGAATTGGCGCGCCAGCGTGCTATTGACAGACATGAGAGTCAAGATGCTGAGGCCAAGGCGAACTCTATGTCTGCGGCAGCTGTTGGTGCTTCACTTGGTGCTGGTCTTGGCATTGTGTTGGCTGTTGTTATGGGTGCAGCATCTGCCTTGAGGAAGCCATGAAATGTACAACTTGAAGATAGTGCTCTTGCCTGTGCAGATTTTTGTAGGTTACATATAGTTAGGTTTCTAATTTATGTCTCGCAATTATTGTTTTCTAGAGATAAAAAACTTTCTAATGATTATTGTAATGTGTACAATAGTCATAAAAACTTTTATTGGTTGCCATTTTGCACACCTTATCTATTTGTTCATTTTGTTCATTTGATTTATTGAATTGATGAAGTCCAGGAGAAAACGTATTAAAAGTATTAAAAGGTGTATTAGAGAATCTTGATTGATAAAATAGAACTAAGTATTTTATTAAGGCCAAAATTAGTTGCATTTCAAATTTTACTCAAATTTAGGATTAACGTATGTACCGGCAAATAATTTCATTTCTATGAAATTGACGAAAATTTCAAACTTAAATTCTACTGAGTTGATAAAGTTTATCTCACTAAAAAGTAGAATTAATGTCACATTTAACTCGTTTATTTAACTACCAACATTTGATTCGATTCGCTCTTCCAAATAGTTCTTAACTTGGAGCTAAATAGAATGATCTTATCCGTCCAACTTATCACTTTACTAACTACTTTGGAGTTGTTAAACATTAGAAAGAATATTTAAAAAGTGTAATAAAGGATCTTCCACCAACAAATATATCACCTAATTTCACAGGTCAATCTCCAGAACTTCCTTAAAAGGATAGCCAATCAAAAGGTATTATAATAAATATAATAATTTTTTTTTAAAATGTACTTCCAACCATGTTCTTTCATGGATGTAATTGTAATGAAGAATAATAGAACAACTTCCAAACAAGATGTTAAAAAATCATCATGTGGAACAGCAAGACAAACTGCTCTTATTTTGCTTGGATAGATCAACCCCATTCGCCAAGCTCACTCTATTCACTGATAATTCAGCTTTGTAGGAATCTGAATTCAGAATTTTCCGGCTAACATTATTGTAA
This sequence comes from Catharanthus roseus, assembly GCA_028651295.1. NCBI lineage: Eukaryota > Viridiplantae > Streptophyta > Magnoliopsida > Gentianales > Apocynaceae > Catharanthus > Catharanthus roseus. The sequence goes on from JAPQWS010000087.1 coordinate 7,372,062, forward strand.
ATCTCCCTGATCACAATCTCAAAAGCTGTTTTAACATTGGTGGAATCCAACGCAGATGTCTCCATAAAGAACAATCCTTCTTCTTCAGCAAGAGCTTTGCCTTCCTCCACACTTACATCTCTTATATTCTCCAAATCACATTTGTTCCCTACCAGCATTCTTGCCACCGTAGTGTCACAATGTGCTGCAAAATTATAGCAGTCGTCAAAATAATGAACCCCAAATAGATGACACAGTTGATATTTTTCAATCAAATTCAGACAGAGAAGGCAATTCTCGGGTTATTATCAACAAACATCATGCATAGAATGAGCCTCAATAGAAGATCATTAGGAAAACAAAGGACGGAATCAAGACACAAATCATGAAAAGTCATCTTAAGATTCTACTCCCTTCATCCCAAACTAATTGTTACATTTGGGAGTTTCATTCAGATTAAGGATGTCACTTGATTCGGTTTGATAAATTTGAGTGAAATGATCAAATGACCAAATGAAAATTTAAAAATATAATCAATCCTCTGCCTAATGAATTAATTACTAATAGGTGAGGGGAAAAAGATCATCAAATACCTTTTTGCTTTGGTACATTGACAATTATTTTGTGGAAAGAAAAGCTTGAAAAGTATAACGATTATTTTTGGAGTAAAGAGATTCCTAAAGTAGTTTGAGAACTCCAAAGTAGTTGTGAATGCAACTTTAACATCAAATTATTGCACCAATTGGAAAAAAATGAGAACATTCCCAGAAAAGACTGATTTGAAATTTGTTGATTACAAAGGTTTACTTCTCAACTCTTTTCCCATTTAGCTCATCTTTTATTTCAATTTTCCTATTTACTGATGCATGATTAATGTTTCTTTTAATTATTTTATAGGGAAATGTTTCGGGGATCAACATTCTTGGCCCCTTGCTGGTAGAAGGTCTTGTGCGCAAAAAAGATTATCGTACCCTTATTGAACCAAGGGAGAATTGGCTCAATATTGATTCGTTTATGTCTAATAATACATTGAGGGATAATGAAAGATATAGATATGGTTCGAATCCAAGACATCTAGTCAAGTCTAATCCACCATTGAACTACTACCTTGGCAGGACACAGGGTTTTAATCTAGAAAACACTTAGCACAACCAAACAAAAGTGACCAAACTAGGTTTTACCTTCAAATAAAGCTCAAATCTACCAATAACACTAAAATGCAAAAAACAGAGCCATTTCAGATTCAACAGAAACCAACTAAAGATTCAATCTTTAAGCATTAACCACCAAAGGGTATTCAAATTCATAAGAAAATGAAGATGAAATTTGAGGGATTAGCACAGAAATGACTTACTATTGAGCTCATCGAGCCAGCGTTTGATACTTTCAAAAGTAGTTCTTCTACTAATATCATAAACAATGAGGGCACCAACAGCGCCTCTATAATAAGCAGAAGTAACAGCCCTAAATCTCTCTTGTCCAGCAGTATCCCAAACTTGGGCTTTAATTTCCTTTCCATCGAGTTCAACTACTTGGGTTTGAAATTCGACTCCAATTGTAGCTTTGGAATTGTGGTCGAATTCATCTCTGGCGAAACGAGAGAGTAAATTGGATTTACCAACGGCTGAATCCCCAATGACTACAATTTTGAAAAGGTATTCCTCTCCTCCTTCTTCTGCCATTTCTGGATTTTGTGACTTTACTGAAGAGAGAGTAAATGATGTGAGAGAGAGAGAGAGAGAGAGAGAGAGAGAGGTTTGGCAATGGAGGGGAAGGTCGAATAGAAGGAAAGAAAATGGGATCTTTATAAATTTTTGCACTTTGCAGTGGAGTGAAGTTAGCAGGGACAGGCTGCGCAATTCAAGGGAAAACATCATTTTTTCTTTCTTTGTATTTTTTTTTTCAAAATATCCTTCAAATTACTTTCAAAAATCATAAAATATCTAATAAGTAAAAATTTTATTTCAGGAAAAATATATGCTTACCTTAAATCATATGACATAAATTGTTACGTTATTACTAAATTTAGTTGGAATTCAATTTATGATATTATTGCTTTTTAATAGACGTTTTAATAGTGTTGTTGTCTCTCTTAATTTAAAGCTCTTAATTTAAAGTTATATTTAAATAATCTATTCTTATTATGATATAATTTTTATCAAATATGAAATCTTTTCTAAAATAATAAGGATATATAATTTCATTCAAATATTAAGTATATAATATTGTATAAATCATTCACCAAAAAATGTTTTATCAAATCATTCAATAATATGTATTATATATTTATATTATATATAGGGAAATAATTTGTATTGAGCAGTTTGTTAGTGCATTTGAATTCAAAATAAAAATGAAAAAAATAGAAATTTTTTATTTGAGAAATATAAAAACTATTATTTGTGTAGAAGAGGTGGGATTCAAAGTAAAAATATAAAAAAATAAATAAGTTTTAGATTTAAAATTTAATCCAAATAACCCATATGAGTATTTTGTTCTCTTATTAACGTTTATTTTGTTTCTACACGTACACCCCTATTTGACACATCACAAATTATTATCAAGTGACTTTAGTTGGTGGAAATAAACAAATAAATTTTTACATTTTAATTATTTCGAGATTTTGAAAGAAATTTACTTTTTATTTTTTATAAAAGAAAAATATGTGCTTGACCTCTTTCTTCAAGTATCACATTAATAGTAAAGGTTATATAACTAATTATCAAATTAATCAAAACAAATTATGCATAATAAAACATTTTAAATGGAGTTTTTTTTTTAAAAAAAAGAGTGAATTGATTGCACAATCTTTCACTTAATTTTTTTTCTGTAACATATTAAGTAAAAGATTTTAAGTTCGAATGAATAAAAAAATAATAAGAGGAAATTTTTTTTTTTTTGGGTAAATTCTTATAGAGGAACACGTGATGTGCTTGATTTTGAACATTTTTTTTTATTCTAAGAAAAAAATAATCTTGAAATTGTAAAATAGAATGGTGGTGAGTGGTGTATTTGGATCGAATCTCGAGTCCCATCCCCATAGTGTGAAAGGAGGAAAATTTCAAGGGAAGCTGATATTGAAACCATTCATTAATAAAAAGGGGAAAAAAAAAAAAAAGAGAATTGTGGGCTGTGGATGTGGGCCGGGACTCCGCTGCAGATATAGACGGGCCCATTGTAAGGTACCCCGTGACAATTTACTGAAAATAATATAACAAAAAGTACCCGTGACAACCTATCGTCTTTATTAAATGATCATGTGAGTAGAGCGTGTTAAAATTTAATAAAAGAATCACATATGACATTTATTTTGTTTGTACGTTCAAAAATAATTTTTGAATATGAACGTTTAGTTATAGATAGGAAAGTAACAATATTTATTGGGTACGGAGAGCTAATTTCTTTATTTATTATCTATTAAAAAAGCAGCCAGTTTAGAAAAAAAATAGTGATATTAATTTATCACCAAAATATTAAGTTTCAACGAATGTATTTTTTTTAAATGTATTTCAAATAATTTATTAGTTCATGATTAAAAAAAGAGGGAGAGTTATGTGAAAAAAGCATTAAGAGTAGGGAAGGCAATGGCGGAGCGGGCACCAACCCTCGACCCCATCTCCACCTCTTACTTTGTCTCCATTTCTATTATTAGGTATGAAATTCATCATCATTTCTAACTCAACATCTCATAATTAAGTCTCATCCCCGTCAAATCTACTGGGAAATTAGAGATCCAAGCGGGGTGTACATATATTATTTTCAACAAAATGTTAATACAACATAATAATATGCGTGCCTGCCGCAAAATCAAATGAATTAAAACTTAAAACTAATAGTAAAAATCATTTACGAAAAAGTCTAACCATGTGTAAACAATCAGTTCAATAATTTTTAACTTGATTAGAGACTTAATAGTTGAAATGGAAGAGAAATGTTGAGATCGAGGTTAGAATAGTATCGCGAGATTGATTGAATATCATATGAATAATTAGTTTAGTATTTTTATCTAAAAAAACTATAATATTTATTTTATTAAAAAAATATATATAATAGAATGAGTCAGGATAGATGGAATAACCTAGCTCCTAATTTGGCTACAAAATTCAAACCCCATTTTTATTTTAATATCTAATCAAACTGGAATAAACAGGTAAAGATAGAGAGCGATTGGATACTCGATCAAACCTATTCCATTACCATCCCCAATTAACACTACTATCCTAATTTGAATCGGTTCCGATCATCTGTTACATTTCTTGTAACATTCTTAATTTGAATAAAATTTACTAAATAAAAGATAAACTCTAAGGAAAAAAAAGTAAATCTTAAAGAAAAAAACATATTATAAAAAGAAATATTTAAGGAGATGTTACAGGAAATCTTAAATATGATCTTGAGTGATTTGAATTATGATGCACATGGAGAATTTAGAAGCTAGTTTTAATATTCAACCAATCAATTTAAAAGGAAAATTTGCATAATTGGAAAAACATAGATTCAATTTGGGGGTCAATACGATAGCAAAAGTGCAACATATCTTAACCGATCCCAGAATTAATGAAGCTGATGGGTGCCGACCTTTTTGGTTACCGAGGACTGATTCGGGAGAGAGGAATGCAAGGGACACAACCCTTTTAAACAATAATATAAAATTAGTATACAATAATATAAAATTAGTATACGATATTGGGTTAAATTGTTATTTATATAATTTAAATTTAAGATATTTTATATAATATGTCGAGTGAAGATATTGAAGTGTAGAATTGTTAATCGATTTAAGTGTACATTGACTTGAACTCGATCTGAATAATTTGAGTATAAAAGAATGAGCTCAAACTCGATTTGTAAAAATTTAAAGAACAATAAAAGAATTTTAATTCCTAACTATTTATTATTTAAATTTCATTATGCATTTATAAAATACATATTCAAAGAATAAATGTTATATATTTATATATAGTTTACATCTAAATTTATTACAAAGTAAATAAAAAATTATTTTTAATGTTTTGTTCATTACTTCTGAATTGTTCCTTTTTTAATATTTATTACATTATTTATTAATTGTTAATAGATAATTATAATATATAATATAATATAATAAAAAATTATAAATTGTAGTGTATTAAACGAATCCAACTTATAAGTCTAAGCTCAATTCAATTATTTTTTGTCTTGAAAAATAAATTCAAATCTAAAAAGAATATACTGAACAAGTCAAATTTTAAATGAATTCAAATCTATTTACAGATCTATACACCTCTTGTGGATGGGTGCCGACCTTAATGAAGTTGTTTTTCCCTGATACTTTTTTTTTTCTTTTTCTGCTAATTGAGGCCGTCTTTTTAATTCTAATTGAGGCCGTTTAGTGATATATAATATTCAGATTTTTTTTTAATTCTTTTGATTATTGACCGGATCTAAATATTAGAATGGACCTATTATTATTAATATTATTTTAGGTATTTGGTAATATTAACTATCCTATGTAAGAATTTGAACTAAAAATATTTTAAATAATATAACTTCAATACCTGTAAAAATAGATTAATAATATGATTAATTATACTTTTCCTTTTGAAGTTGATCTAAACTACAATTTCTTCTTTTTATTTTATATAAACTACAAATATATCTTTATTACTTATATTTTCATAACTTATTAATTCTTACTATTAATTTCAATGAAAAAAATTTATTAGAAAATAATAATTATGGGGTAAAAAATTTAAATCTTCTTACAATATTAATTTTCAAATTTACTTCTTGTTCATAAATAAAGACAATAATAATCTTACTAAATTTTTTTAATTAGTCTAATTTCCATAATAAAGGATATTATTGTCTTAATATATGATACTCCCTCCATTTTTTTATCTGTCACATTTTGAACATTATACAGATTAAGAAAATACGAAATTAGGGAATTTTTTTGTATATATAGACTAAATTACCTAAACATCAATTTATCACCTAATTCATTAACACTGAAAAAAATTCAAATTTAACTTAAAACTTCTGTGAAATAATGAATAATAGGTGGAATGGGTTTCGAAAAATGGTAAAAATTATTGGTGAGGAGTGATTACACTTTTTCATGACACAATGATTTAGAAGAAAGGTTGACTTATTGAAAGGGTATAAAATACATATTTTGATTAAAATTGCATTATTTTCAACAACGTGACAAGTAAAAAAAATACGAAAATTCCCACAATGTGACAAGAAAAAGAAAACGGAGAAAGTAATAAGTAAGAAGTAAACTTGCAAACTTCATTGTTTTCTGATAAAATGTTTTCATTGAAATTAGCATTATGAATTAACAAGTTATAAAAATATAAACGATAAAAATATACTTATAATTTATACAAAATACATAGATGAAATTGTAATTTGGACAAATCTAAAGAAGAAAAATATAATTAACCCTTAATAATAAGGTTAAACTAAAGACACCACGTTCATAAATTCTTATTTGAATAACTTTTACTAAGAAAACTAATTTTATTTTATTTTAAGAGGTGTATTATCCAATGATGAGACCCTCTCACTTTTATGTATCTTTACACTGACATGTCAAGTGAGGTGTGACGTTTGAATCAGCCAAAGAGCAGCTCTGCTACCAATAACTTATTTGATATAATTAGAAGATGCTTCTAAAGAGTCTTTTAAGGTTGAAATATGTATTGCTATGAAGACGAATTCAATTAAAACCACAGCTTTCCAGAACCATAAGGCGTTTACTTTTACCAATTATAATGCCCACTAACATAGCATCATTCAGTCAACAATGTCTGCACTCAATTACTATAAGAATATGTAAAATAGACAAGGCGATATGAAGCAAAAACCACACCATGGCTTTGTTTTACCTTCTTTTCTTGGCTTTAATCTGCACTTCCAATGCACAATCTGCAGATCCAACTAGTGATTTTTGCAACATAACTTCAAAAATAAACAGCCCTCGCGTTTCTGCCAACATTGATAACTTATTAGCTGAACTTGTATCAACTATAAACACTCAAGATGGTTTCACCATTGTTTCCAAAGGCGAAAATGAAGACCGAGTCTACGGTCTTGCACAATGCAGAGGAGATATAAGTAGCAAAGATTGTTTAACTTGCATTCAAGATGCTTCTAAAGAGATTCGAAAACGCTGTCCTGATCAATCTGATGCAAGAATTTGGTATGATTATTGTTTTTTAAGGTATGATAATAAGAAGTTTTTCGGACAAAGTGATACATCCTTCGGCATAATTTTGTACAATCTTAGAAATGTGACAGAACCTGATGTTTTTAACAAGGAATTAGGAACTTTGATTGATAAAATCAGGTCTGAGGCTTTAAATAAGAAAGCTTTTGCTACTGGAAAGAGTAAGATCTCAAACTTTATCAATCTTTACGCGTTGGTTCAATGTACTCGGGACCTGTCACAGCTATCTTGTGCTCAGTGCTTGGCTGCTGCCATAGCCAACTTTCCAAGAGTTTGTAAGGATAAAGAAGGATGCCAAGTTCTGTATAGTTCTTGCTACGTTCGTTATGAAATTTATCCGTTTTTCTTCCCTCTTGATCCACAAGAGAAGTTAGTCAAAAGACCGATGAAAGATTATTCATCCTTAGTTCTTAGACCTTAATTGATCAAGAGAATGCATAATTTTCTGTATTATTCATTTTCGCTTTGAAGTTTTACATGTGTATTATTTACATATATACAAATAAAATAAGGCCTATTGCTTGGAACTTGATGAATCTCTCCAGCAATCTTTTCTTCTTCAAGCTTTTATTAGTTGTTGGCTTTGCAATAACTTCTAGGAAAAGGGACAACGTCTTTGACATCATTAAGACCGGTGGCAAAAAGAACTAATGTGTCTAAACTGAGACTGAAGCCCGAATGTTTGGCAGAACCGTGCCTACGAAGATCCAAGTACCATTCATATTCCTGTTTTGCCAAACCCAGTTCTTTCATCCTGGAAAGTCACAAGCAACATAAGTCAATATAAAAAGATCGATAAGCCCAACGGACGGATACAGACGTCCTGATTTCTCAACAAAAGATAGAAAATCTTTGATAATATTGAGAAGTTTGCTTTTCACCTTGTAACTAATATATTTAGGCGTTCCTCTTTTTGGCTTCCTCGTATGAGAACTCCAACCTGTAAAAATATATGTTCCAGCTCAGAAATAAACTCAAATTATAGTTACCGAATTCTAGGGAATCAATATGCAGACAGATCACTGCTAAGAGGTTAGTTAACTGAACATATATATATATATATTCTTGTAGTTACCTTTGGTACAACCACATCAAATGAAGCAACTGTTTTCCCATCATCATTCAGGCGAACATAGAATGGCTTGAGTTCTTTTGGGTGGTTATATATAATGACTGGCCTTTTGTACATCTCATCTGCCAGATAGCTGCAATAGAAATTGTCAAGAAGGGTAGTTTTGAGTTTGAACTATCTATGCTTACAAGAATTATGCACAGGCAAATTCTGCACGCACCTTTCATGTTCTTCAGCTAAGGGAACTCCATATTCTACTCTGGCATCAAACTTTTTCCCTGTTGCCTGCAAGAGTTTGCAGGTATTAAACAAAATGCACAACAAACGTTTGGCAAATTAAATATTTACCTGTTTCAAGATTTCCACAGCTTCGGCATAGGATATCCTTTCAAAAGAACTTGAAAAACTTGATTGAAGACGATCCAAAACAGTCTTATCGATTCTCTTGGTTACAAATTTGAGGTCTTCAAGACAGTTAGATAAGATCCAGTTGCATGTGAATTTCAAAAACTCAGCTCCACAGTCCATGGCATCCTTGGAAATGACACGGGAGATGCAAGAGTTGCAAATGTTAGTAACCACAAGAAAAGATAACGCGGCTGCCAAATCATTACCTCAAAAGAGAAAAGATACTACAATAGAATATGGTAAAGAAAAGGGAATGTTGTACTTCTAGTTGTGAGAAAGCCATTTCAACTTCAACCATCCACATCTCAGCTAATGACTTCTTGGACTCTGATCGTTCTGCCTGAAACCTTGGTCCTAATGTATAAACATTTCCAAGCGAACATGCATAACTCTCCAGATGAAGATGACCAGAAACGGTAAGATAAGCCTTGCGAGAAAAGAAGTCTTCAGAGAAGTTAACCTTCTCAGAAGCTTTAACTGAACTTCTAGATTTTGCCTTTTCTTTAGCTTCCAACTGTGCTACAAGTCCATTAGTCTTTTTGAGATCCTGAACTGCTGCAGCCAAGGCTTCCTTGTTGCTTTCGCTTCTCTTGAGTTCTTCAACTTGTTTACTCTTTTCCTTTATAGAAGCCTTAACAGCCTCAAGACTAACACCTTCAACATGATCCTCAGAAAGTTTTCTCTCTGATGCTTCTTTATTGAGCAAAGTAGTCACTTGAAATTTCTTACTAGATCCTTCAGAGTCTGTACATGTAATTATGGGCACTTGCACATATAGAAACCCGTGGTCCTGGAAGAATTTATGAGTTCCTTGAGTGAGAACGCTATGAATTCGAGTGACAGATGCCACCTGCAACATGTTTCGGAACAAATTAGAGAGAGCATTATGAAACAGCACATTTTACTCAGCCTCAGCTTCATAAAACAACAATGAAAAAGAGTTCTTTATTTGCTCATATAGGATCTCTAGTGGTTCCTTTGCCTAATCTGATTCTCCATAGCTACTATCATCAGTTATCCTAACTCCAAAAGTTCCATCAAGCCAATATAGTAAGAACAAATCCTACTTGCAAGATTATTAAGGGCAGCAGCATTTCCCAAAGTTCCTCTATTTCTAACATTAGTTCTATGTGCCATCAATTCCCCCGAAATCCATTTTTTTAGCATAAATAACACTTATACTATACAAATCCCAATAATTCTTGAAAGAAATTAGCACAGACAGTAAGTAAATCAATCTGTACGCATAAAATACATATTTATTTCGTGCCAGAGCAATAGTAGGAGAATTAATTACCGTTGTAGTCCGTGGTCGAAAATGAGAACAATCTCTCAACATTTCAAGGGGCAAACGTTTCTTTGATAAAGGATATCTTTCCTGATCCACTGTCCCAACATGAAGGAGTTTTTCTACTTTAAGCTCAATTACATTCTTCCCCTTAATACTTGGCAACTCCATTATACCTTCAGCCATTATACAAGTTCCTGTAGGCATAATTTGGATCGGAGGAGCTATTGCTGACTCCACATTAACCTAAAAAATCCCCAAACCAAAAGAAAAATAATTAAACCTTTCAATCAAAACAGAGGATTTAGTGGAAACTAAATAGAAAGAATCAAGGGACCTGAAGACTTGGCACACAGGATCCATCACTAATTTGTAAAAGAGCAATAGAAGGTTGAGGGGGCTTATTTAAAACAGCATCCAATTTTTCACGAATCCGGTGTTCGCCGCCACCGAGAACTTTGATTATTGACCTGAAAAATGGTATCCGAGATTGAAGAACTTCCACACAGCTTAAATCTTTAGGTCCAACTGCATCAGAAGGCTCCAATGGAGGAGGCTGCAAAGGGACCTCTTTCTTAATTTCCCTAGAGGATTTTACCCATCCGCCGATTACTACTCGCTGACCCACTAAACCTAATCCACCATCACTTCGCCCAACAATTTCTTTCAAAAGAACCCTTTTTGAGAATTTGAAAAGGGTCAGAGGCATTTCGTTCTGGGCATTTTTTTCCTGTTCCATTTGAGCGATTTAAAGATGAAGAAATGAGGGTAGAGAAACAAGAAGAAGGGATAGTTTTGAGATTGAAGGGGATTATTAATTGGTGTAATGATGAGATTTGAGAATGTAATTATGGGGCTTTTTATATGAGGAAGAGATGGATTCTTTGCTTGAGAAGACATTGGGAGGATTGAGAAGAGGAAGACGAAAGAAGAGGTTGTGGAGGAGGAAGGAAAGGGATTGTTTCTGGGAGTTGGCAATCGGCTTATGATCAAAGCTGTGTCAGTGGGGTTGGGGAAGAAGAGAAGACGAGAATGGAGGAGAATGGGTTTGGTATTCTTCAGAGGTTGGGAAACTGCGCGGGAGTTTTCTCACTCTTAACCGCTTTTCCAAATCATAATTTATTTTTACAAACCCAATTATTTTTTAGTAAATCCCAAAAACTTTTAACCCTAAATTAGGATTCCGCCAATAGAAATAACAGTTGAATCTTATTTTGAATACTTTAAAAAAATAAAATTTTATTTTGTTGGCGGAACCTTAATATGATTATTATGAAAATTAAAAGTTCAGATAGTTAATTGACAACTGATGAGTGTTTTTTAAATTAACCATGTTTTTAGATGGTACACTAAAGAGAAAAAAATAGAAGGTATATTATGAAGGTAAAGTGTTTATTTATATGGTACACTATTCGGAAAAAAAATATAAGAGTTTTAGACCCATTGAGAATGCTTAAAAATATAAGGGTTTTTACAATTCTTCAATAAACATTTACTAAACTTTTTCCATATTTACTATTTTTTCTATTCATTTACATCACTCCCGCTACCCATCTCTTTCCTCGTTTATGAAGGGTATAAAGGGTAATTGTAATTAAAAAATTATCTTATTCTAAGATCCTTAATATATGTGCAAATATTTAAAACTACTTCTATTTATGACCGGATGTAGTACTATTTATGGATAAACATAGTAGTGCCTTGTTTCGTAATATAAGATTAAATTATCATATTTGAAGTTTCATATTATAAGCTAATTTCTCTTTATAAACTTTTTTCCTAAGAATACCCTTATTCATTTAATGTATAACTACATAAACTCTGTTATACCTTGCTTATACTTTTTTTAAGCAATTAAAATTAAATGCTTATAAAAAGATTGTTTTAATTGAATTAATATAATAATTTTATGTTTAATAATATCAGTAAGCATAAGCAATTCTAAAAAGCAACCCATATTAGCTTTTCAAAAATAGTTTTTTTCAGTTTTTTTTTAAGCTAAAAGCACATAAAATAAGCAGTCGAAAACAGCTCCAAAACAACTTATAACTTAAAATAAGTTAAAAGCTGCTAATTTTAAGAAATATAGAACAGGACCTTAATAATTCCCAAAACCTAAATCGATTCACATTTGATAAAGCCTTAAAATATAGAGCGATGAGAGATAAGAGAGAAAATGAAGCCTTTGAATAAGAACTTTATAAAACTAATAAAGAGTTATAGGTTTTTTACTAAAAAATACCTTTTATTTCATGATTTATTGTTTTGTGTGAAATAATAATCTAACCTTATTATGAAACAGAGGCAGTAGGATGTATGTCATATATCACACAGTTTATCTTTTACGAAATTTAAAATAAAAACCCTACCTTTCTACAACTTACTATTTCCGGTCAATAATATAAGTATTTTTAGACTTTATACATGAATTAAGAACTAAGAAAATAATATAATTGTAATTTTTTATCTAAATGAATTAAAGAGGTTTTATGGTGGGAATTAGGCAATATATATTTTTTTGGTAGAAGGAAAGTAGGCAATAATTATACATTAAAATATATAAAATAAGTTAGAATTTATACTAAAAAGATCAATATTTTTTACCAAGACAGTAAAATCTAATGCAATGCACATTGGTAGGTAGTAAAATCTAAGGTTTTTTTTTTTTAATTAAAAGAGCCTTTTTTTTTAAATAGGCTATTAAAGTGGCCATAAATTTTTTTTTATCCATAATTTGGCCATAACGCACAATAGTTGTGCGTTATTAATTAGAGTTTAGGATTTTAGGGTTACGCATAAAAAAAAAAAATTAGACCACTTTAGTAGCTTGTCCAGAAAAAAAGGCCTTTTTGTAGAAAAAAAACCAAAATCTAATGCAATGCAAATCTAAAAAGGTGACCCTATTTTAGACTCAACTTACAATATAATAATCTAAAAATTAAAAAATTTATTTTCATTTCTAATTCACGTGTATTCTTATAAATAATTTACTTTTTACGAATCCGAATCCCAAGAAAAACTTAGATATTATTCTTCACTAAAAACCTAATATAAGTTGAGCCTCTTGGGTGGCTGAGAGTTGAGGTAGAATTTGATTTTTCATTTGTCTTCGGAGAATTATAAGTGAATTCCAAATCACAAATTACGAATTTTTCTTTTTTTCTTTTGAGCAACTCTATAGAAGTCATCTTATTCGGATGCATTTTTTTCTTTTGAGCAAATCTATATATATTCGGATAATTAAAAAATGCAAACGTATGTGTACATCTGCATAAATGAGAAACCTTTTAATTTATAAATTGTTAAAAAAATATAAATATCATATTTAATTATTTATCAACTTATATCATATATTTTGCAACAATTACAAAATACTTAAAAAATTACCAAGTATACAAAGTTTGACATATGCCCCAACCCATTTTGAAACTAGTAGCTGTATTTATGAAGTCCCCATTTTCATTCTACAAATAAAGTGCTCAAAAAAAAAAAAAAAAGTGATCTACAAGAAGAATCAATCCAAAAGGTTGGTGGTGCTGCTGGGGTGGACGTTGGCAATGGCAATGGCATGGCAGCCTGTGGTGCGATTACTGAGAGTCACAGCTAAGCCAAAGTCCGCCCAAAGCCACCTTTTAATTATGTATGTCTCCGGCATCTCTTCTCTTACCTACTGAACTAATGGGACCCTTCGCCCCTTCCTTCTCCAAGATTCTATCACTTACTATTTTGTTCATATCCCCTATTAGGCAAGCCCCTTTTCAATTTTGTCCCTTCGCAAGTCGCAACTTGCTACTTTCGGGGCCACCGTCCTCCCTCCCTTCACGCTTCGTCTCCCGATTTCGCTCGAATCTTTCAGCCGCTTGCGATGGTAGTTTTACTTTTTTTTTTTTTAATATTTATTATTTTTAAATTTCAGTTTGGTTTCATCGATTTCCGAGACTGATTGATCCTCTAAGATCCACTTTCCGTTGGATCATAAAATATCTCAATCGAATTCGAGTACGCATCCTCCAGTGATTTTTTGGTACAATGATCAGTTGTACTACGTGAGAATTTAATTGATTTTTGATCCGCTAAATTTGAAGAATCAAGCAAGATGATCTGGGTTCGCTTTCTCGATCGATGTCGATGATGTTGCTACATGTGCATTGATGGCAATTAGGGCTTGAAATTGCCCAAATTAAAAGACAACAGGGCAAATTGCAGAACGACCTATCAGCGCGCCATTTAAGGTGAATTCTTTAGTCATTTTGGATTTCCACCCGGAAGAGATTCATTTCTTGATTCTTCACCTATACATCCGTAAGAATTATTGTGCTGATTGTATAATCATTTTAAAATCGGTGATAAAATCAGTCCCGTGTTAGTATAGCATTTTGAAGTATTGATCCTGTTTGAAAAATGTCATTTTTTAATTTCTGAAAACATGTCATTTTAATGGGAAAAATTTGTTTCACACTTTCAAATGAATTCGCTTTTGCTCATTCATTTATCTCATCCATCTTTTATATCTTCAATCGAACGGTGCAGCATAGGCTGTAGGTAGTAGATTAAATGGTAGAACTACTGAACTTTATAGCATAAGTGGAAAGACTAGAAGGAAGAGTTTTCAACTCAGATGACACGACACTTAGGCCTATTCGATTGCCTAGAAAGTGTCACGAGGGCTCTCAAATTGGTAGTGAAGAAGATGAGATATATTCACTCCCCCAAAGGGTACATAAAACCATATGCCAACCGGTCATCCCTACAAAGATTCAAAAACCAATCAAAACAGTTGGAAATTCCTTTTTCTTTAAAGATTTTTTCCTTATTTTAATTTAAAAAATGTGATATTTATAACTCTCAATCTTTTTCTAGAGAAAAACATTCCAGTAAATCCATGCAGGAGAGGACTCATGAGTTGTCCCCAAAATGTGCAATTGTCAGTTGGGGACCTCCATTTGCGTGCTCTTCTATCAGCACCAGCCATCAGCCAGTTTATCTCTTATATGGTCATAATTCAACCACAAAATCCACAAACCCCCCCCAAATCCAATTCCTTTCCTTTTGATATATTGTCTCTCTCTCTCTCTCTCTCTCTCTCTCTCAGTCATATCCTATCATTATATTGACTTCAAACATAAGGCTTAGCCATTTCTCCCTCAAAACTCATCTTCCCACACAGTTAAGGTGAAAAAATGGCTGATGAGACCACTACTAAGTATCCCTACTTGCAGTTCCTCTTCGTCATTTCCCTTCTAAGTGCAGCATTTCTTATACAAGGTCATTCTTCTAATTCTTGTTTGTGAAATTGCATTAACATTCTTCATTGATTGGCTTCAAACTTTTGTTGCATTTTTGTTTCAAGAAATTCAGAATTCATCCCTTTCTCATTGTACCTTGAGACATGGTAAGTATTGACTTTACTAGCATTTGATTACAGGTATTGCAGGCTCTAGAACTCCAATGGCACTTTCTTATCAGGGGAAGAAGGTGTATCAAACTTCTTCACCAAAGCAAGACACAATTTTGCTGGTAATTCTAGAAAACCACATATATTTTACTGAAACTTATCAACAAGAGTTGGCCTAGTATATGAAACTTCGTAACCCAGTCAGTGTTCAAACCTGTCTTCTAACTTGAGTTTGTCGCATAGGAATTGACCTAGTAGCGAATGTGTGAAATTTCTTACTTTATCATCGTTCAGTGCTCAAATCTCTCTTTGGACATGAGTACATCTCAAAAGATTTGCATAGTTTGACTTATCTTCTCTTTGCACGAGCATGTTACCTTGTCAACAAAAATATGTTACTGACATTTTGATATTAAACTGACTTGCATCTCTCTCTTTCTCTCTGAACAACTCAGAACATGGGAAGTAGAATGATAAACAAGAATTCGAAACGATTGATGATAGGTTCAGTGGCTCCAACCTGCACTTACAATGAATGCAGAGGTTGCAAGTACAAGTGTAGAGCTGAGCAAGTTCCAGTTGAAGGGAATGACCCAATACACAGTGCCTACCATTACAAATGTGTTTGTCATAGGTAATTTATTATCTTAAAAATATATATATTTCAGCACCATGAATTTTGCAGTACCTTCATGGCTGAAACACTATATTCATATTTTGTTAATTTTGTTCAGAATTTGCGCTCATTTTGTCAATATTAATGTTCAAGATTCTGTCATCCTCTCATGGATTTGGATGGAAATTTTTGTAATGTGGTAATAGTTCACTTCTGTTTTCCTCTTCTTCCATTCATTTTCTGTGTTTTTATCTTGGTTTCATTGAGTGGCTCTGGTTTTTCTACTTTGAGACCCACATCTTCTTTCCTAAACAATTTACTTTTTTCAAATTGAGCAACAAGGTCTCTTATAATTTTCACAAAGAGATGAATTTTTGAGCGAGGATAAGAAGAACAGAGGTCTTATGGGTAAGGAAAAGACTTTCTAACATAGTCACAAGCTTGGAAAGGGATAAATTTTGATCATAACAGTATTATTGGATACAGTATGAACCATAGCAAAATGAAATCTTAATGGTGCTATTAGAGGAAAATGAAATCTAGTCCAAATATACGTTAATTTTTTAATAACTCAGTATTTGAGAGTCAGACTAATTCTTAAAAGATTAGAAGTTATAAAATCTTCATACAATAAGATAAAGTTAACAGGTGACATTAAATTGCTCATTCGTACTTCACTTACGTTGTTTTGAATTAGGGTAAAAGAGGATTTTAGAAGGGTTGGTCTGAAATAGGCACATGGAAGTGGGGACCCAAATGTAATATTTTCATGCATTAGTGAAGAAGATTGCTCACATGGGGCAACCTTGTTTGAATGTGTTCAATTTTTAATGAGAGAGAGAGAGAGGCCAAATTCAAATGTTGATTTTTTTGCATTGGGACACCACAAGTACAGAAAAAATTGCAAATAAATACAAAATCTATAACTACAAATTCCAAATCCAGCCAATCTAACATATGCCCCCTCTCTCTATACACAATTGATCATTTGTTTTCCACTTTTATCCTTTTATGTTCTTTTTGCCCTTTCAATGAATTCAATAATTTTCTTGTTTCTTCTATTGACATGTATTTTTCATTTAAAATTACATACATTTTAGAAATTAAAAAAAAAACTCGCAAAGATAATTTGCACATAAATTAAGAAAGGGAGTTAAATTAATAAATTTTACTTATATTTTTCTTTTATGCCCTTCATTAGTAATAAATAACTTTGACTTTTTATCTTAAAACTTTATAAATATATGCATAAAACTATTAGAATAATGCGTATTTTATTAATATTTATTGAAAAATAGAGATGTCTAGTAATTAAAATATACAATAATGATGGGTATAAAAAGAAATTAATTTGTAGTACCGTTCATAAAAAGAAATGGAATTATAATTTGGGAGATAAGAAAATGAAAAGTGATATAATAATTATGGGACAGAGGAAGTATTAAAGTGACTAATAAATTAAAATTGATTAAACATTTAAAAATCATAACATAATTCTTTAAACACTCCTTTCCAAAAAAAAAAAAAACTTTAAACGCATGGGCCCATGTAAACATGGGTCTTTTCCGAAACCCGAAAGAACTAAAACTTATATGCAAAGCCCAAGTCTATCAATTGGACTCTATGCGGCAGATGCATTTCTGGGCTTATAAGTAAATACCAAGCCCACGAGGCGGTAATTAATTTTTTAAAAAAAAAACAAAAGGAATGAGGTGGTAACAAAGCGGTAATTTTGTGGATTAGAATATTTTGCACTGTTTAATATTAAAATTATTCTAAAAGTTCTATTTATATTTTTATTTTTTTTACATGATGTCTGAGATTTCTCAACTAATACAGCTAGTGATATAATGCATAAAGTTGAAAATGGGGCATGAAGCCACTCAATGTGACTCATCTCTAAACATAGTTAATAGCGGATTTCGATGATAAATTTTTTTATTTTAATTATGAAAATAATAAAAGATGAATATTTTTTTTAAAATATTCAATGGAGATTCCTACAATTTGGTTGTTGAGGATTTGCTTTGCTTCAACGCCAGTAAAGGCTATATATATTATGCATTTTTCCCTTTCGGCCCCTTTGCTTGTTACAGATAGAGTTCGATTGTGGCGGTTGTTTGAAGGTTAAAGATATAAATATATAAAGGAGAGGAAGAACTCAATACTCAAGAAAATTAAATTTATTTGAATTAATGATGGCCATAAATTATTAATTAATTAATCTTTGAATCATTCCTTTGATTGTATACCTTTTTTTGTTGGATAATTAAAAAGTAGCCATATTTGATATGGGAGAATTAATTCACGACATCCCACCATGAAAATTAAATTGAAGTTTGTACATGATAAGATAAAAGAATTGAGAACCATGCTTAACCAAAATCGGGATGGAATGTGATTCGCCTACCAAAAACAGCACAAAATTAAGATTTTGATCCATTTCTTTCTACGACTTTTTCGACCTCCCCGATATTAATATAACCTTCTTGTCTTTCCTCCCATTTTATCTATGTCGGCCCACCGAAAGAAAAAAGAAAAACCTCCGTAATCCAACGCTCAGATTCCTAAATTCCTCATCCGACCAAGCAACTCGTATTTTTCACGTTTCTAATTTCCACGCCTAAGTACCTTATTAGTGGTCAACATCAAAATTCTAAAACGTTGACGACAATAATTATATACTTGACCTCCAATAATTAGTTTCAAGTTTAGTTTTGTTATTCTATGACTAGTTCCTGTTTACAAAATTAACTTTTCAAAATTTTGATGAATCTCTTAATATACTTCTTTCGAAGTAATTTTTTTTTTAAATTTATCGTCTAAAGTTCAAATTTTATTTTTATTATATGTTATTAAAAATGAAATTAAAAGAAACAAATATGTATACCAAGGACACATGCATCTCTAGGTGTTGCGGACCGGTCATAGAATCCTATTCGCTCTTGCAACTTGATCGTTGTGTAAATAACAAATTGGATATATAATTGTCTAGCGGATATAGAAAAATAATCAGAATAAGGACCTATTCTAATGAAGCTTTCAGTAATATTCAAATTTAGATAAAGTTCTGATCGTCTATTAAAAATAAAAATAAAATTAGAATAAAAATATTTCCTATCTAATTTATATTTTCACGAAATAGAAGATAAAATTCTTTAGATCAAGCTGTAAACAATTATTTAAATTATATAGTGTATAATGGGTAAAGTTCGTATCATATATCAATTTGTGTCTTCTTTTCCTATGATTTTTTGGGTTGAAAAGATAATAAAAAAAAAGAAGTTTTATTTATTTTCCATTTTTCAAATAAGGATGAATCGTCGTGTTCTTTGAAAACAAATGCATGCATCTCTACGTATTTCGAATCTTATCTAATTAAGATTTGGCAGAACCATAAAAATCTAGTACTAATTATAAAACTAATCATTCCAAACCGAATGAATTCTTGTTCAAAATTAGGTAGAGAGTTAATGTCCTCCAACGAAAGATTAAAAATTCCTATTTAATGCAGAATTTAAGGGTATAAGAATGACACATGTCATTACATCATTCAAAGAATAATTTGAATATAAAATTTATTAGTTGACGTATCAAGTAAAGATACTTAAGTGAGAGATTACATTACGAAATACGTATTGTCAAATTTCATTTTTTCTATTTATCTCTTTTATCTTTCACAAATTTTTTTTAAATAAAAATAAATTATTTTCCATGCATATTGCTATGCAAAATGTGTTGGCACTACACTAAAGCAAAAAACTTTGGAGAAGAAAAAAAGAAGTGAAAACGAAACAATCCCTCTTCTCTTTTTCTAATGGCTGCATCATTATTTCAAGAATGATGACTAGATTTTGAACTTCCAATTGGAGTACTATTTTACTCATTTTTCAGCCTTATTTAATCATCTTTACCTACTTTTATTTTGGATGGCAATGAAACAGTCTAATTGAACCTAACTCATCTCAAAAGATACCTAAAAAATGGAGGACTGTCCAAGTCCTTATTAGTAGTAGTTGTTTTCTTTAATAAGTCCATGTGGGATTCTCATTCTCAACAGATTTGATTAGGTCAAGATAGAGATGTGGAGATGAATTTTATATCCAAACTTGGAATAGATTGGAAGCGGGGATTAAGTTCTACCCATCCTCACCCGCCCTTCTCCATCTCCACCGTCCCACCTATTCCCACCATTCACATTATTTTTTATATAATATATATTTATATTGATTAATCAATGAAGGTTTTTACGAACTTGTCACTTGTGCCTTTGAAGACTATTCACTTTTGTTATTCCACTTTTATTTATACACTTATGTATTTAAACTTATGTATTATTTAGGTTGAAGATTGTTGAATTAGCTTATGAGTTTTTTTATTGTTCCACATTATTAGATTTTTTTTTTAAATGATTAGTACTTGTATTATTTTTTACGTTTTAATTCGTTTAATTTTATGACATGCATATTGTTATTTTATGTTTAAGATGGTTATTAAAAATAATACATATAATTCCTCGTTTTGGTCCTCAATTCTCCGGTGAATTTAACGGGAATTGATTGAAAATTGGGCTAAATTTCATCCCAGATACAGGGATGAATTGGGAGTGGGAACAAACTAGGGAAGTGTCCCTAGTTTTATTTGGTTTTTAATGAAATAAATGCTAGCAATGGATGGCAACAGAAGAATGCACAAAATATCAAAAGTATTAATAATTGTACGTTGTTAAGTAAGTACCCTGCGGTCATAAATATAAGTAATTTTAGACTTTTGCACATATATTAAGGGTTTTGAAAATAAGAGAATTTTAAATTATAATATCATTTATACTCTTTAGAAATAGGAAAAGAAATAAATAGTAAGAATGAAATAAATGAATAGAAAAATATATAAAAATGAGAGAAGTTTAATAAATATTTATTAAAAATTATAGAATTTTTATATTTTTTACTATTTTTAATAAGTTTAAAAACTTTTATATTTCTGACCGAAACAATATTGATGTATGCCAAACAATTATTTAACTCATCAAGTAAGTACAATGTAATGATACTATTAGTACTAAGACATTTATCATTTAGTAGTACTATCATTATAGTTACATGTGCGATTTTGACATGGATTTTACCATGACCCCATTTAGGAGATCCTTGAAAAATGATAACTAAAAAAAATTAAGGAAAATAGTCTTATTTAGGTAGTAGTACTTAAATATATTTCTTTAAAATCAAACATTTTGTATATCTCAATAAAAGAAACATTTTGTATATTATCAAAATAATTTAATCATGATTTTTTTTTGTGAACGTGATATAGAAAATATATATGATACACGAATAAATACATACTTTAATAAGATTTGTACTTAACTGAAACATACTCCGTTTGAGCTAAAATTTATCAAAAAAAAATCTCGATAAAACTACTTTGACAATACATAACATGTTTTAGACCATGTTATTTTATTTTTTTTAAAGACAGGTGAATTGACAAAAAAGAAAAAGAAAAATTGAGGGCTATATTGATTATTTCCCTTCAAACTTGGTCTATGATAAAAATTTTAAAATTTTAACTAGAGGTTTATTTGAACACACGCTAATACAAAATAAATTTTTAATTAAGATTCAAGTTTATGTATGATTCAGTAATTTCAATAAAAAATTTAGATTTATATAAAATCTATTATACTTAAACTATCATATATATATATATAGTATATTTATTTATATTAATATGTATATGTAGCACACGTGAGATAAATCCTTCAATTATTAATACTATCTTCAATTAAAAATATAAATGACAGAAAGGTAAAGAATTTTATAATTTTTAATTAATATTTATTACTTTTTTAAATTTATATATTTATATTTTTTATTAATTTATTTCACTTATTGAAGAATACGTTGACTTGATCGTATTTTCAATGTCCTTATTTTTCTTATATGTTCGATCGGAGTTAGGAAAATACTATTATTTTACCCCTTTCAATTAGTTAACCCGAAGAAAAATAAAATTGCATGAAGAAAGAGAAACGTTATTTTATTTAGGTAGTCGTAACGAGTCACGAGGTGACCGGGAGAAATCGCAGGAGTAGCTCCAGCTTGACCACTGTGGGCTCACGCTTTTGTTCGGGTAATACTCTTTTAATAGGCCAACCAGTCGAAAATGGGGCCCATTTCCCCCACGAGGCTTCCCAAGAAACGATGCGAGAATCCATGCTACCGCCACGTGTCTCTCTTTATAAGGAATGTCAGCGCAGCTTGATCTGCCCAATAACCCGTAATAGCCCGTAGCCAGTAACCAAAGCCAGGTTTCATCTTCCCACGCCCCTTTATATATTCCCTTCTTCCCATTCCATTTGAGCCACCACCCAGAAGAAACTAGCAATTGGGATTTTCTGATTTGTTTTTTTTTTCTCTGGAAAATTTGTGGGTTTGTTTTTTTGGGAAGATGACTGGGGCGTTTGAAGGAGATGAGCGGGTGACTCTTGATCTTCTGAAGAAGAAAATGGATGATTTTGCTAAGGAAAGAGATTGGGAACGTTTTCACAGTCCCAGAAATCTTCTTTTGGCTTTGGTAAAATTATTTATCCGAATCTCTTCCTTTGTCTGTTTTTGTTCTTTTGGATTTTTTTGTATTGATTTCTTTGCCATTTTGTACTAAGAATGTTTTCCCCCTTCTCACTGCTCTGTTATTCTGGGGTCGCTTTTTCTGTGGGTTTTTGAAGATTTGTTATAACTGATTAAATTGAAATCAAGGGACACTTTATGTTTAGATTGAGAAGAAAAATTTTGCGATTGCTTCTTGATTGATTTTCTTAAAACCCAAGAAAAGATTTGAAAAGAAAAAGGGTCCGATTATGCTTTATGAATAGCGGAAAGTGAAAAAAAAGGGACACTCATCTGTCTTTTTCGTCCAAAAATCGATAGAATCAACTCAATTTGAACTTTCTGCCTCTGCTTTCTTGTCGTTCTAAAAAGAGAATATAATCAGAGCAGTGAAAACTTTTCCTTTTCTTGATTTTCCCATTGATCATTCAATTTGACACAGGTTGGTGAAGTTGGGGAACTTTCGGAAATATTTCAATGGAAAGGAGAGGTACCAAAGGGTCTACCAGATTGGAAAGAAGAAGAGAAACAACATCTGGGAGAAGAGCTTTCTGATGTTCTGCTGTACCTTGTGAGGTTATCTGATATTTGCGGCATTGATTTGGGGAAAGCTGCTCTGAGAAAAGTTGAATTGAATGCCATCAAATATCCCATTAATAATAACAATCTCAACAAGGGTGGTGTTGATGGAGAGACTAACTAAACTAGTTGTTAAATTGAATAGGCCTATATAGCGGCATTTTGGTCTGGTTAGGCTTTAGCACAAGCTAGGTTTTTCAATGGATAAAATGGCTTTGTTTTTTTACTAGTAGTAGTTTTATTTGACATTAATATTTTATGGGATTTTTTGCATTTGAGCTGAATTTCCCTTTGGTTGTATGAGATTGCTTTTTTGTGATCTTTATCGGAGCAAACAATCTCATGATCAAATTAATATAATCTCGCAATTTATCACATTTGGTTCATTTTAGTATATCTTAGGACAGTTGAGAAAATATTATAGACTATATCGATAATTGAAAAAATAAAAGACTTACAAAAACCCCATGTGGAAAATAAAATAGCACACAACATAAGACACAATGTATGCTGGGTAGTAAAATCTAGATGTGCTGTTTAACTCAAGTAAGATGGGCAGAAATACTAGTGCCATAGTGACAAGTCATCGATGAAATGCTGCCGGGCGATGCCCATACAACTAGCCAACGAATGGCCTTTGGCCTACTCGCTTTCGTTCCCAAAATTTAGAAGAAACTAGAAAATTCGTATCCATTAATGGTACCTGTGAACCCTAAACTCTCCAGTAATGGTACTATTAACTTAGTAGTAAAGATGTTCGATCTTTAGTCTGAATGCATAGCCAAAGAAGCGATAGCCATTAATTTGCCAAAAAGGCTGTTTGGCTAGTCAAATCCATACGAAAACATGCGTCACCAACCCACCAAACTGCATGCCTCTGCACTGCGCAAGCGATGACACACTGCAGCTACAAAAAGAACACGGCCAGAATCCTCAAAAGCAAGACGCAAACCTGTTGACCAGAAAATTTGGTAATCTAAGCTACAAAGGAAGCCACAAAACAAGAGACACCAACATAAACAAAATCTCGCTATTTACATTTTATGGATAAATCGAACAACCTCACTCACAAACAGGAAAAATGCGTGAAAATTCTAAACTCGCAAAATTGATCTTACACGCTTGTTAGAGGGACTTTATTCGCCGGTGAAGCCAATCGGCCGGTCGCGCCAGGATAAAGACGGGTTCAGAATGACTCGCCTCTTCCCGAATCACCAGAGTGATGGCCTTTGAGGAGAGGGGTCCTCATCTATTTGATTATTGATAGTGCTATTTTTTTAAAAATGTAGGCCATATATAATCATGTAGAAAAAATAATGATATGTTTTTAATATTATCTCTTTTTATTTTATATCTTTATATAAACTAATCGAAAATTACAATATAAAATATAAACTAATCGAAAATTACAATATAAAACTTTATATAAACCAAATTAAATATACAATATGAAATGATAATATCTCTGGTCCGATTTCAAACAAAAAAAAAAAAAAATTAAAACTCTGATCCTAATTGCATTATTATTTTAAAGAAATGTCTGGTATCCTTTGAAATTTGATTCACGGAATTCTTCCATACAAGTGACATTACTTAAAAATACTTATCTAATTAATGAAATATTTATAGTAAATTATTAGCTAAAGATTAGAGACCTCTCTAGATTCTGTTATAATCAGATAATGCAAGAAATAAATAAAAGAAAAATAGTATGCTTGATGGTGAAATTAGCCGTATTATAATTTAGCTGTAATTTTTGTTTGGGACTGAAAAAAATATACTTTCGTGGCCTTCGTTTTGAGGTTATTAGATTGTGAAAGTCAAATAAGAGACAAATTTGACAACGTTGTTTATAGTGTTTAAAGAAATAAATTACGAAATTTAAAATTAAAAAAAAGAAATAAATTTCTACTTATATATTAGGAAGGTGACAATGAAATAATATTGATTTACGTATGCAACTTTAATTTCTAATGCATCATCCAAAGAAGGAAATCTTGACATATAGAATTCGATCAAATATGACACACATGTCACCTCACAAAGGGTAATATAAATTTTGATTGGGGACGGAAATTGAACAAATTATTTGTAGGCGTTTAAAGAAATGCTCAATATTGATCGATGTTGTCAATTTTTGAATTTATATTTATTTTTTGATAGTGTCATTTTGATAGAATGCGTGTCTATGTTATTTGTTAATTGATCACTGGAAACAAACACATATATGGAATCGAGTGATGAAATTAGTCTAAACTTTAAGGATCAAAACTATACTTTTCTAAAAAAAAAAAGTATCTTCATGAGTATAGAATTTTATATGTAATTTTTTCACAATATATTCAACTATTTTAAATTGTTACTTAATTAGTCGTAAAAATATATTGAATTATTACTTTTTGTAATCCGATGGAAACCATGAATCGTTATCTAGTCACAAATGTTGAAAAAAATAATATATTAAAAAATTAATTGAAAAGTTAACAAATGGAAGGTTATCAAATGTACCGAATAATTATAAAAGATTTATCATACTTTATTTATTAATTATGTATTCACTCTCTGGACTTGTTTTTAAGTTATGTTTATTTAAAATTAAAATGTCCGTGTCTCCTTATTAATTTTTTGTTCTAGATCCGTTAATATAGATATTACTTTTATAAAATTAACTTTGTAATTGAGTAATAAAAAATTTAATCCTTTGGGAACTTTGTACTTGTGGATTTTTATAAAATATGGGAACTAGTTAAAAGATAAGAATTTAGTAATTATGATTCAAGGTTAGAAAGAAAATCATATTAAAAAATGATGCATTTTATATATTTTTTCAATAAATATGTGTGTATATATATATCATAACGAATTTGAAAATTTTATGAAAAGTTCATGTTTCATTAAAATTCGAAAAAAAGAATAGTTCGATATCAATCAACTCAAACTTAAAAAAAATTAATAAAATTTAACTCAACTAAATTAACACTCAATTCACTCATATTAAGACCTACATTTCTTTTTATAAACCATTTTATTTCTTCCGAATACTATACAGAAAATATCAAAAAACTAAATTAATCATGTCTTTTTGATAGTTGTCTTTTTTTTTTTAAAAAATAAGTTTCTTGATAGTCGTTTTGATGCTATGATTCATATGCAATTGGATTGTGTGAACGCTTATGAATTTGTTTTCAAAATGGGTTATGGACCCTTAATAAGTAATTTTCTCCTTTTTTTTTCTCTGAACAAATTATTAATTAACAAAAACATCCATAGAAAGTCATTTTCTGTTATATTTAAGGGCTAAAATATGAAGATATTTGATACGCTACCAGCTGGTGATGATGAACAAAAATGCTCGATAAGAGCATAAAATAATAAACACTTTATATAGATTACCATTTAGGGATGGCAATGGGGACGGGTAGGGGCAAAGGATCATCCCCGGTCTCATTTTTACTTTTCTACTTTGTCTCCATCTTATTTTATTCTTATTTTTTGGTATAAAATTTATCTCCATCCCCAATTCAACCTTTCATTTTTCAACCCATCTCCAACCTATTCCTGCCAAACCCACTGAAGAATTAGAAATTCAAGTAGGGATTACATGTATTATTTTCAATGTCCAAATTATAGTAGGGATCGACTAAATATGAGGGTTAGTTTAGTATTTTTATTTTTTAGTTTTTTTTACTATTTAAATTAATATTTTATTTTTAAAAAATTATATATATTTAAAATGGAAATGAATGGGAATGGGGTATGACGAGGATGAAGAGAACTTAATCTTCGTCTCTAATCTATTCCCAAATTTAAATACAAAATTCATTCTCATTCCCACTTGGGTCCTAGTTAAACAGAAATCAAACGGGTTAAGATGGGTTGAGGACGGATGGATACTCAGTCAGACCCTCCCAATTTCATCCCTAGTCCTATCTTACTATAAGCTTTCTTTAAATAGAGAAAAAACTGAAATTATATTTTAAAGTGATCATCTAATGATGAGGCTCAAGGCGTGGAACCAAACTAAAATGCAACAAAACAAGAGTAAACAATGGCCCATTTTGTACTTCAAAATTTGGAAATAATTATATTTTGTAGGTTTATTCAATTTATTATTTTTTCTCTTTATTTTTTATAAATTATAGATACATTCTTATAATTTATATATTAAAAATTAATAAATTTTTTATTGATAATTTGAGTAAAAATTCTTATAAATAATTATTTTGTGATAAAAAATTTAAAATCTTCTTAAAATATTATTAGGAGTCTAATTTTTGTTTAGCATTATACATTAAAATAAAAATATCCTTTAATATTACATAAATCAGACTCATAAAAAAGGTTATTTTAGATAGGATATTCTGATTTTAATACATGATACAATAAATAAGTATTAGCTAGGGACAAGAGATTATCTTTTAGAAAGATGTTAAATATTTTGCTAAAAATCATTTTTTAGATAATTTAATTAATTATGAGTAGGTAAATGATAAGAGTATATTTGTAATTTTACATAAAATGGAGAGATGTAGTTGTAATTTAAACAAACTTTAAAAAGAAAAATGTAATTAATCTAAAATTTTATAGTATTTATTTATCTTTTATAATATATTTTGTCACGGTTCATGACACAAATTCTGGTTCTAAATAGTACAAATTAATGATTGGGGGAAAAAAAATCAATTAGCTATATGAATCTAGTGCTATAACTTTGGTTGGTGAGATGTTTCTTTACTTGATGACAATTTTGTATTTTTGGACCAACAGACGAATCCCTCGTTCTACAGACTGGAGGCCAGGACCTGGTGCGCACAAGGAACCACCTCCCACATTGGAGAGATTGAAATTCTCACACTGGCGCTGCCAGGATTCGAATCTTGGCTCTTTGACCAACTTTGTAGCCCCAGAACCAACTGAGCTACGCCCATACGGGCCCAACAATTTTGCATTTTTGTGAATGGGATAAGTTGGTATGTATGGAATTTCTCTTGTTTTATTGATTTGATATTTATGGTTATTCAAGAATAATTTTGAAGTATAAAAGGTTTTTTAAAAAGAAATTACGGATGTAATAAAAAAATTAAACTAATTTATAAATATTTATAAATGACCACCTCTATAATTTATACTTATATCATAGTTTGATGTTGAGATAAATTTAATAGGATGTTTGGTGAAGACGTTAAGATTTTAATAATTCTCTCTCTCTCTCTCTCTCTATGATATTTTACTTGTTACGTGAGAATTCTCGTATTTTTTTTACTTGTCACATGTTGTGATTTTAAGATAATATTTAATAATTTTTTATTATACCCCATTAATAATAAATTTCAACATATTTTATTATTCTAACATATAAACTATGACCTCCGATCAGAAATAAAAGCCTTTTTAGAAGGATTGAGAATAGTCAAATATATTTAAGGATTTTTTTTCCAAACATGCCCTCATTTATTATTCTTGGAATTACATAGTCTTGTACTCTTAAAAAGAGTGAGGGAAAAGATAATAGAGTAATTTAAGTATTTGAGATTAAAAAATATCTTGATTTCAGAAATATTAATGTGCATAAGTTTAAAAAGACTTATATTTCTGTACAAGGTAGTAGTAGAAATAATAATGAATAGAGAGAAAAATTTAAAGCACATTCTAGTCTACACAATAAAAAAATAATCTAAATTCAATGTGGGTTTTTTTTTTGGGGCCGACTCTCACTCTTCTTATAATCAATTCATTTTCATGAAAGGCAATAGTGAATTCTCAAACCTAACAATATCTACAAAATCACAAGCTTAAACAGAGTATAGAACAAAGATTTCCTCATATAGTCTTTACACAAGATTTTTACCTAAGAAGTGAGTTTTCAAGTATAGTCTTGTGGTTCATTGCTAGAAAATTTTGTTATAGGTCATTTTCTGCTTTAGCTCATACGCCAACACCACCACGCTATCATGATTTATTTATTTTTTTGAATAAAAGGTTGACATACTTTTGGGTGGAATACACTAAGTTTCTTTGACATAGCATCTGAGTCTTTTATACCAATATTGCGATGCCTGTATTATCTTATTTGTTATGTTCAGTCTTTTAAAATTTCACACTCTTATTTTAAAAAATTAAAGTGTGAAAAGGTGTATTAAGAATCTCATATTAAATGAATAAACTACTTATAAACTTAGATAATCCTCTTTCTTTTAAGGGACTTTTAAAATGAAATTAGAAACAAACTCAATTTTGACATAATGAAAATATAATTAAATTAGCAACTCAAACTAAAGAATATTTCGTTTATCAGTATGTAGTTTGTTTAAACTAAATCTAACTTGATCAATATATTCCTATCGAGATATTAAGAGGATTAGCATTCCACTTATATGTTGGTAACTTCCGCATCTATTCGAATATAGAAACACTTTTATTTAATTAATTTTGAACTCTTGCCTTCCCATTTGAAGATAGGTACAAGCCCGTTCGCCTGCATGGATGTAAAGAGAATTTCAACCTCTTCAATGTGGGGGTGGTTCCTTGTGCGCACCAGTGCCTAACCTCTAATTTGCAGGGCCATTGAGTCACCATGATTTATATCCTACATCTGAGCGTCGGCAGTGTAGTTAAAAAAAAAAAAGGATTATCATCATCTTTATGTTAATGAAAATGAATGATGACTTAGCTTACAAGAGTCCAAGAACAAAAGACTAAATAAAACATTGATTTGGTGAAATTTATTAATTAATATAGGACCTATGGTGATCAAATCTTGTTTTGTAAGGCCACCTAATTAGCTAGCTATGCTACAAGCATATAAACAATTTGAAAGTGTAGCTAAACAAAAACAATCTCATCTAATCATAACACCCACAACACAAAAGATGGAAGGGAAAAAAAAAGTGAAAATTCCCTTCTTTTGAACCATATTTTAATTTTCATTAACATCCCTTCTTAAGGTTCATGATCGTTATAATTACAATGATTATGACATTCATGATTAGAGAAAATGGCACAAGTGCCTTTAAACTATTTTCAATCTTCTATGGCTAGTTTAGATGAAAAGAGAGAGAAAGGAAGCCAAAGGAGGTTTAGATTTTGTTTGGGAGTTTTTTAAAGAGAGAAAGGAAAGAAGAGGAAGAACAGGAGGATGAAATTGAATTTATTTTTCTCCCAAAGTGGGAAGAAATGAAAGTAAATAAAGGAAAAGTTTTAAAAAGAGTGTGAAATACCTATTTTATCCTTATAAATAATAAAAAATTACATAATATTAAATATTTTATTCTCTCCCTTTAAAGTTATTTTTGTCAAAAGATATATTTCTCTCTACTTCTCTCTAAACTCTCAAATAAGAAAATTATACTTCTTTTTTATTCTCTAAAACTCACAAACATTTAAATAAATCATATCACCTTCTATTCTTTTTTCTCCTCTTCTCTTCTTTTCTCTCCCCTCCTAAACTCCCAAACTAGGTACGAGTTACTTTTTTCTTTTCATAGCCTCATAGTTTCGTCTATAACTAATTGTTGCACTAAGACATTCTAGGCGGTGACTCTTTTCACGTAGAAAACATGTGACTCACACATGCTCACTTCTAAAAACGATAAAGCTGGTAATAAATTCTATTTCGTCAAAAAACTAACATTTGAATGCCTATTTTAGTTAACTAAAACAGTCATTTAAATGTATCTTATGTAGATTTTTGTAAGAAAAATAATTTATTACAAATTTTATCATTTTTATAGGTGAGTACGTGTGAGTGGTATACAGTTTTTCTAAAAATTACAGCCTTAAATGACTAAGAGATATTCAGTTGAAAAAAATAGAATAAGATTATAAAAAATTAAAAAGAAAGAAAATGATTTTCTTTTAAATAAAAATAATTTGAGGACTCTTATTGTTATTTTTCTTTCATTGTTAATTAACTTCAGGATTCATTTATATTTTGTGACAACATAATAAATTACTCTTTATTGGTTAAGAAATAAAATATTAGTTTCGAACCGTAATTTTTTTCCTCATGTATAAAAAGGAAAAGGAAAAAAACTTTTCTTTTTCCCTATGTAAAAAATGGAAAAAAAAAAGTTTTTTAAAAGAAAAGAAATTTCATCTACAGTCCATCCTATATATATTCCCACTCAACAAAAGTTAGATCATCACAAATCCCCCACCGCCCCTAAAAAAAAAACACCGCAATGTTAAAGAAAAATCCAATGTCCACCGCTCTATTGTCCAATTCCGCGGTGGTCCTCGGATGGTGCCGGACACGTCGACGTCCGCGGCGGCGAAAAGGCAGTACCGTCCGATTAGGAAATAAACGGAGGGGATTCTGCCTTGGATCGCGTCCGGTAGTACAATGGAAGGTGGTTTTATGTCCTTTTAGAATTTTGAAGAAAATAATAGTGGAAATGGCGGCTTCTAATGGGCGATTTGTTGAGGCTTATTATTGGTCTTTACCTTTTCTTCGTCCTCAGCTTTTTCCTTTGTGCTAAAAATAAATCGGTAAATTAATCAATTCCTTTTTTTTTTGTATTTTATGATCTTTTGTAGAAACCCAAGATGTAAATTGAAGTTCTTTTTATCAGTAAAATTGTGTCGGTGTTTCTCATAAAGAAAAGCTCTGTTTTGGAAAAAAAAAATTGTTCAATTGTGTATAATTATGAATGTAAATGTATGCTTTAATCCTTCATTTCTTTGCTTTTTCTTGCTTGTTTTATGGTCGTAAAATGGAGATTTGAAGGGGGATTTGGCAATCAAGATTGCCTGGTTCTTATGTTGCTGGTCTGCAACACATGATTGGAGGGGCGAAGCTAAAGAATTAGCATGAAAAAGATCATATGCAGAGCAGGAACATGAAAAAGATGGCCAAATTCAAAAAAAAAAAAAAAGAAAGCCATTTTGGTCCCAATCGATCTTATAAGTTTTTTAATCCTGAAAGAATACAAATATCAACCAAAATGATCTTCTAATGTTTTAAGGGATTATAGTGATTGAAAAACCCTTGTGAAATACTAGTAAGTCATTAAATTTAGCCTAATTTGAAGATCAAAGTGATCATTTATCCTCGAATTCATGACTATAGATTTTTTTTTTTCTCGTATGGTTATTATTACATTTAGGAGTGGAAATTTGTTTTTTAAGAAATTTAATAATGAAAAAAAATTATTAAATTTTGCATGTTCCATTTATGACAAGTAAAAATCATGAAAAGAATGATTTAATGTAAAGTAAAAAAAACAAAAAATAGAGAGTATTTTTTAAACAATTAAAGAGGTTAAGTAATTCATATTTTCTTTTCTGTCAATAAACTTAATTCGATAATTTATATGTATAACTTAATTCGAGAATTTATATATATAGTACGAAAAAATTATTTTTTCCAGCACTCTTTTTCTCTAACTTCTTCTATTTTAAAATTTTAATCTTTCACATTTAACATATTTTTTGAGATAGATATAGATCACTTCGAATATTTTTTTACAAGCAAATATCGATTTTGAAGTAAGAAAAGTTCCAATTTTTTTTGTCGCTGAAGTTAGTTTCGGCCCTTTTCGTCCCATGAAGTTTTGTGTGGTTGAAGTTGCAAAGTTAATATAAAAAATTAAGGTTCGAATTTTGACAATAAGAATAAGAATTTCAATCTACGTAATGCATAAGATTGTTTTGTATACACACTAAATTTTAAAAATTATTTAATCACCATAATTAACATTTTCGGGGGATTGAGAAGGCAAGAGATTCGGACATGAAGTGAAAGATAGCAATGGAAGAAGGAAGGGGATGTCGTAAAATGATTGTGTTGAGGAGAGGCCAGCAGAGTATGGTGATTTTTGTCTGCCAAGTCAGAAACATGGAAGCTTCAACTACACTCAATCCAGACTTGTTCCATCCATTATTGTTTTTATTTTTTTTTTTTCCATTTCATTTCATCATTTCACAAACAAGGCTGCTGATGCCCTCCCCTCCCCTCCCCTCCCCTCCCCCCCTGCCTCTGCCTTGTCTTGTCTCTATTTATAGCCCCTTTTCCTGATTTTCTTTTGAATTATTTTAGACAGAAAAATAGAGGAAAACTTGTTGACTTGCTTTTCACTTTGAGCTCAATTGTATTTCATAAATTATAAAAGAAAAATACACGCTCTTTTAAAACAATAAATAAAAATATTCAATTTTAATCTTAAAATTAATGAGCTTAAATCTAACTACACCAAAAGATACTTCAAAAGAGTAATAGGAGGAGATTGTTATGTGAGTTAGGCAGCGCAAATGTCCTAATATTAGATTAGACTAGTTTGATATCAAGGTAAAATTAATAGATTTGAATCTAACTTTATCTAAAAAGTTACCTAAAAAAAGGTGAAGGTTGTGCAAGTTTATAAAAATACTTCATGGCTATCATAGTTAGAAAAAATAAAATTAAAATTTATGATTATAAATAGAAAAGAAAAAGTAGTTAATGGTTAGAAAAATATAAAATAAAAATTTATAATTTTATTAGAAAAATTAAAATAGTTATATTATGAATTTGATTAATGCAAACATCGATTACTTGGAATATTGAAACAAAGTAGAAAGAGAAAGTATAACTCATATCATAAATAAAAACGGATTGATCTTATAAATGAGGTTTATTTATGGATTTGAAATACAAAATATTACAAAATCTTAAAAGAATAACTAAATGGATGGAATCTCAGGCCGAAATCAAGTGGGCTCTCTTATGGCCAATGGAGAAAAGAATAAAATCCATAAGCCTAATAGTAGGCCTATCATAGTTTGGTGCAAATCGTATAGGCCCAACATCCTTTTTAATGGATTCAGGCCCATTTCCTTATACATATCCCTTGAGTCTGCACATTGTGGATGCTTTCGTTTCCGTTCCAAAAAAATAGAGGGTTTTTTCGTCCATTGCAAATTTTAATAGTCCTTCTTTAATATTTTTTATAGTACATATTTTTTATAATAATTTTATTAATATATTTTATAATATGAATCCTATAAAATAAAATATAAAAAATAAATCCGAAGAAAAAATTATTATTATTATAAAAAATGTACTATATTGAGTTTAATAAAGAAATCCAATAGAAAAACTTCATTTGAGAGGCATTGTCTTTTCGGTGTGTAAGGGATAAAAAAAACTTTTTCTTTGTTTTTTTAGTTGTGCCCTCAATTGAGCTAATATTGAAGGCGAATGGATCTTTTCAACGCAAAAAGTAAAAAAATACTTGTTCTTTGTTTCTCTAATGAGCTAATTAATTAGCTAAACGTTGATGCCCTAACATCACCGTTTTCCTTTATAAAGCAACAATATACTTCATTTTAACCTTTTTTCGTGAGAAAGAAATTATTTTAATGGTAAACCTATTCTTTTTTTTTTTTTTATGGAAATCCGATTAAACTTTTAATTTGAACCATATTCTCTTCTATTAATATATATTAAAAAAAAAACCCTTCCAGTTATAGATAAATTGAAAGGAAGGAGTATATAGTCAACACAATTATTTCGTTTATAAATCTCCCAAATTTTATTTTTTTTTTTTTTGAGCAACCGCAAAAAAAAATAATAATAAATAAGAAAATATAAGAAGAAGACGGAAATAGTTAAAAGGAAAAGCTACATCTTCAATCTTCAAAATTGGGCTCCCCTGCGACCTCAGAATCAGGAGACTTCGGAAACTCCAATGGCTTCCTCTATGATGGCATCCCAAACCCTAATCCTCCAAAACCCTACTTTCCTTTCCCCTCAAAACCCTCGCACTCGTTCTGTCCCCACCGCCCTGAACAACCACCACCCCCTTCTCGGCCACCTCTCAAAGCCTAGAATTATTATCTCTTTACGCAAAACCGCCGTACCTACCTTCTCCCTTTCGTCCCGCAAACCCAAAATATCATCAGCAATTGTCGCAGCTTCCTCTTCAACCGACGTATACCGGACTCCGGCTTCAGCTCACTCCCTGCTCACCGGTTCAACAAGGACCATCACAACCCTCGCAGCAATCGTTCTAGTAGCATCTAAAGTATTGTTCCAGAAAATTGTGAATTTGGGTCTACAGTCTAATGTACGGCAATCGTTAATTCAATCCGTCGGTCCTGCTTTCTTCGCCGCAGTGAAGGACCAGGCTACCGGGACTTTGAACACACCTTTCACGGTTGTTGCCGCCGGTATGGCTAAATGGCTTGATATATATAGTGGTGTTTTGATGGTTAGGGTATTGTTGAGTTGGTTTCCTAATATTCCATGGGATAGGCAGCCATTATCAGCAATTAGGGATCTTTGTGATCCTTATTTGAATCTTTTCAGGAATATAATTCCCCCAATTTTTGATACATTGGATGTTAGTCCATTATTGGCTTTTGCAGTGCTGGGTACTCTTGGTTCGATTTTGAATAGCACCAGAGGAGGATATTGATGCAATTCTCTATGATTTCAGTAAGGAACAATCATTTTGAGATATTAGTTTTGTAAGCTTTGAGTATTCGATTATCAAATGATTGTAGTCATAGTTTTTTTGTTCAAGTATGTAGAAAATGAACAAATTTAAACCTGCCATCTTTTATACTTGAGTTATATGTTTTTGAATGAATCACGACATCAAATTGATCTGTTCGTATCCTCCATAACATTTGTGTAATGCTTTCGTTGAATGTTTTTGGATGAATCAACTTGCTGTATGGTACAGAAAATGTTATAGACAATTCTAAGTGCAAATTCCTCAAGAGCCTTCTTTATTGTATTTCAAGTTATAATAGACAATTTAGATGAATCGAAGAGCTGTGAATGTAATGATCATTTGGCAATAGTAGGAGGAAGGCAAAAACATAAATACAGGACTTAGCTAAACACCAAGCCGAGATCCATGACAGATGGGTGGGATCGGTAGATTGATATCTGCATGAAGCCGACATATGGATAGGAAGAAAGATGAAGGAAAGGATGACAGAGACAAGAAAAATGATGCTTATAATATATAAGGATACAACAGGATATATTTATCTTTTTCTTTTCCACAAGCCAAAATTTAATCCACATTCTACTCACTAGTGTGGGAACACCTTTGAACTTCTGTCCTCAATCCTGCTTCCATTTTCAGTACATGTATCTCCTTAGCCTTTTCCAAAGTAAGAGAGGAGTGTTGGCTGTTTGTTGCTGGATGCAGCAGTTTTCTTCTTTGCTGAACCTTTTCCTAGTTTATCAGTTTCATCAAGAGATGGTGTCTTAGTTTCCTCCTTATGTTTCATCTCTGTTTCACCACTTTCATCCTTGAGTCTCTTCTGTGGTGGACTAACATGCTGTTTGTCAGCTTCTTC
Organism: Catharanthus roseus; assembly: GCA_028651295.1. Classification (NCBI taxonomy): domain Eukaryota; kingdom Viridiplantae; phylum Streptophyta; class Magnoliopsida; order Gentianales; family Apocynaceae; genus Catharanthus; species Catharanthus roseus. The sequence goes on from JAPQWS010000087.1 coordinate 7,408,519, forward strand.
ATCAGAGTGTTTCATTTTGGTTGAAAGTTCTTCATATTCTCGCTTCATTGAGATATTTGCAGCCCCTTGATGAAAAGATTCAAAGTTATCAGGTTTATTGTCATCATTGTCCTTATCTGTAATTGCTTGGGAGTCCTTTGGATCCTCATTTGCAGTGTCCTCCTCTGTCTTTGGTGGATGAATTTCAGTAGCCTCTTCTGTTGTATTTCTACTGTAAGGTTTTGATCCTGGTTGCCTCCCAGCTCCTTTCTTAGAGAAGAACTCTGATATGGTTCTGTTCTCGTTGGCTTTCAGCTGTATCTGGAATTCGGAATGAATTTCTAAAGTCATGCAATGACTTACAATCCAGATAGCAAAGAAAACACTTAGAAAGAAGAATAACACCAATTAGCACACACATCATGCCACTAAGTAGATAACTGCTCAGCTAAAAAGAAAAAAGAAAAGGTAAGCAGAAAACTGGAAGAGCTGCAGTTTGAAATAAGAATAGAACCAATTAGCATATGCATCTTGCCTATGAGCAGATAATCAATACAGCTGCAACCAACAAAATGAGACCAAATGCCACACATCATTGCAATGATCGGATAATTTGAACAGCGAACAATTGATGCACATCCTCTTTCTTTCCTACTTATTGCCACACACGGAAATCAGATTTATAATGCTTGGACTAGGAAAGACAGAACCATAGTTTTCAACTGATTATAGAGGTTCAATTTAAGCAGCAAGCAAAAAAAAAAACGTGTGCATATTCACTTTTACTCTCAAATAACATCTTTAAACAACTTTGTTCTCTCTAGCATAGAGCAGAAAAGATGACACGAGCCACAAAATAAAATGTCACCATGTCAAACCCCCTTTCTAGTTCTGCAATAATCCTGTTGGAACAAAAAAGGGATTGGGAATTCAATCAAGGAAAAAGTTAATAAAAATCCCATCTTGCCACGAAAGCAAGCACACAAAAGCATGATATTACACCTTCATGAAGAATGTGTATGTTTGATTCTCAAACTCAAATCATGACATGCACCATCCTGTATGCTGTACGAGTTGCAGCATGAATTGTTATACACGTAAAATAAGTGATACCTCCTTAATGCACTCTGGCCCATCAAAAGAAGGTTTTCCCATTGCAGGAGTCACTGGATACCATGCCTACAAAATTCATACCAACTTTAGATAAATTCAGCATTCACATAACAGTAATAGTAAGACATTTCTCTTAGAACTATCACCAGATCCTTCTCTTCATATGGTTTAAGTATAGTGTCAAAATTAGTTGATGGAGGAGCATTTAGCCACATTTCAATTGATTCCTTGTTGCCGAAAATCACTGGCATCCTGTCTGCAACGAAATGACAGCAAGATCAGATGGACAAAAAATGCATTGTGGAACTCAATTTCTAATCCAAGGTTCTCATTGGTATGAGACAATCAAAATGGCATGTAAACAAAAAGAGTTTATTAACAATGGATAATTTTTTTCTTCGGAAATGCAATCCATTACTTCAGGAGACTCGAGAGGGACTACCCAACAATGAAGAGAAGTAACAGACTTGGTATTTTGAGTATTTGCTATAAATAAATAGTTGGATTGCATCAACAAGATACACTCCTTAATTTTACTAGTTTCCCCTATGAAACAAAATCAGCACTTTTCATCTTTCAATTGAAATAGTATGATGCTAAGACAAGATGATACCATACAAGAAACTAAAGGCCTTACACATGCAATGTAACTTTTGTCAGAAATATCTTTCAACCAGCTCAACAGGCTTTAAACCGTCACTTCTTATCCTTTAGGTCATCAACGCACTATAATTAAGCTCTCTCAAATGCATATGCAGAGCATTATTTAACAAAGATACTAGTCAACTTTGTCCAGAACATCATAACTCATTTTATATTCATTATTCACTAGAACTCTCTTCCTTATCCGTCCTTTAAACAGGTCCCACAATCCCAATACAATATGAATTGTTTTTGTGAGTGCATTACATAAGGGGTGCCTTTTTAACCATATCAGTAGTTCTGATAAAATTTGCTCACTAAAACATGAAAGAGTGCTAGATTTCATGCAAATATTGGCCAGAAAACTTACCATGGAGCCATGCCAAAGATGAAGAGGAAGAAGTTGTAAGAATAGTGAAGGTATAGAGGGCCTCTCCTGCACAGAATGGGCAAAAGATGACAGAAAGGAAAATAAATAGTACTGAATATCTACAATTGGAAAATGATTATTTTGGAAGAGCAATTTCAAGAGAAAGGAAGCTGAAACATTAGTCCAGTTTAACACTCCTAAAAGTTGTGATGCATCTGATTATCTGTAGTAATGAGGAGAAAATATGATATATATATATATATATATATATATGATAAAATGATGATCAGTAAGAAAAAGAGAAACAACTGCAGCTAAGGATGACGCATGAGTCACCTTTTGAATTCTTCCAAGAGTCAAAAAGAGCAGCAAATACCATGGGCCGTTCATCCTGAAAATGAATATAATACGGCTGCCTTTTTGAACCATCTTTTTTCCACTCATAGAATCTGAATATCACATAACCGATGCTCAAAATTATAATCACCTTATCAGAGACAGATTTTCTTTATCCATAGACAAGTAGCAAATGACACTCATATTTGGTACCATGGAAGCAGGATCAGAGAATCCCCCCCACATGATCACAATAACTTTTAATATCATATGATCATATGACACATACCCTTCAACTTCCACCAGGCACCTATTGGTTGGGACAAGACGGCGAAAAGAAGCCTTCTCTCTCATTGATTCACTCCGAGCATTGAACTGCATAACACAACTTTTAGTTGAAATACTGAAACTCTCTTGACAAAGATAGAGATGTAACCCCGGCCCCAACCCCCCCCACCCCCCCTCCCGCAGGAAAAGTAGGAGGGAGCTTGCACAATTCAAACCTCAGAATAAAGAGGCAGCAATGGAAAAAAAAAATGTTACGACATATTTGCATGAGTTCTTGCCAGTCTTTCTCATATCTGTTCACAAGTGCTAATATCTTGTGGAAATGCTCGTTGAGGCTCCAAATTTATTGCAGCTACAAATTTGGTAGTAAGAACAACAAGAACAGGAAAAACAAAAACTTTCTTATCCTCCGAACATTTCTTATCCAAACAGTATATAATGCATTGTGTAATAAACTATCACACCTCAATCACTTGAAAAATAAGCAAACTAAAGATCTCTGATTATGTTTTCTTCTTCACAGTTAAAAGAAAGGGAAGAAGAAGAATTCAACTCTGCAGTACACTGTGCATCTCCAGGCTCCTCTGTCCATCGCACCTTCAAATTTTGACTTGTACTACTTATTTCTCCTACTACATTTTTTTCACTTTATATGAACTATGATCTCTCTTCTTTACTTTGTAATGAGCTTCTGAACTCTTTAGTATTGCGATTAGAATGAAATTTTTGATAAACTATCATATTACATCAAAAAGGAAACATTTGAAACTTTCCATTTAATTTACACCTACACTCATTATAAACTGCAGTGAGCACTTTCGGACTATAAAACCAATAGCAGTATCAGCTAAATTAATCAAGACAACCTCCAAAAAGCTTAAACACAGATACCTTCTGAACATGAAATTGATTGAATCATAGTAAATCAAAATAAACCTTACCATCTTATAATGATCAGGTTTTTCCGTTTTCTTAGTAAAACTAGGAATAAGTCCCCATTTCATACAGTGAAGTACAACGCCTTGCTCGGCATCTTGACCTTGACCTTCACAATCCGCTCCTTGGCCGTCTTCTCTTCTAATAACCGGCAGATTAAATCCCGGCGAGACATTATACGACGGCCGATACCTAGAAAATTTGTCACCGCCGATATCAACCCATACATCAATAATCAATTAAAAACCTGAAATAGAATGCTACAAAAACAAAGATTGGCTACCTATCCATGTCTACATGGCGAACGCGATGGCCGTTAAGATGAGAAGCTCTGATAAAATCATCCGGCCTGAGAGTGCACCGAGCCCTTCCGCACATTTCTTCTCTACTCTACTCTACTCTTTGCTCTAGTTGTATCGTTTCCTGTGTTATTCTCTAGACTGACGGACTCTGGAATCCTCAACTACAACTATAAAATACGCGGGAAGGCTATGGGGTTTGGCTCCACTTTTTGTTCCCCCCCTCTCCTGTTCTCTTCAGCTTCTCGCAAATTGTGCAGTGTTCATCAGAGGGGTACGCGTGGAAAAGATGTACAGTACCAGCCGTTTGATTGCTAGTTTTTCCGGTGGAAATTAATTTTTATTTTAATTCACATTACTTGTCCCTTTTTATATGGTTAATTACATTTTCCATCTAAAAGTTTATCAAATTTATAATTTTATCACTCTATTTTGTATATATTCTAAATATATCTTTATTATTCATATATTTATAATTACTTAATTCATATTGCTAATTTTAATAAAATAATTATCAAAAAAATATTGAGTATGTAGTAAAAAGTTTAAAATCTTCTTAAAAAATTATTTTATATTTTGCATGTTATATATTTAATATTATATATTAAGACAAATATCTTTTCTATAAAATTAGACACATAAAAAATACTTTAAGAATTATGTTATAATTTCAATATGTGGTAGTAAATAATAATTAACTTACGAGAAGTTAATTATTTGTGAATATATAAATGATAAGGATGTATATATTTTATATAAAATATAGAGACAAAATTATAATTTGGAAAAATTTGAAGGGGAAAAATTTGTTTTGTTCTCCGGCAAAAATTCAACGCCCTATTAACAGCAACGCATTAGGTGACTGCGCTAATAATGTGTTGCGGTTGTTTTGTGGATAAAAACAAGACCATACAAGTCAAAATCCGTCCCTCCCACCGGCGCTACTGTACGGAAGGGGCGGTTTCGTTCAGTCCTCATGTGGTCACTGGCAAGAAGAGTGCAGAAGTTTGTTCTGTATCCATGCCCGCATATCCAGCTAACGACCTCTGTCCGGCTCCGGCATGGCAGGACTGATGCAGGTACATCTCCTAACAGAAGGCGGTCCAAGTTTTCGCCATCGTCGATGCTGAAGAGTACTGAAGATGACAAATCCGAATGGTGGATTGTCGATGGAGAAATGCACGAAATCGGTGATAATGTCCCTCCCCGAGAACGTTTCGTAATCCCCAGGGAAAATATTCCGAACAAGCGCCGTAAGCAGCTTCGCGAGCAGTTCATGCGCCGCACTCGCCTCGTTATTAAAGAATCCGTGAGTTCTCTTTATCTACTTGCCCTAGGGTTTTCCTTCTAACTTTTCATACTCTTAATTTTTTGGACGAGCTATTAATTTGCTATTCCAGTGGAGAAATTATTATGGATTTCGATTATTTGATTTACTAATGTGACTGATAGGAGCATGAGCCATGGTGTAAAAGATACTTGGAACTGTATAATGAGCTTAGGGAGAATTGGGAAAGGCTTTATTGGGATGAGGGTTATTCCAAGAAACTTGCTCAAGATCATGCCAACTATGATTCTGCTGAAGATGATGAAGAAGATTTCAATCCCTACAGGTTGGTGTTTCCTCTGATTTTTTCGTCCTGCCTTTTTTCTTCTTTTTGTGGTACTGCTGCTTTCTAGCTGTATATAAAAACTTAAATGCGTCATAACTCATAAGAATCCTGTTGAAAATTTGGGAAAATTACTTCCATCATATTTATTTTCCATGCATCAATTTCAACCTATTTGTTACTGTCTCCTGTTCTTGTTTACATCGAATCTCTACTTCTCATTTCTAACACTTTTAGAGTTAGGAATGAAAGATTATGTTAAGTCCCTATTTGGTGATTTTTAGCAGGAGAAAATAAGAAAGATGGTACTGTTGAAATTTTCTCAAAATGAACGTCTGGAATTTTATTGTCCAAGTTCATCGTCTCCATCATTTCCAATTGGAACTATGTAAAGAAAAGAAAATTCATTGACAGATGATTTAGTTCTTCTAACTTTGCCCTTAACTAAAACAGTTATTTCCATCAGAAATAAGAAGAAAAGCATAATAGCTAAACAGTGCATTAGTGTTTTCACTTTTTCTTTAGTTCCTAGTGAACAAATAAATAGAAATAGATGATCTTTATTTTCCTTCAGTTTCAGAATATAACGAGTAAGAAACTTGCTTTTCGTCTTTGCTTTATGCAGTTTGATTTTATATTTATGCATCACTTTCTGCGTGATAATGTTTGACTAAATGAACCTTCTTTTTCTTGTTGCAGGAGAAGACAACCCCCTATTGACCAAAGGAAGGTAATTTGTGAATGCATTATGTGTCTGAGATATATAGTTTATGCATTTTTGTTCTGATATTATGTCTTTATACGAGCCCTTTTCTCTTATCTCAAGGATTTGTGTTGAATATCTTGTCTTCGCACAGTAAATATGACTTCTACAAACTACATTTTATAATCGTATAAGAATGAAAAGGGATATTTTATCTGATCTCTGGTCTTCTAGAATCCAACAAAGGCTTTTTTGTATTTCCCATCCTGCATTGAGAAATACTCTGGGAATGCCTTCAAAGAACTCTTTGCTTCCTGACTGGTCAGCATTTAGCTGCAGAAATGATAGATTGATTATTTTAAGTATTGGTTTATTAATTTTCATATCTGGATCTTCTCAGTCATTACTCTCGTCCTTCCCTTTTTTGGTTGCGAATAGTTTTTGCATGAACAAATAGGGATGTAAAATGTATTTAACTGGTCTGCTTCTTATGTTACTCCGCCTGATATATAAGTTTTCAGCCCTGATATTGTTGTTTCAGAATTCATGTATTTTTTTATATCAAGCTCTTGAGTTGGCCTTTTGCAGGACCAAGGAATTGGAAGAAACAATGATGTTGATGATTGGCAAAAGGTTAGGCAAATCCGTGACAAGTTTGAATATGACAGAGACAGGAGAATGAGGGAGAAAGGTCAGTTCACTTGTTCTAGACCGAGATGATGTTCTTTTGTACTTGGATTTTGTGTTGGTTGTTATATTTTGAATAGAATCATATATCAGTTAAATTCATCAACTATAGAGATTCACTCAAGCAATGAATTTACTGTATGGAACTTTATTATGACTAGATGTGGCTAAATTTGTGGGCTTGAAGTGTTGAATTTTAATGTTTATTGCTCTTTCAATTCAATATGACTTGGGTCATAATCATGTGTCTTCTAACTTGCAGCCTTTGCACCCATGAGTGGAGGAAATGATTTCAATATGCATGATTCAGGAAATTCGCCTTTCAATGCTAAGCAATATATTTCTGAAAGTGATGATGAATGACATAAAAGTTGTGAAGCTTTCTTGAAAGCAATTTCCATGCTTGTTATGAGGATCCTAGAAATTTCCATGTTTTGTAGGGGGTTGCATTGGCTTCAACGTTCACAATTGAAAATTTCTTTACTTGGTCTTATGATCTTGCTAGTTTGAAACGGAATGCAAAATTGTGAAGAAATTACAGGATGATATCATCTGCGAGCCTGTCGGCTTCATTGCTGCAAGCCACACCTATGCTGCTTCTTCTCTCCCCACAGCTGGTCTGGCGTGGTAGCTTTTTGGTAGTTGTAGTGCCTTGAAATGTATATATGTTTGGTTCTGTTATTTGAAGCTTTCTTTTTTGGCTAAATTCTGTAATTTGAAACCTGTTTGTTACTAAGTTGGATGGTCTGCTTCGGTGGGACTATAGAATAAGTTTTGTTAGTTAATCACACTTCAATGTCCAAAATTACGTATTTTCTTTAACATTTCCGTAATATTTTTTTATAGTTCTTTTTAGCGTTTCGTTTTTTTCTTTTCATTTTTTTTTTCATTTAGTAAGTTTTATTAATAAATCATTTTGTATGTTAAGAAGATTACGGAGGATGTTATAGACAATATGAATCGAAAAGAAGAGGGGTGTAAACGATCAAACTTATTAATTTTGGCTCTAGTTATATATAATAATTAAAATAAAGTAAAAAAATTATATATTCTGATTCGTTTGACTCGATAGGCCATTAAATTTGTATTAATGAGGCTTGAATTCGGTTTGTTTGTTTAGTAAGTTTAATTCGAGTTCGGTCAATAGCGAGTCCAAACCAAGCTTAGACTTATTTATACCCCTAAAAAAAGGCAAATGGCAATGCCACCAAATTATTTCCATTATTTATAAATAATTATTTATAGGACAAAACTAATTATGATACCAATTTATTGTATCTAAAACAAATAATGAGATAACACAAAAATAATAATGAAACCAATAGATAGAAGATAAAATTTACGTTGTTCGGTCAATTGACGTACGTCCACGGGCGAAAAGAAATAAATTCACTAACCCACTATGGAGAATTACAGTGTAGAGAATTACTCTTTCAAACCCATAAAACCCACTATAATTATTCTCAGAGAAATCCAACGAGAATGGCTTCCTATAATTGGGGTACTAGCCCATAGCTAGACAAATAGTCCAAAGCCTATATGTTTCTCCCAACTAACAAGCTTAACACAAATTCCTTTATATAGGGTGTATTATAATAATGTTTAATAATGATGGACGGGTAATAGAGAAACAAATCTACTAATTCATAATGTAGCGAATAATTCTCTTGAACCCACAAAGCCTAAAGGCACCAAACCCAACTACAACTGCTCTAACCAAACAAGAACAGCTTAGGCCTATAATTTGGCTACTAGCCCATAGCTAGACAAATTGTCCAAAACCTATATATTTCTCCCACAAAACTCCTTTTAAGAAGTTTCATAATCTTAATCAAGGCGAATTAGGAATCCAAATAAACATATTCTAAATCTTCAACTAGAATTATGAATATAAGTCAAATCCTAGCATCATTTTTAAAAAATTTTTATACTGTCCAACTAATTATATTTATCTTTTAGTACCCAATTATTCAAATGGTACTATTAGACAATAAAAGACAAGTACTTAACACATGACAACTTTTTTAAGAGTAAAATTATATTTATAGCATATTTTTATTGAAAAGACACTGAGGGCTTAACTAAATTTTTTTTAATCAAGTTTGACTTCTACATAAGAAAAATCCTAATGAAAAATAAATTTTTTTGAATCAAGTTTGATTCCTACATAAGAAAAATCCTAATGAAAAATAAGTACATGCTTTTACCTCTTAAAAAATAGCTATATGTGAGATATGTGCAATTTCTTGTAATAAATTACTGTATATGTATATAGGACTGTCAACATATCTAAACGAAACGGACTTTGCTTGGCGCTAATAATATTTCAACTGTTGAACGGCATATTGGGATTTGACTCGAAATGAGTTGTCCCTTCAAACCAAAGCAATGTGGAAATGAACAGCAACAAACCAAGAATGAATAAAAAGCTCGAATCCAGCCGACAGTAGGTCAGAAAAACCTTACTAAGTTTAGAGTAGTCATGACACACAATAGATTGCCTTTCGAGGCATCTCGGATTGCCCATTCATGAAATAGGGTGCAGGAGTTCGTACAGAACGTAATGTGAGATAGTTGTTCTAGTCGTCGGATCTTCTACTATTGAAAGAAAGAGCTCGAGTGGCTATCTTTTCCCTTGGATTCAAGCCCTCTGATCCCACTCTTTCTCAGTTACGTCGTCCCCTCATTTTCCCTAATTTGACTCTTAGCTACTCCTATCTGTTCCTGTTAGGGTTTTATCTGGTATAGCAGAATACCAGAAGGACAATTCCGAAGAAATGGTAAGATATGGTTAAGAGTTCTCGCAGATTCCCTGTACGAGAACTTATTCCACCAGTAGACCTTGGGCCTAAGCCTTAATGATAGCTGGTCCTAAAATGAAAATAAAGGGTCATGCTCTTATTCTTATTACTTGCGGGCTTGATTAGTCAGAGAAAGTTCCATAGTCCCTCTCGAGTATGAGCTGCTGAGCTTTGGCTCGGGGCGCCACTCATAGAAGCCCGACAGTGAGCATCCATTCGGGCTTAAGAAAGATGAGCGAACTAAGCTCACATTTGTTAGGGTCCAATTCGAACGGCTAGGCCCAAATAATTTTTTTTTATAAATAAATTAAAACAAAAGTTTTAAAAATAATGAAAAATTTTTAATTCCAAACTATTTCTTTCATTTAAATTTCATTATACATTTATAAAATTACATATTTAAAAAATTAATGTTATATACTTATATATAATTTACATACAAATTTGTACAAAATAATAAAAAAGTTCTTTCAAAATTTTATTTTATCGTAATATTTATTAAATTATTAATTACTTGTAATAGATAATTACAATATAATATATAAAATTATCGTATATAACGTGTATAATATAAAAAAATATAAATAGTAATGTATATGCGAGTTGAACTTGAATGGACCAAGCATATCTAAACTCAAATTCAATCCAAATTATTTTCGAATCTAACAAATAGACCCAACTGAAAATCAAATCGAGCGAGTCAGGTCTCGAAACGACTCAAACATATTAATACAGTCCTACATGTATATTAGTAGTTTGGTACTAAAAAAAATTTATTATACTATAGATTTAGGCATGCCATATGCATGATATGAATTGCCTTAAAAAAAAATTAGTTGGATGACGTGAAAAATGAATAAAAGATTATAATTACCATGCAAAATCGAAAATAGTTTCGTGGCATTTTAGCCATTTTCTCAAGAAAAAAAAAAAAAAGTAAAACAAAGGCAGGGTGGGATTGGATGTTGGGGCGGGGTTTGGTAAGAGAAAGACGTTCCTTCCTGAAATTCAAATCCAAAGAAAATCACCGGAAATCAGGTCCGGCCGGCGCCAAAGTATATGAATTATCTTTTCAGTCTTTGAGTCTTCATTATTGTCTCTAGTTTCCCCATACCCTCTCTTCCACTATCATTTCAGTTTCTGATCCATCTGAACTTCAAAAGATGAAATTCTACTAAACTCGGCTGTGAGCAAAATTACTCTTTTAACTGATTGTGCTTGGATCTGAATCCTTGAATTATTTTGCATCGAATGATTGCGAAAACAAGGAAGGAGAGGTATTATTAGTGTGTAAATTATGGGTAGCGGTGCGCGATTGTGCGCATTGTTGGGAGAATTGGGTTACCAAGGGCACGAGTCACTCGACCCAGACAGCTTCGAATGGCCTTTTCAATACGATGATGCTCGACCTATTCTTGATTGGCTTTGCTCCAGTCTTCGTCCCTCCAATGTTCTCTCACCTTCCGAGGTTTCCCAGTTACGTCTCCACTGTCCTTTTTTCTCATTTTCTTATTATTTTAAATGTGAAAGAATTATGAATTTGTACCTCTGTATATGAATGTGTATGCAAAGGGAAAGTTTTAATGCTGTTCCGTTAATGGGTTTTTGATTTTTCCGATTACAAATTCCTTCTTCTACATTATTTCTGTGTGGGGCGCGGGAATTTGACCTTGAGTGAGAGCAAGAGTTCACTTTCTAATTTTGGTTGATTTGAATTGGTAATTTCTGATAGAGAAGAGCAAACTTGATAATGCACAGAGTGTTTATTACTTAGAGGAGAGTGGACAAATTGACATGGCTTGTGGGTTTGTTCAATTTATTTATTTGTTTCAGCATACTTAAACCCAAAAGGCCTAACAGCACTGGTGTTATAGTTCATCTATTTTTGCCCTTTTGTAGATAATATCTTATGGATATCTAGTAGCGTATTTGCTCCTAGTCTGCAATTAGTTTCTATTAATAAGCATGCCATGTATTATTTCAGGTATGAGCAATTTCTGCAGGAGGGAAAGCTTTTGGAGGTGCAGACATCTCTATTTCTTGCTCCTTATTTCTTCCTTCCCCATTTTTATGTTACTAATGCTCCTCTTTCCATATCCTTGTCCTTTGTGGTGCTATGTGAGTGTAAACTGTCATAGATACTTATATTTCTTAATTTCCTGCTCTTTCAAGTCTATACTTCTATAATCTTTCTAGATTTTCGATCCTGTTTCTGTTGGACTACAAAGTTATTTTTGTGACACTCTCTTGCCTTGATTCTACTCTTTTCTTGTGGATAATGCTTTGATTCCTTGGTCTATTTGTAATAAACCCTTGAAGAACATTGCAGTTTTAATTATAGTATATTTTGGGCTGAGCAAAGAAATCAATGAATCATTTTTTCTTTGAATTGCTAAACTAAGACCATGTTTTGTTGAAATTGAGGTGTTTAAATAGCAATGTAGTGCTTAGAAATTACTAGTTCTATTTACTTATCCCTTGAGCTGAGGAATGATGAGTGCACAGTAGAAGCTACATTTTTACTGCACATCTTACTTACACATGCAAGTCACTTTTTTATGACTTGATTTCACAGGGGGAGGACCTAGATTTTGCTTATGACAGCATTTCAGCCTTTTCAACTCGTAGAGACAACCAGGAGGCAGTTTTTGGGACAGAGGAAGGGCTGAAAGATATAAGGTAACGGAGTGAACTGTGTTTGGATCATATCCTTCCATCTTATAGCAATGGGAATCAGTATGCTAGTTAACGGGAAGAGGTTTGGAGTCGAAATTATCAGATTTAGGATTGTGTGTAATTGCGTTATGTTGTTATGTTCATCTTAGCAAGTCTTATTAAGTTGTGAAGGGCCACAAACTGTTAGTTAAGTAGGATCTTTTGCTTCCTATTAGTTTATGAATGTCTTACAGTTGAATGCCCTATAACTATAATTTGCGACTTATGGAGTTGCTTTTGTGATCTAAGCTTCATATTTATGGTTAAGCTTTGACTCATCAGCCCTGAATATCCGATAATATTGATAGCAGGAAAATGGGATTTGGTGGATAATATTTGTGGATCCAGTGTTCGTGAGGTCTTCTTACATTCATTCTACTATCCATGGTTTCTTATGTCCAGGGATGATACTATAGCCCTGAGGGCTGAAGCTTTGCAGTTACAAAAGCAACTAAGACTTTTGGAATCTCAATATGATATGCTCACAGGGCCAGCGTCAGCATTAAGTCAAGGAAGAAGAGCGCGCATAGCAGCCACTTCTGTTGTTAATGGACAATTGGCAGCTATCGACGATAGCCTCTCAGCAAGGAACTTAGAGGTGTGCTAAATTGAATTTGGTTCCAATTACTTCATGTTGGGACCTTATCAATAAGTTCTTTCAGGCTCAGTGTTTTTTTTATTTTTTCTTTTGCATTCTTTACCAACCTTACCTGTCCTATGCATTTTATATGGTGGTCAGTAGCAGGTATTGGTTTACCGATTTATTCAACATTACTGCCAATTTCTAACATAGTTAGAAGTACAAGAAACTTAATTGTTCGTGGAATTGGTGGGGAAACATTTTTCGTTTTGGCTTCCAACCCTGCTCTAGAAAGTAGTCATAGAGAACTCGTGAAACTTGGTTATTTTCTTTCTTATATTGGACTCCCATGAAAGTCCATGATATATCTTTTGGTCATCAGGTCTCAATTGACCAAGTATAGGTTTTGAGGGATTCTTCTTTAATTTGTTGCTTTCATATGGTTCTCTGACGTTTAAGATTTTTGTCAAAGACTTTGAAATTAATCTAGAAAATAAAGCTTCCTATGAGGAAAGGCCCCTTATTTGATGCAAAAGTTGACTGCTGTCTTTCATATTAGATAAAAGGAAGATGCTGATTTTGAAGCAGTTCAGTAGGTTCTTAAATACTTGTTTTCCGTATAACAGAATTCTCCTTCTATACCACAAGTATCATGCTACTAAATTTGTTTCAGATATTCAATAAGCTTCTCAAGGAATATTAGAGAACCCGTGATAGAAATTCTCGAATTCTTTCAACAAATATATATAAATAAATTAATGTTGTACTTCTGATACTTTCAAATATCTTTGGAATATATTGTAGTGGATTGGCTTGTGTCCTTTTCAGTCTAATACTATGTTAATGCCTAGCCATCAACTGGAGTATTACAGGGCTGCCCAAGTTAACTAAAGCAGTCTTTCTTAAACGTATCAGAAGCAAGCTGCAGCTTTTATACCAGTGCTTATGCTCTGACTTCTTTTCTCAGAATCATATACCAACCTGACGGAATCATGTCCATGAATGCTTTTCCATTCTTCCTCATGTTCTGTTGATTCCCAATCCAAAGTGCTAGTTACTTATGTTTGTTATTGGACTCTGGAACTCCTGTCCTCCTTTCAATTTTCTATGCACACTTTTGTTTGTTTATCCTGCATTCTCTTTAAGGGAAAAGTGAAATCATGTGGTTGCTTCTAAAGTTTTGTAAATTGTTTGATCCGTCCTTCAGATGAATGCAGTCTTGGGAAAGATGGCTTCCACGGCGCAAGAGTTGGCTCATTATCATTCAGGGGATGGTACCGTTTGGCTTTACAGTTTATTCACTAATATTTTAATGAATTAGAATTGAGCAAGAGTTACTGGTATCTTATTAGGTAATGCATTTTTTGCCTGCAGAAGATGGCATTTATCTAGCTTACTCTGACTTTCATCAGTATTTGCTTGTGGATGCATCTTGTATGAAGGAGCTAAACCAATGGTTTGATAAACAACTGGACACGGTACTTTTACCTCTGAATTAATGTTTTCTATATATAAGTAACGTTTTATAATAGCCTCTAGTAATGCCATTTTGATTATGCTTATTGAAGTTTAACATAGAACCATTATCTGCAATGATAGTGAGACGGAGATGAAACTGTGGACCTTCTTTAAAAGCTGCTTCCTATCTTTAGACACGTTCATCAAGGAAGAGCAACATATGTTAATAGTCTATTAAGAGCAGGGAAGATAGGCTTGTCATATTAGTTAATTTTGAAACATGAATTCAAGAGGAAAGTTGAAGATTTTGCTACTGCCTGTTTTAGTGTTCTAGTACTTAAAAAGGGAAGTGATATTTTATGATTAATCTCCATTGTAGGTAATGAAATTTGTTCTAGGATGAAGGAAGAGTGATAACTTCTAATTTGGTAATGAGAAAGTGTTTAGTGCATACCTGGGAAGGTTTGGGAGCATATCCCTGGATGGGTTTGGAACTTTGCGACTAGTAGAATTGCTTTCTTACTCTTACTTTTAGATTTGATGAGTTGTTTGTCTTTTGGACTGAACTGATTTGACAGGTTGTTCAGAGGCCTTTAGTATATTAAAGGGAAAAAGGACCAAAGAAAGATATTTATATCTCATTTTATTCATTCTCCCCTTTGTTCTGAATTTTTCTGCTGCTGAGATTTGTTGCTATCATTAAAATAGAAGGATTAAGTATGTGGAATGATAAATCTCCCAAATTTCTTTTGAACTCTTCAGATTATCTTATTTTGCTGCTCTATTAGGGTCCTTACAGATTAGTTGCTGAAGAGGGCAAATCGAAATGTTCATGGGTCAGCTTGGATGAGATCTCAAATGTCTTGGTACGAGGTGTGCACCATCCTCTCTCTAAATTATGCCTTTTTCTCTAAGATGATTCTTGTCCTGAGAATTGGATTTTATTCTTTGTCGACCGTTTTAGGAATAATTTGCATCATCAGTCTTGTAATAGAGCTATTATCTATGCTCATATCTTTTATGTGTATCTATAGTGAATATTGATAGAGGAGCAAGATATAGTTTCATATTTTCTGCTCTGGTTTAGGCAGTTGATATGAGCATGTGTATTCTTCAAAGATTGTTATTCAGCTCATGGGGCAAACTGTCTAGAGAATGGTCCTAGATACACGTGGGCTGCTCTAAACACATATAATGTTCTATCCATTGCTTGATACACTACAGGTTTTGACACCCTCCTTTTTTGTTATGCATGGCAGATCCAGAGAAGTCACAGCATCAGCGTGTTTCTGAATTGCAACGTTTGCGGTCCATGTATGTGGTTTACTTTTGCAGTCCATAAAATGAGTTTTTTTATCATTTTGTGCTACTTAGAGGGACCATTGCCCTGTCAAAATTGTGAATATATTCCGAATGTTGAAAGGTCATCTTTTTTGCTAATACCATGGATACATAACTTAGATGTGGCTCTTTTCAACATAGCGATACACATCTCTTTATTTTAGCCTCCTCTTGCCTATATTCTCATTTTGGTCTTTCTATCTCTGTTGCCGTTTTTGCCTGCTTTCCATGTGTATTTGGCATCTTCAATGTGGATATCTCTACAACAGGAAAAATATGCTACTTGTTCTTTTATGATTCATATCTTGGTCATCATGGCTCATCATTTGGTGATCGATGCAGATTTGGAACAAGTGAAAGGCAATGGGTAGAAGCTCAAGTTGAAAATTCTAAGCAGCAAGCAGTTCTTACGACCCTTAAAGGTCAAGTAACAGCAGATGAAGCCCACATTCATCTTGACCTTCATTCTCTGAGGTAAATGTTCTCCAGTTCTAAAGTTAAAATATCTTTTAATGCTTTCTTCTTCTCTTTGTTGATATGGTTTACGAACGAAATATACCTAGTTCATTTTCTAGTTTTGGAATTTGGTGAGGATGTGAACTCTGACGTCATTTTTCATTATGAATCTACTCTGATATATAATTCAGTAACTAAGACCTTGCAAAATGCTTATTTACCACAAAAATTTGGAACTGCATATCCATTTGAAAGGATTGATGAATTTTCTTCCCTGTTGCAAATTTTTGGATTTGTTGTTGTGTCATCCTATGACCAGTAACCCCTACTTGAAAGAGCCCTTCAGTTCCGACGAGGAGAAAGAATCCTATTTTCACACCATTTCTTGATAGCTAAGAGACCAAGAGGAAACCTAATTTTAGTACAGTTCTGTTTCTTCCATTCTTAAACATCAGATACACTTTAATTTGATCGGCCTGCTTGCATTAGGCATTTCTAATGAGAGGACTTGGATGTTTTTGGGTATTCGTTGAAATATTGGTGTCCAAATCACTGTGTTTACCTGTGGAAATCAACTTAATGTAGGGAGTCATGCTGCTGTCCAGGTGCAGGGGGATGGCCTTCTGTCCTTTTATCCTTCCAAAAGGCTTCTATTATTTCTTTAGTAATTGTGCTGTTTCAAATTACATGGAACATTGATGCACATGCCTGAACAGAATACATGAAACCTGTTTCAAGATTACAGTTACTAATGCTTGCTAAAATTTTCCACTGAGCAGGAGAAAGCATGCTGAATTGGCGGGAGAACTTTCAAACCTGTACAGGAGAGAGGAAAAATTATTATCTGAGGTTGGCATCTGCAGATTTTAAGAGTTCTTATTCCATTTTCACCATATTGGTTCTAGACTCCCCCCTAAAAAATTTAAAACTCAGGGAAATCAATTGCTGGCTTTCAAAGGTTATACTATTTGTCGTGTCAGCATAATCGGTCCTACAATACATTTATTTCTCCACATGTTTAAGGAATGGGAAAAGTTATTTCGGACCAAATGCTCTTTTCCCCTTTTTAATCTTCCACCACAGTTCTATGAAAATAGACTGACCTTCAGTCTAAAACTTCTGTCTGCCTCGATGATAACATTTAAACGAATGCTATTGTGCACTAACCTATCTGATTGGTTTACTTATCTCCTAACTGCTAAGGGGCCTTTTAATATCTTATTAAGTTTTGGCTTTGGCCCTCTGTGTGAGGATTACTCTCTTATATTTCTTACTGAAATACTTCCTTCAGACTGTTCCGGATCTTTGTTGGGAGTTGGCTCAACTACAGGACACTTATATCTTGCAAGGTATTAAACAACATTAGTTCTTTCCTTTTCTTGCTCGAGTAAATGATGGTGAGAACTTGTCTAGTGCTGTTACGCTTGTATCTAACATGGTACCATTTTGCTACTTGATTGTGTAGGTGATTATGATCTTAAGGTCATGCGCCAAGAATTCTATATTAATCGACAAAAAACGGTATGTTTAGTCTATATGATGCCCTTTCAGTGTTTTCACGTGTCTTAAGATTTCAAAGACTAGCAGTTGCTTTCTGAAACTAGATAGTTTGGAACTAAGAAATGGGATTGATTGCATGAAGTCCGGGATTGTACCTTAGCATAATAACATAATCATATGGATCTTAGTTTGGGGAGATGTTAATGCATTGTATTTCTGATCATTTGAGTCATTGATATTATGGTGCAAACTGCATGATAAGTACTCTAGCAGAGACATGAATTTGTATCTTACTAGAGAGGAATTGAATCTTCCAACTCTTTTGTTGGCGAAAATATGTGCTGTGAAACTCTTTTATTTTATTTCATTTTTGGTAAGTTACTGCAAAACTTTTCTCTTATGTGATTTCTAAGTGTTAAGAAGCTCCGTTATTGAATTTGTTCTCTACCTTGCATATAGACCAATATGTTTCCTCTTATTTGGAATGATGTGTCCTTGCTCCTGCTTTTGTAGTTCATAAATCATCTGGTCAATCAGCTTGCTAGACATCAGTTTCTGAAAATAGCATGTCAGCTGGAAAAGAAGACCATGCTTGGAGCTTACTCTTTACTGAAAGTTATAGAGTCAGAGCTGCAAGGGTACTTGTCCGCAGCAAAAAGCCGAGTGGTATGAAGGCACTTGTATTGCTATGATCATAGGGATTGGAAGTTTGTCAAAAGTTAATGTACTGTTATTGATTGCATGATGACCTTATTTTATAGCTCGCTCATGTGGAGCTCATTAAGATAATGCATTATTACAGGGTCGTTGTCTGGCATTGATTCAAGCTTCATCTGATGTACAAGAGCAAGGAGCTGTGGATGACCGTGATACATTTCTTCATGGAGTTAGAGACCTTTTAAGTATTTATTCAAGTAACTACTCTGGCCTTTTCCCTGCTGGATGCTTTTCTAGTAAGTGAACCATAGCTAACAATTGAAAGATTTTACTGCATTTAGATGCCCAAGGTGGTTTATCAACATATGTATCAGCACCGGGTCTTGTTCAGCAGATATCTGGCCTTCATTCAGATTTGATGACCTTGCAGTCTGAGCTAGAACATGCGCTACCAGAAGACAGAAACAGATGTATCAACGAGCTGTAAGTCACCATTATGACCTTATTTATGGTACTTCCTAAGTCGCACTTTTAATCTTCTAGTTCAACATTTTTGCAATGTGGCTATAACTGCTTGGTAAGACATCTTTGGGGACTTTGCCTTCTCACGTAGAATTTGACAACCCAAGCAACTGATGAAAAGGTTCTCGGAATTAGAGAACAGCAATGTTTATTCCTAATCTCTTTTCATGCGGAAGACTTCTTAATCGTGCATGGTTATATATTGTACACAGCTAGGGCTGTGTTCCCTCCCAGTCATCTTTACCGGACATAAAATAAAAATGCAAAAAAAGGATGCTAATTATGTGGATTCAGAGTCACCAAAGGCCTCACATCTTTCTTTGTGTTTTTCCTTATTGAATGTATCAGGTGTACACTTGTTCAAAGTTTGCAGCAATTATTATTTGCATCATCGACAACTGCCCAACCTATATTAACACCTCGGGTATTGTTTAGTAGCTCAAAATTCATGTCCCTCTAAATGTTTTAAGCTGATTCATGTTTGATACTGCAACCTTCTTGCTAAATCTTGATTACTTTCCAGGTACTAATGACGGAACTCGATGAAATGGAAAAGGCCAATGCAAAGCTAGCAGGTGCAGTTGAAGAAGTGACATTGGAGCATAACAAAAAGAAAGAGGTAACTCTCGACTTTCTTCACTCAAGTTCTACTGATACAATTATTTCTTTCCAACTTTGGCTGATAATGAAGTAAAAGGTTAGAATTTTTTCTTGAAAAACCAATGTATGCATAACTCTGATCTTCAATGACAATGCTGTTTATTCTAATAATTGGATGCTGAATGTTTATAGAAAAATCCTCTAGGAAAGTAGCCTTCCATATTTCTACACTTTGCAGAACCGGTTGAGCTATGCTCATGTGGGCATAATCTTCTATATTTCTCGTTGACATTGGAGTTGGAGGAACAAACCACTTCACTTTCCTTTTCTCGAAAAATTCCCCAAAACAACTGGAAAACTTAACCAAAGAATGCTTGTTGTTTCTGGATTACAGATTGTAAAGCATCATTCACAAGAGATGGCAGTTCAAAGGCGGGTTTTTGTAGACTTCTTCTGCAATCCAGATCGTTTAAGGAACCAAGTTAGGGAGCTGACTGCTCGAGTTAGGGCTCTGCAAGCATCATAGATTCCTCCCGGGCGCAATCTATACAAATATCTGTATCTATTATTACAGCTTGTAATTGAAATTATGTTTTATGACTTCATTCCTCTTGCTGGAATACAAACAGTTTTTTTGTCATCCTTTCACTAGTAAGGTGAAGATTGGTTTGCTGCCTGTTTAGTGGCCCCTTCTGTGCAACCTGCATAATATAGACTATCCCGTTTCATATTAACCTTGTATTTATTGTACAGTTTCCAGTGATTCAGTAACAGGGGTACCTTAGTTTATTTATATGTACTAAGCTTTTTATTTATCATTGATATTTAAGATGACTAAACAAGGACCAAGAGCTCATGGAACTTTTGGCAAAGTTTCTAATGAAGGAAAAACATAGCAATGAGTATATATAAATATATGCTCATTGTCCGTTTTTGAGCATATAATGATTCTTGATTATTTATTATATTTACTTTGAAATTAATTTTGAAAAAAGAGGGCCATAATATGGTAGTGCCCTCTAGAATTCCATGAGCTCCACAAAACAGACACTAATTGGATATTCTAGTTGGTAATATACGAGCCTATTCAATGGAATATGCACAAGTGAATGGTGGCTGGCTGAATTCAATTAATTCTTGTCGCCTGAGAATATCGTGGTTTGGTTGGCGATGGCAGCAGCAGTGGCTGCGTCCCTAGCAAATCTTGATAAACCGATGGTGGTTTGAGTGGTGGTTTTGGTTTTCCTTGTGTGGGTGACAGCCGGAGAGTCTCTCCTGTGGAGGCGGCACCTGAAAGATCCCGGATGGCTTGTAGGCGAGCATATGCAGGGCTTCCTGCTTTGATTCTTGCCTAAAACCGTCTTCTTCGTAATCTCAGCAGCAGATGTTTGTTTTCCTTGGCACGCACTTGCATGCCTTATTAAACAACAAATATATACAAACATACAAATTATTTATAATTATCAAAATATCTGTCACTTTTATAAATAAAAAAATATTAAATAACATTTTTTCAATATATACACTTCGTATGAAAGAAAAATACCCATTAACAGTTATAGACTTTCAAAATATTACGAAGTTTTATAATAATTTTCTCATGTAGAGCTTTTGATAAACATAAAACAAGATGTTTATTTTTTAAGAAAATAAAAATTATAAAATCGAATAAAGCTATAATTACCAGAAAGTGGAGGTTGAGGAATCTTCCATCGCCAATGGCGCCGCCGCCACTCCCATTGAAGATGATAAGGAGAAAGAGAGAGTAGACTTAATTTGAAGAAGATAAATCAGATAATAATTATCTGATTAGAGTTATATATAAAGGAGAGGGAAGAGGAAGAGATATTGTAGTGAGTGAGGAATTAGAGTCAATGAAGGAATCTAATTTTAAATTTAGATCGGATTAATTAGTGGGATCCAAATATAATTAGGAGATTAATTCTCATGTAAATACGTATATTTTTTTTTAGAGAAAAGGTAATTTATCTCAATAATTATTTAAGGATTTGAATTGAATCTTGGACTTATATTTGGATAGGGATAAAACCAATCCTATTTTTTAAATTATAAATAAACAATTATCCATATTTATTTACCACTTTCTAAAAGTAAAAAAATAAATCCCACTCTCACATCCGGCCATTGTAATACATGCGCATGCACAGAAACCAACCAAAAATTCCACAAAGTACTTCAGATTTTTTAGGCGATTTCAAACTTTTAAACTCTGAAGCCTTCTCTTTAGCTTCAGTTTCTTGTTGTTTCTTCAATTTTGCGATAAAAAATAATCGAAATGAGTTCTTTAAATAACGATTCTTCAAGCAATAACACATAATAAATCTTCAAAACTATCAATAATTACAACAGTTTAGCGAAGTAGTTCCCATCTTATATATATATATATAACCCCTTGGTATCAGAGCCAAAGGGGATGTAAGGTAGTGGCTTAATTAATTTAGTTTATATTATGTGGTTTATTAAACTGTCTTCCCAAGGGAAGCTATTTAACTTAGATCTTCTGGATCTGTATCTTGTATAACGTTTTTGCATAGATCTAAAACATTTGAATAATTATATCTAATAACAGGAAAGAGATCTGGTTTTCAAATCTAAACTATAGGTGTTTCATTGAGTGAAATATATTATTTATTCGAAAGTCCTAAGTGACGAGATTTATCTCAATGGCTGTTTTAGATCGATTTTACTTAAAATTAGATCTATACTTTAACCCGTACACAATGCACATATCTTTTGATGCAACTAAGAAGTTTAATTATTCTCCATAATATAAACTAAATAACCTTCGTCCTATTTTACTAAACTTGAAGGTTATGATTATCTTGTCTAAGGGAATTTTTACATTCAATTGATTATCAGTTATCCTATTTTTTTTATCTTACTTATTCACTACTCTGCATCATGTCTTCTTTTATTCGCTCTTCCTCTGAAGCCTTATCTTCCTGCTGCTCTTCAATAGCTGCATCTCTACAACCTTCAACAAAATTAAAAGAAGAGATCAATTTCAGTGAAATACCAAAACATCATTTCAGTGAAATTTACATATCTCCAAATTGGTCACTAACCAGTGATTACATCATCCGTACTGTGGCGCAAACAATTAAAATGGATTCTAAATGTATGGAGATTAGAGCGAAATATATGCACAAAATTACCATGTCTAGAATGAAAAATGTAGCATCAATTTTCTACAATACCCCAATTCCCTAAAATATCTTGAAGTTATATGATATAATGTTTAAAATGAAAGTTTAATACATTTTCCAATCTTATACTATAATTATGTTTAGAAATACTACCAACTTTATCATTGATTTACACGACATATTGAAGTATCATAAATGCACTCCGAATTTAAAAATTAGGCGCTGTTAGTTAAAAAAGTAGACACTCTTACTTATAAAACTAGGCAGTCCTAATTTAAAATTTGGCATTCTTAATTTTCAAACTAAGTATCCCCAATTATAAACCTAGGCATTCCTAATTTGAAAACTAGGGACTGTTAATTATAAAAGTAGCACACATATTTACAGAAACATTTGACATACAAAACTAATATCAAAACCCCACAAAATAAAAATTAAAGTATCATTAAAAGAAATAAAGTAATGAAATTACAAAATCTACATAAAATTTATGAATGGCTGCAAGCTATTTGAAAGTTCCCCATTGCTAGAGTTTGATATTCCTAAACTTCATTATTCATAGAAAAATTGGACAACCATTTTAATCCTTGAAGCATGCGTTAAAGAACTCTTCTTCTTCCCTCTTGCTTGATTGTACTTTATCTCGACAATGCTCTTCTTTCTTATATTACGTTCTCCTATAAACTATGTATTATTAGTTATAAAAGTAGGCACTCTTAGTAATAAAAATAGGCATTCTCACTTATAAAAGTATACACTACCTACAACAGAGCATAAAAAACATAATAAATTATAATGAAACAAACCCATGCCATATTACAATTAATACAATGTTGAAAACACAATTTACATTAGATCCAACAAAAAAGCATATGAAAAAAACAACAAATCAGAAAATTTGAAGATTTCAATTGTAATAAACATAGGCACTATCATTTCAAAAACTAGACACTTATAGTTAAAAAAGTAAGCACTCATAGTTATAAAAGTAGGCATTACTTACTACAGACATTCAAATACATAAGAAATTATAATGAAACAATCTCCAACTTTATTAGAAGTAATATAATATTGAAAAAAACTTAACAATAAACCCAACTAAAAGCATCTAAATATACAAAAAAAAAAAAATGAAATGCTACTGGTCATAACCATAGGCACTACTAGTTTCAAAACTATGTACTTCTACTTATAAAACTAGGCACACATATATTTAGTAACCCATAAATTACAAACAACAAACAAAGCGGAAAAATCAACAATGGTATAAATTGCCGAATAAAGCTCTTTTTCCCAACTTAGGATCGTTTAATACATTCTCTAATACTCTCTAATATACTTCCTTAAATAATAACTTTCCCTTATGGTTTATCTTTTAGAGTTTATCCTTTATTCTATAAGATTTATATTAATAAAACTATTATAAAAAGTGTGTATTAAAGAGTGTGCTAGAAGATTAGACTATGTTCTAGATGATCCGATCACTTTTTTCCATCCCATTGTCTGGGTGAAGAATTATGACAATTCATTTTTTAAAATTATTATTGAATGTCTGAATATATATATAGATATATATACATATTTTTAAAAGATGTGTAAATATAATGAAAGTTTATAATTTATAACTTAAATATCTCTCGTAGTAAATACATAATAAATAGTAAATATTAAAAAATTAATTGTCAAAATAAAACATTTAATCAATATATAAATATGTTATAATAAAATAAATAAAAACAAAAAAAAACTTTGTATATTATTAGATTGGTACATTACAATGATTATTCTTTTAATTTTTTTCGCCTATTATAATATGATAATTAGTTTAGCATTCATAGTTTCTCCTAAACAGTTATTTTCTTGAGTATGAAAAAGTATTTTTCACTTCTTCCCATGGTGGATTTTTATACCTTTCCAACATTAGATTTGTACACCAAACATTAAAAAGAAATTTAGAAAGTAATTCAATTTCATTATATCAATTTGTTTTATTATTATAGTTCAACAATTTCCATATAATCTTAAATTTTATAAAATTTATTAAACGTAATAATATATATTATATATTTATTCTTTTATTAAGTGTTTTTGAATAACCCTTATTAAATATCTACATATAGCATATATAACATATGTACTATATATAAGAGATACACTTAAAAGAAAATATATACGCCGTATTATATATATATATATATGATAGAATTTCAAAGGTAGGACTTTGTAACCCTAAATACCGGTTGGCTATTCCTTAGCAAAACGTGACAAGCCAGTCTGTGTTTTCTTATTACTAGTTTTGTCCTTATTAACGTTGTTGTTTTTGTCTCTATGGAGACTGCACTTGAAAGATCCTGGATGGTTTGTTGGTGAACAAAGGCACAGCTTCTTGCCGTTGCCGCCGCTGCCATCCGATGAACCTGATTTCTTCTTCTCTGTTACACCCTTCTTTCCAATTTCCTCTGCCGCACTTTTCTCCTTTTTCTTTGATGAAGATGATGATGATTTCCAGCTCGCCATCATACTATTGTTCCTGTATATATGTATCGGCACATGTTAATACAAATAAAATTATTAAATTTTAATTTAATAAATCTTATAAGAGTGTTAAAATCTACAACCAAATGATGCACGAAACGAAAAAGAAAAGTTGGGATACGTAAGTTATGTCAACCGGGTCATTTATATATAAAAAGGAGAAGAGGAAGGGTTGATTTGAATATTAATACTCTTTAATTATGTTTAGTAGTTAATTACTATTAAATGAGGATTAATATTGTTAATTTGGGACGTGATAGTAGGATCATCCTTGTTATTTGAAATTAATTATGGACATGGGAATTCACTTTAATTGAATTAAAAAGGATTTATTGTTGGATTAATTACTTCCTTTTTGGACACTACTTTTGTTCAATGTATTTTGTCTGATACTTTGAATCACTACATTCTCATATTCTTTTGAAATTAAGGATGGTGGGGTCATGTGCACGAAGGATTTCGTCTTTTGTTACTAAGAATGGGAAGCTCATTTAATTTTGAAATTAAGGGTGATTTCTTTTTTTGAACATAATAAGATAAATTTTCATCCTCAAATAAAAACTTAATATGAATAACATCTATAATTATTTTAAGAATTTTTCTAAAAGGTATCTCAAGAAATCTATTAACTTAAATTATATCTTTCCTGATATTTAATAATTTCTTATAAAGCTTTAAGTTTTGCAACAATTATTGAACTTGAATTAGTGTATATAATAAGTTTGCTTTATCTATATTAACGAAATACATTAATTAGATGAACCTTATTTTAATTTATTTAAAGCTCTTTCATTTCTCATAAATATTAGATTTTATTAAATTCTAATAAAATTAAAATTAAAAAATATGAATATTAAATTTCACAAAATCTCTTTTATTTAACTTTTTTTACTAGGTCTCTTTAATTCATCTTTTTATTAATAAAACGATAAGAAACAATAAAATCAACAGGCGAAATTAAGTGAGCACCTCCAAATAGCATAACTAGATATCTTTCTTGATATATCATGCGAAGTATTATAAGTAAAGTTAAAAAATCAAATCATTAGACCACCTACAGTCCATTTTTATTTAATTGAATTCCATCTGTTAAATAACTTTTTATTAGAAAGAAAAGGAATTGGCCAATGGTGGTGGGCCGAGGACTGCAAAAAGAATTCAACGTATGACAGTACATTGTGGTATTTGTCCGTATGATTCTTTCCGCTCCACTGGGCTCCTTTTTCTTTTTCATTTTTTTTTTTTTTTGAGATTCTACTACTGGGCTATTTACTGGACTAATGACCAAAATTCACAACCTGCCAAACTCGGCCCATTTTATGAGGCTAAATTCGTAAGGGACCACTCTACTCTTTGACCAAAACATCTTTGTTCCCTCTCTGCCCCTTCCCTTTTTAACCATTTCCTTTCCCAGTTTTCCTTTTTACAAAGCTCCAACACTGATTGCAATTAATTTCAAATCCTAGGGTAAAGTCTCTACTTTTCCTCTCGTAACCCAATATTTAAAATTTATCGACTAATTCGAAAAGAATTAGAGAACACAAGTTTTTCAAATAATAACACAAGACAAAGCAGATACAAGATATTAAATTACTTTCAAACTTTTCAATTGATATGTCAAATAAAAGTATTTAAACTAAGAAGATCATGTAATTGGACCACAAACCTCTAGTCCTTTTCCTCCCTTTACACGCCTATAATAACAACTGCATTGCCAAAAACTGTAAAAAGCGTGTTAAAACAAACTAAAGTCGTTTACTTTTGGAACATATAGGCCCGATTACATATTCCCTTTCAACTTCTTTCTATCCACAAATGCCATTTCAAGATTCCTGTCATTTTTGTGTTTCCCATTTCATGTTCTTGATCAATATAAAAGTAATGGAAAATTTTGTTATAAACTTGTTTCTAAAACTAAATTAGACCACATTACACGCACGCTTTCTTAATATCTTAAATTTTTTGTACCCATAAATAGTGGCATAATTCACAAAACAAAAAATAATTTACCAAGTTTTAAAAGTTTAAATCTTGATATAATATGATTTTTAAAATTTATTTTTTTTCATAGTTCTTAAACAATTTATAGTAATTCAAAAAAATAATCTAGCTCTCATAAAAAATAAACACATGATTTGCTCTCAATAGTATTTCTTTTCTAAATAAAACCGAAAGAGTCTTTTGGGCCTTTTATCTGACCTCTAAATTCTAAACATGAAATATAAATCTTTTAACTTATTTCTCATTCGTTCTAAAAATGAACCAAAATTAAAAATTTTAGACTTCTATTTAATCCCGCTCTAAGTCATTCTCTCGAACAAAAACAGCCTAATTTGGAAAAAACAAAAACTGCATTCCTCAAAATATTATATATTACGGACATTTTTTAAGAATCAAAATAACTAATAATTCCTATTTTTATTTTATCACTTATAAAAAATACGTACTTTGACAAGAAGTTGAAATGTTTACCAAAAAGATTTATTAAATTATCCTAAACTATCTAATGATATTCATAATAGCAGAAAATAAATTTTATGAAGATAAATCATTTTTCCTTCACAAAACAAATCATTTAAACTGAAGTAGATGCCATGGGAGCACAATACTGAAGTTATCATCATGTTTATATAGATCAAGAACATGAAATGAGGATAAGTTATAGTAATAATGAACGAAACATCACTTTTTTTTTCGTTTTTTTTTCTGGAAAACATCAATCAATGAAGGCACAGTTCTGATGCGATTATTATTATAAATATTGAGGAGAGAGGTGGCAGAAATAAATAGAGCTTTTTGAACACCAATTTCCACAATATTGTTCCCAAGCCTGTCTGCCTGTTTCCTTCACTTTTTCACTCTCATTTTAACAACAAAATAGAAAGCCAAAGCCACCATACATAAACAAAAAAGAAATACTACTACTTAGTTTGCTACTGCCACTCTCTTCTCTTCATCATATAGGAAGGAACCAGTAAACCTGGTTCACCTTCACCAACAACACCACCATTGTTATCATTATCATATCATATCTATATATTATAGCCTTCCCAACTGCTTCCATTCCGGCATCTAGAGTAACAAGGACTCAGCCTGATCGCGAACTTCAAATTTTGATTTTTTGTTCCATTTTGATTATGTACGAAATATTGTAGTAATATATAAGGGTTCTTCAACACATTGGCCTCAAGCAGCTAGAAAAAAAGCCCCATCCCTTCTTCTGCAGAAAAGAAATAAAGTTTTAAAGGGTTGAATTAGCACATATATTTAGGCCTTTTTTTTTTTGTAATAGCACAAAAGAACAACTTTAATAATTAACACTTTGATAATAGACTTTTTAAAGAAAAGCATAATTATCCTTTGCTTTTATGAAAGATTTCAACCAATAAATAAACCTTTTCCTTTTTAATCAATTAAAGAACCTCACATGAGAGTGATGAAGACATGCTTTTGTTGGACTTCATGAGAGATTCAGAACATTAAAGATGGGTCACATGAAGAATCCACTTAAGTGCAGTCACCCCCCTCCCCTCATCTCCCCACTTAAGTGAAATAAATCCCTTGTATCAAATCATAACACCCCTAAGCATTATATGACTTAAGGTATATGACTTAAGTATCTCCAAATCATTAAACTAAATTCGGTGACATCCCTCTGTAAATTTAGTGTTCTTGGTGTTATTCCAAGTCAAGAAGTTGATATCCTCGTATAAATGGGTCTATAATTGAATTTCCTTTTTTGCCGATATTGTTTCAGAAGGTTGGTTAGGCATGACAATGACATTAAAGAAATAAACCTATTGCCCGTGCTGAACAATGTCAGAGATGGCTCCAAAAATTAAACCCTTTTGCCTCATGAGTCGACTTACCAAAAAAAAGCTGAAAAGAAAAAATAATAATTTGACAGTCTTACCCTTCTGGGCTTTGAATGAAGGAGTTCTGGAGAAATCTTGTACAAATCTTCATCCACAGCTTTTGGTGCCCTTCTCGGAGGAGACGGCGGGGGTGGACTCGGCGGCTGCTTCACTCCACCGCGTTCGCAGTCGCAGACCACCCATGATTCCCCTCCTTTTGTTCCTTTTACCTTCAAATTAATCACCATAATAAGAAATCCAATTGGTCAATTTTCCGCTGTAAAATTTGTTGATTGAGAATTTGAAAATGAGTTGAAATTAAATTACCCTGCGGCGAGGAACAACAATCATGGTGGGAGTAAGAACATCATTCTCATACAAATCACCAGCAACGTACAAATCCCGATCCTGATCAGGGTAAGTGTAGCGAAGTAGCCCAGCTTGCCTTGCCGATTCAAAGCACTGCGTGAATGGCAGATCTTCATTGCAATCCCAGCTACCAAAAGCCGGGACATGACTCCTCTTGAAATAATAATCCTGTACCGCCCAAATGCCCAACAAAATTCAAAAACAAAATCATCAGAAAACAGAAATTCCTTCGATGATTATATTGAAATTTGGCATTCAAAACCAATAACAGAGAGAAATTCTTAGTACCTCCATAGTTGGTTGTGGTTAGCAAGAAAGAAGTATATGGAATTTCGCAAATTGGCTCTCGAAATCAAAGACCCTTCTGGTAAAAATGAATGATGGGGTGGGGAATTTAAACAGAACAGAAAAGAGAGAGAAGGGGAGTGTTGAAATTTGTCATGCCTGTGGAATCGTCATACTTGGTGGGGGAGGGGGCGGGGGGTTCTTAAAGAAGTAAGAGAGAGGAGAGAAGGGAATGGAGTAAAGCAGATATAGGATCCAAAGTGATGTAACTTCTATTGCAATCTACGGAAGAAAAGCAGCCACCCCAGCCCAGATATTCAATTCAATTCATGCAGAAGCAGACATAGACAGAGAGATGAAAGAGAAGAGAGAAAGAGAGAGAAGGGGAGCTTTTTTCTGCTTTTTAGCTTCAGAGATAGAGAGAGAAGAGGGGGAATTCTTTATGACTTTAATCAGGGGGGAGGGAAAGGGGGCCCTAATCCTTTACCCAGTTTGTCGCTGCTTAGTGTATATTCCAATGTGATGCAGCAGGAGAAGAGCAGATGATGATAAAGCTAGTTTTCTTCTCTGAGATGATTCTCCCATCTCAAAGCAATACTGTGAGAAAGTTGAAAATGGCATTTTTTTAGCCCACACGCGTCTTCCATCAACACACCTGGTGCTCTGTGCAGTGTCTGTGTGTGTGCTCCCCACCCTTGCCTCCCTTCTTTCCTAACCTTCAACTTTTAATTTCATTAATTAAAGGAATGACCCCATAACCCAATAATTATACTTATTATTATTCAGGTTATAAATATAAAGATTTTTAAATTTGTAGACAAAGATTAAAAACATTAAAATTAAAAAAAAATTATTGAGTTGAAGTCTTTTTTATATCTTAGTAAATAAAAAAATGAGTATAAATGAAAAATATATAAATGTCCATTGAAAAATATAAAATTTTTATATTTTGTTATCTTTAATTCTAAAATTTTTTTATATTTTTTATCAGAGATAATAGTAAAATATTTATCTAACGCGTGTCTAAAAATAAGATTCAATTGTTTTTTATGTGAAATGTACATGCATGCTGTGTGAGGGATATTTTTGCATCTTATCCCATCTTGCACCGGTTGTTTCACATAAAAAAATAGTTGGATTTCACTATGTAGTTGATAAATTGATATTATCAACAGCATGTAAAATATTTTTAAGTAAAAATTTAATGAAAATTTATTTTTGGGTTAAATCATAAAAGTATAAATTATTCATGGACAATTATAGTGATTTACTCCTCCATTATTTTTACATGCCACATTCTATTAATTCCCTTATTTTTTATTTGTAATGTTATAAAAATAATGCAATAGTTAGTGAATATTTTTCCCATGTACCTTCTCATTAAAATAAATTTCAACATCTTTTACTTTTATAACATAGAAATTTGTATTGTCATATTGTAAAAATAATGCAACATTTAATTAACATTTTTTTAATTATACTCTCTCATTAAAAAAATGTATAAACATCTTTTACTTTTTAAATATATAATTTGTAAAAATAATAGTGAGTGAAAAGAATAATTTGAAGGGTATTCTAGTCCCCACAAAAAAAATCTAAATTTTTAAATTTTCTCAAATAATGTGATATGATCTCCTTTTAACACTTGGACTTTGCATAAATAAGCAATGAATTTGAACTAATTGTTACCAAAATGCGAAATTCTTCGCTCTTAGGCCTCTACCAAATTGTCCGACACCAGGTGAATGATGTAATCATGAGCGGTCATGCATATTGAAGCCAGCTCATCGTGATAAATTTGAATTATGGTGCTCTTGTATAGGGTTTAGTTTTGAAATTTTACAATGAGCTTAAAAAAAGTAAAATGATTTGTGAGAAAAATGCGAGTCAAAAAAAATAAAATTTGAGATATTATCCAATCTAATTCTTAGTTTCATCAATAAATGTTGATATGATGGGGGATGTATTGAAAATATTACATTGACTTACTTCTTGAATACATTTGTTACTACTTTCGGTTATAAACATAAATAATTTTAAAGTATTTAGAGATGATAATAAATATAATTTCTTTTATATTTTTTAATAAGAATTTATTGAACTTTTTCACTTTTAATATATCTCTTTATACATTTATGGCATCTTTATTATTATATTTTTCCTCATTTATTAAGGTTATATATGATTTTTATTTTAAAATTTTCTTTATATTCAAAGCCCTTAATACGTGTAAGTTTAAAATAACTTATATTTTACACGAGAGATTTTACCTTCGATCGAAAGTAGAAGTCATTTTAGCGTGTTTGAAAATAGTATATAATATAAGTCTTTTTATATTTTTAATTGAGTATGTATTACTCTCTCCATATAATATTAACTGTCGTTTGAATATACTTTTTTTGTTTCAAAATATGTCGTTATAGTAAATTAAAGGAGTATTAAATGAAAATTATACTCATATACTCTTATTTAGTGTTATGGAATAGCACAATATAATAAATGCTTATAAAAAATTCAAATAAACTCATATCTAAATAGAGGACAATTTTATTTTATTTTACTTCAACTTAAGACAACCTAAATATTTTTTAATATTTATATAATATCTTAACATGACAGATAATAAAAACAAAGGGACTATATTTTTTCCCAATTTCGTTCATCTATTTATCTTGTATTTCACCATTCTCATCTATCTTTTTTGTTATTTTTTAAAAGTGTAAAAAGTATTTTATTTTTAAAATTATATTGTTTTCAATATACTTCATTTTTGTGTATTCTAACAATTCTAATCGGAGGTAGTACTTTTAATAAAGTTTGACTAATATTTTTCTTCATGAAGCCCTTGTGTATCCGAATTGGTTTTCCTCTAAAACTTACTAGAAATTTCAATTTTGTGAACCATGTTTTATTTGAAAAGCAACTCCAATTTTTATGAAGTTCGGAAAAAATTCTTAAACAAAAACTCTATCAAAATACTTTCGGAGTTTTATTTTACATATTGCTTTAAAACACGACATAAGAATAAAGAAAATAATTGAGTTGTCTAAATTAAAAATGAATTGATTAAATGACCATTTGATTGTCATTATTAGTTCTAATGAAAAATTTTAAAGAATTAGTATTTTATTTCAACAAAAGAGGATGTATATAAAAAAAAGATTATTTAATATTCTCTCAATTTAATAAAGTAATAAATATTTAAAATATATATACTTAATATACTTAAAATACGGGCATTTCAACACCATATGAGGCTAACTCAAGCAGTTATAGGCTACGAAACTGATAATCAGAAATAGAAAGTGCCATCCCATGTAGGTCAACACTGTTACAAGCATCATCAACAGTCTTAGCATTGCCCAGAAGCAGCTTTGAATTGAATTTGTACTGTATCTCTACTGCTACTGCTGCCTCCCTTTCTTATTTACACCTAAAGACTACTACTTTGCAGTCCTGTTTCTGTCTACATTGCTGGTTGTTGTTTTTACATTATTATTCTATGAATTCAATTGAAGTCTATTATATTACTGTACATTTACACCTTCTTCTGTCACTCACTACGTTATAATGCCACCCCCTGCACTTTCCTCCTTAAAAAATCAAAAAAAACAATTTCTTATTAGAGTTGTCAAGAACAGAGGTAGGTTTCAGAGGGTAAATTAAAAAGGGTTTTTTTTTGGGGAAAATTTACAGCGGTCTTTTAGGTTGTGGAAAGGAAGAGAACATGAAAGAAGAAAGATGAGATATGAAATGTGATTGCGTTTAATCCCAGAAATAGTACTGTTACTGTGAGGCTGAGGAGGCTGAGGAGGGAGGCATCAGGCATAGATTGTAGTATTATAACCTTTGACCTCGAAGAGAGATTGATTGACGAATGATGATACCAAGCCAAAAAGACCGTCACGGGGATCTCTATGTCATTCTTCGATTCCCAATATATATTATACACAAACAGGTAAAATCTCTTATTTACTGGAAAGATGTAAATCATGATAATTCAGCCGTTCTGCAGATTAGAGGCCAGACACGAATGCGTACAAGTAACCACCTCCTACATTGGATAGATGAAATTCTTACATTGCTGCTACCAACATTTGAATCTTGGACCTTAATATCAACTCTACAGTTCCAAAACCAACTGAGCTACGAATATGCGAACACACACTCCTACTACCTATATATATATATATATATAGGTGATTGTTACGGTGTTCATAAGGAACCACTTTCTATATTGGAAAAGTTATAATTTTCATTCGATTAGCTATTAGTAATTTTTATTTTGAAGTTATGTGTATTTAAAAGTATGTTGTTCTGGCTAATTCAAATTTAATTCTCATATTATATTTATATTTTGATTTTTATATGGGTTAGAATATGACTCGAAATTTTTTATAGCGCCTTAAAAAGAAATTTGCACTTTTCAAACGTCGTAGTAGGTTTATCCACATAGTAATTTAATTCTTGGACGAGATAGTTTAGAGAAGAAAATGTGCAAAATTGAGAAAATTTTATTTAGATCAGGTGTATGATTGAGCTATAAATTCCTTAAGTTATAGAATTAAATATTTCTTACTTGTCGTCTCTTATTAATTTTTATTATTTTTTTACTTGTTATATTGTGAAAACAATACATATCCGGATAGTCTAGTATAATTTTTAGTACATTCTCTAAAATAAAAGATAAATTATAAGGGAAATTTACTAATCAGATAAAGTGTACTATATGATATATTAGACCATTTTTTGTGTAACAACCAAATATCATTCAGAAAAAAAAATAGTTAATGCATTTTTTTTATTACACCCTCTCATAAGAAAAATAAATTTTAATGTGTTTTAATATTTCTAACATAGAAAGATAAATAATACTACTAATAAATAAAGAGATTAATTTCAAGGACATAATAATTTAAACAAATAAATAAACATCTAAAATTTTACAGTTTTTTTTTTTTTTTTCTAAAAGAGTGTAATGCACGAGATGTAACACATAATATAATCTAAAAACATTATCATTATCAATAAGTAGCTTCATGATAAGGGTGTATATCGTTAACAAAAATGTGAAATCCCTCACCTTCAAGCTTCTAGCAAACTGCCTAATATCCAAGTGAACGATGTAAATTTTGGTGACTTAGCAATTCTGCAAATTGTATGCCATATCCTATTATGCAAAAAGAACCACGGATATTGAAATGCTTATACTGTCATTACCAACATTTAAACTTTAGTCTTTATTACTAATTCTGCAGTGTAAAAACGAACTGAGTTTCATGATTATGATAGCTTCATGATAAGGGTATATAACAATATTTTTTTCCAAGGTTGTCTTGAAGGGACAAAGAGGGAATGGGCATCAACCTATGAATTTCAAATCAAATGGACAATATAAGAGGTAAAAGACAAGGTTAATATATCTAGTTTAATTCATGACATGGAGAACTGGGTTTGACTTTCAAGGACCTCTTTTGTGGCATTTGGTCAAAATACACACTCCATTTCAATTGGTTAATGTACATTTTTAACTAAGCATACATTCAAAGTAAATTTTTTTTCTTGTGAACTATCCTAAAAATGAAAAATAAAAGAAAAAATTAATATAATTCATCAAATATATCTTCTTTATGTTGAATATGTGAATTTAAAAGTAATTTATAGTTTAAAATAAATTACAAATTAATTTATTTTAAATAATTAAAAAAAAGAATTTATCTTACACGTGAAATATTTTTTCTTAAAAAATATATATGTGCACTAAAATTATTTCTTTTATTCTTTTATTTTTAATACAATAAGGGGATTTAGGGTAAAATTTATAACTCAATAGAGTGTATTTATTAATGAATTTCTATTTTGCAACCCCACTTTTTTTTTTTTTTAAGATATAAAGAGTAAATTTAGTTTAAAGAATTAATTTATTATTATCATAAATTTTCTTATATATGTTTTGGTATATCGCTTAATGTATCGATTTAATTGCTTTAAAGATATCATTATTATTATTTTGCTAATAAGGTAACATCATTGTTAGCCTAAACAAATGAAGTTGAAATAATTTAATTAATTTTGTATAAATATTTAATAAATTTAATTTTTAATAAATTTAATGGAAAATAGAGTAAAAGGTCATAAATACTCTTACACTATTTACAAGATGCTTAAAATACCTCTAAATTTCACTTTTTACTAATTTTATCCTCCAACTATTTTGGGCTGCTAAAATTGTTCTTCTGACGGATTTTGTGACAGTTTTCGATCAATTTTATGGTGATTTCTGATGAATTTTTGTAGTGATTTAGGGTAGAAACCACTACGAAATTAGTCAGAAAGGCAGTTTTAGCGATTTAAAAATAATTAGAGAGCAAAATTAGTGAAGAGTAAAGTTTAAAGGCATTTTGAGCACTCAGATCCTCCGTAACATTTTATTTTATAATATGTTTTTTCCCTTAAAGTTTTATCTTTTATTTGATAAAATATAACAAATTAGAAATATTACAAATGATCCGATGTGCATTTTAAATAGTTCGTAAATAGTGTAGAGTATTTATAGCGCCCATAATATCCACGTAATTTTGTATGCATAGAGTTGGAGATAGAAGATCCGTAGCCCATTAATTTTTTAACTTTGGGCCATATGAACAAATGCTACGGCTCGAAGAAAAGGCCTTGATGATGACCTTCCGAACTTCATATGAATCTCCTTGGGCCTTGGGCCTTGGGCCTTCATGAGAGCCCATTAGGAAATGCCCTAAACCCTTATATACTAACTATTCCCTTGGGCCTAGTTTGAGTATTTAGTAGGGAAGAGAAAAGAAAGAAGAGGAGGAAAGAGAAAAAGAGAATAAGTGTTAGGATTTTAATTTACTAGCTATTTTCCCATTCTTGAAGTATGGGCGGAAATTTTTTTTTACAATTAATGTTATATTAATTATAAAATTGAAATATTATATCTATATACAGTCTTAGTTTAGTAAAATAAATATAATACATATCATTGACTTATTATGAATAATTGAATTATTGATATTTATTTTTAAAAAAAATATGAGAAACTTCTTATATGAAGAGAAGAGAAGTTCAGTTATATATATGTATAATTATAAATTATTGTCGTTTTTTTATTGATATTTAAAATTTTTTTTAAAATTTTTATACTCATAAAATATTTTCAACGTTGTCAGTATAATAAATTATATTCAACGGGATTTTCTTAATACACGTGAGCCTTTAGTAAAAGGTGTTTTTATTCTTACAATGGTTAATATATATTTTACTAATTCAATTTAATTAAAATTTAAAGGTTTTTAAAGGGAATAAAGTTTTAATCCCACATTTATTTTCCGTAAAAAACTACTCTAAATATTATTTTCTATATATTAGAATTTAGATTAAGTCTTTTAGAATGAGAAAGATACAAGGCTTGATCCATTTGTCAAGCTATAGACTACTAATCCAATTACGAGCTTAATCTATCTTATTGAGTTTTTTTCGAAATAATTGTAGTTAATGGATTTGAATTGGAAAAAATCGGGGGAGTTTCATTCTCCCATTTTCTTTATTTTCACCCCATTTATAAATTTTTTTTTTCCAACTCACTCATCCCAAACTACGCATTAGTGTTTGGACTCACATTTCTCTTGAACTTTGTATTCTGTGGAATATGTGGGGATTGAGATTGATATAGTTCTTACAGTTTATTTTTTTTCGTTATTATGATTCTTAAAAAATTTATGACAAATTTATAAAATTTTTTCTTTAAATATTTAATTTGTATAAAAAAATTGCACGAGATATGTAGTTATTAAACTAGGCGTTATAAATTAATTTGCTAAAAAAAAAAAATACATGTGAGATTCGATTTTGGAAGGGAAAGAGCTTTTATTTTATTTCACAATCAAGTTTCAAATGTGTTTTATTTGGTGGATTAATTTATAATACATATTCAAATACACTGTTTTTTTAGTCAGTATTGTCTAATACATATTTTCATTGTATTTTCTTGTACAAATTTTTCATAATAAATTTAACTCTAAATGAAAATTTCTAAAATAAATATACTATTATTAAAGAGTATGTTGAATGTATTTTCTCTTTATTAATTTATAAAAAGGAGAATTCTAAAATAAAACTTTCAAAAAAAAAAAAAAAGAAGATTCTAAATATAGTAACCTAATGAATTTCAACAGCAGCCACTCTCGAGCTGAAACAAAAAGACAATCGAAATTATTCCTCACAATAATCAACACAAAGGAAAGGACAGTTCCAATTTGCTTGAAGCTTCCATAGCCACAAATCCTCCAAATTCTTTACATATTAAAACCCCAATAGAAAAACCCGTGATCCATTATTACTATAAGTGGCGCCAAAATTCTCAATCACGGGCTCCCAATTTCCTTCAAGAAAAACACTCTATATAAAGCAATCCGCAGAGCAACAAATCCATCATTAAAACAACAACCAGTAATCGAACGCCGAGTTCAGATCTGTGAATGGCGGAAAAACTGGTGGTTTTAATGGTGGTTGCGGCGGCAGTTTTTGCGTTATTTAATCAAGGATCGAAGGCGATGACGTTGTGTAATATGGATGAGAAAGGGTTAATGGCGTGTAAGCCGTCGGTGACACCGCCGGATCCGGTAGATCCGACGGAGGAATGTTGTGAGGCGTTAAGAGGAGCGGATTTGAAATGTTTGTGTTCTTATAGAAATTCGTTGATGTTGCCTTCAATTGGAATTGATCCTGATCTTGCCATTGCTCTTCCTCCTAAATGTAGCCTTACACTTCCTACTGATTGTTGAGGTATAATTAATTCTTCAATGTTAATTTTTCTTCATGATTAATCAATAGTAATGTAGAGTATGATGACAAAAACATGGTTTTTTTTTGGTTTCAGGGAAGAAGAAGAAGAAGAAGAAGAATAAGAGGGATTTCAGTTTGTAATTATTAGTTTGTTTTGTTTCAGGGAATAAACCTCTGTTCTGTTTGTTTTCTCAATGCATGTGTTCTCTGAAAGTGACCAAACAAAATGATCTAACCAAAAAAAAAAAACCAACAAAATGAGTTTAAACATTCTTTTATAACAAAAAGTTTCGTGATTTTTTCTTTTTTTTAAGAAGCCAAATTTTAAAGATTGAACATTTGTTTTTTGAATGGATACACGAATCAGAGACCGTAGTATCTGGATTGTAACTCAGAGATAAAAGAATGAAAAATATGAATGTTAAATATGTTCTTCATACACATACTGACAAACGGATTGAGAAGAATAAATATGTAATTTTAATAATTTATTTTATTAAAAAATACAAAAAAGATGTGAAAGATTCTTCTTTACATGCAAAGTAAGTACATCGATCCACAATGATTTTATATTCAATTACTTAAAAATAAGTAATGTTTAACTTATTATA
Source organism: Catharanthus roseus (assembly GCA_028651295.1). Taxonomy (NCBI): domain Eukaryota; kingdom Viridiplantae; phylum Streptophyta; class Magnoliopsida; order Gentianales; family Apocynaceae; genus Catharanthus; species Catharanthus roseus. Next base: position 7,447,735 of record JAPQWS010000087.1, read on the forward strand.
AACTATAAGTTTTTAGTTGTTATCAATTACGTATTAAATATGCTTTTAACTTAAAATAAGTTAAAAAACTAAAATTTAAAAGCTATTATAGAAATGTTTTTTTAAACTGTTTTTATTTATTTGTGCTATAAAAAAATTTTTCAACCGCATAAAAAAAAATAAAAACAATGAAGATCATATTCTTTATGTGCTTCATCAATCCACTATATTTCGTGTTATGAGTGGTGGTTGGGATTGGAAAAGAGAAAACATAGTTGGAAAGGGTTAAAAAAACAAAAAAAGAAGTAAACTGCCTGAACCTTTTACGTGATTTTTGTATTTTGAGGGGAAAAAGGGAAAGGAGTAGGTTGGGCCTTGAGTAGGAGCAAATAAGCAATGGGCTTTATTAACATCAAGAAGAAAGATCATGGATAGCAATGGACTCAGTTCTCTTTTACTCAAATTTACTTTTCTCAGACCAAAAGAACGGATTGCCAATGTTTTGGGGCTTGCCCCAAGCTGGCCTCCTATGGTCAAACCCACTCTTTAGCCCCCCATTTCAAGGTACTTTCCTTTATGCTTAGGACAGCTAGCAAGACTGGTTTCTACAATTTGCTTGTTTTTATCCTTTCTCAGGCAAGCCTTCTATCCCCCTTAAAAGCACCATTCCTAAAGATAGTAAAAGGAGTACACCCCAACAGAAAAAAAAAGGAAAAAGAATAAACAGAAACAACAAAAAGCAATTACCATACTCAAAAGAAGTATGAAAATTTAAAAAACGAGAAAAGAGAAGGCTGCAAAAGGAGCAGCTTGCCAGCTTCCCTCAACGAATGGCATTTCACGAGAAACGGCTGAGCTAGCTATCCATAATATTGGGACCACAAATCCCCCCTTTTTTCATCCTATTATAATAATAGGCAGAGCTGCATAATATGTACCCTGAGGACACGTGTCCAAAACACCTTGTAATTACTTTCTTGTCCTTCCATCCTTAAACACTGCCCAAGGCTTCTATCTTCTTTTAATTCGTTGAAGCCTCTAAACATTATTATAATATCAGGCAGATAGGGTTTTATGAAAACATCTATCAAGATAAATAGAAAAGAATTAAAAAAAGCCGATTAACTGCCAGCTGTATGATTCAAAAGCAACTGAGTTTACCATAATATCCGATCAATAATACGATTGTATCAAACTGAATCATCCATCCATTTCTACCCAAAAACCTACTCATCATTTACTGCTGCTAGCAAAACTACTTTACTACTACTAACTACTACCATCCAAAGTTCATTCATCAGTGAGAAAGGCTCGACAGATACCAAAAAGAGATATTATGGACCGTGATGGTTAACCAGATCAGCAATCAATGCACTAAGATCAGACGGACATCAAGCCTCCACGTCAACAGCTTTCTTTGTAGGGGAGGAGATGAGCCAGAGATTGCCGTAGGGATCCTTGACCTTTCCCACGCGGCCTCCAGAGAAGTCACCCTCCGTGATTTCACCTTCAGTCACAGCACCTGCCTTTGACGCTTTCTCCACGGCAGCTTCAACGTCCTCGGTCTCAAGGTAGAACACTCCCCCAACAGCAGCTTTCACTCTGAAAGCAAATCGCATTTTAAGTTAAATCACAAGCAGACGGAAGAAAACGCCGTGAAATCAAAGTAAATACGTTAACAGAGACATCTCAGAGCGATATTCAAACTTTTTCAGAGGAGAACCGAAGACTATCAGAGTCATGGCAGAAAATATTAAACTATCATAACAAAATGACAAAAATAACCTTATTATTATGGTGTAAAAAAACAACAAAAGTAGATAAAATTATTAACGGCGTTATCCAAAAGCGAAATAAAAATAAAATAAACCAGAGATTGATTAAATAAATAATAAGTATTCAGGATTAAAATACAAATGCGAATGAAATAAAGAACACACTAAACAGAGTACTGATGAGCAAAATAAAATAAAATAAACAAGAGATGGAGTAAATAAATAATAAGTATCATCAAATAATTAAAATACAGACGAGAATGAAGAACACGCTGAACAGATAATTGATTTGAAAAAACAGCATATCTATCATACATGAAAAGGTAATAGAGAAAACTCATTAAAGTTGACGTATAATTTCACACGATACAGATCTAACAGAAAAAGTAGTCAAAACAGGAAACCGTTAAATGGAAAGAAAAAAGAAGAAAAAACGGAAGAGTTTAGGACATACGGCGCAGATGAATCATCAGTAGCGAGATCAGAGACGAGAATGAGAGAGGAACCGAGCTTGAGTTCAGCAGAGAGAATCAGAGGGAGCTCCTGATCAGCCTTTCTCTTAGAGTTCATTATACGGTTAATTTCCTCCGCACCAAACGCTGCCTTGTAGAACTGCACAGCATCGCTAGCTTTCGGCGCCTCCACGAAAATCTGCGGTTTCAAAGCCGTGAACACAACCGCGTTCAAATTTGCTCCGCTTTCACTTCCTTCTCCGTTGAGAGTCGTCTCCTGCGCCATCTTCTGCTCTGAAATCGGAAGGAAACTAGAGAGAAAAACAGATAAAAACCTAGGAGAGAGAAAGAGAAACAAACAAAATGCAGATGAAGAGGGAAAACAAGTAGAGAAAGTGATGAAATGGATAAATGGGGAGAGCTGAGCGTGCGGATGTGGGCCTACTTATAGGAAGAGAAGAAGTGGAACCGTTTGTTTATTGCAAGGTTAAAATAGGTATTTAAATAAATTAATCCTTGTTGAACAAGCTAACCCTCAGTTTTCACACTTATTTTCGATTTTACCGTGGAGCTTTTGAATTTAATTGGGTGGTGGTACTCACGAGTATTGGGTTGGGTGATTTCGTTACTAAATAACTTTTTTACCCTTTTCTTTTTGTCTTTTTTTACCGTTGTGGCATGGCATGGGATTTTATTTATTTTTAATTATTTTAATAGTTGCAGATATCGAAACAACAACCATATCTTGGATGATTCAGTTGTCATTAGTGCTTTTTTGCGTGTCAGTCAGTTGAAAGAAAAGAAGGTAAACATCGTCTGTGCCTGTGCAAGTTCACTTGTCCAAATTTTTGGGTCCTAGGCGGGCTTATTAGGCTTGGCGGGTCAAAATGAGGAGAGTAGTACTAAATGGGCCTTTCCGCAAATACCATCGTGGGCCAGCATAAACGGGCTAAACACGAGTTGGATTTGACCCAGACACATGTAATTTATATTATTCGTTATAATAAAATAATATATTTATATATATTATATTTTTTAATTGAATATAGCCTATTTTCCTAATTAATTTTTTATTCTAATTCATATTCTTTCACTTCTTGGAATCCTAATAAAATCAATTTTCTATTCATAACCTATAAAATTAACCATTTTTTCTATTTGTTCGATCAATATTCTGATGAAAATATTTACTTTGGATTATGCTCGTACAATTTTGTTTTTTATATACATCCTCATTTTCTGATTTTCTATTCATCCTTGTAGTTTTAGAGTGTTATAAGTTGATAAGTTCCTTGTTACGTGTCAATCCTCATGGAAAATTTGTTCAAGTTCATAGGTGATAATAGAATAATTTTCGTTTTAGAACTTTCTTAAAAAAAAATCAAAAATATTATTTTACATATTTTTTCTTTAATTCAGAAAAAAAATGACTCTTATATGATAGGTATATTTAAACCCTACTAGAGATTGTGTTCATAAAATATATATTCGACAGGTGTGAGTGACTTGTGTCAATATTTTATTGTAAGGGGTTGAACCTATAGGCCTCGTGTTATAATTAGTTTTTCTTTTTGTTTTCTACAACAATTTAATTTGTTTTTTTTTTATTTTTTTATAGAGATTTATATTTCATGTATTAAACAACTCATGCATTTGGATTAGGATTAAAAAAATCATCCGATTTTTGTATAAAAATAAATTTTTAAGAGAACATGTGGGTGTAAAAATAAAAAATAAAATTATTTTTATTTCAAAATCCAATCTAAAGGCACCCTCAATAAATTTATCTACATTGATAAAATACAATATAGTATTTATTTACACATATGTAATACAAATTATTGAAATAGTTTTGAACGAATGAATAAAACTCAAAATGTACCTACAATTTTTATTAGCTTGAAATTTTTTTGTTGCAAGTATAAAACCACCATTTGGCATATATAAATTATGTACGCAGTAAATTTGAACTTCATTTGCTTGTTTAATTTCTCTCTCTAAAATGAACCCTCTTTATCTCTTCCTCTAAAATGATAAACTCAAAATTTCAACATTTTAAATTTCTAGAGAAAAAATGGATATAAGATTTTAACATAAACGATGATTGGCGGTTAAAAACATTAATTTTATGTAAACTTAAAAAAAAATATCAAAAAAAAAACATGTTAGAAGTATCTGATGAATCATGTGGTAGTTCCTATTTCACCATCAATAAATCACACGATGGGTGGGTGAAGCGCATCGGGTTATTCATCTGGTTGTGGTCCAAAAAATCACAACCGAATGAACCATTATTTATTCGTTGGTGAAATAGTAATCACCGCGTGATTCATCCATAGTTGACTTATTGGCATTATATGGAATTAGAATTATTATAGAACTAGAGAAATTAGAGAATTTAAAAAAAAAAAAGATTCTTTAAGGTTTATGTTTAAAATTTCATCAATTTTTGCTCAAAAAAATTTGGAATGTTGAATTTGAGTTCATCATTTTAAAGAGAAAGAAAGGTAGAAAGAGTTTTTTTTAGAGAGAGAGTAAAGAGATAAATGATAAATGTAAATAAGGTTCGATTCTACTGCATGAGTAATTTACATATTACTAATAACAATAAATCAATAAATAAACAACTATTTGGAGCTTACACTTTAGAGAAATAATCAATTCCACTTGGTTTTTGAGAAATCAAAATCACTATTAACAGGAGTTAAACACATCGCTCATACTATATTTATATAAAGATATTTTATATAGAGTTAAAAACTTACTAATCAACTAATTTTATACATTATTGACGATAGCATTAGTCCTATTCTCGTATATATGATTCCATCCTAAGTGCAGTTTTATGTTGGCCCTTTGAGCCACTTTGTTTAGCCTCGTCTTAATGATAATTGATTCTTTTTTATTTTTAAACAAAAACGAAACATTTGATTACACTTGAATTGTGTATTTTTTGGTGTGCTCAATGAAATTGCTCAAATCGTTTGTACTAACTTTTTGTATTATGTATTATTTTATTCATAATTTGATATATTTTATTAATAAAATATACACTTAATAAGAAAAGGTATTATATAAGTGATTGAGACAGTATCATGAATAGTATACATTCTATGATCCCAAATTCCAATTTTGAAAAAAAAATATAAATTTTCACTATCGTTGACAAGCAAGAGAAAGAACCAAAAAAAAACGTAAAACAAACAAAAAAAAATATAAAAACTATTCATTCATAAGCCGTCTTAGCTCAGCCGGTAGAGCGCATGGCTTTTAACCATGTGGTCGTGGGTTCGATTCCCACAGACGGCGAATTTTGTTATTTTTTGTGTTGCTTATATTCTTCCTCACATTGGAGAATTGCAGAACTCTTGCGATAAAATTTTCGACCGTAGGATTCGTTTGAAGTTTTGAATTGGCAAAGGGAAGAAAACGAAATTTGAAGCCGAGCCCAGCCAGCAGCAGCTGGTAACACAAGTTGGTTTTAGAGAACAAAAACATAATAATAATAATACATCCCTCTGTTCATCGCAAGTTTTGCATCCATGGGAAAACCCATTTTTCCTCTCCTGAAAACAAATTTTCTTCTTCATTTGCCTTTAAGGGAGACTCTAGCAAAGAAGCAAGCAATTCTTCTCATATATTAGGAAAAAGAAGATCAGATTATTACCCAACGAAAGGCAGTTTTTGTAACTCAGAGGACGAAAGGTTAGATGGAGAAAGCTTTGCTGTTTTTTTCATCTGTGCTGTCGTCCCACATCGACTGCTTATGGAAGACGAGGAGATTGAAGCTATTATAAAATGGACGTCACAATACAAGTCAAAGCATACCTTTCTCGGCCTTTTGGCTAAGATCAAGTGTAGTATCTGTTCTTATCAGTTTAATATCTGATACGTGGGCCATCGGCCCACACGATATTAACTCAATTTTTTAAGGGGGAGAGCCCATTAAGATAGCTTGCTATCTGGGTTCTAGCGCGTCGCTTAGGCTTTGCACTACAGCCCAGGCCTGGCGCACCCCACCAAATCTAGTGTAAATGGTTTTCACGTTGTTTACTTGGTAAGGCCTTAAATTTTTCCTTCTCTGCTGAGTTAGGCACAATATGGTGCAATTTCTACAAAAAAAACTTTGAAATAAAATGTAGTATTGAGAAAATCGTACTTTTTTACCTAGAATGAAAATTAATTTAAAATTACTCAGCAATAAAGAATAAAATGATTAATTTTAATAGTGAGCATTTTAATATAAAATTTTGGGTATCTTTTAAAAAGGTACATAACCGTAACTTTTTTTTTACTATCAAAAGTAACAAATAACCTTTTTTTACTATTAGAAACAATGAGCAAATACATAATTTTTAAAAAAAGATTCTTTAATAAAAAAAATTCTAAGAATTTATCCCCAATCAATAATTTAATGATTATTGATAATTCATACTTATGTTCTTAATAAAACAAATTTCAATTAAGAGGTAATTTAGGTTTATTTCATTTTGTTTACAAATAAAAAGGGGTACATTTGGATGGAATTTTATATCAAATCATCATGCAACACCTCAGGTATGCCCCCTACATATTTTCTCACGAAAATTTCAAACAATACAAGGAGAAATGAAATATAAAATCAAATTTGATTCAATTACACTTTCATGATTATATTTAACTTTTATAAATCTTATAAAATCTAAAATTATAATAAAAGTTTAAAGAAAGTAGAATATTAAAAGAAATTTAATTAATATTACGTCCGGAAATGTTTTGAGAATGAAATGTTAAGTATGTTTAAACCAATTGTTCTATAGAGTTTTTCTTTTTGAAAATATTTTAAAATAAAATCATGAGTATTATCACAATTGAGAAGGTACAAGAAAATGGTACAGACAATCTTGCGTATTATAAATAAAGAGTGCATAGAGAATGTATATTAAAAATAAGGTAAATAGTATCATGCACACTCGAACTTCCATATTTTTTTGCCTGACTAGGCATCTAATCTTTTCATTTCTTGTGCCAAATACACCCAGTTGCCATTTGTCACTCGGTCATTGGTTGTCCTCCCAATCGATTAGAGCAGACAATGACACCCCCGAAGTATTTATGTGAGTCTTTCACTAAGTCATTGCCAACAATCAGTTCCAAAGAGAAATTTGTCTAAGAGTTTAATATTTAAACTAAAAAATAGTCGATTTAGCACTTTAAATCTAAAAAGTTATTCAATTTAACAATTCCGTCTAATTTTACCATTAAATCCTAAGAGACTGAGGGCAATTGTGTCAAATTATGAAATAATAGAGTTAAATTGTTTTATATTTTAACTTTTCTCTCTTCCTCCCAAATCAACCATAATCTCCCACATCATGTTTCTCCTTTCTCTCCTGCATGCAAACCGCTGTCATTTGTGTCCTTTAACAAAGGAACGCCTGGGCGAAGAGCATCAACTGTACCAATTACTGTGCCACAAAATACTAGAGTTTTAGAGGTTATCAATGTTATTTTGAAGCTCAGTCTCAAGCGTTTGGTGGTCTAATCATTGCCATGTCACATGGTCTGGATTTTTCAAGATCTGTTGGTTTACCAGAACTACGTCTACTCCGGCGAACTATCATAAAATTAACTGGTCAAACAAGTTTAAGGGGACGACCTCCTTCGTATGCTGATAATGTAAAAAGAAATATTTGCAGACTATTTGAATAGAGAAGTAGGAGGTCTTGAACAACAAAAGAAATGATGATCAAATGCTTTGGAAAACTTCAGATATTAACCTTGAGAATTATGGTATTGATTTGGAGTACTACAGCATGGAGAACTAGGGTATTGATTTGGGGGGAGAAATCATGAGAAAAAAATGCTAAAGAATAATAAGAAACATTTAATATATTTTTTAATTTTCTTTTATTGTTCTCCCTAAAATACCCTTAAAAATGGGGCATATGACAAAACATATGACCCATTTTCTGTTAAGAGTTAATATTTTTTTGGGCCAAAGTGTTAAATTAAAAGTGACGGTAAAGTATACCATGTATTCGGTTATATGTTATATGGTGATTGTCTTTCTTGTAGCCTTATCAATTCACAAGATTTCTTGTAATTTATAGCTATTTTCATTCAATTGATCATGTGAAATCAATAGAGAATTGTAAAGAAATCAATATTTTGCCATTTGTTGATGTGGAGGAGTTCAATTATGATGTTATCAAGAATTCAAGTGTATTGTGTTTGTTCGTATATCTACCTTGCAATTGTTGTGGTCAATGTATCTTTATCAGCCGGAACATTATGTTTTTGTTTTGTTGTCGTTTTGTCCCTTTTGTTACTATTAGGCATTCATGGTGTTAAAAAGTAGGCATTCTCAGTGTAAAAAGTAGGCATTCGGAAATTTTAAAATTAAAAATGCTTAGTTCTAATTCTCAATTATAAAACTAGGCATTATTAACTTAAAAACTAGGCAATGCTAGTTCTAAAACTAGATATTCTCATGTTTCAAAACCAGACATTCATAAATTTGAAACTCGGCATTCTCAGTGTAAAAAGTAGGCATTCGTAAATTTTAAAACTAAAAATGCTGAGTTTTAGAACTAAGCATTCTCATTTATAAAATTAGACATTCCTAACTTAAAAACTAGGCAATACTAATTCTAAAATTAGGCATTTTCAAATTTCAAAACTAGGCATTTATAGTCTTAAAAACTAAGCATTCCTAGTTCTAAAACTATATATTCCTAGATTTGAAATTCGGTATTCTCAGTATAAAAAGTAGGCATTCGTAAATTTTAAAACTAGAAATGCCTAACATTCTCAGTTATAAGAGTAGACATTTATAGCTAATTTCCAAATTTCAAAACTAGGCATTTATAGATTTGAAACTCGACATTCTTAGTGTAAAATGTTTTAAAACCTAATATTTTATAATCCAAACAATTTTCATAATTTTATATATTTAAAACACAGAAAACATATCATAAAACACCTAATATACATGTTGCAGCACCAAAACACAAATATAAAGCATAAAAAAAAATGAAAATATACATATACAGTTATTTTAGTTCTAGATATAACATTGAAACTACTTCGTTGAATTTTTTTTTTTGGGTTGAAAATTACAATTTTATGTTGTTTTTAAAGTATTATTATATGTTAGTGCTTCAAGAATTGCTTGAAGGACTTCTTGAATGATTGTAGCTTGGAGAACTCGTTTTTTTTCAGGTTTCTGGTTGCAAAATTGAAGAACCTAACAAAGACATTGAAGCAATGAAAAAAAAATCCGAAAAAAAGAAGAAGATAGAAGTTGTGCAAATTTGAAAATCATCTGAAAATCTCTTAAAAACCACAAGTTGAATGAATTTTTTGAAGGTGGATGATTTCGGGAGGGAAACGTGGGTATTGTGGGAGGAGACGCATGAGGTGCAATCGTGTGGGGTGAAAGTGAATTTTGATTTTTGTCTAGTTGGTGGACTTTAGTAAAACAACGCTATTTTTGCACTAGGTACACCTAGCATGGTGTATCCGAATGCAGAACGATTTAAATCTACAAATTTTTAATTTGAGTGTTAAGTGAATAAAACGAAAAAGTTTAGATGTGCGTAATACTTTTTATCCTAAAAAATATATTACAAGACTATTTTCTAAAAAAAAAATATGCGACACTAATATCGGCAAAATATTACTAGCACTGGTGTAGGATTAAAATTATTAAAATAAAGTTAATCTAAAAATAATAACACATAAATTCAAAAATTTTATGCTGATAAAAAAAAAAAATACCAAAAATGTTCATTTATGCCCTTTCCTCTTTTTTCTTTTGCAATTTTTAAGCTCCAATGCTATGACCAATCTAAACCAACTGCAAAAATACCAAAAATGTTCATTTATGCCCTTTCCTCTTTTTTCTTTTGCAATTTTTAAGCTCCAATGCTATGACCAATCTAAACCAACTGCAGCTTGCACTCTTTAGTTTCCCTCCTCCCTCCCCCATGGCCTCACTGTTCACTTCCAATCCCATCTCTTCACAGAGTTCTCCATTATTCCCATATAATTTCTTCACAATTCCAACACCCCATAATTCTTCGTTCGTCTATCACTTTCGGTGGCACCTCCAGCAATCCAGGAGGCGAAATTCGCTGGCTCTAAGCTCAACTTATGAGGTCGGTGGAGGATTTCCATTGGGAGAATTTGGTACCAAAAGCAGCAGCAGCGAACAAGAAAAGGAAAAATGGGATAGTTCTCATTACGAGGCTATACTTAATGGCGGTGAACAGGTTGTTTCTGTTCTTGAAGAGATGGCAAAGATTGTAAGTTGTCCTTTCGACTTCCCATAGGCTTAATTGTTTTGTTTCAGAGACTCGAGAAGTTTACCTCATATTCTTGTTGGTTAGTTTTTTCTTTGTTGAAGAAAGTATCTCTTGTTTTCAATTTTAGCCTTAAACCCTGAACTACGCTCATAAACCCTGATTAATTGGAGAGTAAAAGAACCAGATAATCGAGATTGCCGTTTAGTGTTTAGGCTTTTACATTTCAGGTAGCCCATCTCTTTATTTCTGAATTTGAGACAATCCAGTTTGGTGTTTATGCTGTTGAAGACTAGAAAAAGAGTAACAGATCTAGTCAATCAATTTGCTAGTAAGAGAGTAGTGAAAGTGCTAGTACCAGTTGTTATGACATAGGTGACAAAAATATCCAGTGTGTTTGAGTTTTATTCGTTTGCTTGGGTATATTTCAATATTTGGAGCTATTGATCATATGAGCAACCTCGAATAAGTTAACCTAACTCCAACCGTTAGACATCTCCTCAAATGGGTTTGCTGAAATTTGTATTTTCTGACTGATATAGTGATATTCCAACTTATGATGTACATTTATGAATGAGAATTAAAAAGAAACCAAGTGTTGTAGTTCAGGTCTCTTTGGTGATTGTCCATTGAGGTATCAAATGTCATATAATTCATTTACGGTGAGGAGGATTAAAGACTTTGCTGATTGGCATACCCGTCCTCTTCAGATTGTTCCACCTAATCACGTGCTTTGTTTTGGTATTTTTATGATCAATTTAGAATATACTTTGTCCTGGGTCATGAAAATATGTCCTGTCCCATGCTCCTTGCAGTCAAATGTTCCAATTCCCATGCATGCAAACTTGATTGAAAACATTGAAATGTTATTTGAAATTCTCAACCTTTTAATCCACTTTCACTGCACTTATAAGCTCATTTATTGAGTCTGGACCTTAGATTCCTTTGTGCCAATACTTAGAGGTAACTGTATCTGTAAGTGAGTTCTTTTTCGTGCACGTATGTGACAACAGTTGGAAGACATGAATATGGATGAAGCATCTGAGGAGGTGGCAGTACAATTGGCTGCACAAGGAGTGATTGGGAAGAGAGTGGATGAAATGGAATCTGGATTTATGATGGCCCTTGATTACATGATCCAGACTGCTGAGAAGGACCAGGATGATAAAGTATGATTTTGAGCTTATGTAACTGGTTTTCAAGTTGCCTTCTTTACCATAAAAGACAACAGTTGCCTTCTTTAATTGGTTTTTTAAGATATTTTAAGTTCATAAATTAATGGCAGCGAAACATACTGTGTTCTTCTGCCAAGCATAAGTTGATATCTTAACTTATATTTACTTATAGAGTTATATAGGTTTATGCTAGTTGATTGTATCCTTTTTTCTTCATATTATTGGTTTTCTAGAAACGTACTCTTCTGGTGATGTCTTGAAAAATTATGACTTCTTTCTTTTCAGCGCAAAACACTATTGGAGGTGATCAAGGAGACTGTACTATCCCATCTTACCAAGAAATGCCCTGCTCATGTAAGGATATATTATTTCTTGGAATAGTATTACAATCTTTATTTTCTAACCATCCTAAGACTTGAGTTGACAGTGAAATGCTTCTATAGGTTCAAGTGATTGGCCTACTCTGCCGAACGCCTGGAAAAGAAAGTAGACATGAACTACTCAGACGAGTGGCCGCCGGTGGTGGTGCATTTCAAAGTGATAATGGCACAAAAGTTCACCTTCCTGGGGCAAATCTAAACGATATAGCTAACCAGGCCGATGATCTTCTGGAGGTTGAGTCATGCTTTATGCAAAACTGATTGCCACAATATCTGAAATGTGATTAATTTGTTGTTAAGCCAAAAAAGAATACTTTTACATGGTGATTACTCAATCTGAAAGTACTACAATGAAGCAAAATTATAAGAAAGTGAGATTATGAATTGATTTGTCAAACCGCATCACCACCAAAAGATTTTCATGAATAATAACGATAATTTCCCGTTCTATGAGAAAACCAAACTTTGTTCAAGCTACAGACTGAAAGTATTTGATTGTTTAGGTGACTTAAATTTGAATTGGGAACCAGAATGTTATACTTGCACATGTTATAATCAGGTGACCTGATTCCGATGCCTCAATTCTGAGGAACCAGATCCTACCTTTAAAATGTGTTTTGCTGTATAATACTGCTGCTAATTGCTTTATTTTGATAATGCATGTAAAAGTGTTGCTCATTATGATTATCATCATTTTGCAGACAATGGAAACTCGTCCCACTATCCCTGATCGCAAGTTACTTGCTAGGCTTGTTTTGATCAGGGAAGAAGCTAGAAATATGATGGGTGGGGGAATACTAGATGAGAGGAATAATCGAGGTCTTAATACTCTGCCTGAGTCAGAGGTCTGTTTGCTGTTGATTTCTAGTATGCCAAACACAATTTATTATTTCCTCCCTCTTCTTAGTTTGTCAATATTCGTGGCAAGCTGTTGTGTAACAGCAATTTTATTTTTATTCTCCTCTAGCTGCTTCTTTTAGCAAATTAATTATTTTATTTCATAGCATTTGAATGGGGCAGGTCAACTTCTTAACCAAGCTTGTCGCACTAAAGCCTGGTAAAACTGTACGTGAGATGATAAAAAATGTAATGCAAGGAAAAGACGAAGGTGCTGATGAGTCTGATGCTGATGAGGATGTTGCTACTAGTGGCAAGTTCTACGGTGGGATTGCAGGAAAGGTAAGTTGTGTTGAAATACTAACTCATAACAAATAAATCAAGAAATATTATGGCTTATTTTGTGGTCCATGTAATATTGATCACCTTTGTTGATTTCAGGCTAGTATGACTGGTATTAAGCCATTACCGGTTCGCCCTGGCATGTTCCTGGAGACTGTTTCAAAGGTATGAAACTTTTACGTGACTGATCATTTCTATGTAGATAACTATCTTAGTTTTTCTGAGCTTGAGAATGATATTCAGTAACCCATTTCTTGTGTCTTTTCTTCTTCTTCTGCTTCCCTTCGAGCTATTTTCCAGAAGAAACCTAGTCAAGCATATAGGATTGCATCATTTTTACCAGTAAAGAATCATGATATTTTGCATTTTAGTCTCATATCCATTGTGTTGTGACTTGTAGGTGCTAGGTGGTATATATGCAGGAAATATCTCGGGCGTCACTGCACAACACCTAGAATGGGTCAGTTTATTTTTGCAGCTTGATGCTTTTTATTCATTGAAATTGACAAGTCACCTCTTTCTAAGTTGTTGACAATGAAAACTTACCTTTGTTTCGAGCACTAATATCCTTTTGGAGATGCTGATTTAATAATCTCTGCTAATATTATACAACTTCACCTGAAAATTAACTGGAATTTGAGGTATATGAATCATGGATTTCTGATATGGATAATCTATCTTTCTTAAACATTCCTTTTGCTGTTGTATGGTAGCGACTTACTAAGAATTTTTATATGTTATTTACCTCTAAAATCTGGCCAATGTGACAATATTGTAAAAAACCTATCATTATGTTCTTTAGTGAGAGTGAATTGTTGAAATGTAATTTCCGATTCAGGTTCACCAAAATACCCTTCAAATCCTTCAAGAAATTGCATTCTAGCTCTTGCAGCGACTAAGGAGACATCTTGGAGACATTTCATCAGGATGTTGGCTTCCGGAGGTCATGATTTGTAAGTCAATAGTTAGAACTTCTGAGTTCTTTTTCACAGAATACATGATGGGATAGGACTATTTTGTATGTATATATATAACATTTATATAGTCATTACTCTCCAAATGCCTCTGATGCATATTTTCTTGCTCATGCTCTTCCTTTGTGCTTTACTTCATCTACTTGTCTGGATTTCTGTTTCTATTCGGGGCACACATCTGCATGTGGACAAGAAGAAGAAAAGTAGTTTGATGTTACTTAAATATCACTGATTGGATTTGCTTTGACTCTAGTAAGGATGGTAGTCATTGTTTTACTAGGAAATATTGTCCATGGATGAAGTTTTCTTCCTCCTGTTTGTTTTCATTGATGAGATGTTATTTCCACCTTTAGTGAGTGTTCCACAGGAATTTTCCCGGACCCCTTTTCTTGGTGTCTTTGTGTGACAATATGACCTTCTACCATCCACACTTTGTTTGACAGCATAAATGTGTCTAACTTTATACGAGGATCGAGTCATTTGACAAGAACTTGGTGTAACTACTAGAAAAGTTTCTGTTTCCCATTCCCATCACTTTCCTTTTAGTTAAAGATTGGGAAGCAAAACCAAGAGTGATTACACAAACTAAGAGAAGGTTAAAACTAACCTAAGATTAATAGAATAGTAGCAGTATTAGTATAGAACAAAAGAATCTAGAAGTTTAGTATGGTGATATATCCTAATAGTTTAGTATGGTGAGCTTTAGATGATAATAAAAGCAAATCATACCCAAATATGAGTAGAATCATACTTTTTCCCATGTCCAATCAGTAGAAATGATGACCCTTTAGTACTCGAGATCAAATAGCCAAGAAATGGAAACCCATGTGTTGAATGGTCCTACTTGTCCTGCAAATTGATCTCACAACAAGAATTACACTTCACAAAAAGACCATTTATTCTATTCTAATGGCCTCTCGAGTCTTTACTTTGGAATATGAAGAAGTTTGAAATGAAGAAGCAAAGCCAAGGGCATGGCAGGGCATGCCAACATATGCCCTCAATAATTCCTAAAGGGTCTTTCTCATTCCTTGCTTTTCTGAGTATTGCCTTTTCTATAAAGCAATTGTCTGTAGGTATATTTGTATTACACAAAAAGAAAACTAGTCTAGCACATGCAGCATATGTTCTCTTGCATAGGTATGTATTTTGGGGTTAACAAAACAAAGCAGGGCATACCAAATCTTGGACTTGGCCAGGCCAACTAATACTTCGATTTCCACACACACACACACATATTAGATACTTTTGGGAAGTTTTCAGTATTCAGGGATACTTTTGAGAGCTTGGCTATGGACATTTCACAGCGTCATGAGAAAGAAATTGATTTCCATATATTTGTTTTCAATATCTCATGTATCCTGCTGGGATTATCCAGAGAAATACTCGTAATTGAAAAACTTTTGGAGTTGCCCACGTGAGATCTTTATTTTTTGTATAATTGCTTCCCAGCTATACAGAAGTGGTATGTGGACCTAATAGAAGTGGGTCTTAGCAATTCTATTAGGACTGGTTGTAGTATTTCCCTTTTATTTGTTCCTTTTTTTGTTATTGTGGGTATTATGTTTGTCATGAAGCGAATTGATTGGTTTTGATTGTCACTTTTCTTTTGTTGAACTCCAAATATTCTTCTTTTAATAAATCCTTTAGTACACTGATTAATTATAATAAATAAAATCATATGATTAGTTTAAGTATACTTTTTATTATGCAACTTATGTATTATAGCGTCTGAAAAAGGATTAAGTTTTTATCAAAAAATATAAGTGTATGTTAATATACAAGTCTAAACTCTTGATTTCGTTAAAAAATTGCCTAAAATAGTTTGTGCTATAGTTGAAGTTTAAGATCTTTTACTTAAATAAGGACGCCTTATAATTATAAAGTTACCGTCTTGCTATTTTGGAATAGGGTCATGTATTTTTCTATCTAAAAAAGTATTAAAGTATTGTTGGGATGGAGAAATGTTAATCCTTTTTATAGGGAGATCTTATCCTTAATTATGTAAAATAAAATTTGTTATATTTTCAACTGTTTATTTATTATGTTGGTTTATTTTAAAAAGTTTTTAAAATTATTTTGTTACTAGTGTTGTAAGAAATAAAAATATTATATTAAACTTAAAATAATTACCAGAGAACAACTTGAAACACAAAGTTTATTATTGCATTCGGTTTTTTATCTGTTATATTGTGTCAATTTTTATATTTTTTAATTATCACATTATTTTAAAATAATGCAATATTTAATAATTTTTTCTATTTTTTTTTTATAAAAACAAATTTTAATTCCTTTAACTTTTTAAGTATTAGAATTGTAGAAATAACGGTTCGAATTATTTGTACTATTCTTTGAATAACTTTTTAATCTAATGTATTTCATTAATAAAATATTAAATAAAAATGATTTAAAAGAAAAATATATATTTAAAAAAATAATTATAAAAAAAAATAGTATAGAAAATAGTATACAAAATAATACAAATGATTTATTATTTTATATATTATCTTCCGTAATATTTTTTTAATATAATAAATTAAAAAATAATATAAAAAGTGGTAAATAAAATGCCGACGATCCGAACCTCCGAGGTATAATATAGTAGTCTTATCTTGGTGGGTTGGGTTTGGATTCAAAAGGAACAGAGCTGAAAATCGTCATTCTAGAAAAAAAAAAAAAAAAGGAGCTGAAAATCGTCATTCTAGAAAAAAAAAAAAAAAAGGAGCTGAAAATCAATTAAAGACCAAAAAATCAAAAGAAAAATAGCCGTTTCTAGTTATGAAATATGAATTCGAACTTTTTCGAAAGTAAACCGTCTTTATCTTTGTGGGGCCTACTGCTGAGCCAAACACTTGGAAAATGACAAAACAATCCCTGAATCACGAAGAATTCAAGGCTGCCGCTGGAAATTTGAAATTGAGATTGATCATTCTCATTCATCACCTCATCTCATCTGCTTGCTAAGGCAAGTTAGCGGACCCATCAATGCCTACTCTATACCTGAATTTACAAGGTAAGAAAAAACGGGTAAAACTAACAAAAACAAAAAATAAATGTTAATCTAAATAAAATATACGAAATATAATATTTTAATCTAATAAATGTAAAATATTGAATTTAATTAAAAATTTTGTTATACTTTATTTTTTAAAGGGAAGTTTTAACTTAAAATTTTAAGGTATATTTGCATTGTTATCTTTTTAAATAAAATATAATTTTTTTATAATTCGTAAAAATTAAATATTTTTATTGAAGAGGTGAGATTCGACAAAAAGTGTGTGATTTGATGGCACGAATATTAAGTTTTTAAAATAGAGTTATCCATGTAATAGTTTAATATCACATGACAGTTTAGTGTTATTGTTTCCAGATTATTTGAGAGGAAGATCTCGAATATCAAATTACTAAAAAAAGAAATAAGTGAGATTTAATAGAAAATTGATTTTTTTTTATATTAATGTGTGATCATGAAATACGTTTAAAAAATTCTTTTAATACTTCTAATATATAAGATAAGAAAGTATGTTAATTCCTTTAACTACAAAACTATGGAGAAAAACTTTTCCTTTTAGTATTTAGGTTGTATTTGAACAAATGAAAATTCTTATTTGGATCATACATTATCTTCACATATAATTTAATTAAAATTTAAAGATAGAAATTTTAAAGTTTATTCAATCACACTCAAATTAAAATATTGATATATAATATATTTTTGAATAAAATCATTTTAATTTTCATTTCATAAATAATAAAAGTTCTTCTTTCTCACGATCTATTAAAAAAAAAAAAATAATTTTTCTGCTGCTTTAAGAATAATTATTATCCAGGGGTAAAAAAACGCCGTGTAGGGCCATAATTTCACTGCTCCTTCTGATTAGGTGAGGATATAAACTCTATCCATGTGGGAGCAATTATCAAAGCCCCGGAAGTGGTAACTCTCATTAATTAAACTTTTCTTTTTTTCAGTTTCTAATTACCACCTGACCTTTGCATTATGTCATCCTAATTAAAATATTAACTTAATCATTTCAGTTCAAAAAAAAAAAAAAAAAAAGAGGAAACCCATCCCATACTAATAAAACGGTTAACTTAGCTACATAGGGGGACAGTATGGTCATATTTTGAATTTTTTCTCCAATAAACCACTCCACTCCTCGTCTTTGAACTCTCTTGACAGCTCTTCTTCGTCCCCAGCGTTAGGCCTCTCCTTCTGTCTGCTTTTTCCTCTTCTTGTGAAGAACAACTAACGTGCAACTTTTCAGCCTTTCTTCTTCAATTTCCTTGCGGATTTCAGGTTTGAATTTTGATCTCTACAGAGTTATCGGTATTCAGGAATGGCTGGATATGTTGGCGTGTTGGTGTCAGATCCGTGGCTTCAGAATCAGTTCACTCAAGTCGAGCTTCGGAGCTTGAAAACTCATGTAAGTTTCTTATAATACGTTGTGTATACTTGATTTTGTTGTTCTTATTCGTGTTTGTGACTGATTAATGAGGTTGATTGAATTAAATTTGATTCTGAGGTGAGACGATAACGGTTTTTTTTTTTTTTGGTTCATTTGTAGTTCTCCACGATGCGCAGGGAGAACGGTGGAGTTTTGAAGCTCTCCGACTTGCCGTCGAAAATGTGCAGACTGAAACACGTTGGAGAGAATCTTACGGAGGAAGAAAGAGCTGCATTTCTTCGAGATTCATATCCAGAACTGGATGATGAAGTTGATTTTGAACTTTTTCTTCGGGTAAATTAACGGTTCTGTTATATCCGTGCACGATTAAACTTAAATAGAGCGATAAAGATGAGCATATTTGAAAAGTGTAGGTTTAAAACGGTTTTATCTGTGGATATAAGACTTAGGAAAAGAGAAGGAAGTCAAATTCAAAAGTGTGATTCTCTGTTTTATTAGTGTTTTAAGGCTTTAAAAAGTTTTGAGAATCTTCCGTTAATCAAGCATACCACTCAACTGAGCTGATCGTTTTTCCTTTTACTTGAACTTTCACTTTTCAGTGCACAGTTTTTTTTATCTTTCCTGGATCCAATAGTTCCAACTTTGTTGGAGGATGATGTATATCTGGAGTTCGTGGTATTTCTTTTTTTTGATTTCATCTTGGCCAGTTGAAGCAGTGAAGTTCATGTTTCATGACTTTTTGAAATTGCACTGAAGAAATATGATCATTGAAATGGTGAAAAATAGAAGCTATAAGAGGCTAAAATCCTAGATACTAACTGCCTGCGATACAATTGATTTAACAGAACCAAATGGCACAAACTATCCATGTAAACTATGCTCTTTTTTATTATAAATTAATTTTCTCTTTTTCATATGAGCTCCGGTTAAATTTTTTGTTTATCTTCTTTTCTCCTGTTTGAGCTTATCCATAGCAGCCATTGGCTCATTGCGCTATGTTACTTAAATCATACATATGCTCATATGACAGGTTTATTTGAACTTCCAAGCCCATATTTCTGCAAGAATGGGAAGTGGTGCGAAGACTTCATCTGCCTTCCTCAAGTCTCCTACTTCGACCTTACTTCACACCATTAGTGAATCTGAGAAGGCATCATATGTTGCACACATAAATAACTACCTGGCAGAGGATGAGTTCTTAAAGAAATACCTTCCTCTAGATCCTACGACAAATGATCTTTTTGAAATTGCCAAGGATGGAGTTCTTATCTGGTAATCATCTACATGATTTCTTGCCCCTTCATTTTCTGAATTTTGCTACCAAGAGTGAAGTAGCATCATCAGTACTCTTTGTTTCTTTCTCTACCTGCTGCAGCAAGCTCATCAACGTGGCAGTGCCGGGGACAATTGATGAAAGGGCAATAAATACAAAGAGAATCCTCAATCCATGGGAAAGAAATGAGAATCATACTCTTTGCCTCAACTCTGCCAAGGCAATTGGATGTACCGTTGTTAATATAGGAAACGAGGACTTCATTGAAGGAAGGGTATATATACATTGCCAATTGGATTTGAGATTATTTGCACTAGCTTACTGGAATTTCATGTAGTTTTGGTGGTATTTTAATGCACACAATAGTACTTCCTTAAGTAAAAAACATCTCTCATTTGATTTCTGGTGGTGGTTTTTGTTCTATTTTGCTTTTCTTCCTAGCTTCAGTTTATGTGGATAGCAAAACAGAGAGTCCATATGTATAATGGATCGAAGTGTAAAAATTTCTAGGGACTTCTATTTACCTTGTGATAAGGTTGTTCCAGCTAGTTTGGATGGTAGTAGGTCAAAAAATGAGTTAGATTGCTGCAAATGACATTGCCAGTTTCCATTGTTCAACTTTCTAAGTTTGAGTCCTTAATTTCCATGCTGCTAATTTATATATCACCAATACAAGTTCATTTCATAATGTCGTCATAATCATTAGTTTCCGTAACTTTAAGCTCTTAAGGCAATTAGGATGTCTTCAAGTTATTATTGTTCTTTACTTTGCCTTAATTATGGGATGCTTCGTCATAACTGTTTGTTGTTTAATGTGTTCTGTTGATTTCCGTTTAAATATTTTAGATGAGTGTAGTTAACCTTTTGTTTGTTTTCTTTTCCAGAGGCATCTAGTTCTTGGATTGATATCACAAATTATAAAGGTAAGTTTTGTACACCGATGGTACCTTCAAATTGAGAGGATTTTTTTGTGTGTTTTGTCCTTGGTAAAGAGTATTCGGTCCATTGATTTATCAAGCATTTATTGCTATTCTGAAAAAAGCTATCTGCATAATGTTTCATATGGTCTTCATCTTTGAAAAAACTGATATTCCAAATTATGATTTTCCAGATTCAACTCCTGGCAGATCTCAATCTGAAGAAAACCCCTCAGTTAATGGAGTTGGTTGATGATTGTAAGGTGAAGAGACTACTCTTGCTATAGAATGCTACCACTAATAATGTGATTATCCCACTGCCGATTGTAATTTGTTCCTGGGTGACCTTCCATTACAGGATGTGGAGGAGTTGATGAGCCTGCCGCCCGAGAAGATTCTGCTTAGGTGGATGAATTTTCAATTGAAGAAAGCAGGCTACCATAAAACTGTCACAAACTTCTCTTCTGACATTAAGGTATGTAGCATAGGAAAAAGTTCCAATAAAGGTGTACCCTGCTCAGGTAGCATACTAATTCAAATTTTGATCAAGAATCTGCAATATATGCATAGGACTGCTTAGGTAGAATAACTTCCAGTCACATGTTTCTAAAGTTGTTTCATTTATCATAATTTTCTGCATCTGTTGTGAATTATGCTAAGGCTTGAGCTTGTGTTATGCTTTTACTGCAGGATGCAGAGGCTTATGCTTACCTGTTGAATATTCTTGCCCCTGAGCACAGAAATCCATCTACATTATCTGTTAAAGATCCTTTAGAAAGAGCTAAGCTAGTTTTGGAACATGCAGATAGGATGGGTTGTAAAAGATACTTGACAGCAAAAGATATTGTTGAAGGTTCTCCCAATCTTAACCTTGCATTTGTGGCACACATCTTCCAACACAGGTGCGTAAACAGTTGATTTGATATGTTGTTACACTTCATAACAGAAATAAATGTTCCCCCGTCTACAAGTTACTAATGAAAATGACAGTTTCTATTATCGTAACAAACAATATGAGAAACATTCTTGGGGAGAAATTTCCTTTTGACTCTGAACTATCATTGAACAACCATGCAGATTTGATGGCTATGCAGTGGTTTGAAAAGTGTAGCTTCATTTATAAATCTGGACTTGTTATGCGTTGTTGGTTTTCTTCTGTAACTTCACTCCAACATACTTAGGGCCAACAGACTGTAAAACCTTCTAATGTCCTGTATTCAAATTCACATGTAGGTCCATTAATGCATATCTTGAGCGAGTAGTTTTTTCAAAAGGAGCATATGTTTTTGCAATTAATTTCTGCCAATAAAAGCTTTCCAATTGATCTAGGGAGATAATGCATGCCCTAGGAATATTCAGTTTTCTCAACATAAAGCATGAGAATTTTACCTGCCTGTTCTCCTGGATTGGACAATTATTCCTTTATGCACCTTTTGAGCAAAGGGTCCTTTTGAATTGTTCATGACTGGGAAAAGATTAGATGATACTGGCCTGATCAACATTGGAATAATTAGATGGTTGGATTTGATATTGGGATACTCAAATGCTAAACAGGTTGAATTTTTGGTTCTTGATAAAATGAGCACTTCGAAATTCTATCTGCAGAGGAGTTTTAACAAGCTTTTTTTGCTTTTCTGTTTCTTTCCTGGTTTCTTGTGGCTATTTGTTTTCATGTTTTTGCTTTAGTTGTAGACTCTACTGATTTGTGTGCTTCGTACCTGCTTTTCTATTTTAATTATACTAAGCTTGTTAATGTACATTTTTGTTTGCAGGAATGGTCTTTCTACACAAACAAAACAGATATCTTTTCTTGAAATGCCAGAGGACACCCAAATGTCCAGAGAGGAGACAGCATTTCGCTTTTGGTTAAATAGTCTTGGCAATTCCACATATATTGACAATGTCTTTGAAGATCTTAGAAATGGGTGCGTGTAATCACTGTAGCTGCCTATGAAACTTTGTGCATTTACATAAGAAGTTCATGTCTTTAAGTGAGGTTGCTTAAAAGGAGTCCAGTTTTCTTCTTTCTTCTAATTATTAATGTTTTCCATGTGTTTGCAGATGGATACTTTTGGAGACACTTGATAAGATATCACCAGGAATTGTTAATTGGAAAATAGCTTCAAAGCCTCCAATAAAGATGCCATTCAGAAAAGTTGAGAATTGTAATCAAGTGGTCAAGCTTGGAAAACAATTGAAGTTTTCACTGGTTAATATTGCTGGAAACGATATTGTTCAGGGAAATAAGAAACTAATACTGGGTATCTGCTCTAATTATAACTTTTCTTTTTGTTAAACAAAATTGTTCTGAAATTCTTGTTGTTTATCTTGGACCATTTTAACTAAGTCCAAAAGGAATGTTGTGGCCTTCCATTTCAGCTTACCTGTGGCAGTTGATGCGATATAACATGCTTCAGCTGCTGAAGAACTTGCGATCCCATTCTCATGGAAAGGAAATTACAGATGGTGACATTTTAGAATGGGCAAACAACAAAGTCAAAAATTCAGGAAGCAAGATTCGGATGAACAGTTTCAAGGTATCATATACTAGCTTTTTCTTGTGCAAGAAAATATTTTGGAGGTTTTTGCTAGTTAAGAAACCCCCCTCTTGCCTTGTTCATGATTTATGGTTTAAGGATCTTATTCACCTTATGACTTGAACTTCTGCAATAAGTTTGGTTGCTTGTCAAAAGATTCAGCATGCCAATAGTTCAACTTATTAGGAAATTTCAAAGACAGTCACATGACAATCAAGATGTGCAAAAAGGGATTGTTTGAGTGTTAAAACGACGTTGTTAGCGTAGTTTATTGTCAGCATTCTTTTTGTATTACAGTTCTAGAGATATCTATTATATTTTTTCTTTTATTTTTCCTTTTTCTTGGGTATGGATAGGTTTCTAATTTGCTCATGCCTATGTGTTGTTGCAGGACAAGAGTTTGTCTGATGGCATCTTTTTCCTTGAGCTGCTTAGTGCAGTACATCCTCGAGCTGTTAATTGGAGTCTTGTTACAAAAGGAGAAAGCGGTATACGTTTGTCCCAGTTCTATTTTTGTTTGTTTCTTCTCCAAAGTTCCTTCAATCCACCCTTCTTTCTTCAAGGCGTTCCACACAAAACTGCTGAAAGTTTGCGTTTTTAAAATGATTAAGCAAATAAATATTCAGTCTTAGTCTACTCTAAAATTTCGAATGTCAATTTATACATTTCTTCTCAATGTTGATTGACCTTGTTTTTGAATCTCATTTTCATTTTTATCCAATCATTTATCGTTACAGAGGAGGAGAAAAGGATGAATGCTTCCTATATTATCAGTATCGCAAGAAAGCTAGGATGCTCTATATTCGTGCTCCCTGAGGACTTAATTGAGGTATTCTATAAGTCCATTCCATATTTATTATTTATACTCTCCCACTACTTGCTCGCATTTGAAATCCAGTTTTTCCCATAACAATTGAAGCAACATTAAATCTTTTCCTTCTTTTCAAGTATTTTCTCTGGAATGCGTAATGTTTACATAGCACATTATCACATTATTCTCCCTTCTCCTACTGGTGAATCAATTGTATGAACAAACTCTATGTGTCGTTTTATTAGGTGAACCAAAAGATGATCCTCACTCTTACAGCAAGTATAATGTACTGGTACTTAAAACAACCAGTAGAAGACCAAACATCTGTTTCTTCCGACAACGAAAGCCTTTTGGACACAACCTCAAACTCTGCCACAGATGACACTGCTTCCGAGTCATCGGCAGATGAAAATATCAGTAGGTAAATTTGGTAATAATCATGGCACTTTTCCTCTGAAAGTTCTATGGTTTTCTGTTATTGATTCTTATTGAGATTTTGTTCCTGCGATTATGTATTTTTTTTAGATGCAGGGGTATTGAGTGAGATTTGTCTAGAAAGCAAAAAATGCCCATGTGAATAGATAGAAATATGTATTTTTTGTACTGTTGATAGAAGAAATTCTAAAAAAATCTGTAGCTTGCTTATAAAAATATAATTGAGATTTTAATTTCTGGAAAATCCCTTATAAAATAATATTGAGACTGTAAAACTGTCTGTTGAATTGTACTCATTTTGACTCCCCATTATTTTATACCATAGAATAGCAGAGCATTGGTTCTTCTCTCTCATTTGTCTTTGGCTGTTGTGAGAATTGCTAGTGTTTCCTAACTGTAAAATGACCAATTCCTCTGCACATTTGGCAAGTCTCTCTTAAGATAATATCTTTCACCCACTTGTAAGTCAAAGATTTTTGCATGTGGTCCGCGAGGAGTTTGTTAAGCTATTTGTTGACAGCATAGCTCAGTGAGCCTTCCTCCAGCGGGCAAAGATGCAGCGCCGAAAGCTAGGAGTGCCATTGCGATTCTGGTACTGCTATTGTCACCCTATATATTTTCAGAGCAAAATGACTCATTTGGTCCTCAAAGTTAGAAGTATTACATATTAAGGTCCTCAAATTTTTGTTTCTATCATTAGTCTTAAAAGATTTTACGAGTAACTAATGAAGCCCCATTATCAATGTTACATCACGCTCCCAACTATAAGGTTTTTTTGGTAACATCTGATAACATTTTGATTATTGTTGATTTCTTCTCCATATTTTTTTGTTATGTAGACATTGTGTTACGTATAATTTATGATTTTTTGAAGTTGAAAATGAGATAATATTAAATTTACTTAACCAGTAAACACCAATATTTATAAGTGAACAATTAAATTTAATGATTTTAAATAAAACTTTGAGACTATTATATGTAGCACCCTTAATATTGAGGATCAATTAGGCCATTTTTCCTTCCTATTTTCAGAGTATTGCTAAATGAATTATCCTATCAGTTTATTAAATAAAGTACTGATATTTGTTTCTCCATTATAATAGAGGCGATACTCCTACGTAGGTTAACTTTATATTATAATATTGGGTTAATTATATTTTTCTCCTTAAAATTTGTCTAAATTATAATTTTATCTCTTTATTTTATATAAATTACAAATATATCTTTATCGTTTATATTTTTATAACTTATTAGTCCCTATTACTAAATTCAATGAAAATTTTTATAAAAAACAATGATACAATGATTATGTGATAAAAAGTTTTAAATCTTTTTAAAATATTAATTTACAAGTTTATTTCCTATTTATTGTGACAATAATATCCTTCATTACAGAAATTAGATTAATTAGTAAAATTTTAGTAAAGGTATTATTATCTTTATATATGATAATAAACAAAAAACAAACTTGAAAAATGATATCGTAGAAAGATCTTAAACCCTTTATCGCATAATCATTATTTTCTAATAAAATTTTTCATTAAAATTAGTAGTAGGGATTAATAAGTTATGAAAATATAAACGATAAAGATATATTTGTAATTTATATAAAATAGAGGGATGAAATTATAATTTAGACAAATTTCAAGAGAAAAATGTAACTAACGGTATAATATTTTATGGAAACTAGAAAGAAAATACAGTGCAAGGTACACACCTTCATTTTATTGAATATAATTTAAGATTTTTATATCTCAATTTATAGATAGTTTCTTTTTTTATATATTTTAAATCGTGTGTATCACTTTTAGGTCTCATTTTGTTCTATTTTTTTTATAATATTTTTTAAAATATTTATGTTTTATTTAGTAAATTTTATTAATAAATTATATTAAATAATTAAAAATAATATATATATAAAAATATACTAGACAGTATGATAAGTCGAAAAAATATATATTAAGGATATTAATAGGTTTATAATTGTTTATGAGGCTACACCTGTAGATGAGTGAGTGGGGAATTCAGTGGTCCTAACCAAAAGCATGTGGCTTATCTAAAGAACATATATCTAATTATGTGATTAGTTAACAAGTCTTAATTTGAAAGGCAGCTCTCTGATGTATGTAACCCCAATAGGCAAGAGGTCCTACCATGTTCCCCTCTCGCTATTGAACCCCCTTCATTCATGAATAGGTCCACCCAAGCGTGCGTTTTGATTTGCTTATGTCTCTCTTTCTCTATTATATTTATTTCACTCTTTCTTTGAATGATTTATTTATTTCGTATTCTAACCTTTTAATTTAAGATATAAATCTTTATTAAATTTTTACAAGATTTGAACTATTATCTCAATAAATATTATATATAATATATTTTCTTTGTGATTGTATTAATATATACTCGTAAGGCAAGGCACATTTTAAACAAACATATAATAACTTCACATCATGAATAAATTTTGACGAGAAATGTTTAGTCTAATGGTACGATTCTCTTCACTTAATACCTTCAAATATCAAATGAGATATTCTAAATTCGAATCACATAGAAAAAACGATTTAATACTGCAAGCTAACTTTGTGTTACTATTTAGGAGTGTTATGCTGAACAAGTTCGTATGCCTCCCCTTTCTCTTTCCAAAATAGAAAGAAGAGATTTTAATTATATATAGGCATCACTCCAATATATATTTAACACATTTATAATGTAAATTATTATTCTATTTTTCATCATATATATATATATATATTGAAAGTATGGATCATTTTATGTACGGTGGAAACTTTACAACAAAAAAAGTCATATACGTATTAAATAATTAATAGTGCCCTAAAGATAAAGACTAGGCCCTATGAATAGGAGAATATAATGTATAGACTAATTCATTTTGTTAAATTTTCCTGCCTAATAACTCCAACAACAATACCAGCTTGCAAATATTGATCTGTAAACTGTGCTGGTTTCTTTTAACAATTCGTCGAATAATATTGAAACTATACTATCACGATCATGATTAATTCAAATTTCATATATAAGACGTTTACAAAATTTGATCATTTGTAATTATATAATTTGATCACGATTAAGTTTGATTGTAAACGTATGGTGATTATATAATTTGTAATTATATTTTGGGAGTAAATCCAAGTCCTTATAATGCAGACTAGACAGGCTCTCGATTGATCTAACAAGAGGGAGAGGTTGTTAGTTGATCTGAGGCTTTCATGCACAATGAGAGAGAGAGAGAGAGAGAGAGAGAGAGAGAGAGAGAGAGAGACTCTTAGCTATACATATATTGCCTACTTCTATTCTTCAATTTCTGGACTTCTCTGATTGATACTTATCAATAATTCCCATCCATTAATTAGTTTATCCCTTCATTACATGAATGATTGATCACGGGACAAATTGAAACTTGCTTACCCTTCACCCCTTATACCAACTATATACTTTTATATATATATATATCCGCGATCGTATTATAAGAATACGTATTATAATATATAATATACTTATCTCACATACTATAAGAATACATTACACAAACAAAATATTTTGACTACTTAGGGACTAGGGAGCATTCTTCATTTGTATTGAATCTTTTTCCATCATAAATCTTTTTTTTATACATTGGAGGATTGAAGGAAGGAGAGTGTGAATCGAACCAATGATCTATCGTATAGTAATAGTAAGAGAGTGCTTTTAACCAACTAATCTACTACCTTATTACTTTCCATTATAATACGTGCAATATGTTATAGAAAATTTTAATTAAAAACAATCACTTTTTTTATCTACACTTAATTCAGTCTCATACATGACTTGAGATTTTTTTCTTTTTTTTTTAAATCATTCAATTTATGTAATGTTAATATGGATGGATCAAATAATGATAATAATAATTGGGAAAGAAAGATTGATTAGATTTAATGAAGGGATGCTTAATAATTATGAGGCTTTGCATGGGTTGCTTTATATTTGATTCAATAATATTTTAAAATCAAAACCTTGATATGGAATTTGGGTTTTTTACACGTCCAAACCGATTATTATTTTTATTTGAGTCTGGAGTGTAACATTTTACAAGACATCATCTGCAGGTGACCCAATAACTTGGCTCTGATAACATGTTAAAATTTGAGTTTATACCTAACTCACTTCAAAATGTACTTCAAGAAGAGGAGGATTGTCCAAGTTTATTAAGGGTTCGTCAATTCATGTGGGATTCTCAACAGATATAAATAATACTACAAAAAAAATACTTTATTTATCGACAACAATAGCTGTTAGTATTTTGTCAAGTTTTTTTGTTATGAACGAAATACCGATAGAAAAATAAAAAACCATCGATAACAACGATTACAGACGATCCATATAAAACATAATGCAAAAATTGAGACCTCCCAAAAATTTATTAGTTTCGGTTCTAACTCTTCTCATTCAAACAACACCTCACAGTCATAGACACCTAATAAATATTTGTTATTATTACAAATGACAAATATATATTTCCACTATAATATACATAACAATGTGTGGGTCTGCTCCTCCGTATATTTTTAAAAGTATTTTTTTATATGTTCGTCTATTTAATTTTGATTCGATTCACAAAATTAAACGGTTATTCTTACTTAAAATTTTCGACCTCCCAACTATTCATTATACGTTTACTCATTGCGTCAATTTATCAGATTATTATATTTTCAATATTATTAGAGGATAAAAGTCGGTCAACAAGGATTAATGCAAATGATGCATAGAGTAGAAAATGACGTTATATTTTGCAAGAATTTCAATAAAATACACAAATGTTAAAGTCAAAAGTAATAATCATGAATTAGAACCGATTCTATTCTTACGATTTTTTTTGTTTCTTTGTCAAAACTTAATTAAAACTTTAATTTTTTATCTAATGAGAATCGTGTTACTCAAGATACGTCCCTTTTATGTCAATTGAAATATTCCTTTGTTCCCCCTCTTATTTTGCATATAAGCCCCTCCTAAACTTTAAAGAATAAATCTAAGTACTATCTCTATTTTAAAATTTTTTTCTTTGCTCACAAGTTAAGATTAAAGAAAATAAAAGAAATAATTTTTTTTATTATATCTTTAATTTATTTTCTTTACAAAAGAACGGAGAATAATGGCTGTGGCCTTACATTATTTAAAATATTTACACCTTCTAAATATATGATTTATGTATAATTCTATTTTATAATATTTTTATGGTAAAATAGCTATAAATGCTATTCAACTATTTACGTGCTGTTGAAAATGTTACTAAGCTTTAAACTTTTACTAATTTTGCCCTTCAATTATTTTCGAACCTCTAAAAGTATTATTCTAGCAAATTTAGTACCATTAAATTCACCGAAAGAGTACTTTTAGAGGTTCAAAAATAGTTGGAGGAAAAAATTAGTGAAAATTAAAGTTTATGGACATTTTCAACCGTGCGTGAATAGTTGAAAGGTATTTATAACAATTTTTTCCTTTTTTTATTGATAAAATCTATAAAACTAAAAGATAAATTATAAGGGTTTTTTCTTTTTGGATATATTGGAAAATAGTGATGTGTTTTCAATTCATAACCTCTATTCTAATAAGGAGTGCTTTCTGTTACTTAACTACTATCTTACTACATCATAAAAAAAGAATATATATTTCAAAAAGAATATAGCAAGGGATCGTAGTATACTAAAAGAGATATATTAGAAAGAACTCTGAATATGTGAATATTATTGGAATATGATTGAAAACGTTTTTAATCAATCAAGACCATCTATAACATTAATATCTGGGAGGCGTCGCTCCAATATTTTATACTTAAAAAAAAGAAAGAGGATTTGCATTTGCATGTAAGAAATATAAAATTAAACAAGTAATAAATTATATATGTATAGACGTATCACATGCAAACATCTCTCAATCTCATCTTTTGAGTTGCAGATAACTACTTGATTCCATTATACCAACCCAACCCATTAACCAATATTAAGAGCATTGGCAGCTGCCTTCCACTTCCATCACCACCAGAAAACCACCGCGGCTGCCGCCTTCACCACAAGTTCTGTTCCCCCCCTTTTATTAACGGCCAAAAACAGACAAAATATATAAACAAACATCATACATAAAAACCAATCCAACGTAAGAATCGGATGATAGGAAAAATATATATATATATATATGAATGGCAATGGCATTGGCATTGGCAATGGCAATGGCATGGGTGGCAATTGGCTATAATAATGGAACCAAAAACTGAAACTGCCCCACCCCTATTCAAGTGGGTAATGGAACCATGTGCGATCATATGGTGGTTGCCCCTTTCTTGGCCCACCTCCCTCTCTTTTCCCCTCCTAACCCAAAATTCTTGAAATAGAAACCAATTTTGTCATGAGTCCCATTTATTGTTTAATAAGAATAATAAATTTTTAGAATATATTAACACAAATTATTCTTAATAATTTAATATTCCAGAGTTATTAATTAATTCGAGAGAAATCGAGGAGTAAAATGCTCCCAAATAGCAACACAAAATTAAATGTGGCATTACACTGCTCACTCACTTGGTATGTTAAGTGGAGATACTAAATGAGAGGATAACGCTATCGAACAATACACCTCTCTTATCTTAAGTCATATTATGTATTTGTTTAATATATGAGTTTGTGTAACGTATGTTCTTAAAGCACACGTTAATATAGATTAACTTTCTAATTTACGATATAAAGTTTCATATTAACGTAAGTCTGTAAACCTTTTACGTATTAATCACAGATGAGTAATATTACTTAATATCATTTAAGGGGGTTCAAGTCTTTTTCGGAAGGCGTATAATATTAAAAAATTATGAATTTCAATTTGAAGCTTGGTTTATAAATATAAAAAAGAAACACAAAAATATAAAGATTGATTCCCATATAATCTTGATCTCCTCCTCCCATTCTCAATCCTTCCCTCCCTAATTTCCCTTTCTTTACTTTCTTCCATTTTTATTCCCTTCACATGTTGATTCCTCTCTCTCTCTCTCTCTCTCTCTCTCTCTCTCTCTCTCTCTCTCTCAGTGATCATATTTAGTGAGTGATCATTAGCAATTTGTTATAAGTAGTAGATATTGTGTCAGAAGTCAGAAGTTGAATTTCCCTTTTGTCTTTGTGAGAACAAAGAGGCCCTGTCCCCTCTCTCTGTGTCAGAACCAAAATCTTCTTATCTTTCTCTTCTGTTTCTCTATATCAATCCATCAATAAATTGTATAAAAAAAAAAAAAAAGCCCTAATTCATACTCCATTCTAAAAAAAACCCTAGATTTAATATTTCCCCCAAAATTATCCTCCATGATCCCTCAACACTTCCCTTTGAATCACATGAGATCAATCAAAATCAAATTCGCATACCGGTTCCTCAGATCACTCAACAACCTCAATCGCCGCCGCAGAATTACCGACGGAGAATCAATAACCACAAGGCGACGGCGATATCATATGGTTAAAACAGCTGCTTATGCTTCAATGGCGTCGGCGGTAGGATCGAAGAGAGCGTGGAGTCGTGCCTTACTTTCGAAGATCAGGAATAATCGACGAAATTATAAAATTCGTCGCGAACCATCATCATCATCATCAGTAGTGGTAAAGGTAAAGAAACCTATCATCCAAAACCCTAGCAAAGCTGAAGAACTCGAAAAGCTCGTGCCTGGAGGCGAAACGATGGATTTTTGTAGCTTGTTGGATGAAACTGCACATTATATAAAGTGTCTTACTTCTCAGGTACAGATTATGCGAAGTATTGTTCAATTTTACGAGTCTTCTTCTTCATCCAATGATCAACGTTATTAATTTTAGTACTATTAATGGTTCTTATGGATGAACATGTAAGTACGAGGATGTGGATGATGACGACCGTGATGTTGTCCTCCTATTAAAAAAAAAACAAAATAAAATTTGCTTCAGCACTCTTTTTTCGAATAATAATATATGTATATTTGTAACAGTGATATGTATGGTATATTATTAAGGTCTTATTCCCCCAGTTTGTACAGAAATGGAAGCCATAAAGATCTCCCTGCTTTTGCTCATCACTTGTTAGAATTCTTATTCATATTGTCTTTAATATTCTCTTTAACAATTATTATTATTATTATTATTATTATTATTTTGGTCTTGTTGATGCAGAGAGGTCAAGATTTGAAGCAGAAAAGGTGAAATCTTGTTCATTATTTGCAATAGGATTTCTTTTTAATTTTTTAAAAAGAATTTTAGGTGTATTTTCTTCCAAGTTTGATCTTCTATATTTTGAAAATTCTCTTTATAAAGATTAAACATTTATACTTTTTTTTAAATAAAAAAAAACATTTATAGTACTAAATAAGTGAAATTCGATCAAATTAAGAATGTTTTCTACAAGCTCCATCAAGCATTCATATATTTTCATCATGGCTGCAGTTTGGAATCTTGATCTTTTTCTATTTAATTTTCCATGAATTTTGGAAAACGATTTTTTCGATAATATATACATATTTACTCATTTAACATCTTAATTTTCTTGATGGACATAATAATTGGCTAGCCAGTGAGCAGTAAACTTTTTATAAATGAACTCTTTATAAGAGTTGAGTAATCTTTCTTTATGCTTTTGAATTATTTTTTGACGTTGTAATTAGGTCTAACCTTATTTTTCAACACCCCAATTTCAAGTATATTTAATAATTAACTATAATTTTCCATGTATAAATGTAATTAATTATGCCATCTTCATCAATATTTTCATATAAATAATAAGTATTAAAATATGGCCTGCAAAAGAATCTTCCACATATATATATATAGATATTTTTGTTTTAAATAGAATCTTCTTTACCTTTTTTTTCCCTTCCTTAACAAGGCAGAATTTTATAATAAAATAACAGTTTAGTAGTCTTTTGGTATAGTCAAAAGACAGGTTTGAAATATGTTAAGTTCTTGTGAAGCCATCTATTATTATTATTTTTATACATCAAAATGTGATTCGTACAAAAAAACTTTTGGCATGGTAAAATAATTATTTATATTACTGAACTATTATTTTGTCACATTTATGTATATGAGAGTTGTGATTTTTCATCTTGATTTATTTGAGTACTTCGAATGATTGAACTAAAAGGAGCGAAGAGGCAACATGAATCTTTTATAAGCATTCATTTTTAAATGTATAGATATTTTTTCTTCATGTTCAACTTGTTCCCCAATTTTTTAAATATTTTTGTTTATATAGATTCTTAGCCCCTCAAAATTAAAAGTCTCCTTCCATCTATAACATGGATTAGGGTTTTGAAAAGGTACAATTTTGACAAGCCATGATTTGTAGTGAACAAGAAATAAACAGCTGTTTCCTCTTTGTTTGTAGTTAAAGAGTACTGCTTTATAATGTATTCTTGTTTGGATTTTAGGAGTCTTCTAAGAGCCAGTCAATCTATAAAGTTTTTAGGTATATACTGTATATACCATGTGTTTAGTACTTTCAAGGAACAGAATTTTGGCCTCATAAACACTATTGTTAATTCCATTTTTTTAAAAAAAAGAAAAATACTATGAATTTCTTTTTTCTTTAAATAATATTGTAGTGGAAGTTTGGAGAAATTATGAATTTTTTCTCTTGTTTCATTACAATAATATGTAATATATATTCCATCTTTTTCCTTTCCATAACTTTTTTCTACACAAAGTATTAATAGCAACCTTTTTGATATGTTTGTTCTGTTTAGTTCTTTTGAGGTTTTTATTGGTGGACAGATCAAATTTGAAGCCAAAAAAAAAAGGATGAATTTCTTCTTCTTTTTCTCTTTATTTTTCTTTTTCTTAAAGTGGGAAATAAATAACCTGAAGAATTTGTATTTTAAGTGGTAATAACTCAGTGTCGTATATATATATTACGTGATGAATTTGTATCATATAAAGGATCCTCAGTTCCCCTTGTAATTATGTGTTAATATTATACTCATTTTTTTAATATGTTTAAATGATTTATATTCATTATACTCTTCACGTGGCACATCTTGTATTTAGAAAATAATAATTTTATTTTTTTAAAAAAACTTACCCTATATTAGAAATTGCAATATCATAACTCAATATTAGAACCACTACCTTAAGTCTTGGGGTTTGAACTTGATCCCCTCTCTTGATGTATAAAAAAGAAACCTATATTAGAATTACCACATAAATTAAACTAAATCCTTAAATATTAGAAAACCAAGTTTGAGCCTTCAAGGCAATTTAAACTACAAGATAACAATTATAGATGCTAATATTCTTGGTCTATATGTACATATATTGGTCTATATATGTATAATAAACTAATTACATATTTTTTTATTTATTTAAACTATTGGGATTATGAATTTGAATGCTCACTAATACTTTAATTTCATTATTATAAATTTTACTTCAATTTTTTCTTTTAAAAAGATTTTACCTCAAAATTAAATATCATAAAAAATCCAAGTGTGCATTAATGTTTAAAAAAGAAAAAGGAAGAGAATTAGCTATATATCAAAATTTGGATGGATTTTGGGGACCATTTTGTGAATAAGTAAAGTGCAAAGTACATTTTCCTGTTGCTGCTGTACTTCTTGATAGCTACTTCACTTGTTCACCTATATATTATCTACATTTTACTATCGAAAATGACAAAATTTTTTTTTTTTTTTTTGGCTTAATAGCCCTCTTCAATTTTCCTTCCGTTTTCTTCCATATATATATCCATTTGCATTTCCCAACTATTAGTACCAAAAGACGAAATCTCTAGCCCACATACTTTCACCAGACTCTCAATCTTAGTGAGAAGACCAACTCTCTTACCACAAAAGAATTGAACGCATCCTTTTCTTTCATGAATTAAAAGAAAAGAGCAATTCTAACTTTATTATTATAATTTTACTGTGATGTTAGATGATCAACGTCCTTCTCATATATACAGAGAATTACAAATTATCCGTATAAATATAGCTCAACTGATTTTTGAGATTATAGAATTGATAACTAGAAATACAATCAAATTCACTCATCCCTACAAAAGTTTTCTGCTTTGTACCAAATCTTTATAGGCCCCATGATTCACTAATAACAGCCACTCAAAATGTAAAACAAAAGATGAACAGAGTATTAATTCGACTGGGCCGCTTACTAATGGGCTTCACTTAATCCTTTATAGAAAATGATTCTGTTGCTCCTTTTAGCCCATTGCAAGATGAATAAAAACTCTTCCAAAAATTTCATATTAACTAATTAAAGAATAAATAAATTATTTATAACTTAGATAATCCTTCTACTCTCGATCTTACTCATGACACTGTAAAACATCCAATTTTGACATGATAGTTAGGCCAGTTATAGATAATTTTGACGCAGCATGAAAGTTCTCAAATCCTCTTCATGACACCCTAAAGCATCTCGACTAGATCAATCTTTAACTCTGAGTAAGAGTTAGACTATATAACCATCTCAAAGCAAAACTACCTTTATATTCTCATTTATACTGAAATACTATACATGCAAAAATAAAGTTTTGGGTCTTTGCTAGCTAACACAAGAAACCATAAACTATACTGTACAATTTGACCATCAGCCTCCATATCTGCACCTTCACCTTTTCATCTTCCATCAATCCTCTAATCTTTACCATTTCATTCCATCTATATAATAATTAACTGCTATTGTTTTACCTATGAATTATGATCTAGTCTTCTTCCATTGGTTATACTCATCTTCATCCCTTCGCGGATAGTCCCCAAATGCATGTTTCCTTGACAAAATTTGAACGTTTCTTGAACCCGAGCAATATCTGCCGTTGATGCCTCATTCCAGCAAGATACAGCTATTGCTAAGCCTTGACAGTTGAACCAGCTCGTGCAATGAGAAGGGATGGTAGGTCCCTGATCCGGCATCCACTACCCCAGAAAGAAGCTAGACAGAGGCCCATGATGGCCATAGCAACTACTGAACAAGCAGGGGGAACTGCTTGAGTGCTTCCGAGGAATTGAGTTGCAAGAAGCCCAGCCAGCGTTGAACTCTGCATTCCTGTGCACAATGAAACTGTCCGGCTGACTTCTTCTTCTAACCTGTTAGAACAGCACACCATATTATCAGATGATTTTGCATATCAGTTTCATCTTTTCGCAACTACAAGCAAACATTAACGTTGTAAGACAACTTTGTAGCAGAATTCCGAAACAGAAATAGACACATCAGAGTGAACAGGCTCCAACTTGAAGATGACCAGGGCCCAGGTCGACTACCAATAGATTAGGATCATTAGTGGATTTTCCTTCTAATGCATCATATCCTATGGCTAGGACATACAGCAATGTATATATAGGAACAGTTTTCAGAATTATGGATTAGCTACTATACACCGAGAGTAGGTAACGAAATTCAGAAACACGCTAGGAACAGTAATACTTGTTCTCAGTTGACAAGACTATGGGAGCGAAAAGGAGAATACCTTAGGATTGGAATTTTGGATATCCAGTAGCCCAAGGTAAATGCAACTGCATGAAATGTCAATACAGGACCAATCAATCTCAGACCCTCAGAGGACAGAATTTGGCTTTGATTAATTGCAAGAGGGCTGCCAATGCACAATGAAGTGCAAATCATTGCAACAAACGGCATAACAGGTTGAATAAGAGATACAATTGGTTTCGCATAAGTGTTTAGCACTAGGCCAAGTGTCACAGGGGCCAAAACAACCTGGAAGTGGAAAATAACAAAGTAAAAGAGTCTGCAATTAGTCTGCTGAAAAACTATAAGAATTCTCTGTATGTGATTCAAGTGCAAGTTTCATGAGGATATTCAAACCTGCAAAATCGACGTTGACATTGCAATTGCATCTACAGGAACAACAGAACCAATGAGAAGGCCTGTAAGCACAGGAGTAACAAGAACCGAAGCTATGGTTGACGAGCTAGTCAAAAGAATGCTCAAAGCAACATCGCCTTTGCTCAAGAAGCTGGCATAACTTGACAGCTGAGCCCCTGCTACACAAGACATGAGAACAAAACCAGCATAGAACATTTGAGACATCCCAAATGCTCGCGCTACCAACACGCCTAATGCTGGTTTAAGGATATATTGTGCAGTAAAGCCAACAGATAGAGGCACGGGCCTGCAACGAAATAAAATTTGACTTTCAAAACACCACATTCAATATTCACCTATCACTAACCACCAAGACCAAGAAGATAAAGCATTTATTCATAAAGATAGTGAAAAAGTTCCTAACCTTTTAAATGCAAGAGCAAAATCATCAATGGAAAGTCTGATTCCTATAGATAACATGATTCCTCCGAGTGCGGGAGCATATAATTCCTGTGATACCCTGCAAATGTTCCTCTAATGTCACATTCAGAAACAAAAAAAGATTTCCATATTATTTAATTAGTTATTAAGCAACCTTTTAAATATGTCCTATTCTAACAATAATAATAAAACAGGTCCACCTTTCCTCCATTTGTACACATAAAGAATCAAACTCAGCCAAATAAAATAGCGAAAAACACAGAATCTAATTAATTAATTAGAATTTGAACTATAAACTACAATTTCTAAAGTCTACGAAATTACTGGAAATGCTAATTTTTTATTTATTTGGTCAGAAGGGAATATATTAATTGGAAGAAAATTCTTACCAGGTAAAAGTAGAAGGCTGAGAAAGAGCTGCAATTCCAGTTAAAGCCACAACAAAAGGAAGCATTGCGGATAAAACTTGCGAAGAATCCGATTTTTTCTCAGCTTCAGTCAGATTCTCATCTGGGCTTCCACCGAATGACAACAGCGAAGAATTTCCTTCTCTTCTCTGCCACCCAACTTTTCCAATGAACGGTGATGAAGCCGTCGAACATGCAACAGCAAGCAAAGAGCCAATTCCATTAGAACCCTTCAAAATTGGGGAAAAACCGAAGCTCTTCTTCAAAGAAAACGAAACAAAATTGGGATTGGAACTGAAATTACTGGAGAAAACAATAATTCGTTTCGGAGTGTCTGAATGGTGAAGTGCCAGAGGTTGTTGAGTATGGGACAAGAATGGAATCGTTGACATTTCTTATGGGTTTAGAAGGAATAGAAAGTTCAGCTCCGATGAGTTTTGGGTCCTTATTCGGTGGCTCCCCGGAGAATTCTGGATTTTTTTCCGGCGAGGGAGCAAAGAAGAAAAGAAGGAGAGGAGCAGAGTGGAGGGGAAGTGATGAGAAAACTGAGAAAGACAGAGAAAAAAAAATAAAATATATATTTAAAATTTTTATTATATAATAATGTTAAATGAACGGTGATGAAAGAAAAGAGATTCTTTTTCCGCACACGTGTCCTTTTCGATACCTTTTATGATCTAAGATAGCCGTTCGATTAAGGAGTAGTTTTAAGATGATGAGAGCGGTAAACAGGTGAATATTTCTCTAATGTTGGTGCGAAATTTGCGTTTCGTCCTTGATGATTTTATACATTACAATTGGATCCTAACATCTTTAAATGATTCCTAAATATGAACTTCCGACCTCTAGTTGGGAGCTGTCAATTCTTTTACGTATGCTCGAGGAATATATTAATGTGTATTTATTAAGCTCAGACTATCATATATGATATATGAATTTGTGTAATGTCACTGTAACGAACATTAATATGAATAAAACATGTCATATATGAATAAAATTTAAGAAATTTAATAGAAATTGAATAGAAACATGTCATTAGTTATGTACTTTTTTTATTCTATTCATAATAATTTATAATATAGTAGGAGAACAAATTAAATACATGTAATACTTCTGCAATATTTTCTTTCCTAATATAGTACTCCCTTCGTTATTTTATACTCATCACATTTTGAACATCACACAGATCAAGAAATACAAAATTAGAAAAATTCTTGTGAATATAAACTAAATTACCCGTAACATCAATCTCTCGCATAATTTATTGACATTGAAAAATTCAAATTTTAACTTAAAACTTGTGCGGAATAATGAATGATGCTTGAAATGGATATTGGAAAAGCGTAAAAGTTATTGGGAATGAGTAATTACATTTTTTAAAGATATAGGGATTGGGAGAGAGGTTAATATGTTATAATTGTATAATAGGAATATTTTGGTTTAAATTGCATTGCTTTCAACAATGTGACAAGTAAAAAAGAATACGGGAATTCATACAATGTGACAAGTAAAAGAAAAATGATGGAATATTTATTCTAAATTATAAACGATAAACTTTAAGGAGTAGAGTAATATAAAGAGAAATATTATATAAAATGTTATGAACGATGATGGGTGAATGTTATTGGATATTATTAATGTTAAACAAGTGTGATATAATTGGGGAGCTTGATGCAATTATACAAGAAATAAATGGCCAAAATGCAATACTTGAGAGAGACATGACTGAATTCCCGGTAACGCCCAGAAGATGAGAACAAAGTAGTTAGAAGAAGTAAAGAGAAAATGTCCATCAAGAATTTTTGTTTGCTTCTTTATTTATTAATGAACTTATTAATTTATTCTTTTTAAAAGAATAGATTAATAGAGAAGTTAGTCAAAATACATCTCCATAATTTATGTTTTGCCACTTAAGAACGTCTATTTTATTGGTTATTTATGTCCAATAACTTTTTACAATGGTTGAAAATACTTATTTATGATAGCGATGAATGATTTTTGACTAATTTATGTCATGTGATACTCACATGTCATCTTTAGTAAGAGTAAAATTGTCCAATTACTAATTTAAATGTTAACATAAAATTGAAATGAGTCAAAATATCCAATAGTATATTTAGGTCCGTTCATATGTCAGGTTATTTCTATCCATTACATTCGTTGGTTGGACATTAGATTAGAATCTGAAAGTTCCCAGTGGGGAATGCAATAAAGTTTTTAGTGGGGAAAATAATCCAATGTTTTCTGTTTGATTAATGATAAACAACGTACTTTATATAGTGTGTCATTGTGACAAATCCTAAATAAAATATGACTAGGAAATCTAAACAAATTACAACTTATAAATATACTTTGTCTAAGACTTTATAAGGACTAATCCTAGTCCTATAATAAGAATAATTATATTTACATCATAATCTTTAATAGAATCAAGTAAATATTTTAATAATAATGCATAGTCCCTTCTGTTTCATTTCCCTCCTTTGATCATTTGAGCCAATAATTGAGGTTATAAATTCGAATCTTGATCAGTACTATAAATTTTTTGAATTATACTTGTCTCTTGATGGTACTATTCTAACGGGATCAATACTTGCGCTAGTTATTTAATTAGTCTAATAAGTTCGATAATGAACACGAAAATTTGAATATGAAGTAGCGAAAAATGTATTAGTTAGCCTCACTAGCAACTTTCTTTTTATTCGGTAAAAAAAAATATATTAATTATAAGTTCGTTTTTGTTATTAATACAATGTATATAGTCTTTCTTTTTTTAATAATGTCATAAAATTTCCCTGTAAATTAGATCAATAAGTGAAATTTTCCTTTTTTTTTTCTCTTTTGTTAATTTTTCATTGTATACAAAATTAAAAAGGAAACATAATAAATAAATTTCTTTTGTGTTCATTTTCATTCTTTTAGACTTGACCTTCGAAGGTCTCTACCACAGACAACAGGGAGAGCTATCTGTTGTGGTCCAGTCCACCGGAAGGAAGGAATTATTCATTATTTGTTTCTCTTCATTCTTCGATATTTTATGGTTTTTAGAATTGCTCATATTTCTACATTTTCTTTAAAAGAAGAAAATATATTCGTTGATATTTAATTAATTTTGGTCCAAATCTTGTGAAAGTTTCAGAACTGAAAATTGGTCCAAATTAGTGATTAGTCCTAAAATCAAATTGGAGATATTTAAACAAGTGAAGTGAAGAGCATGTGATAGACACAGTTTGTTGCTATTATATGTGTCGCACTTATTAGGGTTCTTCGATTTGATGTCTTCCAACCTTTTCCTCATTTCTCTTTTGTTTGATTTTATGCCAAAAAAAGTGAAGAAAGAAACAATCAAATACATTTCATTCATTCACCTTTTGATATTTCTGCTAACGTTTTGGTGGCCTAAATTCCATAACACATAAAACCCTCCTAAATTTGGTAATCTCAATAAATCCAAAAACCCCCCCATTAAGCCTATCTAACCACATTTCCTTGTCACGTTAAGTGATAAATCCTAAATTCGAGTCCCTTAAAAAAATAATTTAATATTGCATGTCATCCTTGTATTATGCTGTTGTTTAAAGATT
Organism: Catharanthus roseus; assembly: GCA_028651295.1. NCBI lineage: Eukaryota > Viridiplantae > Streptophyta > Magnoliopsida > Gentianales > Apocynaceae > Catharanthus > Catharanthus roseus. The sequence continues at coordinate 7,489,578 of JAPQWS010000087.1, forward strand.
TTGAATCCTTTGATCCCTTCCAAATTAGTCTACATTATTATTTTTAAAATTGACCTTTCTTTTTCTCCTTCCTATCTAAAATTCACTAATTCATCTTATTGAACTCTTTGATCCTTCCTAAATTAGTTGATGACTAAATTGTTTTTTAAATTAATCCTTCCTTTTTCCTGTCTGAATTTTGCTATCATTTTAATTTCATAGAAACCTTTTTTTTCTAATCGAATTTCATAGAAACTTCTGATTGAACATTTATCTGAAAATAAACGGAAAAAGAAAAATTATTTAACAATAAAGGCAGCGACCAATTTATTTTAATATATTTTGTTGTATATTGAGACATTTGCTTGATTATTACAACTAAGGATGCCACCTCTGCACTATTTGAAGTCATACAAGAATAAAATAAACCTTAATGTAACCAACACTTGTATGATTTTTTGGACCAAAACCTGCAACAAGTCCAAATATATCTCAACTGCTTCCAATTTTATCTTTCTCAAGGTCAAAACTTGTGAAGTTTGTTTGAATAGTTCCGGATCTTTGGATCGTTCAAAATATAATCTAATATACTCTTTAATACATTTTATTTACTAGAAGAGAAAGTATATTAGAATGTATTTAGACAATCGTTGATGAATCCACAAGCAAAGCAACAATGAAAATTACAGACATTACTCCTAGGACTAGGGAGATTTCAAGTATTAAGGTTGTAAGACAGGCAAGATACTTTGGAGAGACAAATAGTTAGAATAGGAAAAACTGTAATGAAAGTTCTCGACAAAATGTAAAATTTCTTATATTATGAAACATGAGAATCTTCTCAGTATATCTCTCCAGACATGATGTCCAGAGAGCCAAAGGAAAGGACACTGGAGAAAAACCATAGCAATAATGTAAAAGAAGAGTCCAAAAACTATAATAGAAATCCAATATGTAGAGTTCAACCATTGGGTTCATTTTCAACAACCATAGCAATCAACAAGCTGATCTAGAGAAGACAGCAGCATCCTCAGGAATAAAGAGGCGCGCCGAAAAGAAGATTAAAAACTAAACCCATCACTTAAGTTCTTTTTCCACTCTAATCCTACTAGGAGAAGAAGCTTAGTTATCCATGAGAGAGAGAAACAGCTTTGATCCAATTTATAGTGGTACAAAGATGATGATGATGATGATGATGATAAATTGGTTACTGAATTTGTGCATCTAACTAAAGACACATTATGTATGGCTTCCCACATCAAATGTAACCCTGTCAAACAGACACATGTTAGAGTTTCTTGTAATAATGCACAAAGCAGTAAGTTGTTAAGCTTATGCCTCCTATAGTATGAATCTCATTGAAAACAAGAAGTCAGACAGCAAACTGAAACTTCATGGCAATTAATTTTCGTCCATCGCTCTTGAAGACACATCAAATAAGGTAGCTTTTTCACATGTTAAAGAAACATAAAAAAGGGCTAGTAATAATTGAATGGTTTTCCAGGAAGAGTTATTCAGCAATGGTAGAACATGATATGAAAGAAGGAGAGAAGGGTAGGTCAAGGTTGAGTTAAGACTGTGTTCCGAGAGTAACCCCCCTCCTCCCCCAACCTCCTGAACGGTACATTTGGACAGTAACTTCTATTTTCTAAGGTAAAGGACCATTTTCAAAACATGGTGTTAGTCATCCCATCCACCTCCACCATCTGCATTACAATTTAATGTGAAAGATTTTAGAACCAGGAAAAAGTCTAACAAGACCTCAATTAAGATAAGAAGAAAGAGAAAGGTGTTAGATTGAAAACTGCAATATCAATTGTTCCCTTCTATGATATGTACACATTTGTTTTTTAAGTTCCTTCTCCAAACTTCATCAACCATGCAGGTAAAGTTTTGCACAAAGCAGGAAATGAAGTATTGGAACCAATACATGAAAGTAAGCAAAAGTACGGTGACTTAAATGGTGAAAGCAATATAATTCTTATTTCTTTCATGCAACATGTTTGTATATCTCATTGCTACAAAAAGAGAACAGAGTAAACCTCACATCTTATATTCGTATTCATAATGAATTTAACATAGAAAACAAACCTCTGCAAATCTATCACCAGTAATAAATGAAATGCTCCTGTATGTTCGTATCCTCCATCCCTTGGGCTTCATAAATAAACTATCGATGATTGTTGGCATGTTTCTTATCTCAATTTAATGAATAATTATCGTAGCACCCACAGGAGCTGGCATGACTAGCTTGAAGACTCCGCACTATACATGAAACCGCGAGCAAGCACACCAAAAGGAAGCATATGACCAGCTAAACCAGACTTCGGAGAAGACATGTACATACTATGAGTACGGGAAAACCCATGACTTGATTGAGCTATTGTGCAACTTGCCCTGTCTTGACCTGCAAACTCTACAAAATGGCCCTCGCAATTTTTTCCTGATGAAGCTGATGGCGAAGGTCACCCGGCAGAATCTGCTCATAAATACACCTTATTCAGTATGGACATATACAAAACATATGTAGCATTAACCCAGTAATAGAATAGCATTATAATTTAAAAACATAAAACAACAATCTAGTACAATTCATAAGGTCTGAGCCCAAATCCAAAAAAAGAGAGAGCTTGATATGAAAGAAATCTCTATCCAACATTCCAAGCATTTGAACTACCTATGGTATGCTAAATTTTCAAGAAGCAGAACAATAATGCAGGAATAAAGTGGTCATTTGAACAATGTGGGTTTCCTATTCCAAACTCAATAAACTAGTTTGCCAATTAAATTGCACAGTCTAAAGTCAACAGTCAAATTCCCTCCATTGCAACTCTTCATTCTCTCAGATGAATTATCGGCTATAAGTCCAATATATTCGCCTTAAGCTAAAAATACGGTGTTTTAAGTATAAAAGAGGGGGTGGGGGTGGTAAAGAGTTTCTCACATTTCTTTGGAATAAAAAAAATGAAGAAAACTCAGCAAGAATATAACTGGGAATTTCAGAAAGACTTTGAAACTATAAAAAAGACAAAGCAAAAGGGAAGAGAAAGAAAGACCTCTGACACAGTATCCAATATGTGCTTCCCATCTTGAATCTGATCCGTGAGCTGAACAGCAGTACAATCCCTCGGAGTTTCAAAAGAAGACAAAGAAAACTGCTTAGAAACAACTCCAACATCAAAATAAATCAATCCAGAACTCGGTATATCAACCCTGATCTCTTTGACCGGAAACCACAAGAACAAATCCTGTGCAGAGATTCCAGACAATTCACCGATCTGTCCATAACTTAAATTCCCAGAAACATTCATATCATAATGCAATTCATTCTCAAACTTAGCATTACAAGCCCGATCCAAGTGAACTTCAAATTTACCAGAGTTATCAAAAGTGAAGTTGCTGACACCCTTTGGAAGTAAACCCATCGGCAATCCATGAGATTTAAGTACTTCATATATCGAATAAGAAGATTCATAAGCTGATTCTACTTTCGAAGAACACAACAAGAAAACAGAAATCACTACACAAAATTGCAAAACAGAAAACATCTTCTTTCCCTCTAAATTTCTGTTAAAGCATGGATTATTCCAAAGGGTTTAGTGAAATCCACCAAATTATAGAACCCAAAGTGGGTTTTTAGCCTTTAGGGGCGGGAAAAAAGCTACAAGAAGGGCGGAGAATATACAGAGAAAGGCCCCCTTGGAGGCGGAGGAAGGGAGAAGATGAAGGAGAAGAAGTAGGAGGGAGGAAGAGAAGAGAGACAGTGTTGCCAGCAAGAATACAGAGGGGATTAGGAGAATGATCAATTATTGGTGATGCGTTCTGGGGCCCTGCCCGAAAACCAAATGTTTTGATTCTCTGTGGATGATTTTTGAGGGTCTATGGTAAACTTCCAGTTAAGAAATTCCACGTGGATATATTTGTGGCGAAGATCTAGGCTGAATAGTTGAAGGACCAGACAAGTATTAGCACGTGTTGGGTCCCATGTGGGGATGAGGAGTTGATAGGGAGGTGCAGTGTGAACACGCGCATAGAGAGGAGAGTGGGGAGAGCATAGCATTTAATATGATATGCATGAAAATTGAGCGATAAGTACGAGAGAAGAAGAAAAATACTTGTGTCTATCGCTTTGTTGAGCTTATTTATTTTTGCTGACCTCCATTTTCTAATTTTGGAAGATTTTTCCTTTTTTTTCTTTGCTTTTTAATTTCAAAATTATCTAATATATCCTAAATCTTATTCGATATGCATAATCTTATTTCTTTTAAAACAAAAATTTATTATCGAGAAAATAAGTCAGAGCTTTATTACCTAAAATAGTAGAGTAATTGCGATAAAATCACACAAACATCTAAGATTCTTTTATGTATATCCTTGTAGAAAATTTTAAGTATAAAAAGTGTACATTAATAGTTATTCTTAAAATTAACAATTTAAAAGATCAATGACCCTATCAATAATCTTGAAAATCGTTTTGAAAAGACGAATAATGTTGAGAAGGTATTATGGCCAAATCCGAGGAAATAAAAACTCCAAAGAAAGAGAAATATAACTCTGATATAAGATAGGTATTAGATCAAGCAGTCAAGTTTTATAGTTTGATTTATAACAAAATTAAAGAGATGAAAAACAAATCTGTACTTGATATCTGAAACTTTTTCCTAACGCTTTTCTTAGAAAAACAAGTCATGTTCCTACTCGAGCGTCACAAATCCTTTTTGTTCACACCTAATATGATGCTAGATGTAGCCTTTTTGTCAGGTAAGATGCTTAGCTATTCTTTTTCTGATGCAGCAATACAATTTTATTTTAATCAGTCTAGAAATTTAAATATGATTTTACACTAAATTTTTTAAAATGAATACGTGTAATAAAAGATGTATTAGAAGATTCAAATGATGATTACTGTTAGACATATATTTAAAATAGAATTACCATTAATCATAAAACTGTGTATAGTTGTGTTTCCTAGTTATATTTAGCTAGGACTTCTACTTCTAATGTGTTTCCTAGTTGTATTTACCTAGGACTTCTACTTCTAATTTGCTTAGGATTTGTCACTTGGACAAATCTATAAATTGTACACTATTCTCACATTAATGAGACAGAAAACACAAGATTGTTTTCCCCACTGGAAACTTTCATGGTATCAGAGCCAGTTGTTGGGCTGGCCCAAGCAGATGTCCAATCCTGCAAAATTCCACGCACCAGATGTCCATTCCTGGGCGTGAGGGGGTGTGTTGAGAATCCCACATCGACTAATTAAAGAAAATAATTACAACTTATAAAGACTTGGGCAGTCCTCCCCTCTTGAGGTACCTTTTGGGGTGAGTTAGGCCCAAGCTCAAAAATTCTAACAATTACGATGATATTATGATTAGAGTTGTAGAAGAGTTGTTTTCTTTTGTGGCAATGCAATGGCATTAAGCATCCAATATAGGGGACTTCCATTTCCATTCAAACCCCAAGTAGCTAGCTATTCCAGCTAGCTATTTGGAACAAATTAGAGGGTATAATAATCCAAGAATCCTCAAAAGTATAGCTGGATATGTCATGTTTTACATGATTGGAGAAAAGGGCATGTGAATGTGAAAGAAAGAAATGTGAATGTGAGTGAGGCTGGATTCATCATAACTATCATTTTGTCTTTGTTATATACTATTATTATTAATGCTCCATTCCATTCTTTTCTTTCTTTATTTATTTATTATGTCTATATATATTTATTCTTTTCTCAATTATTATTATACTTTTTTTTTACCCTAAAGGGTTTTTGAGGAAAATTAACGAAATTCTTACTTCTTTCCCATTTTGGAATGATACTTTTTTCATTTTTTTTGTTATAAAAAAGTAAGATAAATTACCAATTTAGTCCCTATTGTATTTACTTTTAACTACTATAAAATTTTTAATAATTCATTATAGCTTTTTTTACTTTTCTTACATAAAATTCGATAGTTTCTTCTACAAATTTTTCTTTAAAAATGATCCATATCTACCTCCAATACAAGTTTAATGTTAAATATTACAGTTTTAGTGCAGAGAAAAACTAGAGAGAAAGTGTGTAGAGATAGAAAGATGAAGAAAATAATAAATTTTTTTGCGCTGTACATATAAATTTTCGAGTTGAATTTATCGACCATGTGTTTTAGTTACTTAACACAATAAATCTGGCCAAGTAAGACATGTGTAAAGCAAGAACTAACTAATCTAAGTAAAAATACAAATAGTTTTTTAATAAGTTTTTTTTTAAAAAAAAATTAAAAGTAACTTTTTATATTATTTTTTCGCTATTAGCATATGAAAATAGGGACTTTTTATTGAATTTTTCAAGAAGTTCGATTGAATAGACTATTGTATGGTTAGTAAATTATTTACGCTATTTTTCATGTACCTTATTTGGTTAGATTTCAAAATGTTAGGCTTTCAAAGAATTAATTTTAATCAAAATTTTATCAAGAATTAAAAAATTAAAATTAATCATTAGAGATTAAAATTGGTGAGTTAATCTCCTAATATGAATCCAAGTTTCCTTGAATTATATAGACAAACTTGGAGACAATATTATTGGTATTCACTCAAATTGGCAATGAAGGAGACAGGTAATAAGGTTTTATTACATTAAGGGATTAACCTTTTTTTCTCAAACAAAAACAAATGTTTTACTCATATTAGGCTATTAAAATTATGTTTCTTTAAAGAAGAAAAAAATAAAAGAGAGAGGGGGAATTATTACAAGATTTTGGCATAATAGTATAAAATCACATGGGACAGCGAATGAAGGAGTGGATTATTGGAATAATAATAATAATAACAATAATAATAATAATAATTCGGTGGATAAAAATAAGAAAAAAACAAACATTGGGAGGACACTTGATCGTGAAACAGAGAAACGAGAGAGTGTAATGTTAATGTTGTTTAGCAGTTTCTATGAATTCTTGAAAATTCTGTGGGATTCATTTCTTTGTTTTTTGTAAGACTTAAAAAGGCCCTTTGAATTGTAAAAATTATTTATTGAGATATTTAAGAATTTTTTTGTATTTGATTTTGTAAGAACGAAATGTTAAGATTATATTTTTAAAATTTTTTAAAAAATACAAATATCTCTGAAATGTAATCGATATTTATGGTTATAACAATTTATATGAATTATTGAAATTATGTAAGTTTCATGTGTTTGTTTTTAATTTAGTGCCTGTTTGGAGGATGTTTGTTCGACTTAAACGAGTGTTTAAGGTGTAAAAATTGCTTAGTTATTGGGGGTGTTTGAGATTATTTTTGTAAAAGCAAATATTAAGATTATATTTTTCAAATTTTTTAAACTATCCCCTAAAAAAATTATAAAATTAAGATTTTTTAATATTTTTTTAAAGTTAAGAGCTCCCCAATTTCACGATGGAAAAGTTAAAAATAAAGAAGTGAAACTTGAAATTGATGTGCCACTTATATCTATTACTAAATTTAAAGGGTGAATTGCATATTACAAGAGTGTATAATTTTATTACTTAAGATATTCCGTGCCACTCTTTTATACTATTCTTTATACAATTTCTAATTTGATATAAATGCGCCGATTCGTAATTTTATCTTTATGCAATTTAGGTATATTTAGACTAAATTAAATCTTTGCGTCATTATTTTACTTTTTTCTTCATATTTTGTGTACGTGTTTCTTACTTTAGGATTTTTCTAATACCTCTTTTAATAACTCTCTAATACACTTATTTAATTAGTAATTTTCTCTTTAGGTTTATTTTTTAAATTTTAACGTTTATATTTTACCTTATAGAATTGATTAATAAAAACTATTATAAAATGTGTATTGTAGAGAAGATATACTAAATTATCCTTATTGCTACTTCTGTGAACCCCTGTCCCGCATAAGATAATATATATTTGGAATTTATAAGATGATGGACCTAAGTATCCATGTCACTCTTGGATATCTATTTTAACATAGTAAAAATGATTGCTAAGCAGTGAATTGTGTGTGCTATCATATCTATGAGTCTCCCTTTTGAATCTGCGAGTTTAGAATATAACATTATGGATTCAAAATAGGATGTGTGCCAACTCAATATTATACCACATAACGGGTGTTATTTTTAAAATTTTTCACTCACAGTTTGGCCCTGAAGCACCTAACAAAGATGATATAGAACTTTAAGAAATGAATAAATATAATAGTATCGTAATTATAAAATTTAAACTAAATATTTATTTTAATATAATAAAAATAATTATTAAATAATAAATCGTTAATACTAACAAAATTATAAATTACGCGGCTTCTGCTGTCCGTCCACCCAATATGGGTGTTTTTTTTTCTTTTCTCTTTTTTCCTAAATAAAATATAGACGCCATATGAACAATAAGTGGCAGAGACTGTTATGCTAATAATTGGTGAATTGTAGTCCCAATTGTCATTTTATTACTATCAATGTCGTATTCTTTTCCCCAAGTTCAGACACAGCCTCTGTTATCCAAATGCATGGAGCTCCTCTGTTTGAAGTTAGTAGCATTAACCTGGCAAATAAAAATATATATATAATATGTCTCACTTTGCTTCAAATAAATGATAAATTATTGTTCCATTCTTAATTTTATGTAAATTTCATCAAAAGCATACAACATTATCATTTTGTTTAAAAAATTTAATTTTCCCAATAAGCAACTGTTTCTATTAAGGATTCTTATGTCTGGTTTCCATCTATTATAGTTTAATTTCTAGTTGTGATGTAATTAGTTTTCTAGTCATAATTTGTTTTTTATTTGTTACATTGACAAGTATATAATATACACTATTTTATCAAGAAAATATCAGATTATTTTCCTCAATTGAAAACTTTTAAGGTATAGAGTTTTTGTCTAAACTCTTATAATGAGTCACGACAAAGAAGAAACCAGTAATGTCGACAATGACATGGTCGAAGAAAGCCATGTCCGTAGGATGAAGAAAGATGTATACTATATAGCATTATCAGATGGACCCGGGCTGATTATAACAACGGTCTAATTGAAAGAGAATTATAAAGACAATAATTAAGCAGAATGAGCAAAAACAATATGTCTGGCTTTGCGCTTAAAGAAAAAATTGGGATTTATCGACGGAACGATTCGCATACCAGAAAACGACCTAGATAAAGAGGAAGAGTGATGGGAGATCAACACTCTGGTAAATTCATGGATTCTCAACACAATTGAGCCTTCTCTCCGATCCTTTATAAATTACTCTGAGAGAGCCGATTAATTGTGGACAGACTTAAAAAAAATTATTGGTTGGAAACGGTTCAAGAAAATACGAGTTAAAGGCAGCATTCGCAAATTATAAACAATGAGGAGATTCAGTAAACATGTATTATTCACATTTGAAAAAATTATGGGACGAATTAGACAATTATTCTCAACTCCCATCCACCACAGATATAACACTTTTGATAGCCATTACAAATGAAAAAGATGAAGAAAACGTTTTTCAATTTTTAATAGGACTAAACAGTGAAATTTATGGCTCTGTTTGCTCCTATTTAATGCAACAGGAACCAGTTCCTAAGGTGAGAACTGTCCTTGCACAGATCAGTAAATAAGAACAACACAGGAACCCTACTCAAACAGAAGAAAGAAGCAGCGAAGGAAGGACTTTTACTACAACTCACTGTTCATCATCTTCCTCGCGCAACACCGTCTGCAGTTGTCAGAACGGTCACAACGCGAGCAACTGCTTCCAGCTTGTGGGCTACCTGGAATGGTGGCCCAAGAACGCTGCAAAATCGCTGGTAGCAGCCGTGGAAGAGAGTTCAGTTGCAATAGCAAAGGAACGCATACCAAAGGAAGAGGTTGCGACAGGTTCTGAGCTCGTCCTTTCTCTGGCCGAACATATGCTTGGAACGTGCAGCTGCAGCAGCCGCCGCCGGGAGGAAGAGGAGCTGACGCCTAGGCCAACACAACCACTGTCCGGCGTGACGGGTTGAATCCGACAGAGAACTCTAGCGGCGACAACATTGTTGTAGAGAGTAGCAGCGGGACAAACAAATTTACATCCTTGAGGACTAGTCTAGATAATCAAAGCTTTCCAAATTTAACAACTGACCAATGGTCAAAGCTGTTGACTATCATCAATAACTCAAATACCGCTCAATGCGAAAAATTATCTGGTATGAAAAATTTATGGATTTTGGACTGAGGATGTTCTCACCATATGACTGGTAGAAAAGTTTTTTTGAGAAATTTGAATAATATTTATCCATATATTATTGGATTTCCTAATGGAGCTAAGACAATTGCTTAACAAGAAGGAATGGTCTCTTTAAATTATAAACTCAAACTCCACGTGTGCTATTAATTCTTGAGCTTAAATTTATTTATCTCAATTGGCACGAGATCTAAGTATTTTATCACTCTCTCTGGAAATTTTTGTGTTATACAGGACCGTATCTCAATGAGGTCGATTGGAGTGGGTAAGCAAAGGAATGGGATTTTCTTCTACAAACCGTTGAGCTATCAACTTTATATGCTTTTTCTAGTAATATTCTTGACTCTAGCACATTATGGCATGTTCGGTTAGGCCATCTTTCAGATTTTGTGGTGAACAATTTTTTTGGGCTTTTTAAGAACTCTAAAACTAGATCTGCACCTTGCAATGTTTGTATGCGTACTAAGTAGCCCGTGACTGTTTTCCTTTAAGTATAAATAAAGTATCTCATATTTTTTATTTAATTCATTGTGATTTATGGGGACCATACAAAACTAAGTCTACTATAGGCGCCTCTTATTTTCTTACTATATTAGATTATTATTCCAGAGCAGTCTGGATATATTTGATATTTGAAAAAAACGAAGTTGCATCCGTTTCAAAAGAATAATTTGCCATGGTGAAAACTCAATTTCACAAAACCGTAAAGACAACCTGGAGTGATAATGGTACGGAAGTTATTTGTCTAACCTAATACTTTTTCGCCCATGGCATGATACATAAGATCACCATCGTTGGCACCCTACAACAAAAAGACATGGTCAAACGGAAGCATCTGCGGGGAGAATGTATTTTGAGGAGTGGATATCTTATCAATTGCACACCCTCTTCCTTGTTACATAGAAAAACACCTTATCAGTTACTACATGGAAAAAAGCCATTATATTCTCACATTAAAAGTTTTTTGTGTGTTTAGCTTATGTCCATGATCATAACTTACCCAAAGATAAATTTCTGCGCCCGCAGCAGAATGTGTGTCTTCCTCGGATATCTATTTAACAAGAAAGGATGGCGATTTTATGACTTGCAAAAAGAAAATATTATTTTGTCTAGAGATGCTATATTTGATGAGACTAAATTTTCATAGAAAGAAAAATTGGACGCTTCACAGTATATTACGGAATTTGCACACTCTTACGATTTTAGGGAATAAATTTTGGGCTCACAAGAAAGGGGAGTACAAGCACAAAACAAGCCCAAAGAACCACATTTCCTCCTACACTAGCTGCACAGCCCAAATTTGGTGGCCAAGCCGTTGGCCCAGCTGCGGTAGCCCACATCTCTAGCAGGCTCTAGGAAATCACTCCACTTGCCCCAAGTTCCTCCAGCCCAACCACACCAGTCTAAACCTCCAGCAGGGTCAGCTCAACAGTAGATGAGACCACACGCTGCACTGGCCCAGAACTGATTAGCCCATGCGCCAACCCACGTTCGGATGACTGCGACCTAGCTCCTTACACTGACTTAGGAGATCTTGGGCCTCCTTCCAGTCTAACCCTGGAAAATCTTTGCGGCCTAGCTCCTTCTTGTTCTGACCCAGCATCTCTTGGGCGTCTCTCCCCTGGCCCGTCACCTGGTCAAGGCAGCAACTCACAAACCAGCGGCACCAGAATTTGTGAAAGAAACCTTCTTCCCTAGCCCAAAAAAGTCTTCTGCCATCCAGAAGCACCTTTAAGATCAAACCTTCAAGATATCCAGACCACCAATAAAATTGGTACTAGAAAAAGTACTCGTATTTAAACAGTTCCTGCTCGGCTATGAAATTATGACTGTAATGCTATTGGAAGACTCCTATATACTATTTCTGCTCTACTCCCTCTCTCTCTTCGGACCTCTCCGGTACGTCCATTTATCCTATAACACATTTTGTCGACTATGAAACATTTTCTTCCTTGCACATGCATTTTTTAGCATCTGTTGCCATAGAAACGGAACTTATCATATACTTTGAGGCTGTCTCTCATTCTAAATGATGCACTGTAATACAACAAGAAATTGATGCCCTCGAAAAGAATGGCACGTGGACTTTGACATCCTTGCCCCCTGGGAAATGTGCTATTGGAAGTAAATGGATTTTTCGCATTAAATATAAAGCGGATGGTACTATCGAGCGATACAAGGCCCGATTGGTGATTTTGGGCAACACACAAATGGCAGGCATTGACTTTACAGACACGTTTTCCCCGTTACTAAAATGGTTACTATTCGAACCTTGCTTTCTCTTGCTGCCGCTCGAAACTGCCTATTCATCAGATGGATGTCCACAATACTTTTCTACATGGTGATTTACAGGAAGAAGTTTATACGCATCTCCCACCTCGTTTTTGTACTTCTTTATGTGGACAGGTATGCCTTCTGAAGAAATCTTTGTAAGGTCTTCGCCAAGCTCCTCGGTGTTGGTTTTACAAGCTTACTGCCACTCTTCGTAAGTGTGGTTTTTCCCAGTCTTATGCAGATTATTCGCTCTTCACATACTCGCGGGATAATATTATTTTGTGTATTCTCATTTATGTGGACGATTTATTACTTACTGGAAATTCACTACCTTCTATTAATACATTCAAAGTGTCCCTGAATAAATGCTTTCACATGAAGGATTTAAGTCCCCTCAAATATTTTTTGAGCATTGAAAATCTTTCGAGTTTATTTTTGTGCCAAATAAAGTACACTTTGGAAATTTTCTTTGAAACTGGAATGTTTGGAGCCAAATCAGTCTCTACTCCTATTAAACCAAATAATCAATTGGGCAAAGCTTTTGTTTTGATAAACCGGATCGCTACCGCAGACTCATTGGCGAGTTGATCTATCTTATTCTTACTCGACTTGAGTTCCCTATGCTGTTCATACGCTAGCTCAGTTTATGCACGTTCCTTGAGGTGTTCATTGGGACGCGACTATCCGAGTCGTTCGATTTTTTAAAGGCAGTCTTGGTCGTGGTATTTTTCTTCAGTCTATTTTACCAATAACATATTGTGACTCCAATTGGGCCACCTGCCCAATTGCCGTTCTATCACAGGATACTTTCTCTCCCATGCGATTGAAATAGATATTTTTTAATTAAAAAAAGGAAAAGGAAAGAATGAGAAAAGGAAAAAGTCCCCGTATATAAGTACCTTATGCGAACAGAAGATCAGAAGACACCAGGATTAGAATCTTATAAATAACAAAATCTAGTCTTTGAATTCTCCGAGTAAGATCAATTCTCTAAAGAAACTACAAAATAAAGGAGGATGTATATTGAGAATGATTGGTAACCACCTGGTCATTTTTGTTTCAATAATCCATCCAAACCACTTGTTCTCCTCCTTCCATATGTAAGATTCAGAGAAAAAAATTTTGCATCACCATACCATTAAATAAAGATAAAATGTCAGTATGAAAAAAAGATAATGAAAGATTACATACCTATTAATAATCATCATAAGAAAAAGAATCCCAATAAGCAAAAACAAAGAAGATGCCTAAATGAAAATGGAGAAAAATAATTGAAATGGGAAGAGAAATTTGGCCGTGTATTTATGATGTACAGAAGTCCTTGCTACACAAGACTGTACAAGGTATCCTATATCCTAGTTACAAAGGGAAACTTCCATACAAGACTTCCTAAGAGAAAAGAAAACTTAGTAAAATACGAAATAAGAATATCAATTATAATGAATCACTTATACATCTGATAATGGTGACATAATGGATATATAGTTTTTTAAACTTCAAATTCCTTATAGATAGTTATCGGTGGTTTATGTTTACATGAATTTAGTTTATCATGATATTCATTTAATCATGTACAAAAAATATATTCAACCAATCAGTAATTAATAAAATAATTAAAAGTTTAAAAAATCTAAAAAATAAGATTGAAGTTTCAAGATTCTAAGGAGAGCTCTCACATAAAAAAAAAAATCTAACTTGTTTAATACTTTTTAATTTATATTTCGTAAACAAAATATTTTAATTTTTTAAAATTCATTATTTCTTCTACTTGTAAATTTTATTGTAAATTTCATTATTTTTCTATTAACTCTATTTACCTTATATAATTTTTATTATATTTTCTGTATTTTTAAACTGGTTAATTCTATTTTAGTACCATTTTTTTTTATATTTGATAATTTAGTACCATTTGTTTGTTAATTTTCATTTTAGTATCTTTTTGTTTGATAATTTGACAATTTAGTACCACTTGTTTCTTTATTGACAATTAAGTGACCAAATCAGAATTACAACGAGATCAATTTTGCTAGGAATATTGTGGTTCACTGTCAAGTTTGATATTTTGACTGTTTATGGAGATTTAAACATAAAAATCATATCTTTTTTGACAATTTAGTATTATTTGCTTGTTGATTGATAATTAAGTGGCCGAATTAGAATCCTGGCCAAATCAAGTTTACTGAAAAATATTGTGGCCCATTGTCACGTGTGATTTTTTTTACTGTATGAAAATTCATCCATTTTTTTCTGGTTAGCCAGAGGCCAAATGAGAGTTGATGTTTAAATCTTTACAAATAATAAAAAAACCATACCTAACAGTGGTCCAAAATTCTAATTTGGTCACTTAGTTATCAATCAACAAAATGAGTGATATTAAATCATCAAATGACCAAACAAAACGGTACTAAAATGGAATTTAACAAATAAATTGTACTAAATTATCAAATGAGTAAACAAAAGGGTACTATAATGGAACTAACCATTTTTAGATAGCTATTTTCCAACTTTTTCTGTATATTTAGATACTTATTTAATTACCAAAGACCTATCAGCTCCTCAATTAGGATAATTTTCCAATTTACTATAATCAATTTCAATCTAATTCATGGTTGGTCCTAAAAATTTTAAGTGGTTTTGTTTTGACCCCGAAAATGATAACCCACATTCATTTTTTAATGGAATATTATCAAAGCATGATATTGAGACTAAACCCTTAAATTTAAGGACTCTTTATGAATTTTATTAAATGTAAGGACTTGATTGAGAAAATCTTATGACGAAATTGACATTTATTTATTTCATAAGTCATAAATTGGCTACTATATACAAGAAGTCAAGAATCCTATCTTGGAAGTAGGGCTGTAAATGGGTCCAGACCCTCACCCGTACTTTTATAGTTAAACTTGGACACAGACTCGAACCCATACCTTCCAAGGTATAAAATTCTGGACCCAGACCCGACCCTCCAAGGTAGGGTCTGAGTATACCCGTACGATATTTTTTCTATTTTTTTCCTGTTAAACAAAAAATGAATAGGGATATAGACCCCTTTAACTATATTAAATCAGTCTGTAATTCAAATTCCTAAACAAACGTTGATATAGCAGCAGGATTCGAACATGCACAGACAAGCCAAACAAAAATTCAAATTTATCTCCTCAACCACTTAAACACATTTATTACCCTCCATCTAATATAATATACATAATATATATTATTATTTTATTAATATGGGTTTACAGGTATACAGATCTGTGTATTATCATACCCTGCCCAGACCTATACAATGTAATAAATACGGGTACAGGTACAGGTACGGGTCCGTGGGTATAAAATTTAAACCTTACCCTCTAAAAACGGGTATAGACCAGCGTGAGTATGGATAAGACCCGCTTTGTTTACAGCCCTACTTGGAAGGGGGCCAAGATAAGCTATCAAGTTCCTTTGGAAGAAAATTTTAATCTTTGAGGATTTCAATGATTGTTTGTTGAGAGGAATATTGTAAGTAACCCTAGTATTTCTTCATATTTGACTTCTAAGATAAAAAGGTTCTAGACAGATGATTTTTTATATCCTTTATAAATTCATTTATGGGATAAGGGATTCGACATTCCTCAAGGATTCAAAGTGTTTCTTAAAATATAGACTTTTTTGACAGATTTCCCAGCTCCCATAAGGCTTGCCATAAGGCTCCAATAGGGGAAGTCTTGAGGCCAACTGCAATGGACGGTAATGATTTAGATGATGATGATAGAAATTTCTATTGAGATGTTTCGACTAAGTAAATGGTAAGGGAGGTATTCTATCTAGAGGAAGTGAGTATAATAGATATGAGATCAGAAGATGATGAGCAAAAAGTGAGAATTGATATGAAAAAGATATATTTGATTGATCGTACTAAAATATGATATGCTTAGCTTAGAGCCAGATGTAGATGTGCACGAGCTCAAAGGGGTGGATAGTAATATGGAATTAACTTTAAAAAAAAAGATAGTTAATAGTTGAAGAATTAAAGTTATTGAGGACTAAAATTGAAATGAAGGTACTTTTATGAGGCTACAATTGCAAATTTCCCAAAACTTGAAAGGAAAAAGAATGTGGCAAAAGCAAACAAAGCACCACCAACGGCTCAATTCTCGAGAAGTAGAAAAAATGGGACCTCAGAACAGGAGGCGCCTGAGACTCTTTAGGCTGTCACCAGCCTCGTCACATGCTCCTTTCCACCGCACAGAGTCAGCAATTGCCTGCCAGAGTTCATCAAACCAATTCGAACTCTCCACTCCAGCCGACACGATCTTCTCAATACTTCCTTAATTCACCATCTTAGAACTGCCGGCAAACGTTTCTGAAGTGAACTTCGATCAGATTCTTTGTTTCTTGAGTGTAAATAACCAATGCCCACCAGTTATATGAGCAAATGCTTCCTTTGGTTCAGTTGGGTTCTCTTCTTTTTTAATGTTGGTTTAGCAGAGGACCCTTATGTATACTTCGACTGGACGATCTCCTACATCACTGCCTCCCCTCTTGGAGTTAAACAACAGGTTCTTCTTCAGTAATTTCCGTGATATGTAAAATTTTGATTTAGATCTCTGTTTGAATTGTGTTCTGTTTAATTCTGTTACTTGATGCTTCTTTGTATCCAGTGGAGGCAATGTTTGCCTAGAGTGCTTTTGGTCTGTTCGTCTTTAATAATTGTTGCTTATGGATGGTAGGAAATGAAAGTTATTGAGTTAAAACGTTGTTGAATTCCGGGAAATGGATATCAGGAGGGTTCATGTTCTGTCTAATTCTTTCAGAATTTTCTCATACTTCAAATCTCATTTTGTACCGGGAAGCTCTCTCAATACTTAATTGACTGTGCTACTCTAAAAACTTTTCCTACTTGTTTCTGTGGCCAAAAGTAGGAGCTAATCTCCGATGGAGGCATTGCATCGGTCAATTTTTGTTCGAAAGTAAATTGAGTTTGATTGATTTCTGGGCTGCAGAGGATGAAGTAATAACTGAGATTTAGAGGTGAAAACAATCTTATGTTTTAAAAAAGATGTCCTATTCTGAGAATGTAGCCATTTGAAGGAAGAGTTGAAATTGGGAGTTGGAAACCTGCGGCCGAAGATGAAACTCTTGTTTTGCATGTGCAACTTGAATTCACAAGACTAGATGGTAGAAAACAAGAACCTTCATATCGCAGCTTTCTGTCTGCTATGACTGAATCAAATGAATGATCAAATATCGTGAATGAAGTTGCATCTTAAATGGTTCCTTACTAGTTAATCACCGGAAGCTTCTTTCTTAAATTGATTTTGAAAACTATAGGGAATTACATTGTTTGAGAAGTGAAACGAAGCTTGGTCCAGACCAGACAAGTTGTCATTTTCCTAAGAAGCAGTATTGGGTTGGGGTCAGGAGAGGAATAAATAAATTCATTCCAATAGGTTGCGTGTTTTTCCTTAATGTAAACCCTAGGATTCACAGGTCTGAATTCAGACAAGGAGAGCTGATTTACTGCTATGTTGTAGTTAAGCATTGTTGCTATATGTTTTGGTTCTTTCTTTTTTATTGAATTAATGTCATACACTTCATCTTTTTCTCGTTTTCTGTTTGCTATCACGCGTAATAAATATGTTTCAGCTACTTTTTACCCTCTGTTTTAGATTGCTTTTTATGGCATGCACTTCTCGATTATCTTTACGTCTTTGTTGTTTGGATGATATATGGTCTATAAGCTAGTGTGAGACTCTGAGGTGTTGTTGGCTGATGTCTAATCCTAAAATTGTAGGTCATTGGAGTACAGGGCCAGTTTCCAGGTCCAATTTTGAATGTCACTACTAACTGGAATGTTGTTGTCAATGTCAAGAATAATCTCGATGAGCCTTTCCTACTCACATGGTATACAATGAAATATTAAAAACATTAATTATCTGTATATAGTAGTTATGTGAATGCCAAAAAATAAATGCAGGAATGGCATTCAACACAGAAAAAATTCTTGGCAAGATGGAGTCACGGGGACAAATTGCCCCATTCCTGCTGGATGGAATTGGACATATCAGTTTCAGGTCAAAGACCAGATTGGGAGTTTCTTTTATTTTCCTTCCCTCTCGTTTCAGAGAGCTGGTGGTGGATATGGAGGAATTGTTGTTAATAACAGAGAGGTTATTCCAGTGCCTTTCGCAAAACCTGATGGAGATATCACCCTCTTTATCAGTGACTGGTATATAAAGAGCCATAAGGTTGGTATAAGATCCATTACTTTCATTACTTGGTTTCGTTTATAGTCTCTAGCCTGAGGATTACTGACTGGTAATGTGGGGCTTCAGGAACTTAGAGAACAAGTTGAAAGTGGAGTTGGCCTTGGAGCTCCTGATGGTATCTTATTTAATGGATTCGGTCCTTATCGTTATGATAATACACTTGTGCCTGATGGTATTACTTACCAGATTATAAATGTCGAGCCAGGTGATGAGTTTTCTTTGCATTCGGCAATTGTATTACTCTTAACAGTTAGAAAAATTCTCCACTTATGGCGAAATTGACTTTCACCAAGTACATAAAGAAACCATTTCTGCAATTGTGGAACCTTTCCGTAGTAGGAATAGTTGACATCTTGTAAATTCTTCTTCACTATATGATACTTGGAACCTTAAACGGAAACTCCCGTTATGGAATTTAAAGAATTCCTAGTGGTAACATTTTTCTAATACAAGTTGTCCTCTTTCCTGCCTGTGTTAAGTTCGTTTTTTTTACATTTCTTTATTCTCAAATGTTGGTTTTGGTACATCTCACAGGGAAAACATACCGTCTGCGAGTGCACAACATTGGGATATCTACCAGTTTAAATTTCAGAATTCAAAATCACAATTTGCTTCTTGTAGAGACTGAAGGGTCATACACAGTACAACAAAACTATACTAACATGGATATCCACGTTGGTCAGTCTTATTCATTCCTAGTCACAATGGACCAAAATGCTAGCAGCGATTATTACATAGTTGCCAGTCCACGTTTTGTGAATTCCTCTTCTTGGACCAAGGCTAACGGAGTTGCTATCCTGCACTACTCAAATTCACTGGGGCCGGCTTCAGGTCCTCTTCCAGACCCTCCTAATGAATATGACACATTTTTCTCAATGAATCAAGCAAGATCCATAAGGTTGTAGTTAAACCGAACCACGGTTCTTTTGGGGGGTCAATATTAGAAATCTCTCTGATTTTGTGGTCTTGTTGAATCTAGTCATAGAGTAATATGCCTTTCATGGTAGACAAATAGGCAGCCAAGCATTTGGAACAAAGATATGTTGCCACCACTAGCTGGAAGTATTTAATATCTTAAATTGCTAAATGAACTATTACAGAGGCATATGATGCTTCACCATAACATCAGAGTAAGGTTTCTAATTTTTACCCCCCCTTTTGAGCTTTTTTCTATTTCCATTATGTAGCTTAGGTTTGACATTTTTCCTTAATATTCCTTGCATTTCATTGCAATCTTCTGCAGATGGAATGTTTCTGCTGGTGCTGCTCGCCCAAACCCACAAGGATCTTTTAAGTATGGCCAGATTACTGTGACTGATGTATATGTGATCCTTAATAGGCCTCCAGAACTCATAGATGGAAAGTGGCATACTACTCTTAATGGTATTTCATACTTAGCACCATCAACACCTTTAAAGCTTGCCCAGCAGTTTAATATCCCCGGAGTCTTCAAACTTGACTTCCCTAACAGATTCATGAATAGACCATCAAAACTTGACACGTCCATTATCAACGGCACTTACAGAGGATTTATGGAGATAATATTCCAAAATAATGACACAACTGTTCAGAGTTATCATCTGGATGGATATGCTTTCTTTGTCGTTGGGTAAGCTTCTTGGTATAACAAAACTTGCTTGGTTTTTGGGATTATGGACTCTAAAGCACGGCCGCTACTGTTTGTACATGGACCACAGGATGGATTATGGAGTGTGGACAGAGAACAGCAGAAGTACTTATAACAAGTGGGATGGCGTAGCTCGCTGCACTACACAGGTATTTCTATGTACTAAAGTCATTGACTGTTTATCTAATTTTAGGCATCGCCTGAAAGTGAAATGTGAGACTTTCATTTGGAAGCCTTTGCCCAATAATTATTTCTTCTGGTAGCCACAAATAGCTAGTCTTTCCATTCAATTTAGGCACATCGATTAACTACTTGGGGCTTTTTGTTATTACCTGGACCATCAGTTCATCTGTTTATCAGAATGTTCTCAAAGAATAAGAAGAAATATTCACTTTTCCCTCGGTGATGTGATGTTGTTGTATTATATATATGTCTTCTCCTTAACTTAAATCGTCTCTTTGTAAGATGCCCCAATGGGCTGCAGTACTTTGCCCCTGCGGACCCTGTTGTAGTCGTTATTTCTTTTTTTTATTCTCTTGGGGACAGAAGAAAGGGGATCGTATTAGGTAGATGATTCAGTTTCGCTATTTAATAAATAGTAAAGAACTATCTCGCTAGGATCTTCAATTTCATTGTTTCCCCATTCCTCACACTATTCTTTTCTGCTTGGCTAGATGCATATGGCTGTGACTGATGCTCATATATTGATTAACTTCCAGGCATTAACTTCTGTTCCATAGTTTCCAGCATTTTGCATATCTTGATTAAAGTCATTGATGTTTTCACATTGTTTCCGAACTGGCACGCAGGTATTCCCCGGAGCTTGGACAGCAATATTAGTTCCTTTAGATAATTCCGGCATGTGGAATCTTCGTGCACAGAACCTTGACTCATGGTACCTAGGTCAAGAAGTTTATCTTAGTGTAGTGAATCCAGAGGTTGACAAAGATGAGGTCGCTTTGCCTGATAATACAATATATTGTGGTGCACTCTCATCTTTACAGAAGTAAGATATCCCTCTTAGCTATGCCATTGCTTAAAATTACTCTCTTCTTTTCTTTCTTGGTTTTCATCTGATTTCTCTTTACATTTGAATGTCTTAACAATGATCCTTCATTGTTCTTTCGATGTGAAAATTCACGGCGTTTTGAATGCTTGAGATCTAAATGCACAAACAGATCAGGCATTAACAATCTGTGTATTTGCCTCTTTGCAGGGACCAAGCCCAAAGAGTTAACTTCTCCGGCGCATCATCGTCTTGTGCTATACAGATCAAAAGAATTTTGGCTGCCTTTGTAATAGCAGTACTCGGAATTCGTTTCAGATGACAAGGTTTGCTGCTTTATTGCCCAGAAAAAGAGGGGGATATTAAGTATTTTTCATTTATATCCGCATTATATAGGCTATAATATATAGTATTGTGTTTTTTCATTCTTGTTCATCTTCTTGAATGTAACCTATTTTGCAGGGAAGAACAAGAAAAAGTGTAAACTAATTTACAAGAAATCCCTTTTTTTTTTCTCTTTAGTTTTGAGCATTTTCTGCACACTTAGCCGATGTGTAAGGTATCTCATGATCTGATAAAACAAATACAGTGATCTGAGGTGGTTTCTAGAGATAGCAATGGGACGGATTTAACTGGATATCCAACCACCCTTAACCTAACCCACATGTCTGTACCCATATAACTTCGGTTTGACTGGTGACCTAAGTAGGGATGAGAATGAATTTTATACCTAAGTTTGAGGGTGAGTTGCAGGATCAGGTTCTTTCCATTTCTACATGTCCCCGTTCATCCTCATTATTTTGTACATTTTTTATATTTTTAATATGGTTACACTTTTTTATTAAAAGGATTATTATTTGTGTTACTTTTTTAAGTTTTAATTCATTTGATTTTATAGTATGTATATTATTATTTTGTTTTTAATACATCTAATTCTTCATTTTGCCTCTTAAAAAAAAATCGCTTGGGTTCCTAATTCCCTAGGGGGTTTGGACGAGATGGGGCTAGATTTCATTCTTTAAGTGCGGGGATAGATTAGAGATGGAGATTAATTATGGGAAGAGTTAGGTTGAGGATAAGGATGATTTTTATACTTAAACACGAGTGGGTTGGACAGGGACAAGATAGGGATAGGGAGGTGGGGGTGGGGTCAGGGGTTGGGGTCCTTGCTCTACTCGTCTCTATTGTCATTCCTAACAGGTTCATATGTGCCTTATATAGCTATATTTATGGCTTCTTCTTCCGATTCAGAGGAGGTGATAAGACAATAGATGATGTTACAAGAGGTTTAAGGTTTTAATATTATTTATGATACTTTGTTATATTTTGTATCTTATTTCTTTATATTAATAAACATTAGTAAATATTATTTATTTCTTATATTATTTTCTTTTAATTTGGATAAGTATTATAAAAAAAGGTCAAAATTATCGGATTTGAATTCAAAATTCAAATCCGACAATTCATGTGCGCATTTAATCACTTTATTTGACAACTAAAAAAAGGGTCGAATTTGAATACTTTTTCAAGCACATGGAATGCAAAAAATTATTTGTTCCCCTAATATTTGCAATTGTTGATAAAGAGTCGTCGGAAAGTTATAATTGGTTCCTCAAATTTCTACGGGAAAATGTTGTCAATGATCGGCATGTTTGTTTAATATCTGATCGTCACAAAAGAATTTTATTTGCAACACAAAATCAAGTTCTGTGGAAATCTCCATTTGCGGAGCATAGATTTTGTCTGCACCACATTCGAGCAAATTTCACCAAAACCTTTAAGAACAGCGAATTAAAAAATTTAATGTGGCTGGCCGGAATCAAAATTAAGCAATAGAAATTTGAATATTTAGTCAAGATATTCTTGGAGAAATGTACATTCCTGCATGATGGTGGGCACATGCACGGAGTGACGACTACCAACATTTCAGAAACACTCTTTAGTTGAATTAATATTTAACAAACTTGTTAAGTACTTCAACCTTTAAAAATACTAGAGTTTTTTGACAAGTTTCTTTGAATGGAATTAAAATCAAGAGACCACACAGTTAAACTAAATAATTCGTGAGCTGGTATTTACTTAAATATAAAATAAATTATAAATTACTTAATAATGGAGTTTTTTTTTACTTAAATTGATTATAAATTATTAGGACAAAAATATAAAATACTTTAAATTACTTCTACATACTTTTTTATAAACTATTTTACTTAAAACAATTATAATTATTATCATAAAATATACAACAAATGACATAAATAAAATAATACAACAAATGACATAAATAAAAGAATACTTTGTCTTTTTTTTAAATAAACAAATTAATTATAAGTTTTATAAAAAAATAAAAATATAAAATAATTTAAGCGATTTTAAATTATTATAATAAAATTTATAAGAAAGTGACACATACATAAAATATTTTAAATTACTTCTTTATATTTTTTAATAAAATTTTTTAATTAAAATGATTATAATTATTATCATCAAATATATATCAAATGACATAAATAAAAAAATATTTGTATTTTTTTAAAAAAAATTTAATTATAAGTTTCACAAAAATATATATATGCTACGGTGGATAACGCATACAAGAGATGCGTTATCCTAAAGCATAACTAATCAGCCATATCAACTACTGATTAGACGAAAGAATGGAGGTTTAATGTATGTATACATTATGATCACACTCAAATTTTTAAAAAAGTTATAATTACTTTAGTAATTTTTATGCACATTAAATCTTGCATTTTTCGAGTACAAGACTATTGAATCGTTATGATTAACGTATTTTATTTGGAGAAATTTCGTTTTGGTGATAAAATATCATCCATTCAAGTAGAACAAAATGAGATGAACGTGATTCAATTGGGTGGAAAGGGAAAGAAGGAAGTTTATCAGTTAGCAATTTTTTTTTTAAGGCATGGCAATATCGTCATTAATTCATTTGTCCATTTCTTTCTTCTCCAATCACCTCGTACGACACCTTTTCTCAACCACAGTATTTGTCACCAATAGTTTTTATTCATATAACAAAAATAAGAATTTGATAAATTTTACGATAAAATTTTACTTTTTCTTCTAACTATTTCCTTTTTAAATGCGTTCTTTTACATTTTTTTTTAGAAAATCTTAAAGATTTAAAAGAACATTGATTTTGAAGTGAAAAATAAAACAAAAAATGCAAAAAATTGAAAATGAAAATTGTTGGCGCACTAACCCACTTGGTGTGCCGGTGAGTGATGCTCAATCCATTTAGTGCAGCACTCACCGACTCACTAGATGGTTTGATGAGTGCTGCACCAGCTTATATAGTGTGTTAACGGGTTTTTTGTGTTGTTTTTTCTTAAAATTGATATTTTTTTATACAAAATCTTTAAAATTATCTATTTTTAATTTCAAAAATTTTAAAATCTTCAAGATTTTCTAGAGAAAAGTGAGTTTAGAGAGAGATGGGAAAAAATAAAATTTTATTGTGAAAATTTCGTAATTTTATTGTGGAATTTATCAAATACTGTTATTTAATTTTAATAATTTCAATAAAATAGTAATATATAAAAAAAATCATTTAATATTATATTAATTTTACATAAGTAACAAAGATATTTTGAAACGAAAAAATATCATATTTAAATTAAATAATATAAAACACATGTGCGAAAAAGACAATTCTCATTTCCCTCGCTTCCAAAATAAATACTTTCTTGTTTTGATAATCCAATCACCACATGATTCCCACCACCAACCAAACCCATTGGAGACCGAGGAATAGTTTTGGCCGAGTTTGTTAGCAATGTCCCCATCATCATCAAGAAACCAAGAATTCCACCATATCATAACTGAACACAACACCCTTCATATCTTCATAAAATCAAATATAAAAATAATATACCCTTTGCTTTCCTGATTATCTACTGCATTATTGCCCATTGGCAAACCCTCCATTTTTGCTGGAGCACTCTACTCTTGACTCACTCTCTTTTTCTCATTTCGCTTGCCTTGTAAGGTTACCTAAAAAATCTTTCCCTTTTTAGAGAAGTATAATTATGGAGCAAACAAGTTGAGGAAGCCATCAATTGCAGCATTCTTGTTTTAGCATTTTAGAGGAAGAACAAGAAGAACAACTTACTTATTCAAGACATCTTCGGAAAAATATCAAAAGCTTCTGTTTTTTTATGTAGTTGATCCATTAAAAAATCTGGGTGTACTACAAATATGGATTTGAAGACTCAAATGAAAGTCTACATAGCTCTAATTTACTTTGCATTTCTAATTGGGTTGGCCTTATCAGCACCAGAAAGTGCTCTTGTAACAAAAGTTCCTGGTTTCAGCGGTAATTTGCCTTCCAAACACTATGCCGGGTATGTGTTAATTTCATTCTTGATATGTTTTTTTCCGTAAATTTTCTTAGTAATGTTTGATAGGTTTTTGTTGTTTCTTGATTCCATGAAATGGGGTTGTTTAGGTATGTGACAGTTGATGAGAATCATGGGAGGAGACTGTATTATTACTTTGTTGTTTCTGAAAGAAACCCATCAAAGGATCCTGTTGTTCTGTGGCTCAATGGTGGTCCTGGTTGCTCAAGCTTTGATGGATTCGTGTATGAACACGGTATGATCAGTACAATCCCAGTATTCTTTGCCTTCAGGATTTTGAGTTCTTGAATATAGAAATGCTCTAGAGAGTAGCTTTTGCATGTAGATATTAATGCTTGTCTAAGGTAGCATTGTTTGGAAGCACATTATTAATTTTGAGTCAGAATTGAGCTTCTAAAAATAAACCTGCATATATTAAGGTTATCTGGTGGACAACATTGACTAAAGACATATTGGATATTCTAAAGGTGAGGATGTCCAGATTTAGACAATTTAAGTATGATCAAGCATTCGGAAGGACCTGAATTGTGGCACAAATGCTCTATGCACCGAGTCCATTTATGTAGTTTATTTGAGTTAGCATTAGGCTGTTTTCATGTCACACTAATTTCAAATGAGGATCAGAGAAGAGAAATTTTGTTAATGATTCGTTACTATGTACAAATATTATGAGAAGTGAATCTTGCAACATTAACGGCTGAAGAACATTATTTCAGCTACTACTCCTGTCATATGTTTCCATACTTGATTGGCATTGTTGTTAACTGTCTGTGATTATTGCTTTGTCTAATTTTCTATTAACTAATAAACTGAACTCCCATTTACATTCCAGGACCCTTCAATTTTCAAAAGGGAAAGACATCTGCTACCCTCCCCACTCTACATCTCAACCCGTACAGCTGGTCCAAGGTTATTATACAGATCTCTTAAGTTTGCATCTATATGTATGGAAGAATCTGGTAGTGGTAATTTTTGATAGCCAATGTGTTTCATAAATCTTTGTTAATAGAAAAGATAAAGTATATCAACAAAGTGCTTCATGATTCCTGAATAATCTTCTCTTGACACAGTGTTAATATATTTTCCTTGGAGCATATGCACATTGTTAATTCAGCTACTTCAAAGATATTTTGTATCTGCAGGTTTCAAACGTTCTATATCTCGACTCCCCTGCTGGTGTTGGAATGTCATACTCTACGAACAAATCTGACTATGTAACTGGAGACATAAAAACTGCTTTGGATTCCCATACATTTCTTCTCAAGGTATTAAGTTAAAAAGTTCAACACTTACCAGAAACCTTTGAAGTTTAAATGTCTGCTCTGATTATCCATAGATCTTGCTCCCTGATCCTGTTAAAGTTCCATTTATTTGAATTTATTCTTTTGTTGCTAGTGGTTCGAGCTCTACCCAGAGTTTCTTTCTAATCCATTTTATATATCTGGAGAATCATATGCTGGAGTTTATGTGCCAACGCTTGCTTATGAAGTTGCAAAAGGTACATCTTCTGATACATGAATTATGAATATTTTGTTGAGGGTTTAATATTAACTTATTCGTGACGAATTTTCAATAGGGATAGATGCAGGTGCAAAGCCTGTTCTAAACTTTAAGGTATGCCATCTTCATCTCCAGTAATCTCAACCTTCTTAAACATCTTAGTTTTGGCTGCAAAAATAAGTCATTTGTCTGCAGGGTTATATGGTGGGAAATGGAGTCACAGATGATGTAATTGATGGAAATGCTCTAGTTCCATTTGCACATGGCATGGGACTTATCTCAGATGATCTATATCAGGTATGTCCTCTCTTCATATACATAGATACCTGCCATATTGTTGATACTGGGACACACTAATGGATTTCCAAATTTTAGATTTACATCGATATCATTTGCTTATCTTTATGTGATCTCTTGAAGCTAATTTTCTACTCTTCACTTCAAAAATTGTTTTGTTATTTCTGGAATGGGAAAAGATTAAAATTTGAATTCATTTCACAATATGCTTATCTGCAGAAAATATTAAAAGCTCTATGGTTGCATTTCTTATCTGCAGTTCATGATAATTTTGCAATTTTTAAGTAACTCTTTTTTCTGGTTGTTTCGTCATCACAATGCAGCAAGCTACTTCTGACTGCCGTGGTAATTATTATAATTCAACAAGCGAGAATTGTAGCACCTCGCTCGCCAAAGTTGACGAAGTAAGATATGCTTTCTGCACTTTTGAAAAGAGTTTGTTGATGGAATTCTTATTTATTTGGGACAGAATTTAACTATATCTATTTTCTTAACTCAGGCAGTTGCTGATCTAAATACGTATGATATTCTAGAACCATGCTATCATAGTGCAAATCCAATCAGTACTCCAGCTAGCAACACAAAATTGCCCCTGAGTTTTAGGGTGCTAGGTGAAACTGAAAGGCCTCTTCCTGTAAGAAAAAGAATGTTCGGACGTGCATGGCCTTTCAGAGCCCCAGTAAGAGATGGAATTGTCCCAACTTGGCCGGAACTTCTCAACAGCGTCAGTGTCCCATGCACTGTAAGTGGCTCAAACTACTATATCTACATAGGCCTTTGTTGTTCTTGTGCAGAAGAAATGTAAAAAAGTTTCCTTTCAGCCAAAAGTTTTTCTGTAGCTTAATGCTTCTTCAGCATAGGAGTTGGTTTTTTCTGCTCTGCATACTTTTTAGTTTCTAAATTATTGTTTTAACATGTTTCTCATATTTATTTTCCTCTGGATTTTCTCAGGTAGATATCATCATTTTTTGATTTTTGAAACCAGACTGATCTTTTATTTGCTAGTGTTTGTTAACTCCAAACATTCTTGAAGCACAGTTTGACAATTGAAAATGAAATATGCAGGATGATGAGGTTGCCACTGTCTGGCTGAACAATGCAGCAGTTCGGGAAGCTATACATGCTGAACCGGTAAGATTTCTCTCATCTCTCTTCCTCTGAGCTTCTAAGGGATTGGTTCATAATCTCATGATTCATTAGGTTAATGTTGCCGACAATTGGGAGTTGTGCACTGGTAGAATTACATTTAGTCATGATTCTGGAAGCATGATCAAGTTTCACAAGAGCCTCACGGCTAAGGGGTATCGTGCACTCATATACAGGTAAGACGTTTTTATTCTTAACCCAATGAGAACATTTTACTGGAAATGTTCTTAGCAGTGGAGATCATTATTTATGAATGGTGACTTACATCGAGTAAACTCTTGACAGTGGAGATCATGATTTATGTGTTCCATTTACGGGTAGCCAAGCATGGACAAGATCAGTTGGATATAAGATTGTGGATGAGTGGAGGCCTTGGTTTGTCAATGAACAAGTTGCTGGGTATGCCTCTGTCTTCTGAATTCTTTTGCTAGATAATCGAGAACTTAGTTTCCCCAGAATATAGCATAATTTGCCAACTTCTGATACACTAACAACAACTCACCTGTTATTTTACCATTCACAGATATTTACAGGGCTATGAACACAATCTTATCTTTCTCACTATCAAGGTCTGTTTTCTGCCATGACTCTTATCACTAGATTCGGGGTTTTGGGGTGGGGTGGGGTGGGGCGGGGGGGGTGGGTACTGGTAGACAAAGATATCAATCAATCTTGGAGAAACATTCAAAATCTCTTTGCAATTGTTTCTTTGTATCTTCTTTTGGAAAATTTTCATCTTGAATTCATAACAATGATGCAGGGAGCTGGCCATACTGTTCCGGAATATAAACCACGCGAAGCTTTCGAGTTTTACACTCGTTGGCTAGAGGGGAAGAACATTTGAAGTATATATACTACATGGAGAATGGAGTTGGCAAGGTTACTTATCATTTTCAGTCAAGGTTGATAATTTTATTGATGACCAAGAAGATTGGAGAGAGAACCTAATTTAGGTATAATACTGAGTATGAGAGGACAATTAGGATCCAATAAAATCTCTTTTACTCTCTGTATAATAGCACTTTCAAAGGCGACTTTACATATTCTATGACACTTTGTTAAGCAAGATTATGCTTGCTTTGAAACTACAATACAATAGCTTTCAAAGATGTTAAAATACAAGAATTGTAGTCATGAGATTATGCTGAGATTGTTCTTCTGTCTTTTCACGCCTTGGCTGCTTCAACATAGTAGCTTAAACAGTGACTCCTTCAAAGAATTTGGCTTGATTTCCTTCCCTTTTGCCTTCAATGAAACAAAATCCATGTCAACGGAAAGTATTTGGTAGATTATCAGGGAAATTAACATCTTTTCTTCATGTAAAATTAACCTAAATCCTCAATCTCTGGGTGAATTTAGTTAGCTTTCTCTTCAAGAAAAGTAAAATATGTACCTCTACTCTGAGATTGTTCAACACCGAGCCATTGGAAGTTATAACATTGACATCTACAACTTGAAGTCCCAAGGCATCCATAGCCTGCATTAACCTAAAAAATCCACCTTGCCGTTCCTTGTAAATGATCCTCAACAAGATATCTTTTGCACCAATCTGGTTCACTTCAAGTTTGATCTACGCATTATTTTACCGAGGAAGAAACATGAGAAATTCATCAAATTGAGAGTCAAATGAATGCTCCTAAAATTGAAACAGATTAGGTAATCATAAAGAAGGGAGGAAAACATCCAAAATTTGCATTATCAAGGGCCATTTGTACCATTTGTTGTCTCAAGTCATCAGCCATCAAATTACTTGGATTGTCAGTGAACTCAGTAGCAGGTTGATTATCACTGACTTCATGTTCCCGGCAGGAATTTGGGACATTCTGCTCTACATTGTATCCGCTGCAGTACTCCTCTTCCATATCTTTGAGTTCATCTTCATACATCTTCACATTCTTCTGCAACTCCTGTATATACTCAATCGCATCCCCGATGATTGCTGTCATGTCCATCTAAGGGAGGAAAACAAAAATGGAAATAAGAACTCGAGAAATAATGACATAAAAAGGAGTTGGTGGTTCTAGGCTTCTAGCATTTTGCCCAGAATTCAGGGCTAGGACCTTGGAAATATTGGGGACTAGTGCACGTAGAGTAAAGAGTCCATTTTTTATCCTGCTCCTCCGATTTCTTTCTGTGATGAGATTCTTTGACTGGTAACTTTCTTTTTGTGCTCTCTGTCTGGCTTTTAAACCATCTTCGTTTTCAGCTGGCTGGTTAGCAATAGCACTAGGAGAAGAAAAGCTTGCTTCTATCCTTGTTTTCGAATCCAGTGTCTGGCTTCTCTTCAATGGATATCTTCCACTTGATTTTTCTGGTGATGTGTTACAGGATGGGTGAGAGGAACCTAAATCAGTTGGAAGACTAGACCCCGTGGAGGATCCTTCAATGCTAGGATAAGAGTTAGACTTGGATAATGTGAGAGGAAATTTTAGACTGGGATCACGAATAGTTGCTGGAAATTTTCTAGGCCAATCATCAAAAATTGGGCAGTAAAGTGGTTCTTCAACTTTAGAATTAGATTTCTTGAAGCTAAGAGCAGCCCTGGCTTCTTGTTCAGCAGAACTAGAAATATATTGAGCCATGATGAAATCAAGTATCTGTTGATCTTTGGGTACCTGTAGAACCAAATTATGTTATTTGCAGAATTCAAAACATGAACTAATCAATTCACATTCCGAATTCTTACCTGCTTTCTGCTAAAGAGTTCAATTAAACCTCCAAGAACAGGAATTAGAACCTGGGTTCCAAACCTGAAGTTTTTGCAATAAACCAACCCAAAACCTCAGCTGTTGCTTAACAAATATATAGAAAGCAAAAGAATCTTCAAATTGCAAATAGACAGGAAATAAATTGATCAAAACATTAATATTCCTTAATATGTGACTTGGACTTGAAAACACAACTTTTCCTCAAGTTCTTCTTTTTTATCAGATAAAGAAATGAAAATCCAAAGGAAGGGATGAGGACACTCACGGCTCATCTGAAATAGAGCTAGTGGCATTGTTAATCCACCTAGGTTGCTTTGATATGACTACCTCTCCATGAATCCTGACATACACCCAATGATCAAATCAGTTCTTGGTACCAATTAATTGGTCTTGTAAGACAGAAGAAAAGAGCTCTGCTATAAGAGTAACAGAGGAATGAATACCCAGAGTACAATGGGATTGACGATGGAAATTTGGCAAGCAACTTGCAGGCCTCAGTTCTTAAAGGATGCTGAAGATGGGCATCCCTGCATCTGGGAAGCAATTCTTGGCCATTTTCCTCTTTCACATTTATGTATCTACTAATATTGGCACCACTGCAACAGCAGCCCCTCCATTCAATAAACCTGCAAAAATTCAAATACCCAAGAAAGAAATACAAAGAAGTTTGCTTTTAATATTGATGAAGAACACACAAAAGACGATATGATGTAAGTCAGAAATAAAATCAAACAGTTGGTGTAAATCATAAATTTGAATCACCTTGATGGGTCATCTCCCAATTTCCAAACAATACAAAAATCCCATGCAGCCTTATTATTATTATTATTATTATTAACAAGAAGGGGCCTCAAACACTCCACAGCTGCCCCCTCGAAAGCTGCCATGTCTCTACTCATTTGAACACTAATTTGTATTCTTCCGGGCTTCAATAAATTTATGGGTTTTTGTATTTTTTTGCCTATTGATTTGCAGTGTACTCTAGTGATCCGGACGACAAATCCTAACGGAATTCGCCAAGAAGAGAAAGAAAATCTGTCTCAGAAGCAGAATGGTTAAATTAAAAAGCTCATCAAAGAAAAAGAATGGTTCAAAAGGTGGAGAATGGTACGTACCATACCAGAAAACGAGTACGGTGATTCCATTCTGATATGCCTTTTTTCTGCTTTTTCTTTTCCCTTTTATGCTTTTTGAAGGAAGCAAAGAATAACATGATTTTGATATTGTACTTATTTCTAAGATAAAACCCACTTTGTGAATTTTGATAGGAGAAAACCAAGAAAAAATGCCTTGTCATGATTCATAAGGCAGCTGTTGGAACTTGGAGTTCAAGAGCAGAGTGTGTTCTTTTTTGGTGAATCTTTATAAGGCTGGCAATGTGTAAGGCTGTGATTATTTGGGGAAAATAATTTTAAAAAATCAAATTGAGTTGAAATTGGGTGCCCTCCTGCCCTTGCATTAAAGGGAAATTTTCTTAACATATCCTAAATATTATTTTCTTATTCCCAAAAAAATATATATCATTTTCGCAAATCACATTATATTCTCAAAATCATTTTTTTATTATTACCTTAAACTAAAATCACATGTTAAAAATTCTTTAAAAAAACTCACTAAAATGAATTTTATCTAGGTGGGCAAAATTCTTTAATCCTTCGAGATTGAGGAATTTTGCCCATATAAGAGAAACTCAGCAAATTGAAAAAAAAAAGTAATTTTTGAAGTTTTTTACTTCAAAATTTATACTTTTTTAAAAAAAATATTCAAAATTATTCATATGTATTTTAAATGTAAAAGATTTGAGTTGCTATACATATAAATGACTGAGTTATGTTTGTTGACTTCTTATTACCTTAAAACTAAATTACATATTAAAAAATGACTTGCCACTACTAAATTCAGTAGAATATGTTAAAAGAACTCACGTGCTAGCTCATGAAATGATCTAAGGGACGTTATTTTTATTCTTTTGAAAATAAATTAAATTATTAAATGTATAATAAAATATGTAAACTTATTATTTTTTTAAACATTAAAATATGCATGTTTATATTGAAATGTATACACATATATGTCCGATTTTATGCTTGAATCCATAATGCCCTGCTTGGGTGTGTTGGGTATGGGTCCTTTGGCATAAATTTATATTTACCTACTAATTTAGTATATTTTATTAATAAATTTATTAAAAAAATAAATTTTTTATGAGAAAAAAATAAATTAAAAAAAAATATATTATAAAATAAAGCCTTAGCCACCCATAAGTTTCTGGGTCAAGCCCATTTATCTGAAGAAAGTGATAGAAGTCCAATAGGCCTGTCCTTTTCCTTTGGGCCTAATCTAATAATTTCCTCTGGGTTTTAATTTCTGCCATGGATGACACAACGGTTTTCGCTGAGTCCCGCTTCCTCAACGTTGTCGGAGAACTTGGCGCGCCTAAAGTGATGCTCCCCTGAGCTGACCGACCTACGACGCTTCCGGCAACGGAATGTTACAGAGACGCCTTCTATGCACAAAGGTTGCTAAACCTACCACCGTCCAGGAAAACGCGAAGCCGGGACTCAGCAAATGGGGCGTGAAGCAAGTGAAGAAGTCCAATTTTGCTGCGGCGGTAGAAGAGATCAGAACCCACATCACTAATTCCGATTACGTTGCCATTTCTTTACAGAAGACTGGTGCTTATTCTTCCCCTTGGCAGAAAGTATTGCCATTTGATACAGCCGATACCGCCTATCTCAAGGCCAAGTACGCCGCCGAGAGGTTTCAGATTCTTCAGTTCGCCGTCTGCCCTGTCTCTGCCGATTCATCCAAGCTAATTGCTCACCCGTGAGCCCATACTCCTCTTTCCTGATAGTATTATGTTTTTCAGCTTCAAGTGTAGTTTTTATCGGGAGGGAATAAGTTAGGAAGTATGATTAGTAACTTTTCCCAAGATTTTGTCTTTTTTTGTCAATGTTGGTTATTCCATGGATAATGAATTTTTGCTTTGGATAACTGTAAAGAGAAAACCTTACCAAGAATGTTTTTTGATGATTAAGATTAGTAATGCTACTGGTTTTAAGTTCCAAGCTTTCTTTGACAAATGACTGTATCCAATCTCTCTTAATATTTGCAGATACAATTTTCATTTGTTTCCCAGAGATGAGTTCAAAATTGGGATGCCCTCTTACAGCTTTTTGTGTCAATCATCATACTTAACGTCAATGGTTCAAGGAGGGTTTGATTTTAATGCCTGCATATATGATGGTAATGACTTTAGTAACACTGTTTTACGAGTAATTAGGAAGATAAATTTGTCTTATCATGTTATGTTTTTAACACTTGCAGCTTGTGAAATAAATTGAAGTAGAGAGTGAGAGTGACATATGAGTAAATTTTTTTTTTTTTTTCAAACCATAAAAAATTGTTTCTGTCTCCAACTTTTCTAGCTGATGTTGGAAGATGTAAATGCACTGTACTTGTGGACATTTTTGTTTACCGCATTTGTCACAAGCAACCAAAGTTGCATGCTTATGGAGTATAAGTATTCTTGGGAGGGTTTTTAATAACTTATATTTTCTTGTTAGTACACTTCCTTTTTCCTTGTCTCGTTTTAGGTATATGCTTCCTAGTGTGTTCTTTTCTCTTTGAATAGGGATATCATACCTATCCAGGGCGCAGGAATCAGCCATGAAAGATCGAACTGGAAATTCCTTGCCTTTTAGCGATGCCATTCAATCTCCATCCCCATTAGCACCTTCAGTCGCTGATTCTATATTTGTGGGAAGGATCAAATCTCGAGTTACCCACTGGATAACTGCTTGTAGAGATTCAAAGAAGACAGCTGAGGGTGAGAACACTTGATTTGTTCTATTCAAAGCATGTTTGTATGCTTATTTATTCTTTCTGGTTTCCACTTTTGTAGATGCTTTGCTTAGCTCCTTAAGAAAACTAGTCTCAGGAAGTGAATTGTATGGTTCCAGACCATGCTTGAGCATAGATGTCTGCAGTGACCGTCAAGTGAAGCTTGTGCTGGAGGTAACTTTACTTCGCATGAGCAGACAGTTTACCTTTATGTTCCATTTTTAAATTTATGATAAGATCATGTCATATCGAATTGGCCTGCAGATGTTAATAGACTTTGATGAGGTGGTGCCATTACTTGTCCCAGCCAAGGGAGGGGGAACACAGGCTATTCGAGTTGTTTTGACTTCCTCACAAGAGGACAAGCATATATTTAAGGTATTAAGGAAAAATGATCTTCCTTTGTTATGAAACTCAAACAAATGCTTGGTCCCCGTATTTCTACTTTATAGTTGAGATGCATGCTCATCTTTTGATTATTTATCAAATTTACAGAAAGAACTCCAAAATATGGAGGAGGAGCATAGTAAGCGTGTACGTGGTTTCAGAGAGGTGATTGAGTTGCTCTCCACTTCACAGAAACCAATTGTTGCTCACAACTCACTCAATGGTCCATTTCTCTTTGTGCTTATAAGCTTTCTGCATTGATGCCCATTCAACAGACAGCATACACTCTTCCGCTTATTGATTATTTACTATCATGCTTGTTTCCTGCAGAATTTGCATTTATTCATTCAAAGTTTCTAGCTCAACTACCTTCAACTGTGGATGAATTTAGGCACTCCCTGCATTTGGTCTTTCCACATGTATACGACATCAACCATCTTATGGAGGAAATTGGTTGTCTTAGAAAAGGAAACGATCTTCCTCAAGATCTTTTGTATTTGAAAAGAAGGTTCTCTGGGCCAATACATATGGAGATTCCTCAGGGAGGTAAACATTCAAGTTTTCTTATTTCACAATATATTTAACCTATTTGACTGTCATTCTTTTGTAATCTCTCGTGCCACATTCTTGAATTTGAGTCAAGTTGTGACCTAAATGAACTTACTGTGTATGCTGGTCCGTGCAGTTTCTGAATTTTCACTAGCATTACAGTTAAAGTTGCATTCATTCCTTGGGATTAGAGCTGACATACGATGTTTATTTTGAATAGCCGAACAGAGTGAAATCAGTAGTCATGGGCTTGATGTTCTGAAGATAAGTCAGATATTTGCCAAGCTCAGTTCAATATTAAAAGTTGGTTCGTATTCCCTTGAAGCTGATCATAGTTCCTTTATACGTGAATGCTATGCAAACATTTTTAATTCTCACTCTGCCAGTTCTGAAGATCCTTCGGTGGAAGATGTCAAGGTATGGACCAAGAATTCCCGAAGAATTAGTAGCAGCAATTTGGTTTTCTTGTGGGGATTTCAAAGTGGGATATCTGCTCGTAAGCTGAAAAGCCTTCTCGAAGGTTCACATGATGTATTCACAAAAGAATTTGACATTCGACTAGTGGATAGAAACTGTGCCATTGTCATCTTCTGGACTTCTGGTTTTCCTGAACGCTTCTTGGATGTAATGACTTCCGGAGGAATATCATCTGAATCTCTCAAGGAGATGATATCAGAAGGTGTTAGAGCTGCCGGGTACTCTTCTTATAAAAGAGTCTGCCAATGGGGCTTGTGGGAAGATAATTTGGCAGATGCCTTGGACAAATCCTTGGAGAAAACAGGAGAGCTTTCAGAACCTGACTCGAATGAGGATCTACCTTTAGTCTGCTGGAACAATGACGCAATCAATCTTGATGACTTGTAAGATTCATTGTTATTATTCCATCTTTCAAGAAGTTGATTTTCTGGAAAGAGGTTTGGGGCTGGTGAAACCCAGAATATTGATCTGGAGCTGGACTACTAGAGATGAACCGGTAGTCTGGTTGTGGTTGAAGAGACCAAACTGCAATGGAAAGCGAAGACATACATGGATATAGTTTGGTTATGAAATTTTTGTCTTGAATTTTCGAAATTTATTGAAATTTGGGATTGTATCCAATCTCATCATCGATCTGGATGATTTTTCCAGTTCTTTAACAACACGGTTCTAGGCCATCTAGTTAACAAGGTTTCTTGATCTCCCCCGGTTTGGGAACCTGGTACAATTTTTGCAGGTGGGGGGCTCAAACTCCATCTGCAGCGAATAGGCCTTCATTGCTCTGATCTCTCTGTTTTCGGCGCCTTGGCTTCTGATTTTTTTGTTCATAGGCCCTCAGTTGAGTTTTCGCATGTATTAGACGGGTAACTATCCAATACATCTTTTAGCTTGCATGGCTTTACAGTCTGAGACATTTTATCGGACGAGTAATTGCTTGAGTTATCTTTTAGCTGGTACTTTACATTCTGATATGATATTATTTTAGAAGGAAAATGCAACATTTCTCGAATGTAATTTGATCTATTTAAAAACAGCATCATAAGCTTAAATTATGGAGTATTTTGTTATTGACCTTAGTTCATACAATGTTCATCAATAGGGCTAATTTGGAGAGAGGTCTAAAAATGGTATGAACGCACTTCCAACATCTCCTACATTTATAAAGGATGCTCATATTTCTCTTACCGGGAAAAATAGAGAACTCGCTAATATCAACGCATAGGTTTCTGAGTTCAATTCAAAGTTCCGTGGAAGCGGTGGCAGGGAATGTAAAAAGTCGGAGCTCTAGGTCTTATTCTCTATTGCATTTTTTTTAAATGATTAAAAATAAATATTTATAAAAAAATATTTTAAATTAATTAATATAAAAATTTATTAATTATAATATCGATGAGAAGTAGCTTTAAAAGCACTATTATATAATAAACTGTTTAAATCTTATTATAAAAAAAATATTACAGAAAATTTGTATAGTAAATAGCCGAGGTAGTTTTAAAATAAATCGTAATTTCAAAATAAGCTAAAAAGAAAGATTTTAAGTAAGGAGGTTTGACTTGAGCTTTCTCCTGTCACTGATCACTCCACTCGACTTGTTCACTTGAGAAACTCCACAAAAATCCAACAATGGCTGCCATGAATCTCAAAATCATTTCAAACTCCGTCAGTAGCGACCGTGTCGATTGGCCTCGTCTATTCCAACCTTCCTATCATCATAATCTGGTCTCCAATCCAAGTTTTTGCGGCAGGAAAGTTCTTCATAATGATAGGAAACTTCTGTTACATCCAACTTCAGGGCGTAGAAATCGGCTGCGGGGGATTTGTGTCTCAGCTTCGAATAGGTTTTCTGAATCACAAACTCATTCATTTGATGTGGTCATAATAGGCGCTGGAATTATCGGCTTGTATATCGCCCGGGAACTGCTTCTACGGTCTAATCTCTCCGTCGCCGTCGTCGATGCTGGCGTTCCGGGTGCTGCTACTGGTGCAGGTATAAAACTTGCTGAAGTAATATGTCAAATAACTTTTGTGTTATTTTTCCTAAGTTCTGATTGGTTGTAGGATGTCTTCATCTTCTTTGGCCTTGAGCTGGTTCTAGGGCAAGGTTACATATGGAGGATAAACAAGACACCGGGAAATGAGAAATGGGAGCTAGCTGCTAGAAGCCACAAACTGTGGGAGAATCTGGCTGCGAGCATGCAAGAACAGGGCATGGATCCTTCAGAAGTTCTTGGTTGGAAGAAAACAGGTAGATCTCTTCCTTATCTCCCGGACACAAATGACTAACTTTAGTTCGTTCTGTTTCTGTTTTTTCTCATATTGGATATTTCTTTTCCTTTTCATTCTCTCATTCTCATGGATTTCTGGAGTATACCCGCAGTATAATATGGATGTAAAGGAAACTTTTAGAAAATGTTGATGATTGGAGTGGAATGGAAGGCTATTTTTTGATACAGTCATGCTTTGACACTGTTTTTATGTGATTACAGTATTTCGAGGTTCAATCCTTTGTTCTTGAAATGCTAATATTAGACAAAACATGTGAATGTTGTAACAGGAAGCTTATTAGTTGGTAAAACAGAAGAAGAATGTTCCTTATTGTGGAGCCGGGCACAGCAACTACATGATGCTGGGCTGGCAGTAGAGCTTCTGTCTAGTGAAGATTTGCTGTTGAAAGAACCTGCATTAGTGCTTGGCAAGGAAGCTGGGGCAGCTTTCTTACCTGATGACTACCAATTGGATGCTCGAGTTACAATTGAATTTATTAAGAAGGTATCTTTGCTGATTCTCTTACTTGTTGGAGAAGTGGCCCTATTGTCTCTTGTTGTATTTAAATCTGTGACCCATTTGTTTAAGCTGTGGATACTGATGCTTTGTAGGTTAACATGAATTTTGCTGCTGAAGGAAGATATGCTGAGTTTTATCATGAGCCAGCAACCAGTTTAGTGAGGTCATTTATCAACTTTCATAGGCTTTTTGCTAAATTTGGTTATTGGTAATCTGGGTGTCCTCATGAGAATGTTAACTAAGGGAATTGCACCATCACTTTTTATATTTGATCCTATGTTTAGATCCAGTAGCAATGGAGAGGTTGAAGCCATTGAGACTTGCAAGAGTACCATTTGTAGTAAGAAGGCTGTGATAGTTGCAGCTGGTTGTTGGAGTGGATCTCTGATGCATAACCTAATTAGAGAATCAGATATTGAGTTGGATATTCCAATAGAACCTCGAAAGGTGAGGTTTACTTCATTTCATATAAAATGTTCTCATTTTTGGATGCATGATATTATATTGCTTTATGAATATATCAACCTTCTCTCTGCCAAGTTTCTTGATCTTAGACGTCTTCCCCACATTCTGCAAGATTTTGAAACATACTGATTAGGAAATTACTACGAAGAAGTTGTTTTCCTTATAATTCTATATTGAATATGAGATATTTTGTTTGCTACATGTCAAATAACAGAACAAAATAATGGAGCAATCGGATGAAAAAGAAATAGAATCCACTAAAAAGTACATGAATAAAGCACATTTTTTTATATCTGGATTCCTTATGTGCAAATTTTTTATCCACGTGTGTTGCATGATCGCTGGAAAGTTTCCGGTATCCAAATCTGTTTTGGTTGAAAAGTAGAGATTGATATTTCTCTGACAGTTTGTTGCAAGATGTCATTCTTTGTTATTTTAAGGGTCCTAATTAAGGCATCTACATTTTTAACATTACATGCCAAAAGGCCCTTAGTTGTAAATCTAAGACTTCAGGTGTTGGCATGGTCTCCGCATGCCCTGAAAATGGGTTTCTAATGGTCAAGTTGTGGAATATGTGTATCCACTGGACTTGAGGGAATTTAGCATAAAAGGAACTACCAGATAAATGTAAATGTGTTTTATAAGCTGATGGACCAATCTGCACAACCACTAGCTTTGTCCAGCAATTTTAAGCTTACATGCACCATGAGTTGGATTGAAAATTATACCATATAGTAGCTCAGCGTTGAAAATCCTCAAGGTTTTCAACAGCCGAAGGTAGTGAGAGTATGAGGGTTACTTCATTATTTTAGTAAAAGTTGTTGCTGCTCAAGGTTTCTTTCCCCCAGCTCCAAGCCTAGGTAGGACCTTGTTCAGGAAGCAACTTCTTTCTACTTCAGTCTAATTATAACAAAGAATTCCCTTCACTAGTTTTATTCCTTCAGCTTAAATATATTAAGAAAGTTTTGTCATCGGTAAGTAGGAAAAAGTATTTATGCCAGGAGTAAATCAATAGATTATCCTTTCAGAATTTGTTATAGAAGTGAAAAGCAACCTTCTTTCTGCTCTGTATAACAGGGTCACCTGCTCGTGATTGAGAACTTTAAGTCCTTCAAATTAAATCATGCTCTTATGGAGGTGGGATATGTGAATCATCAGTCTGCAACTCGATCCGCTGCTCCCAATCATGGGTCTATTTATGATGCTCAAGTTACGTCTATTTCAATGACTGCAACCATGGATACATCTGGAAAAAGTCTTATTCTTGGTACTCTTTATCTAGGAGTCTCCATTATACCTTTTTCTTGTTTGTATCTGCTGAGTTATTTAGTTTGATTAGCATGAAGGAAACTTAATTTAAGTATCATGTGAGTGTGTACATTTCATCTGAGATATTTTACCCCAGGGAGCAGCCGCCAGCTTGTTGGGTTTAGCACAGTTATAGATGAGTCTATTGTCAACCGCATATGGGAGAGGGCAGCAGAGTTCTTCCCTTCACTAAGGAAAATGTCTCTTGAGGATATGAAGAAAAGCAGATCCATTAGAGTAGGACTGAGACCCTACAGTAAGTGCAAATGAAGGAACTTTTGGTTTATTAACTGAAGCATTGACCGACATAATGTTGTTATAATCACATCTGCCATATTGTTTCAGTGCCTGACGGGAAACCTATGGTTGGGCCTGTTCCTGGATGCTCAAACCTATTCGTTGCTGCTGGGCATGAAGGCGAAGGACTGACATTGGTAAGCTTTAGCATCTCAATTCTTCCCCTGTTTCTTTCGAGATTGTTTAATAATTACAGAACTAGATATGCTTCTCCCTTCTCGAAAAACGAATAATAATAAAAGGTTATACGCCAGGCTCCAGGAACTGCTGAAATGATTGCTGATATGGTGTTGGGCGATCCCCGGAAAGTTGATCCAGCTCCATTTGCTGTGCAATGGTGTGAGGTGTGACATATCAAATGGAGAGATCTAAGCTCATCCAGAGGTTTACTCCTTTTCATAAGCTCATTTTAATGTTTCTGTCAATCCCTAAGAAGTATATTTCTGCAGAAAGGGATCGTGAATACTGATAAATACCTTTTAATTCTGCAGAGAGGGCTTGTTCATGGAATTTCCAGTCTTTAAAGAGGATAGATGACAGCTCCATTGACATCCCACTTATAAATAGTATCTTTTCCAGTACCCCTCCTCCAGAGTTGGTGATCAAGTTCCTGGCAAATGCATTTTTGTGCTTGGTATCCTTGAAGTAAGAATATAGCAGCAGCCGGTGGATTGGATTGGATGCATTAAACTCAAATGGTTTCTAGTGGCAATGATGAATGATTTTAACCTGTGTTGAGATTTGTGCTCTAACTTGAATTCATTTTAGGTTGGAAAAATTGTATTTTTTCTACCTGTTGCATTGAGAATATCATATCGGTTAATTAAAAAAAAGAATTATTCTTTATAAATATTTGGACAGTTCTCCCTTCTTGAGGTACCTTTTGGGTGAGTTAGACCTAAGTACGAATTCTAATCCAATATCAAAGCCAATTGTTAGGCTACCTATGGTGCAGTCTTACAAAATGCCACGTGATCCGCCTTTCTCTGTATTTTTATTTAACGTTTCATATGAATATCAATCATTATTAAACTTCCATTATATAAATAGAAAATTCTTATTTAACGTTTCATATGAAAATCAATCATTATTGACTTCCATTATATGAATAGAAAACTCGCTTATGAACCCGGTCATATTTCACATTATTTATTTTTTGAATAATATAAAATTGAAGAGTTACGAGTATAGAAAAAATATAATAGGCAAATCTTATCAATCGTAAAATTAAGGGACTAACATTAAAATTTGATGTCTAGAGTTGAGAAAAAAAAAAAAAAAAAGAAGCCATTTTGACAAACAAAAAATATTAAGAACTTACTAATTTAAAGAAAAAATATTAAGGACTAGATGCGATAATTTGCCAAAATTTATGTGACTTTTTTTCTTATTCTAGACGGACGTGTAATTATATAGTGAAAATAGTGGTTAATTTAAAAAATATTCTTATACTTTTAGTCAATATTTAATTGAATATTTGAACTTTTAATTTTGATAATCAAGTTTAAATTAGTAATTTAGGTATTTGATTGTCAAAATAAAAGTTTAGGTACCCGATTAGAAAAATTAAAAGTTTAGATACTCAATTGATAATTGAGTAAAAGTAAAGGACATGTTTTGAATTAACACGCGAAAATAGTGAAAAGATAAAAAGGTAATTTTTTCCCAAACATTTACCGCGGTCAAAATGAGAACTATTCAATACATCGTTCCCTTTTGAAACCCTCGAACCTCTATCATCATTCCAACAATGGCGATCGCAAGTCTACAGAGATTGGCCTCTCAAATCTCCAAAAGCCCCTCCTTTTCCGTCTCTTCCCGAGCTATAATCTCCCGTTCCTCTGCATCGGTTGCCTCCTCTTCCTCTGCTAAAGTCGCCGATCGCATCGTGAAGCTCTCTGCAATCGATCCCGATGGCTATAAGAAGGAGGTTCTTGGACTCTCCGGCCAGACACTTCTCAAGGCGCTGGCTAATCACGGACTGATCGACCCTGCTTCGCATCGGTTAGAAGAGATTGATGCCTGCTCGGCTGAGTGTGAGGTCCATATCGCTCAAGAATGGCTTGAGAAGCTGCCTCCACCAACTTATGATGAGCAATACGTGCTCAAGAGGAATTCTAGGAACAGGGTTCTAAACAAGCACGCTCGGCTTGGATGCCAGGTGGTTCTTACTCAGGAGCTCCAGGGGATGGTTGTTGCTGTTCCTGAGCCCAAGCCTTGGGATATTCCATAAGGGCATTGGGCCAATTTTCAATGCCGCAGATGTTCTGTAAGGTTTATCTATGTAGGGGTGCTTTAAGGCTACTTCTCATTTTTCCTTTTTGGTAATAATATTCCTGCACATCAGTGTGTACTTTCAAGTTTAGATTTTCCATCAATGTTATAAATTTATATGTCAATTTGGTTACATTGGGCTGAAATTTGAAGACTCGGAGTATTATTTGAAATCATCTCAATTTGTTACTGTTTTCTCAATTTTATCGGAGAAATCTTTATACTCTTATTTCCTGTCTTCATGGAGATCGCCTGTTAATTGGACAAGACTTACTTGGGTTCTAGCATAGAGGAAAAGAGTGTTATAACTCCCTTTTTGCTTTATCTTCTTTTCCTTCCTGATCTTTTTCAGTTATGAAGGAGGATAGATTTTTACCTAGGAACTCTAGAAACTGCTGACATGGTTAAAGCAAAACTTTTAGGTACTGACCTGGAATTTAGTAATTAAAGCATGTTATTTATCTTATAACTTGTGAATTGGTAGATTTAGCTAATCCAGAGTAGTGTTTGTTAACTCAAAGCATTTTATCGAACCGGAATGTGCTCAATACATTTGAATAGTTGTTTAATGTTGAACAAAGAGTGGTTGGTCTTTGCTGTCATGAGATGTTCAGACTTCCACAAATGAGAATCGTTGTCCATTGTGCAAATAAATGAACATTGACTATGATCTTGTTTCTTCATTTTCTTCCAATTCATTGTTTCTCGTTCCAGTGAATGCATATTCCCTTTGCTTTCATTCTATTGTTCTGTTGTTCATTTTTTATTTTCCATAGTCTTTTGGTTTTTGTGAAGTAGAGCCATTGAATGAGTGATCTCTTTGGTTATTCATGTTCCAGATGCCCATGAAATACTTCTTTGCTGAAAACTAAGCCCATTTTGAGTTGCCAAGATTGTTCACATTGATATGAAAACGTTATAACATCCGTAGGTGAAATAAGGAGCATATGTGATTCTAAGGAATAGAGCGTTCTACATAGCATTACTGTTGGTGCAATCCTGGTATATCAGTATCTTCTTGCTTTTTCAATTTTTTGGGCAGTTAAATTACTTCCCTTGGAGTT
Organism: Catharanthus roseus; assembly: GCA_028651295.1. Classification (NCBI taxonomy): domain Eukaryota; kingdom Viridiplantae; phylum Streptophyta; class Magnoliopsida; order Gentianales; family Apocynaceae; genus Catharanthus; species Catharanthus roseus. The sequence goes on from JAPQWS010000087.1 coordinate 7,534,388, forward strand.
ATATCTGGCATAGACATAAAAGTAAAAACTTCATGTAGTTGGATTAATTTGTTTTGGCATCTAAATTTTAAATGTCAGCAACAGGTGGAAAATACTTGAACCAAATCTGCCATCATTACATAGTTTATAAGTATTTTTAGGTACAGAAAATCGGTGGGCTGAGAATTTGCTGGATTTGAGAATAAGAGCATGTAATTTAATATGTTGGCTGGATCATAATGTAGAAGCTACTTGGTCAGATTTATATAGGGATATCGAGGGATGCATCTCTCTCCCTCTTCATGAATGTGGTTATAGATCCAGAAGTATCTCTGTTGATATGTGATTTTTAGCATAAGGGAATTCCTGTATGATTCTTGAAGAACCTTTAGTGGTAAAGGAAACAGAGAGACCTCTTATGTTTTAACTTGGTAGTGTTACTAGCTTAGAACAAAGATAGCGTCTTCTTTTGCAGCTGATTTTATGGTCCAAGGTTTTTAAGCTATGATCTCTTCCTCCTGTGTTCATTCTTTCCCTTCTTATCATAGGCAAACCGATCTGCCTTATATGTAACTCGCTGGTGTGTGTGTTTGTAGCTGAAGAACCAGTCTTGAGTTTTGATCACCTTGATTAAATCCTGTCTTGCATTAATTGCCTCTTGAGAGTATTGCATGTTTGTGCTTGACTTTGGCAGATCTGTGATAAGTGTTAAGTTTTTGAGAATTTTTATTCCGAAAGTGATTTTAATTTACAAATTTTCTAATATGTTTTAACCTATTATATTTTATAATAATTTTGTATTTCCTATTAAGTTATTGAATTGTTATATTAATGACATGTTTATTATTTTTTTTGTATTTTTAATATTTTATTTGTAAAGTAATTAATAAATATTTTATATAAAGAATATAAATTATTTCATTTTTTAATAACAAAGAGAAATTTCAATTTTACTTATACTTTTATAATATTTTATGATAAATATAAATGTAAAATATTAATATTTAATAATCTAATTGATATTTAAAGAATATTTATATTTATAAAAAGAGATAAAAGAAAATTTTAATCTAAATATGGAGTATTTTTTGAAGTTAATGATTAAAACTATATTCGAAATTTTTGTGAAAGTTTACGAATGATTTATTTTTTGAGTAAGTCAAAATAAAATTTCAATTCTTAATCTGAAAGGAAGAGTACCAATAAAATTGAGAAATTCGTAAAATTTGTGATAAAATTATTTAATTTGGGTCAACTTAATTTCAATATTATTTTTACTAAATTTAGTTTTAAATTATTTTCTTATAAAATATTAATCTCCACTAGTTATTCTTGTGACGGAATTAGACAAATTCATACATAGATCACCCACAAGAAAAAAAAGAAAAAAAGGATAAATTTCTTCCCTCTAAATAACTATTGAATTCAATCATATTCCACCGGATTGAAGACATATTTATAAAGAAAAAATCAAACTCATAAGCTTACATCTAATTTATAATTTAGGTGCAAGAATTGTTCCTCATGTTATATTAAAATAAAAAATTATAAAGGATGTTATAAGAAATTTGAAGCGCCATAGAGAATAAATTTTTTTAAAAATTTAAGATGAACATTATTAAAAAAATAATATTAAAACTAAGTTTAACACAAATTAATTTAACAATTTCTCAATAAATGATGTGGTATTTTCTTCCTTATAAAACAAATAAAGATCAGCTGGTGGGCCTTGTTAGAAACAGCTAGTGGGCCGATAGATACCCAATGGGCCATATAGCCTGAGCAAATAATCCAAGACTTCATAAAAAAACCCTAATAATTTCCGGCTCCTCTCTTAGAAGAACCACCCTATTTATTCCCTATTCCTTCAAAGCTCTACAATGGCAGCAGCGGAACGGACGAGCTCAAGGTTTGTCTCCTCTCTTTCTTAATGTTCTTTTCTTCGTATGTCTCTATTAGTCTCTAGTAATCGAACAAGTTTTTAATCATCAAAAGAAACAGAAAAGCAAGTCAGCTTCTTGGTTGGATCTAGATAATTCACAGGATCCAGTCAATAATTTTACTCAAAAACTTGCAATAGAAATCATACCAGTATCACTCGCCTGAATCGGATTTTCCTCTTGATGTTTCAGGCCCTTAATCTACTGGTACATTTAAAAAAAAAACTTGTCTTCTGTTTGTTCATCTTTGCGATTTCCGTTTAGAAAGGAAAATTTGATGGGGAATTATTATAGGGATATATAAAGTGGTGATGATTTGTTAGCAAACGCACTCTGTCCCATAACCTAATAATGTTTTGAGGCAATTTCTTCGTTTGCGATAGTAAGTAAAATTAATCCAATTAACTCGCCCGTTAGGTCAGATTATATTTCCATGATTTTGACGGGCACATGATTGGATTACATTTCTGTTGAAAATGTTTAATTGAAGTCGGAAGTGAATCCTTTGGCTTTGGATTCGGATGAGGAGGCAGATTTTGACAAATTTGTATGGTGTTCATGTTGGTAGCTAAATTAACATACTTTTTGGAACTGAAAATTAGGGAAATACTGCAAAATGCCATCAAACTGAATCATGCTGTCCAGAAGCTTTCTATTTATATGCCCAATTCATCAAAATAATGTAGTTTTTTATATAAGGATTTTATTTTACCTGAATATAAAATAAATTATCACGAAAAAATAATATAAATTTTAATTTTTTGTTTTGAAATTTATATAAAGTTAATTAAAAGTTTTTGTGAAATAGAGATTTTTATTAATTAAAATATAAATAATAACAGAAATTTAAGATGTAAATTAAACGAACTCATAATTTAAAACGAAAGACAAAAAGAATTTTGGATCATCTTTGTGAATGGGATATAGGATAAGACATCCATCAATCAAATTTGATAGTAAAATGCAGTCCAAAGTCCAAATCATTATGGGAATGGGTACCCAACTGAAAAATGAAAGCCCATATAGCCAGCGAGATCTTCTACGTATAAAGCCCATAGAGCCCATTTCATAGTAGTACTTATATCATATGCTCATCATCAATCGTCATCTTTTTTTTTTTTTTCCCTGGAAAATCATCAATCGTCATCTTCATATATTTTCAATTTTGATACATTAAGAAAATTCAATACAAAATCGGTATGAGGACACGTCTTATGTGTAATAAAAAAAACAATTTAATCCTTTCACATAAATCTAATTACTAATTCATATGTAAATGGAGAAAACAGACTACAAACTATTTTTTACGAAGTTCAAGAATTATTTAAACGTATAACTAAAGTAAAAATAATTATCTGATAGTTAAAATTTTCAAATCTATAATATCCCTTTCGTTTTTTATTTATTTGTCATATTTATTTATTTGGCGCTCAAATTCAAAGTTTATACTTAAGATTCAATAAGTGCCTAGAGAATATATTAAAATAGTTAATTTATGGGATGAGCAAAGCCACGTGAGAGTGATTTTAAAAATTATACACGATGAAACATTGATTTAAAGATAAAAAAATATTTAGAATGGCCAAAAAAGAATTTTCTATGAATTTCGTCCAAATCAAGAATTTCATTGATGTGAACAATTTTGGATTTTGTTTATTTTAAAAAAACACAAAAAGTGAGTTTCTTCCAGTGAACGAAATTAAGGATTTCGCCAAACTTTGAGAAATTCCCTGAAGAATTTATTCACGTTGAGAGAAATTCATTTTTTTGTATTTTTTTGCAAATAATCTTCAAAATTATTCATGTATGCCATTCGAAATGAAGAATTAAAGATATTTTTTAGAGTGAGGATAAAGACAAAAAGAGTTAGGGAAAAGAAGAGAAAGCGAAAAATAAATTATTTCCGCGCTAAATTTTATTCACTAAAATAAATTATTTATAAATAAATAATAAGTGGTAGTAGTACATATCATAAGCCGTCCAAAGTGGGCTTAGTTCAGAAAAAAAAAATGGTGGGCTTAGTCCAAGAGCTTTCTATGGCCTCCACGTGGTTGCACGTCCGCCTCCCTTAGACTTTCTCTTCCCCCTTCATTCCTTTCAACTTAGTATAAAATCGTACTTTTTCCCACCATTTATATTATCAAACCCCGAATTTCTTGGATTCCCTCTATTTTTCTTCTAATTTTCCTCCTTATTTTTTTTCATCCTAATTCATATATATCTCTTTCTCAATTCCCATTTCCGAATGTTTTGCCTCCACAGTTTCTTCAATGTAAATTTTTGCCTTCCGTAATCTCCCCCTCTCCCCTCTCCAATCCCCTTCCATTTTCACCATTTGCCCCTTCCTTCTTCAATTTTCCCTCTATACCTGTTAATCACTCATCTATACCTGTTAATTTAATTTCCTCTCTTGAATCAACAGACAGGCGCCTGTATTCAATTTCATAACCCTAAATTGATTTGCTCATAGATTTATTAGATTTCGAGTTTTGGCTGGCTGAAAAGAGATCATGACAATGGATCAAACGGAGCTCCGTCGGGTATTTCAAATGTTCGATCACAACGGCGATGGAAAAGTTACGAAAAAGGAATTGAGCGACTCGTTAGAGAATTTGGGGATTCTGATACCGGAAAAAGAGCTGATGCAAATCATAGAGAAAATCGACGCGAACGGCGATGGATACGTAGATATTGAAGAATTTGGAACGTTGTATCAAACGATAATGGATGAAAGAGATGAAGAAGAAGATATGAGAGAAGCGTTTAAAGTATTCGATCAAAACGGAGACGGATTTATTACGGTTGATGAATTGAGATCTGTTCTGGCTTCTCTTGGATTGAAACAAGGAAGAACAATTGAAGATTGTAAGAAGATGATTAAGAAAGTCGATGTTGATGGAGATGGAATGGTGAATTATAAGGAGTTTCGACAGATGATGAAACGCGGTGGATTTGCTGCTCTTAGCTGACGGACGATCATCCATGAATTCATTAATTATTAATGTTCATGAATCGATTTCGGAAAAAATGTTATTGAATTTTGAATCATGTGTTTGTGTGTAAAAAAAGAAAAAAAAAAGATCACATTTTGATTAATTGATTATGGAATCAAAATTTCTTGCATACACAATTATGGCTTCAATTTTGATACTCTGGAATTCCATTTTCATGTGTTAATTTAACTTGGCTTTTGAATTCTTCTTCTTCTTCTACATTATTATTTCTGGTTGGTTCATTCTTTTTCTTTGCTTTTGAAGGCTTTTGAATTGGTAATTATATTTCCCTCCAAAAAAAAAAATGGTAATTAATGAAAAATTCTTTTATGGACCATGTCCTGTCTCTACTTATGAATTATGTGGCTTGTTTGGCATGATGTAAGTCACCTGATCCATAACTAAGGAGATAGACCGAGTGTATAGCAGAATTTTCCATAAGTGTATACACTTTCTTTCTTGCTCAATCTTTTATAATAATCAAGAAATAGGGGTTCTGATTGTAAATATTATTAAAAGAAAATGTTATAGAAAAAGTGTATATGTCTTGACGAAATAATTTTTTTACTTTTTTTTATATATTCTCACAAATAATTACTACAAGACTTGAAAAAGAAAAAAAATAGTTATTAATGATATTCAGTCACTATTTTCATATTGTTATTTTTATACGTAATATTTACTTCATTTATTTGTCACTATTCACACTAAATTCAGCGGATTGAATCATCAAATGCTTCTCACATGAAATTTATTTGAGGATAAAAGGTTACCATAATTCCTTTAACATTACATTGTAGAGATTATTTAAGGTACTTTTAAATCATCTGATAACATGAATTCGCATGCTTGGTCGGAATTTCAATTAAGTTAATAAAAGTAAAAAATTTTAGGAATTTTTACCTCTTAGTCAATTCACTATAAATATTGGTGAATGTATATAAATAAGTGAAAGTAATATTATGAAAATAATTAAGGTATAGGAAAATTATATATATTTAAACTATACAACATTTTTTAATTCTATACTTTTTTTTTTATTTTTCCTTTTATATACATAAGCTATTTTCATGTATCTAAAACTACCCCACCACCACAACCCATGACGGATTTTGGCCAAGAACACACATGCATCTTATGTGATTATGTTTTAAAAAGAAAAAAAAAATAGTTTGGATATATAAAAAGAGGAAAATAAAAAGAAAGTATGTAATTAAAAAATATTGTCTAGTAAAAAAGACTTTTTCTTTTTTCAAATTCAAAATGAATCTAAATAGGGCGGGAGGGAATAGTATGGGCTTTTCTTGGGTCTACTAAATAAATAATCCAGGTGTAAGCCCAATTATGATCTCAAAATTTTTTAGAAGAAGGACAAGCCCAATTATAAGTTCAGAGAAAAACCCTCAAACAAAAAGGCCCGTATTTCCGGCAATCTTTCCTTCAAATTTTCATTTGCAATTGAAGTGAGGGAGAAGAAGAGTTTGGAGAGGGGAAGTGCGATGGTGTTGAGGAGATTGGCTTATGCTTCAATTAGTCAGTACAGATCACAGCAACTCAGGCACCTTCTGTGTAATCCTCCAGAATTCTCCCAGTTATTGTTCCGTTCCATTATTCATGATAAACCCAGGTACTATTTCTTCTATTGAATTCGAAGCTCTTTTTATTTCTAGAAAGTATGAGTTCTTTAGCTAGACTTCGTACTTTTTTGTTAGAGTAGTTATTATCTCAGTGTAGTAGTCTTTTCGATGTTACTGGCAAGGTTTCTGCTGGAGGGCCCTTTTTTGGGCACTGTTATGGAATGCAAAAATGGAATATTAGGGGTGCTTTTAGGGCACAATCAATGCGGGTTTTTAGCACAGAAGCTACAGTAGGGGAAAATAATGGGAATGTTGCAGTTGATGATCATTCTACTGAGGTTAAGAAGACGAGGAAGAAACTCAAGGGGAAGAGGGCGGTGGTGAGGTGGTTGAAGTTCTTCAGATGGAAGAAGAAAAAAGATTATCAAAGAATGGCTGCTGAAGAAAAAATTTTGTATAAATTGAAGAAGGTAAGCAAAAGGGTTATTTGTATCTTCATAAGGCAGTTGCAAAGTTTTCATTTTTACTGAACTATTTAGTTTTGATAATTTTCTCCGTAATTGTGCTTGGATAATTTCAAAGGTTTATGTCTAGCTATATAAATTTCTTGGTGAATGCCAGTTTTCTCTTTTTACATTCTCTGGGAGAATATTTTCATTTTCATTTCGGTGTTTTATTTTGATGCATCTTTCTCATTTGTGATTTCTTGATGTCTTCCTCAGGCTCGAAGAAAAGAGGAAAGGCTTCTTGAAGCTCTTAAAAAGCTTGAACCAAAAGAGACATATGAAGCTACCCATGATCCAGAGATATTAACTCCAGAAGAACATTTTTACTTTCTGAAGATGGGGCAGAAGTGCAAAAATTATGTTCCTGTTGGAAGGCGAGGTATATACCAAGGTGTCATTCTAAACATGCACTTGCACTGGAAAAAACACCAGACTCTTAAAGTGGAAGTGAAGACATTCTCGCCAGAGGAAGTTAAGGAGATAGCTGCTGAACTAGCACGACTGAGTGGTGGGATTGTGCTTGACATTGAGGACGAGAACACCATTATTATGTATAGGGGGAAGAACTACTCTCAGCCGCCAACTGAGATTATGTCTCCGCGGAGCACCCTCCCTAGGAAAAAGGTTTCTCTGTTATTTTTAATTGCATATGTGATCACTTTGTGCTGGTTTTAGTGGTGTGGATCTTCATTCTTGTTCCAACCTTTTGCTTTTTTTTTACTGTAGGCTTTAGATAAATCCAAATATAGAGATGCGTTAAGAGCTGTTAGGAGATATATCCCGAGACTAGAGCAGGATCTTGAGCTGCTTCGAGCACAAGCTGACTGCAAAACAGGTTCTAATGAAGAAAGTCAATCGTCAATGGCTGGAAGTGTCCTCTCTGCATCTCCTTCAGATGTAAACTTTGAGGGTTCTGAGAGGTTGAAAGAAATAATGGCTAAACATGATCAGGACTTAGATGACGATGAGGATGAGATGATGGAATCAGGAATCGGTTCAGATTCTGAAGCTTTATCTGATATATTTGACACTGATTCGGAAACAGACAATCTGGAGAAAGTGGAAAGGCCTCTTTATTTGGACGAGTTTGAAAAGTTTCCTCCACAAAGAACCAAAGAAACAGCAGATTTTGAGGATCATCTTCGGCAAATATCAGCTGATTTCAGAAATACAAAAATATCAGACAAGGATGTAGGTTCACCTGAACTTGATGAGGTTGATAGGATGATTCTTCAGGCTGCATCTCTTTTAAAGAAACAAAGGAAATAAGCCGTGGAAGTTCAGACAAATCTATAATTGTATTTTCCCAAAAAAAATTTCCTGGTGATGAGACAAATGCAGTTTATCTTGAGCTTTTATCAAGAAAAAGGGTAACTATTTTGCGCAACTGAGAAAGTAAAGGGTATGGTCCTCCAAGATTTTCCAGCCAAAAGAAATGAAGCAATGTTGTTTTGGCTAACATGGGCGTAAATCTACTTGTATTGTATTTGGAAGAAAGTGGAGATGAACACTTGAAAATGCATTTAGAGCCTGATTCTCGACAGTTGCAGACAAATGCTGCCCTGCTTATGTTTTCTGGGGACTTGTTCTTGCTGGAAGATGTTGTGGCGATTATACCAAGTTACCAATGGGTGAAATTTTCGCTTTGCAATTTATGTACAATATAGCAGTCTTTCAAATACTTCTTATTATCCTTGGTGAACCACTTAATATGGCCTGGCGTATTGAGTTCATCTTCATAGTTTGCTGTGCTCTAAAAAGAGCTCAAGCAAACTGATTCTCTGTCTTGTGGAGGTAAGTTCCTCATATGATCATTAAGTGGTAATGGTTATAGTTGTTCAATAAAAAATAACTAAGAATACATTCAGTCATATTCTTCATTGATAGTTCTCTCTGTTTTTACTAGTTCGAAGCTTTTGTAACATTTCCCATAATGCTCACGCTCATAAGAACACGACTAATGGTTTTGGGACTAATGGTTTTGGGTCTAACAGCACTTGCAGCACCCCTACTTTCATTACCAGTAAGACTCATAATCGTTATGTCACGCTCTAAACTCATAAATGTAAAAGTGCGACTCATGGGTTTAGTAGCACTTGTAATCCTTGCTTCACAACCATTTTGGCTATGCCAAAGTAAATATACGGTAAAAACACATCATTGGTATGCAAAGGCATGGCTACACTTAACAAAAGAATGAATTGAATAAAAGAATCCTTCTCTATGAAATACGATTCATATATGACACCAGCCAACGGTTAAACATATGAACAGGGAAAGAATTCCATGAACCATTAACTAAGGAGTACTCAATGCATCTAACTACAACTGCAAAATTTACAAGTTCAATCAAAGAATTCCAAAGACAAAATCTAAAGAACAATGAATTTGTACAAAAAAAAAGACTAATAGGGATCCTCTACTTGTTTATTTTCAATCTCCTTTACGCGCTCAACTATTTCTTCTACAGTTCTTGATAAGTGCTGAGTATGATCTTCAATAAATTTCAATAAACTCTGCAACCTTTCCTCATAAGCTGCACACTTACGTTTACATCGTTGCCTCTCATTGTAGAGTTCCAAAGTCAGCTCCCGTATTCTCTGATCCTTCTCATCCTGAAACAAACAAGAAATGGCAAAACTTGATCAGCTTTATGATAATAAACTGCGAAAAACAAAGAATACATACAGTATGACATAGGACAGGCCCAAAGGATATTCATCAACCTGATTGATTTTTTCAAATTAAAGAAGAAAATGGAAAAGAATCAGGAGACGAAAGTACCTCACTGACCACATTTCTTCCTGATCCTCGCCATGGAACTTTACCGGGAGACAATAAACTATGATTATGATCTTTAACAAATTTAGTAACAACCCATTTAACTCCATCTCTTAGAGCCACCCTCAACATAGCAGGACAACCTTCCCTGGTAACAGGTGGCGGGGGAAGAACTCTGTCTTTCCTCTGTACATATTTCTTTTCTCGAAAACCTTCTTTTGAACAAACCAAATCTTGACTAATAACCATATTATTAACACGAGATCTACGATTATGATGAATGCGGACAGTGAAACCAGTTCGCCTCCCATAAGCTATGTAAAATTCTCGGGCGTCATCTTTGGAACTAAACTCCATGCCTATTTGTGGTTCAGTAGCATTCTCACTTGAGGGAATATTTTCACTAAGCTTCTCCATACAGTTGTCGTCTTCAACAATGAAAAAATCCATACTTGTTGATAGCTCGTCCTCAAGAAAACTATCATCATCCTTCTTCTCAATATGCAGATAACTTCTGCTTTCATCGGAATCAAACACTTTACTTAATGAGTTCTCCATAATCACATATATTTATTATAATCCTGCATACTCCATTCTTGTGCTGCAGGAGGAGGAAATAATGAGGGAGAAAAAGAAGAAAAAACAAAGGGCAAAAGCAATCATCCAAGAGAGAATTTCTCCAGCCCACTTGAAGAACTCTTTTCACCTAGCTTTTCTACTTACATTCTCCTTTTTATTTTCCAATCATGAAACAAAAGATGAATATCAATTGCAGTTCCCAAATGAACAAAAAACTCATGTTATTTCAAAATTAACTGTAACAAATAGCAAAGAACAAAATTAGTCTTCCATCTCACAACCCTTTGTTAAACTATCTAAGAGAAATACCAAATTTCTTCAGGAAAATCCAATTTTTATCCACAATCCCTAAACCTTTAATTTCAATTTCGCATTATATCCATTTATGCAACCCCATCAAATTAAGTTAAAAACTTGAAATTCATTAAGAATCAAGAGCGATAAGCGTGAGAGGAGATAAAATGCACATTCAAAACTTCGGAAGCAAGTAAAGAACAGTGTTTAACAATTGGTGCTTTACAGCAAACGGTAAAATGTAAAATCCAGGAAATGAAAAAAAAAAAAAACGGAAACGGGGATGAGGAAAAAGGAAAAGAAACAGGATGAAATAGACTTACCAGTTATAAAACCCTAATTTCTTCAACGGAAGCTTAGCTGCAGACTGAAGCAGCAGCTATTTGAAAGAATGAACAATTTTTAATCGGTGTTCAATTCTGAAGTTAGCAAAGTTACTTTGCGAAGAATTAGTGGGAAGGGAAGTTGAATGAGGAAATGGACGGTTGTGATTGTGAAGGTCTATCAGTTGTCATGGATCTCACCCACAGAATGACAAACCCTCACCCGCTGGGCTGGCTTTCCATTTATTTATTAAAAAATCACTTGAATTTTAATTCTTAATTAAGTATAATAACTTCGTAGCTAAATTCATTAAAAATAAAATTTTAATCAAATGATTTTCTAAAAGAATTTTAAAAAAATCAATAATAACTTTTCAATTCAAAGGGTATTGGACTTTTTCTTTTCAATTTTCCACCATTTTCTCACCCCACCTCGAATATATATCATTCTCTAAAACTTACTTAAATAAGAGATAAATTCTTGAAAATGATACCAAAACAAACTTACTTAAATAAGAGATAAATTCTTAAAAATGATACCAAAAATAGTATAGACGTTTTTTGTAAAATTATATTTATAGTATAAAATTTAATCTAAATGGTGTTAAATAAACTAATTTAAAATCGATTTTTGCAGATGACTGTTTCAATTCAAGTTTTTTTTTTTTCCATAAGCAATATTTTTCTCTTTTTAACACAAAAATAGTCTATTTACTACCTCTTTTTCCTATGTACTTCAATACCAGAAATTTCTGTTTACTCTGGAAAAAAAATAGTAAATGAAGCAGGAAAGAAAAGGGACATAGCTCAAACATAGTTCATTAATTACGATTTTCCACAAAATTTACAAGAGGCAATTCCCCTATTCAATCCCCCCGGTTCCATCCCTGCTTCCCATCGAATTTCTGTGTAAAAATCAAATACTATCTATATACTTCCATCAGCATGAAGAGAAACCTGTTTATTTTTTATCCTTCAGTTGTTACCTCTCTATGCCAGGTCTTGAGGCTTCCACTTCATAAAACTGCATTTAGAGAACAAGAAATGTTAGAAATGGGGAATCTGGCACTCAAGTATCATCAGATAACAAAAAGAACTCGAGCTTTCACGCTGAGGTTAAGATTATACATGTCATTGATTCGATTGCTGTTGAATTTCTCTCTCGAAATCTCTCACATTTTTAACAGCAGCTTGGAGTTTTTCTGAGACGAGCCCTGTTTGCTCCTCGACACTTTTTAAAAAAGAGTTTATCTGCTCCCGATATAGGTCACACAATTTATCCTGGCGCTCCAATTCCATCGTTAGTTCTTGTATTTTCCTGTCCTTGTGATCCTACAAAGAGAAAAACACCAGAAGCTCACTTCTAATGAAATATTGAAATCATATGAGAAAGAGAAAATGCAACAGAAATAATATAATCTAGCTTATGAGGATTCATGCATGGAATTATGAGAAATGGAATTATGAATCTCCCAGCCAGTTCTTCACTTTTTCATAAAGCAGGTAATCCAATCAGTTTCTCTAAATAAGAGCTCATTTTGCTCCTCTTACACTTCATAAGCTAGATAGCAGTCAACTAAGAACTCATTTATCATTAAACAATTTAGTTCACTGTTCATGGTATTCAGTTCATCCTCATCTCTTGGCATAGCTATGTTATACATCAGTAATCAGTTGAATGATTCACACATTGCTCACCCAGTAGGAATGTGCATAAAAGTGGCAATAAAAAATTATCACATAGTAAAAGTAATTACGTCAATTAACAACAACTAAGATGCTAGTTTTCATGAGAGAAAGAAAGCAGTAAAACTGGATTTGAAGTGGACCAGACGACTTTGGTAATTACAATAGATTCCTTCTAGAGATGAAACTCACCATAGTATTACGAGAAGAACGGCCAGAAGCAATTAATGGATGAGTATGGTCCTTCACAAATCTGGTTACCACCCACTTACCAGATTTATTCACTTTCACCAACATCATTGCCTTGCAACCTTCCCTTGTGCTGGTGCGATGTTTTCTAAGTGGTCCGTTTTGATCTTTCACTCTAGCATAATAACCCTGCTTGTTACATGAAAGTCTCCGAGAAAGAATTCTCTTGTCAACCTCTGAACGTCTGCACTGATCAATGCGCATTATAAACCCTGCACGTCTAGCATACTCATCATAAAATTCTTTTGCAGCCTCCTCTGAATCAAACTCCATTCCAACAGACGGCTCTTGCACTGAATTTTCTTCACAAGCAACTGATTCGCTCTGTGTAGAATCGTCCACTGGAGGCGCTCCAGTATCTGTTCAATCTCACACAGCATTGACAGATAGATTAATATATAATACCCAATGTAACTGTTTCAATTCTTTAGTCGTTGCATTACAAAATAAGCATCAACAACAATAATCCAAGCGGGAAAGGAGAAGTCCAGGAACAAAAGTAGGAAGTTAAGTACAACACATCACAATATGGATGATTTGTGGACAGATAAGGAAAAGCTAATCAAATTAATGAATCATAAATAACAAATGATCGATTGATCTTGATACGAAATGAAAGCGCAAGTAATAACAGTCAAATCTGGAGAAAAAGGAATTTGGTGCATACTTAGCAAATAAGTTTCTGCTCACAGATGACATCCGCATATAGAAAAGTTTCATTAGCAATTCACCACTGCTAGTACACACTGGTAAAAATTTAAGTAGCTCAAGAATAAAACCCAAACAAATCAACCTAATGAAAAAATTCAAACATTTTTTCAAGCATAGCTCAAAACCTAGACATATTTCAGCAATTCCAGTATAACCGGTGGATGCAAACTGAAATCAATCAAATTAAAATGTGAAAAATAAGAAGAAAAAACTGTGAACACGCGAGTTTGATAATATGAGTACGGAACAGAAGTGAAGAAACTCACTGGATTGGGATTGGGAAAGACCAAGCCATGGCCGTCTAGTTGAAGTGGTGTTCGCCAGTTTCTGAATCAGTAATATGAACCGGCTGATCTCCGATTGTGATTCCCGGCGAACGGAGAAGAAAGCAAAGAGGGTTTTATCCGTTTCCGTTCAGTTTTGCATCGGAGATTTCCGTAAATTATTGTTCTTTTTTGGGTTTCAGTGGGAATTTGCGTATGGGATTTTACAGCAAGCAATTGCTCGCGCGTGAATTGGATTGGAGAAGAGATCAGTGAAATAACTCCCAACAGCTTGAAGTCGTAGCGTTTTCTCATGTGCCTGCTCCACACACGATTATGAAATTAATTGAGACCCTTTTTCTTTTAATTACATTTTCCCCTTGAGGTTGGTTCAAATTACTATTTCATCCTTATATTTAGTATAAATTAAAAATACATCCTCATCGTTTATATTTTTATATCAATTAATCTCTACTATTAATTTTAATTAAAAATAATTATCATAAAACCATAGTTTTGTGGTAAAAAGTTTAAAATCTTCATAAAGTATCATTTTATGAGTTTACTTCTTCTTTATTATCATATATTAAGATAATAATAGCTTTCATTACAAAACTTAAACTAAATAAATTTTTTTACTGAGGGTATTATGGTCTTCATACATAGTAGTAACTAAGAATTAGACATGCTTAATGATACTCCATCCATTTCATATTAACTGTCGCATAGATATATTTTTTTCATTTCGAAATATTTATCACTTTAGTAAATCAAGTGAGTATTAAATGAAAGTTTTACACATATACCCTTATTTAATATCATAGGGATGATACCATATAATAAATATTTAGAAACAATTCAAATAAACTTATATTTTCAAGCAAGGAAAATTTATGCTATTTAACTTCAAATTAATACAACTTAATTATTTTCTTAAAATTTGTGTTATATCTTAACATGATAGATAATTAGTTGTGATGGAGTATTTTATGAAATCTTTAAATTTTTTGCTACAAAATTGTTACTATTTCCTAATACTTTTTATTGAAATTAGTAATGTAAATTAATTAGTTTTGAACATATAAACGTTAAGTAATGAAATTATAGTTTTGACAAACCTCGATGAAGAAAATATAATTAACTCTTTTTTCTGGAAATCAAATTCTTCATCCAATTAGAATTTAGGCTTGGTATTTTATGATTTAAGATTTAAATATAAAAAATTATATAAAAATATTACAGAAAAACTGTTATAAAAAAAGTGTTATAAATAATTCAAATAGTAGGGTGAGATTTTACTAAAAATAAAAGTGAAATTCGATGGAGTATATACTTGAAAATTTTAGGAATTTTATGTGATATTCTTTATAACATATTTCCGGTAACATTTCATATAACATCTCTGGTCAGAGATATGGAAGTTAGTGAGTTGATGGTTAGATTAGTAGTTAGACAATTTTATCATTATTAAAGAAAATATGTGATTGTCATGTAACACAAATTAAATGAAAACCACCCAATGATGTTATATAAGGCTTCGCTTGGTTGACAGGAAAGGGAGTTGCAACAGGGATGTGATTACTATAAATCTAAATATGTGGGATGTGAATTCAATTAAATTATTTTAGTGTGCTTGGAATTTATAGAAATGTTAAATAGGAAAATAACAAGAATCCCCTTCCATTGTTTGGTTGATAAAATGTAAATTTTTTTTAAGGAAAAAATAAACTTATATTAAAAGAGAATCTACTTGAACAAGAATAGCAATAACACGAGGAATCATCTATATCCAAATGTTAGAAGAGTAATTCGAAACAACCTTAGCGGCCAATAGATGTGTGAATTTCAACACTACGCCTACGAAATATAACAGAACTTGAAGGTTATCAATAAAGGTGAAATATGTCTATGTATATTTCTCAAAGGAATAAGAGCCCTCAAAACGAGACTGAAGTTGGTTAATCACACTTTTAGAGTTACTTTCAATAGTAAAACTTGAATAATCAAACCTCTCTACCAATTTCAGCCATTCACGAACTGCAATAGTCTCAACATGCTCAGATGAAGATGACTGTGTAATAATACTGGTGAATGCAATCCGCACTCTGTCTTGGTGATCTCGGCCAATATCCTTATGTGATTCTTCTAAAATAGCCTTTCCTTTTTGTAAGGATATGGACGTAGGAACAACTACATTGACCATTGTCGTACAGATACATGTATACCCAGACTCTACCCTAGATCTTGAAGGGTTGGGGCCGGGTATGAGTCCATAAATTTTATATTCAGAGAGTCTGGGTCTGGATCTATGCATCACTATAAGGATATGAGTCTGGGTCTGGAAGTACCAAGAAGGTTTGGACCCGTTTACACCCTAATTGTTAGAACTATATTTTCTTCGTTTTCAAAATTTTCACCATACTAATGTAAATTTTCACCATTCAACGGTGTTACAGACTATGGGTCTAAGATTTGGTATGTACAGAGAACCACCTCCCACAGTAGAGAGATTGAAAATTCACAATGCAACTTAAAAATTAATTGAGTTACATTCATATGAACCGTTGAACTATATTTTTAGTTTCAAGAAATTAGATTCTTTTTATATAAATAAATATAATTTGCTAAACACTAGAATTTAATAATTAAGAATTACTAACTGATATTTATTAGTATTTTTAATCTTGTAAAAAGTTATTAGATAAAAATATTAATAAAATAAATAATCCCCCCCGTAACAAAGAAGCCATTTTTTCCATCTCCCTTTTCAAACTTTATCTAATCAAATACACACGAGGCGGAGTTTTAAATGTGGACGATCTTCTGTAGTTTCTTCGCTGTAGCTTCCATTCAGATTTGACCACAACTCGTTAGTTGTCAGGTGGGACTGGGACTGCTTTCTCCCTCTCTCAGGTCTCATCTGTAAGTATCTCTGTTTAGTTATCTAAACCTGAAAATTACAAGTAATAAATCATTTTCCAGAAGGGTTTTCTGGGTTTTGTTCAAGAAGATGTTTTTACTCTTCTGAGTGCTGATTTTAATTTTTTTGGTTAATGTTTTGGCTCAAGATTGCGGCTTTTTTTAGCATTGACCTTGAAGAAACTATGGAGGTTGTGGGAGCAGGTCACCCCTACATCCCAGCAGATTTGGAATTGCCCGATTATGTGCCTGTATTTCTCAATCAATCTACCATAGTAGGAGTTTATCTCCTAACTTCGATGGTGATTGTGTCCATCGTTTGGATCGTCTCTGGTAATTCTTCCGTTTCCCTTCAATTTGAGTCAATGGTCTTACAATGCTGTCTATTTTATTGCCCTTACTCTTACATTTCTTGTTATTTTGCTTAACGAAGTGGGGAAATTTTAAACTTGCATTACAATGGTTTTGTTCTGTTATTTTCCTTATAATTTGCTAGTAAGCCCTAATTCTGATTTGGTACAAACTGGAGGAGCCCAATTTTTTGTCTACAATTCTGCTATATGTTGTTTGTAACAATTTGTGTACCTTATGGTTAGATGTATGTATCCTTTGAAGCTGTTGCTTCGCCCCATTCGAAATGTTAGGCATATCAGTGAGTCATCTGTTTCTTGAAGTTCTATTTTGTCAAACTTCTTAGATTCCGAGTTGTAGGTCACTCTTATTTTTCACTTAGATCAGTTCCAACCACGGTCATGCATCCTTGTTAATATTACTCTTTGATTTGGAGGACTAAGGGGGATAACATGATTCTCACATTGTGTCTCCTAGAATTTTCATGGTCTTTTGTCTTGGACATGGAAAAATTCCAGATTTCTATATCTATGTAGTTTCAGATGTCTTATAGAGTGTTTGCCTTATTATTATGGTTCTAGGACAAGTCAGTGTTTCTAGGAAAATATGGTATACGTCCAAATGGGTTCCGGTTGAAATGTATGATGCTTATTCTGTCATGACCCAATTGTTGCATAAGATGCACTGAAATATTCTGAACGATATATAACGATTTAAACATTCACTACTTGTGACCAGTATAGGCTCCAACAAGTTGCTATCCTAGTAATCTTCACATTGATCTTTGTGACTGACTGAACCCCATTTCGTTTGTATATATTCATTCGCGCCAAGTGTTCTCGAGATTGAAGAAAATACATTTCATTCTTAGATATCTGGGTGATAACTTAAAATAGAGTATAAGTCTCATGTTTTATTTCTTAGAGCAACTATGAATTTCACTACTTATTAGAGCCAGGGAGATTTCCTATAGCTGAATTTGAGCTTTCTAACTCTATACTATCTTTGACCATGAAAAATGTGATGAAGTATGGGCAGTACTTTCAAGCTTACATTTTTACTATACCTAAGAAAACAGTTTCTGATTCTGTGCCATCTTGATATGAAATAGAATTCCATTGAGGACATACGGATGCTACTTTTGGTTCTACATTTTTAGCATGCATGCTTGAATTTTCCAACTCTATGGCATGTTTACCACAAAAAGTAAAATAGGAAAAAGCATGCATTTTATTTTAGGTCCACCTTTAAAAATACATGCTCAATTATATAGGCTTGTGAAGTACAAGTTTCAACATCTGATCAATTTCCAATAACATCTTTTTGTGTTGGGATCTCTCTAATTCCAGGGCTATTTCCTAAAATTTCAAAGTTGGATAGGGTGCTTATGTGCTGGTGGATTTTCACGGGCCTGACTCACATGGTTCTTGAGGGTTATTTTGTTTTTTCTCCTGAATTTTATAAGGATAAGACCCGCTTTTATCTTGCAGAAGTCTGTAAGTTCCTCACCTTTTGTCAATTAGTTCAGTCCTTACCTCTCATTGACATTGTTATTAATTCTTTTTGAGCAAATAATTTCAGGGAAGGAATACAGCAAAGGTGATTCAAGATACGCTGGACGAGATTCTGCAGTGGTTTCTGTTGAAGGAATTACTGCAGTATTGGAGGGTCCTGCTTCCCTTCTTACCCTGTATGTATCTTGAAAAGGCTCTTGAAACTTTACAATGAAATCTGCATTTATAATTGCTTAACCTTATGTTGATTCTCTTGTTTTCGCAACTTCTTTAAACACGTATGCAGCAAAATATGCATGTACACTTCCTAAACGATACAATTGTACCCTAATCAACCAACTTTATCGAAAAAGGTTACTTTTTTTGGGACAAGCAGTCGAACTAACTTAGATTTGAATATGATATCTCACCGATTATTGTTATTATGGTTGTCGAATCTTTGGCAGGTACGCTATAGCTACAAAGAAGTCGTATAGGTATGCACTTCAACTGGCAATTTCTTTAGGACAGCTTTATGGAACGCTCGTATACTTCCTGACTGCTGTCTTGGATGGAGATAATTTTGCAACAAACATGTTTTACTATTATGCATACTATGTTCTTGCAAATTCCTTTTGGATTTTCATACCTACAATGATATCAATCCATTGTTGGAAGAAAATATGTTATGCTGTCGGGACTCAGGAAGAGAAGAAGACCAAAGTCCGTTAGGTTTCAAATTTCATATATAGATTTTGTGTTTCTTTTATCAGTTAGTTTGTATGACAACTGAAATTTCAATAGAAGAACTGTGTATCTTCTTGGTGGAGGACAATTCTTTTGGAGAAATTTTCCATTTATGTAATGCCTGTGTTCCGATGATTTTGTCATTCAAAAAATAGTCACAAGCTAAATAAGTACTTATTTCTGTAGCGCAGAAATATGAAAGTTTTAGTACGAAAAATATTCATTTTTCACTTTCATTTTCTCTCTCTATCTTCTCTCTTTGCGGGTAATGTTCACAATTTTATTTTAAACTTCAAAAATTGCCAAAGATATAAATCTCATCAAATATAATAGCAACCTACCACCCAAAAAAAACACACACAAGGAAAAGAAAAGAAAAATCAAAGATATTAGACTTTCTAAGCCTTAGTAAAATCTCATGTACAAATTACAATGCCGAAGGAAATTCTTGGCCCTTTTCTTCTTCCCCACTTTCTTCTCCTCATTGTAATTGTAGGAACATCAAGATCAAGGGGGAAGCTCAAAGAGAAATGAAAGAACACTCCTGTTTAACCTATTTTAGGTTGTCATTACAAATACAGCATGAGCATAACCTCACTTTCTACCTTACCAACCATACTTCCCTTGTGTTTGAGCTTTAGTGAGTAAGCCTTTGGAACGTCGCTCTGCAAGCTCCATCTCTTTCTGCCTCATGTCAAAGTACAGGGAACCGATCTGATGCTTCCTCTTATGCAGCTTTGAAGGTTTTCCTTTGGTGGATGCAGGCTGTAGCCATGAAAAAAAAAGTGTATGTTTAGTAGTTTCTTAGTGAAACAAAGAATCAAAGCTTGAAAGGTTAAAAAAAAAAAAAAGCAAATGAGATAATGAGCTCCGGTGTCAAATAAGTCCATAGAAACATTGACTGATCGGTGTACATTGATCAGATTCCAGAGATTACTGAGATAGCACAAGTATTAGGAGAAGGAACCCAAACATTTTAAGTGTATAACAAGACGTGAGGCTAAAATCTCAAGCTAAGCACTGATTCAATGCTGCAACTGTTCAAAATTCGGGCCACGTTTAAGTGGAAGAGGTGCAAATACTTTCCATGTTTTCTAGGACAGACAATGTCACTGCTAATTTCCAAAGCAAAATATTCATTCAGTATCAAGGCCACTAATATGTTTAAGTCACATAAGAACTGACATCCAATCTTGGACAGATTAAGTTCTCCCTGTGCCATGTTATCATGAAGTTTACATCTTTTTTCCTACAAATGTGGAAACTTTGGCCCAAAAAAAAAAAGAGAAAACTCTTCACATAATTTGAGTCAAAAGAATTTCAAATTTCTTGCAACTCCTTAAAGGAAATAACAAAAATTCTGCAGAGCATTCTCCAGAATAACTTGTTTATAATTTAAAGCAAAACAAACGAAGAGCTGAAATCTTATTGACAACAAAAATTAGGACCTATTACTTTTATATTACACCTTGGGAATTTAATTTGAATAGAAGGGAAAGAAACAATAAATAACCTTAGTGCCATACTGCCACTAGTTTTGAGTAATTCCATCCAGGAAGGAGTGACGTTGAATTTTGATAATAAACCTTTCTAGATTAAGGAACTGTTCCAGATAATTCCATGTTTATTTAAAGTCAAAAGCTGCTTTAGGTGTTTTTGGTCGCGTTTATACTATGATTTAAGTTTATAATGCTATTTTATAGATGGAACCTTGAAGGTGCTATTTAGAACTTTTTGCTTACCAATCCTGTTAAAAACAAACACTGCACTAACTTCCAAAACCAATCTTTTTAATAATTTTTCAGTGTCTTAAAAACACACAACCTATCAGATTAGGTGTTTTGAGTGCAAGGTGTGAGCCTGAGTATCACAGAAGAGGAAGTAGGGTATCATGATTTTCTTGACTCTTTAAAATGGCTTTAATTTCTAATTTTACACCTTTGAAATAAATCCTTGTGTTAAAAACTTCTTTATATGTTTCTGCTTCCATTTTGACAGGTGGCTTTCAGCTTCTTTCCATTCACTGTATCCAAGCTCATGTGGCCCAACTAGAACAAATGACAGAGGCAAAAAGTATAACCTTATGGGTATGAAATATAATGGCAAATACCGAAAAAGCAACATCATCAACTGAACTAATATAAATATCTACAATAAGATTTGCTAGCAATTTTTTAATGAATACTCAGATCAGGAATGTGCCCCTACCCTATACATGCATACTTACACACATACATAAATTGTATATATTTACAGCCTCCTTCCTCCTACTTTATATTGGTAGGCAGGGAGAGGTAGTAAAGGAGCTTAACATATTCAGAGATAACAGCAAACCACAATACAAAGGACCAAATTAAGCATACATGTTTCCATGAAATTATTCAGTTGAGGAAATCATCTAACTCTGACAGATATAGGATTCTCGCTATGAACACCATAAAATCTGATTCCATATTATAGCCTTAACCTGAATGAGTATAGTCTCATGTGAAGAGATAGATTGCATGGGTTATTCTGGTGTAGGATATTGTCTAACAAGAGGAATCAAAAGTGAAACAATTGAATAACAACTCAGAGGGACGTTATGTATGTAGGATGATTCTAGGCATACAAGAGGATCTTAAGGATATAATGTATCACCTACACCCAAAATGTTGTCAAAAGTAAAAGTAAAACTTCTAGAAGAATTTGAAACTTAAAAAATACAGAATGCTTACATATACTAGTTTCAAAACAAAAACTGAAGAAATGGATCCATTAGCATAGAAGGATAACCTATTTACCTGATAAGAGGGCCCAAAAGCAATTCCAGTTAGCTTGACCTGGTCCTCTCTCGGCCTATTCTTCATTAATTCATCCTGCTTAACCTCAACTATTTCCGGCGGGGTATCTTTCCTGCCTCTCTTCCCAGGCAACCTTAATACACTTTCAGTCGGTCCAGAGACTTGAGGTATTGCACTTGTATTCGACCCATCCACCCAATTATTCTCATATTGCCCATAAGAGGTATAATTCCCATTGTTGCTATCATAATTTGCATAATCTACAGCTTCTCCACCCCAATTTGAATATCCCTCAGTAGTAACACCACCGTACCCCTCATAATTAACATAGTTCTGACTTTCTGCGCCCCAACTCGAATAATCACCCGTAGGCACAAACTGAGAAGAATCACTAGGATCAATCATAGAGTTCACTGATACCTGATTATCAGCCGCCTTCTCGCCATCAGCATCTGGTGCCCTTCCTGTCCTAGCATCTGCAATATCGGAATCATTTGAAGCTAGCACATCAGCCTCAAGCATTGACCGCCTACCCAAACCTGAAGCCGAAGGCAGTGCACCCAAAGTCGTAGAATTCTTGGGCTTAGGAATACTCGATAAAAATGACTTCACAGATGAGGTCTGGAGCAAAGATTCTGACTTTTTCTTCTGCTTCTCCCTCTCATCTTCATCGTCTTCATCATCACTGCCGAAATTGGCAGGAGGATTCATCGTAGGTGGCCTAAATTGAACGACCTTTCTAGAAGCAACCGATGATGAATCAGGGAGAATTTGTGGATCATTATTTTGGGTCTTGGGAGCAGGAAGGGTAGAGAACAGAGAAGAAGAAGACGACGCTTTGGGTTGAGGAAGCGAAGAGAATAAAGATGAAGATGGTTTTGGCAGGGGAGCTGAAAACCTCGGATTTCCTTGCAAGTGCTGTTCTTCTCCTTCTCTTCCTCTTTCTCCATTCAGGTTTTGTGGGTTTGGGGTCGGAGAAGTAGAGGAAATAGGGGTTTGGATTTTGGGAGGAGGAAGTGAAGAGAAGAAGGAAGAAGAGGATTTTGGTGGCGGGAGAGAAGATAAGAATCCGGTGGACTTGGGAACCAAATCTTCCTTTAGTTGTTCCCTTGGTTTCGATGGAGTTTGTTGCTGTGATCTTTCATCTTCTTCATCCGAAGAGGCATAGCTGGCCAGCAAGGAGTCCATAATAAGACGAGGACAGAAGAGCTCTAATTTGAATTAGGCGAAATTAGGGTTTCTGGCGGAGGAGGAGGAGAACGCCGGCGATGGTCACGGCGATGGCGAGTTGTGGTGAAATAACGAGTGAAGGTTCAAGAGAACCTCCTCTTTCCCTGGGGGGCGGTTAATCAACTAGTTTTCAATTACTGCTTGTTGAAAAGGGTTAATTTCAAAACCACCCATGTACTTTTAGTTAATTTTCAATTGAGTACTTAAACTTTAAATTTAGATAATCAAATACTCAAATTAGGTTTCGCCAACACAAATAATGGTTGAACTCTAATTTAGATACTATGATTGTCAAAATTAAAAGTTGTTTTTTTTTTACAGAACCGTTATTTAAGTATTTGATTATCAAAATTAAAAGATTATATACTCAATTAAAAATTGAGTAAAAGTATCCAGGTATTTTTTAAATTAATCCTATAAAAAAACTAGTTTTCAATTCTTTTTTTTTGTTCTAATTGTCTGTAACCTGTAACACTCTTTGTAACATTCCTAATTTGGTATATTTTATTAATAAAATCTACCAAATAAAAAATAAACCCTAAGGGAAAAGGGCAAGTCCTAAGGAGAAAAACATATTATAAAAATAAATGTTAAAAAGGAGATGTTGTATAGAGTATCTCGATTGCTTTTTCTTTGAGGTATTTGTTTCTTTCTTTTTCTTTTCCTTCTTTTTATCTTTGATAACTTACCGAAATCATACATATATACATATAATTTTGCAATCGGAATTGTCTATCATATTTTCTAGTACTAAGAATATCTTGAATGATAACTTTTTGAGATTTATTCTTATTTTTACAAATAATGAAATTCTTACAAAATAGAGGAAAGAAATTTAAAATCAAACTCTATTCTAATATAAAATAAGTGTGATTAAATATTATATAACTTCAAAACTTTTATTTTTGATAAAATTTAAATAGTTTGTCAAGAATTTTGTACAGATTCTAAATTGTTTGTAAGAAATTGTGCTCTTTTTGTGGTTTCTTGAGTGCAATATAAGGTAGAACACTGGTATGGCGAGTTATTCAAAATATTCTTCCAAATAAATAGTTTGCAAGAAATTATGCTATTTTTATTGTCTTTTAAGTGCAGTTGATATCCTTTCAACAAGATATACTCTAATTAGGAAAGGACTTTTTTGACTTTGAACGTAATTCAGTTGGTTATAAAACTGTAGAATTAATAATAAAGACCAAGCTTCAAATCCTAATAGCATTTGTGTGTACAGTATATATTGATATATTAGGGTGGGCCAATTTTTTTAACAATCAGCAAGCTTTGTTTTTGGTCACAAGATTGGATGGATTTCAGGCTAGTTTGTCCAACCATTTAACATCTTTCAAGACAAATAAAAGAACCTTAAAACTTTCAACAGGCTCTAGATCATTTATGATTGAAATATCTAAAAAGGATAAAAACATCTTTCCCTGTACAAAAAGACGAAATTCCTCACCCTCAAGATCCCTGCCAGACTGCTCAGCACGCAAGTGGACGATGTAAGTCATGTTAAGTCAACAGTCCTACAACCTGAAAGCACAAAACTTGGTGCACACAAACATCTCTCACAATGAGATATGTTGAAATTCTCATACTTACAGAGTTAAAGAGTCGATCTTTCTACAAGTAAAGAATTCAACTACAAGTACAAATATCTTATTTTCGGAACAAGGAACATACATCATTCATTCCTTCAAACAATTAACTACAGAATTATGCACAAGACGAGCAATGTGTAAATCAATATTTTGTCATAATAATATGTAGTTTAAGAAGCCAAGCCCCATAAGTACCTTCCCAGAAATCACAGTACATTAATCATCTGATAATTATAGGTGACAAGTATGCAAGAGAAAAGGCTCAAAAGTACACCAAAAATCATATGCAATTAACTGCATATGGTTTCTGGTGTTTAGAGGTGATGTCTAAGTTTAGGGTCATCTGTGCTGTTGGCCTTGGGTATTAGGATTCTGCTAACTAAAACATCTCCCTTCTTTGCTCATTAACATCAAATAACCAACAAACAAGGGAAAACAAAAGCTTTTGACACCACAACGGCAAGAAAGTTGAGGCAATTAACGAGAAAATCTTCCCTGCTATTCAATCAAGAAATGAGAAAATGGAAACTAACAATTTAAAAACTTCTAAGCATAGATAGATAGAACTAAACTCATGCCTCCGGAGCCATCAAAGATCTCAAGATATTCTGTCTACTTAAATCCATGAGCATGATCGGAATATTAACCTAATCTTTGGATGGATATTTGGAGTTCAAACATGTCAATCAACAACCTAATGAAATTCTATATTCTAATAGTAACCTACTACTTTGCCAAACCTAAAACAAAGCCTTCAATTGAACTACTAAACTTCTGTTCAAATGGGTGTAACACTTTCAAGTAAATACTTGTACTAAAGAAGATTTGACCCATAATGAAAGTGAATTTCCATAAAATGAGCTCCCTGATATTCCAAGGAAACTTCAGTGCAATATTTTAATATTCCTCCTCCTCCACCTGGAGGTCTAGGGCTCTTTGGGCAAAGAATTTCGTCTTTTGATAACAAGATTGAGATGGTAAAAGAGCAAGACCATAAATATGTTCAACCATTATAAAGCTACATTTGACATTAAAGATATAAACTTGAACCAATTAGATGGCCAAAAGATAAGACATTCAAAATTTTCTCCAATTGAACAGAGATCTCCAGATTTCTTCATACAAAGGAACAGCCTCAAACCTTAAGAAGACAACAGCATTCTACAAATATACATGAGATGAAAATTTGAAGCAAAAAGTACCAATTCAAGCTTAACTCAGTGCAGAAAAGCATAAACAGCCGTCGAAATATAAACCACAAGAGCAGTGGAAACTAAAATAGACAGAGCAGCAACTGAATGAACAGCAGATTTACTTCCACAAGACAACATTCCCAGCCTTATTTCAATCACATTAACCATAGATAGCATCAAGAACACACATCCCATTACTGAACCAACAGCAGAACCCAACATCCCAAATCTCAAAACCTTCAAATTGATATGGGCTCTAAATGCCTCATCAACATCTTTACTGTTCAAAAGATTGATTGCCAATTTAAGCCCCTGAGCCACTAAGGAGGAGAAAAGGAAGAAGCTAAATGAAACTACCTCAAAGACCAACAGCTTCTTGGCCACATCAACGCCGGCATCACAAGCTGAATTTTCAAGACTGTGCTGATTCGGAGTAGTTAAAGATAAACCCACGAAAACAGCTATAGTGAAAAGGGAATTTACATTCACAAGGCCGTCAAGGGCTGTAACGTGGACACTGGTGGTGGATGCCGATGAATAGGTCGGATTTGAAGCAGTTCTTCTGGGTTCAGGGGAACCATAATCTTTTGGATACATCTCAGATCTGTGAAAAAACCAATCAGAAAATTGTAAATTAGCAGCAATGAGGAAGAACCAAGTGAAGAACGAGAAAGGGAAAAAGGAGATTACGATCCCATGGGCAGAATATCTGTCAATCTGCTTCTTCAATTGATAGTGGTCAAAAAGGAAATGAGAGCATTTGGAGGGATTTTAGATAGTATTGTGTTGATTTTGTGATGATGATTTGATGTTGCTTGGAGGTTTTGTGATTGATTTCCTGAGGTGGAAGGGAAAGTTGGGGAAATGGAAATGGTGAAGGAAGGAAAGAAGGGGACAGAGATCAGATGCTTTACTTTGTTGTAACAGTCTTTCTATGGTAAACAATACTAATACGTCCCAAGGAAGTTTCTTTTTTTTCTACCAAACCCCGAAATTCCTCACTTACAAAGTTTCCATCAAACTATTCAACATTACAAATCATAATAATTTAGCGATCAGCTGAAATTCCCATGCAGATTGGAAGTTCATAATTTGATGCACAAATCGTCTATAACATCTCTTGTAGAAATGTTATAAACGATCCAAACAACACTAAAAAAACTACCCACGATTGCATAATTCGAACCTTGACTCTTTGATTCTAACTCTATAACTCCAAAACTAAAAACACTTAGCTATACTCGTGCAACTAAATTCTATGCTCTATTTAACAAGAGGTGTGTGGTCCAATGTTGTGACCCCACATTTACAAGATGAGATATTTTGAATTCGAGTAATTCAGCAAGCAGTTTAATACAACATGTTACTCTATTCTGCTCTTATTTACTAGCCTTGTGTTGTTATTTTCAAGAACCTAGATCCTCTACTTTGCATCCACATAATTTTCTAGTTTAATGTAATTATTTTTATTATCATATTTAAAAAATATAGTAAACATTTGCTTCACATCTTTAAGTTTTGTCAATTCAAGATTATTTTTTCTTCTTTTTTTTTTCTGTCATCACTTAAATTAATAAAACTTTTACGTGTAGTTAAAAATGCCACCTATGAATCTAACTCATTATTACGGCCTGCAAAGATAATTATACGTAACATATAAAATAAATTAATATAAACAAAATTCATAGACAATTAGCAGTACCAAAAAGTAATTGAAAAATATTTATAACAATTTTTCATAATAATATTATAATAAATTTTGGAATTCATAAGTTTTCTCATACATTTATATCTTTCATAATTTCTTTCTTTATTTGCTGAAAATCTTTTATATAATTTTCTCATACATTCGCAATTTGAATGCTTGATAGATTCTCATTCTCCTATCTTTTTGTCCCACTTGACTTTGCAAATGCAACTAAAACCGAGTCTGAATTAGTCTCTAATAAATTAATAAAGACATTTATTAGTAAAGATACTGAATGCTCTAAACATAACTACACAGTATAAAGAATATCTCTACTATGGACCCGTTCAAAAATCCTAATCATTTTGAATTTACTTGTGGAAGCAAGAAATGAGAAAATGAAAACTCTATGGCTTTTTTATTACCAAAAATCAGCACAAGAACAAACCCCATTTCTAAAATGATGAAACCTATTTCTATCCCTCAAAACAATATCTCTACCAGTAATTTCAGAAACAAACTTAACAAAAGTATGGCAATCATTACAAACCCTCAAATTTTTTACAACCCTTATTGTAGTTTGAGGTTTTGTTGAAATTAAACCATAACATATTGCAAGTCTTTCACTATGAATTGACAGAGCCCATCTTTTTTCTTGATCTCCAATATCCTGGGAAATTGCTTCTGTGTCTGGACAATAACCTCTTAAACATAGTATCCTTGTCAGTTCCTTAAGTGTTTTATAAATTTCTTCTCTTTGAGGATGTCTAATGTCTCCTAAGAGGAACTCATGAATCTCATTTGCCACTTCAATTGAACTACAACCTGGTTCCTTTTCAACGCCGAGTTCTTTCAATTTTTTCCTCCGTTCTGCAGCCTGTTCAAATTTACCCCATGAAGAATACATATTAGAGAGAAGAATATAGGTACCTGAATCAGCTTCTCCACTTTCGAATAGAATTTGTGCAACTTTTTCTCCTAATTCGAACTTTTTGTGATTCTTGCAAGCGCCTAGCAACGATCCCCATATTACATTGTCAGGTGGTAGTTTCATATTAGTGATAAACTTGTATGCCTCCTCAACACGGCCTGCTCGACCAAGAAGATCAACAAGACATCCATAGTGTTCTATCTGTGGTTCAATCCCATACTCAATGGACATAGTTTCAAAGATCTCAAATCCCAAATCAACCAAACCACCTTGACTACAAGCATTTAAAACAGCAGTGAAGGTAATGTTAGTTGGCTTAATTCCTCCACTTACCATTCTCTGAAAAATCTGGACAGCTTCTACACTCTTACCATTCAATGAAAAACCAACAATCAAGGAATTATACGTGGTGACATCTCTTTGCTGCAAAGAACAAAAGATTTTTTCTGCTTCATCAATGTTTCCACACCGAGAATACATGTTGATCAAAGCCGAACCAACTAAATGGTTGATCTCAATATCATACTTGTTGACATAAGAATGAATCCATTTGCCAAGTTCCAGAGTCCCCAACTGTGCACAAGCTGATAAAATGCAAACTATGGTAACTTGATTTGGTCTCACACCCTCCCTCTGCATTTGCCTGAATAACTTCAAGGCCTTATTTGCTTCCCCATTCCTAACCAACCCATCAATCATCGCTGTCCAACAAACTGTATCTTTAGTTTTCAGGAAATTAAACACATCAATAGCCTTATCCACCATCCCATGATCAAAATAACAAGAAATCATGACCGTCAAAGCAACAACATCCTTCTTAGGCATTTCATCAAACAGCCTTTGAGCATCTCCAAGTTCTCCACATTTTCCATATAATTCTATGAGCTTCAATTTCACAGACCTGTTTGAACACAACCCGAGTTTTAAAGCCTGACCATGGATTTCTCTACCTTTTCTCAAGTTTAGTTGAAATCCACATGCCCTTAGCACGGAAGTGATTACATAATTGTCAGGTTCAATGAATTCTTCAATCATTTGTACATATATCCTAATGCTATCTAGATATAACCCCGATAAAACGAGCCCATCAACGAAAGCAGTATAGAGATACACATTCGGGTTTGAGATGCGTTGAAAAACCTTGCAAGCATAACCAATGGAATTGCATTTAGCACACATGCGAAGCAGCTCGAATAGGATAAAGGGGTCATCTTTATGGCCATGTTTTACGACGGTGGCGTGTATTGGGCAGATTTCTTCTACAGTTTTGCATTTCTGTAGTAGAGATATAATGTGCTTACGGGCAAAGGCATGGGAATCGTCAAGGCGCAAGGAAGGAAGCGGAATCCCAATGCCCTGTATCAAACTATTCATTTGTGGTTTGTACTTGGTTGGGTCACCAGCCACCAGGCGAAACACAGCTATTGAACCTTGGAATGCTTTGAATTGGTACAATGTTCAATAGCTGGGGCAAATTCAGAAGTCCACAAGTCCAGGAAGAAACATTTGGGCACTGGTTTTTCTGCCCTCTGCTATGACAATGTTCATCTTTTCCACGAAAGTTTGGAGAGTGGATAGTTTTCGGAAATTTTGATTTTCTTTCTACATTTGACTTTCTCAGTACAAAATAGAAAGGTTGTCTGGAAGATTCTGAAATTGCAGAGTTGTATTAAGGTCCAAGGTTTAAATGTTGGCAGCAGTACTGTGATAATTTCAACCTCTTCATTGTGGGGATGGTTCCTTGTACGCATCAGTGCGACCTCCAATCTACAGAGGCGCTAAGTTACTATGATTTATATCTTCCACTTGAGCGTCAGAAAGTCTGGTGGGAGCCCTGTGGGCGAAAGATTTCGCCTTTTGGTACCAAATAATGTACGACCAAATAGAAACAATATGCTAAAATGGTGCAATAAATGCTCTAATACATTTGTTCTTATTTTCGGTTAATAACATAAGTTATTTTACACTTTGCACATAAACTAATGATGAACAAATAATATAATTTTTAAAATAATATTTATATTTTACCTTTAATTAATATGGGAGGAGAAAAATATGAAGGGAGATGATAAATAAATTAAATATAGTAGAATTGAAAAATTCACAATAAATACACATTGAAATGTAAAAAATGATTTATAATTTTGACCATCTAATTTATATTTTCCGACTGAAATTAATACTAGTATACTTCTTATAATATTTCCTCTTATAGTAACTTTTACTTTTCGTTTATTTTTTTGAATTTAAAGTTATCTTGTATGTTATAAGATTTGTTAATAAAAAATTATAAAATGAGTGTTGTAAATAAAATGAATTGGAAGGTGTAATAGATGATCCTCGTAAATAAATAATCACCATTCCTAGGAAAAAAGGAAAAAAACTCACTTAATTATCAACTATTTACAAATTTGTTAAAATGATTAGATTTAAAAATAAAATACACGAAATTACAATTAAAATAAAAAAAATACATGAGAATATAACTAAACTAAAGAAAATTACAGCTAAATTATTCATATATGTTAAATAATATTATTGTACGATAAAATATATACTATTAATTAATTCAGAATATGTTTAAAAAAAAAGTAAGATGAATGGCTTTAATTTTTTCTTCATAAATAAATTTGAATGAATTATTTTGTAAATAAAAAATAAATTTATTATAAATAATTCTTGTAGAATAGTATTATTTATTTATTTTATTAGTTGTCACATTTTGATCATCACATTGTGTAAAGAAGTACGAATTTTAAATAATTTTTCTTTCTTGTGTGGATTATAATGCCCTTCAAACTTGATTTTTCCTCATAATTATTTTGCAAGTTTTCATGTAAGAAAGTTAAAATATGTTGAAATTTATTTTTAATATAAGGATATAATTCATTACATGCATTATTTTTACGACTGGAATCGTCTAATACACTTCTTATACACTCTATAATACACATCTTAAGAATATATCCCTACTTAAAAAGTAAATGATTTGAGTTCGAATCACTTTATAAACAATTTCATAAGGCATTTTTAGTCTCGTGGCATAGATCTTCCATGATGAATCGATTTATACCAAATTTGATGTAAAATTTAGTGGCAAGGTTGCTCCAATCACGCGGGAGAGAAACGCCATTGCCATATGCAAATGTAGCAATAGACATTTTACTTGATTGAGAAGGTCGGCCTTCGTTGGGTTGGTTCCCCTCCGAAATCCGCATGGCAACCTTTAGGTTTCTTCAATCAACCGAAACATATCTCTTTTTGCATTCAAATAAACACTCTTTTAACTCATATTTCTTACTTCCATTTCTTCTTCAGCGCAATGCATGATCGTCAAAACAACATCTTTCTCAGGCATTTCATCAAGAACTTTGTCAGCATCTCCAACGCCAAGTTCTCCACATGTTCCATTTAATTCTATGAGCTTCAATTTCACAGACGGGTTTGGAGTTGAACACAACCTGAGTTTTAAAGCCTGGCCATGGATTTCTCTACCTTTTCTCAGATTCAATTGAAACCCACGTGAGTGATTACATAATTGTCATATGCAAATGCAATGCATTCTTTAATTATTTGATTATATATCCTAATCCTATCGAGATATGACTCTGATAAAATGAGCCCATCAATGAAAGCAGTGTAGAGATAGACATTCTGGGTTTGAGATGTGCTGGAAAACCTTGGAAGCATAATCAATGGCATTGCATTTTGCACACATGCGAAGCAGCTCGAAGAGGATAAAGGGGTCATCTTTATGGCCATGTTTTACGACGTTGACGTGTATTGGGCGGATTTCTTTGGCGGTTTTGCATTTCTGTAGTAGCGATATAATGTGCTTACGGGCAACGTCGGGGGAATCGTCAAAACTTGAATTTGAATCTGCCAAGGGGTCCAAGCCCAACGGCCTGTAGCAATCTCTTCATTTGTTGTTTAGCCTAGTTTGGTTTGCGGGAGGAGAGGGAACGGTTACTTCCCTGTATTTGGTTTGGGAGAGATGGAGAGGTAAATTTTTTTATTATATTTAATTTATTATTATCCTGATTTATGCCCTCTTTCCCCGGTCACTAGGCAAAACACATGACTGTTCTTGTTTTTTTGGGTCCCAGAAAGTATTTGTTCAGCTATTGAGCCTTGGAATACTTTGAATTTGCAAATTCAGAAGTCCACAAGTCGGTCCAGAAAGAAACATTTGGACAGTCAGTTTTCTGCCATCTGCTTTGTCTATGTTCATTATTTCCAGGAAAGTATGGAGAAAGGAGTGTTTTTTCCCCTTAAAATTGATTGATAGTGTCTCTTGCTACTACTACGTAGCAACTAATACGGACATTTCATTCTCAGAGCTTAACTTATAGCTCTCTGGGCAACTTCGGCTGCATCTTCTCTGGCTCGCCGTGGCACTGAAGCGATTTCTTACGTACTTTTCAGCTATAAGCCATAATTGCGCCTTCCAGGAAGCTGGAAACGTCTAATAATGGGAACTAATTGGTTTTTGATCATCCCAGTACTCCATATTTGATATTTGGACTTCTGCTTGACTTGCTCAATCAACTATCAAACATTTCTATGGTGGACTTCAGGTCCCTTAGAAATAAAATTTGAGAGCACTTTGCCATTCCAATGAGAAAGGTAGCAAAAACTTCTTATCCTCTCATGGACATCAAGAGAAAAGTAGGCGTCCCTTTTGGATGCTTAGTGCTTTTTAGCCTTCTAATTCAGTTAAATGCCAACCCTAGTCCTGCTGAGGCCAATTATGTGGTCAAAGTTGGAGTTATTCTTGATATGGGATCCTGGACTGGGAAGACTATTTTTAGTTGCATTAACATGGCACTTTCTGACTATTACACTTCAAATATTCTCCACAGGACAAGGATAGTTCTGCACCCTAGAGACTCCATGGGAGATCCCATTCAAGCTATATCAGCAGGTAATGATATAGCTTGAAATTTCTTGTAGTAATGATAATTAACATGTTTGTACTCATTTGTTATTGGTTTTTGCAGCTCTTGATCTTCTGGAAAATGTCAAGGTAAAAATTATAATTGGACCGGAGACACACCGGGAAGGAAAGTTGTTGGCTGTAATAGGGAGCAAATTCAAAGTTGCTATATTTTCTTTCTCATCAATCCTTTCATCCCCCGGGAATGACTCTTTCCTTGTTCAAATAAAACAAGATGAGACTTTACAATTTAAGGGCATCAGTGCTCTTATGAAATCATACCAATGGAGGACAGTAAACATCATCTATGAAGACGTTGATGATGGAATAGAAGTTCTTTCACATTTGTTTGATTCTCTAAGAGAAGCCAATGTTCATATTGCTCATCTTATATCCATTTCACCATTCTGCACTGATGATCAAATCCTTAATGTTCTCCGTGAGCTGCATAGGCAACCGACAACAAGTGCAATTACCCTTGTCCATATGTCACCATTACTGGCATCTCGCATATTTCCAATTGCAAAAAGGCTAGGAATGATGAAAGAAGAGTATGCTTGGATTATCACTGATAAGACCATGAATCACTTTGATATGCTGGATTTTGAAGTCATTGAATCAATGCAA
This sequence comes from Catharanthus roseus, assembly GCA_028651295.1. Taxonomy (NCBI): domain Eukaryota; kingdom Viridiplantae; phylum Streptophyta; class Magnoliopsida; order Gentianales; family Apocynaceae; genus Catharanthus; species Catharanthus roseus. The sequence continues at coordinate 7,568,764 of JAPQWS010000087.1, forward strand.
GGAGCCCTGGGTTTCAAGGCCTATATACCATCCTCAAGCAGGTTACGAGATATCACCATACGATGGAGAAAGGAGTCATATGGCAAGGATCCTTCTATGGAACTGATCAGGGAACTAGATGTTTTAGGCATTTGGGCATATGATAGCTTGTGGGCATTAGCAGAATCCATTGAAAGGGTGGAGGTCGAGTCTCTAGAGGCAAAAGAAAACCAGAGCCCCGGATTAGGTTTCCTGGATAACCTCTACTGGAGCAGAAGACTTCTGGATGAAATAGCAAGAATAAAAATAACAGGTTTAAGCGGTGAGTTTCAGATCTTGAATGGAAAACTACATACTGAATCATATATTATTTCAAATGTCTTTGTCAAAGGAGATAGAAGGGTTGGATTCTGGACACCAGAGGATGGCATTGTTAAAGAAATGAAAGTACCATTCATTATGGATAGGCATCCCTCAACAAGAAGGGGCCTTGAAGCTATTATATGGCCAGGAGGTTCTACAACAGTTCCTAAAGGTCGGTTTAGGCTAACCAGTGGAAAGAAGCTAAGAATTGCTGTAGTAAACAATGGAGGATTCAAGGAATTAATGAATGTTCATATTCATCCACAAACCAATGAGATCACTGTTACCGGCTTCTGCAAAGATGTATTTGTGGCTGCCATTGAGTCCTTGGACTATGAGGTACCTTACGAGTTCATTCCATTTGTAGATGAAAATGGGGAAAATCTCGGAAGTTACACATATCTTGTTCACCAAGTCTATCTTCAGGTACTAATTTTCTTTGTGATTCCTTTCTTCTAATATTAAATGTTGTGTCTGACAGATTATTAACCCTTTTCTTGCTTCTGAATGTCATTAGAAATTTGATGGTGCTGTTGGGGACATAACAATAACAGCAAATAGATCTTTGTATGTGGACTTCACAACGCCTTATTCTGATTTAGGAGTTGGGACCATAACAAAAAGGCTAAATAAAGACATCTGGATCTTCTCAAAGCCACTTAGAACTAACATGTGGCTTACTAGTGCTGCCTTCTTTGGTTTACTGGGATTTGTAGTTTGGACTATTGAACATGGTAATAATGTGGAATTCCAAGGCTCAGTCCCACATCAGATTGGAACAATTTTATGGTTCGGCTTTTCAACACTTGTCTATGCTCATAGTAAGCCCTTTCCTTCCCGTGCTTGTTTTACTCCCAGCTATATATGCTCAACGATTAAAATCAGAATACTCCCTCCTCTAATAAGTCTCTTTAAAGAAGAAATAAGTAATCAAAACCTAAAGTATTTTTTATGATCTTTTAAAGATAATGATCTTATTTAATTGCACAAGTATTTAATGAACACTGTAATAAGGATGATACATTTTAGGTCTGTTTATCTGCTCATATTTGCTCAACTTCTCATGTGGGATTCCTTCCATTTTGACGGATCCTCCTGATCTGCTATACTCTTCAAATCGGCTCCATAGGTCAAGGCTTGGTCCATCTTTCTCCGGCTGGACAAAGCGATGGGTTGTATCCCATCAACCGCACTCTGTCATGTCAAAAATTAATTTAGTTTTTTAATTTTTTTACGCATAATTTCAAAAGGATTGGACTTATTTCTGACCAGAGAGAGAAGTGAAATTTCTTGATTAGCATCAGAAAAGCTTATACTGACTTTCAAGATTTGCAGGAGAAAAGCTGACCAGCAACTTATCAAGATTTGTGGTGATTCTTTGGCTGTTTGTAGTGCTTATACTGACTTCCAGTTACACAGCCACTCTGAGCTCTATGTTAACCGTCCAACAGATTCAATTAGCCTCCGTTAGGGAGTACATAGGAGTTAAGAATGGTTCATTTCTAGGAGGGATCATTTCCAGCAACCTCAACTTTAAAGATGATAGACTTCGAAAACACAGCTCACCCGAGGAATATGCTGATGCTTTATCAAGAGGAAGCAAGAAAGGTGGTGTATCTGCCATTATTGATGAGATTCCTTACATTAGCATCTTTCTTGCCAGATATGGTGCTCATTATGCCATGGTTTCTACCACTCCCTCCACCAACGGATTTGGATTTGTGAGTACAATTACTTTCTTCTAACTCTTGCATCTATGAACTGTTTATGAGATAAGTTTGATGAGCATGAATAATATAAGAGTATGAATATAAGCATTTATTGTCACTTTAGGAATTTTGTTTTGACATAGCAAGTACAGTTAACAAGAACGCTAGTATCGAATGTTATCAAGTTCATAAGTTGCCTGTCAAGCCTGGAGCCACAGGGCATGACATAAAGGGAACTAGACCTTTAACTTTTAGCAACAATAAAGTATATAAAGAAATTTCACAATGTTAAAGATTGAAGAAAATTTTTCTACAAATATCCCTTTCATTACGTTCATGCTTCCAGTAATTTCATGGTTTGAACTTTGTTACATGAAAATACAAACACAGGTGTTTCAGAAAGGATCACCACAGCTGGTTTCAGATGTATCTGGTGCAATAATGAAACTGAGAGAGAAAGGAGAGCTAGCAGTGCTGGAGAAGACTTGGTTTAGGAATCAATCATCATTCATGCCCAATGATGCCAATTCTTCTGCAGTACCAAACAGATTGAGCTTTGGTAATTTTGGTGGCCTATTCTTGTTGAGTTTCGTTTCCTTCATTTTAGCCCTTTTATTACACCTCATTTTCCTGCTCAAAAAGAAGCTACAACAACATTCCAACAGTATGATGAGTGGAGAAAAGTACTTACTAGCCATCGTAAGGTTTCTTGGTGCAAGAAATAATGAGAACAGGGTTGAACCAGTTAATGCTGATCAGAATGGAGAGCAGGAGCTGCAGGACTTGGCTGGTTCAATTCCTTAGCTTTATAAAGATTTTAAAATGTTACCCAAAATTTTATTGTTGTTACCAAAGCCAAAATCCATCGCCCTCCCACCAGACTGCCCAACATTGTAAATCATGGTAATTCAACGGCCATTCAGATTGGAGGCCAGATTTTGATGAGAACCATTCCGACGCTGTTGCTGTCAATATTTAAACATTAATACTTGTTACTAAAAAACGCTCATATGAGCTACCAAAAACTTTTATTATTCATTCAGGAGAGTGTATTTATAAATTATGTAAATCTGTAAGTCTTGAAACATAAATTAGTAAAAAAAAAAAAACCCTAATCCTATTCATCAAGAGTTCATAAGTGTATTACTTTATATTACATGCAAATTCTTGAATGGAAAAGCAAGCAAATTAAGCAAGGGAGGGTTTCAATTAAGCATCAATGAGTTGAGCAAGTCTGTTTTCCAGTTCTTGGAGGATAACACTCCATTCACTTTTGACTGTTATGGGCCGAACTCTGCTGCTCAACTCCATTGATTCCGCCTTCATTTCTTCTCCATTTCCTGCTGCTGCTGCTGCTGATGCTGATGCTGCATCCTTTAATTGACCACCTCCTTTCTTCTTATTTTTCTTGGCTGCTTTTTCAGCAGTAGCTCTCTTTAATGCCCACAACACATCAGAACCACTCAGCCGCTGTTGCTGCCTTTGTTTGTCAGTCACCACCGATGTTAATCGCTCTCTTGGTAATTTTGCTGCCGACGATGTCTGCTGCTGTCTGTTGGCTGCGAATGAGACAACGGGCGAAAAGAGCCTTCCCGACGGCTCTCTGTCTCTGGCAGCCGAGAGGCAGAGCCACGGCTTGGAAGGTGGAAGAGGCGATGCCCATGCTGCCCCCATCCACCACATCCACATGGTTTTTAGTCTCAGTGATGGAAAGAGAGGAGGCTTGAGTTTGAGGCTCTCCTTTTTATTATAAAAAACGAGTGGTGCCTTATGTTCCAATGGCTGTCTTGTTTTGTGAGTCATTTAAGAATTGATTTAATACTGAATGCTAAATAGTGGATTTTTCCTGAAAAGACTATTAAAATGATCACAACATTTTTTTACTTGTTATTTAAACATAAAGCGCAATCATTACGCGTTATTCATTAGGAGTGTTGTCAGTTAATTTCATTTTTCTTCCCTTAATCTGCCAATATGGCAGATAATACATAACTTTTGTGCGTTATCAGTCACATCAGTTTTTTTTTATGTTGATTAAAATTTTGAAAAATTTAAAATATGAATAACTCCACGATCAGATGTTCATTTAATGTTATATGACCACTCATTTTAATGGTTCTCGTAAAGATAACCGCAATAGTATCGCCGAAAAAGTGATCCGGATGCGTTTCAAAACAAAAAAATTGTCTCGTATAGTTGAAAACTTTGATAGGACATGACTTTAGGCAGTTTCTATCAACCGTTTTTACAAAAACGTCCTATTTTCGTTTTTGTAATTTTTTAATACTTTCTCTCTTATTAACTAAAACATTACTGTACCAATTTAAAAATTAAACAGAAGAGCCGTCTTCTTTTTGTTTTTATTACAAAATTATTTTATTATTAAATAAAATCTCATTCACTTATTACAATAAAGTATCATCTTAGTTTTATGATAAGTCTTTTATATTATTTTTTTAGGTTAAGGGTTCAGATCATCTGCCATATAGGATACCTTTCTTATAATATTGTGACTATTTTAGTGATTTTTTTAAAATATGACCAATTATAGAAAAAAATCTAAATATTGGGTTGCCAAAAAATGAGTGGTGCAGAGTTGATGAGAAGAGAGTCACTCATCCTCTGGGCTGTTTTATGTCGGAAAGAAAGGAGGCAAGAAGCACAACTCATAGGACAGGAATTGGAGAAAAACATGGGCCTGGGCATTGGATCTAACTTGGGCTCCTGACAATACTGGGAATGATGAGAGCCTCTTTGTGATTTTTCTGCCCTCTGCTTTGACTATGTTCATCGTTTCCAGGAAAGTTGGAGAAATTTTCAGTAACATAGATGTCGTCAGTATTGACAAAGACTTCTGTAGTTGCGAAGTGATGGGAAATAGTTTTTTATCACCCCAGTAATTCATTGATATTTAAACTTCTGCTTGACTTGGTCAGTCAACTATCGGACATTTCTATGGTGGACTTCAGGTTCATTAGAAATAAAATTTAATAGCACTTTGCCATTCCAATGAGAAAGGTAGCAAAAATTTCTTCTCCTCTCATGGACATCAAGAGAAAAGTGGGCGTCCCATTCGGATTCTTTGTGCTTTTTAGTCTTCTAATTCAGTTAAATGCCAACCTTAGTCCTGCTGAGGCCAATTATGAGGTCAAAGTTGGAGTTATTCTTGATATGGGATCCTGGACCGGGAAGAATATTTTTAGTGGCATTAACATGGCACTTTCTGACTATTACATTTCAAATATTCTGCACAGGACAAGGATAGTTCTGCACCCTAGAGACTCCATGGGAGATCCCATTCAAGCTATATCAGCAGGTAATGATATAGCTTGAAATTTCTTGTAGTAATGATAATTAACATGTTTGTACTCATTTGTTTTTGGTTTTGCAGCTCTTGATCTTGTGGAAAATGTGAAGGTAAAAGTTATAATTGGGCCAGAGACACACCGAGAAGGAAAGTTGTTGGCTGTAATAGGGAGCAAATTCAAAGTTCCTATATTTTCTTTCTCATCAATCCTTTCATCCCCCGGGAATGACTCTTTCCTTGTTCAAATAAAACAAGATGAGACTTTACAATTTAAGGGCATCAGTGCTCTTATGAAATCATACCAATGGAGGACAGTAAATATCATCTATGAAGACCTTGATGATGGAAGAGAAATTCTTTCACATTTGTTTGATCCTCTAAGAGAAGCCAATGTTCATATTGCTCATCTTATATCCATTTCTCCATTCTGTACTGATGATCAAATCCTTAATGATCTCCGGGAGCTGCATAGGCAGCCGACAACAAGTGCAATTACCCTTGTTCATATGTCACCATTACTGGCATCTCGTGTATTTCCAATTGCAAAAAGGCTAGGAATGATGAAAGAAGAGTATGCTTGGATTATCACTGATAAGACCATGAATCACTTTCATATGTTGGATTCTGAAGTGATTGAACCAATGCAAGGGGCCCTGGGTTTCAAGGCCTATATACCATCATCAAGCAGGTTACGAGATATCACCTTACGATGGAGAAAGGAGTTCTATAGTAAGGATCCCTCTATGGAACTGATCAAGGAAGTAGATGTTTTGGGCATTTGGGCATATGATACCTTGTGGGCGTTGGCAGAATCCGTTGAAAGGGTGGACATCGAGTCTTATCTAGATGGAAAAACAAACCAGAGCAACGGATTAATTTCCCTGGATAACCTCTACTGGGGCAAGAGACTTCTTGATGAAATAGCAAGAACAAGAATAAGAGGTTTAAGTGGTGAGTTTCAAATCTTGAATGGAAAACTACATACTGAATCATATATTATTTCAAATGTCTTGGGGAAAGGAGATAGAAGGATTGGATTCTGGACACCAGAGGATGGCATGGTTAAAGAAATCAAAGTACAGCATCCCTCTTCAAGACGGGGCCTTGAAGCTGTTATATGGCCAGGGGGCTCTGCAACGGTTCCTAAAGGTTGGTTTAGTCTAAATAGTGGAAAGAAGCTAAGAATTGCTGTAGTGAACAGTGGATTCAAGGAATTAGTGAATGTTCATCTTCATCCTCAAACCAATGAGCCCATTGTTACCGGCTTCTGCAAAGATGTATTTGTGGCTGCCATTGAGTCTTTAGACTACGAGGTACCATATGAGTTCATCCCATTTGTAGATGAAAATGGGGTAAATTTTGGAAGTTACGCAGATCTTATTAACCAAGTCTATCTTCAGGTACTAATTTTCTTGCTCGTTCCTTTCTTCTAATGTAGTGTTTGACAGGTCATTAACCCTTTCTCTTGCTTCTTTATTTCATTAGAAATATGATGGTGCTGTTGGGGACATAACAATAACAGCAAATAGATCTTTGTATGTGGACTTCACAATGCCTTATACTGATTTAGGAGTTGGGACAATAACAAGAAGGGAAAACAATGACATATGGATCTTCTCAAAGCCACTTCAAACGAAACTGTGGCTAACTAGTGCTGCCTTCTTTGTTTTACTGGGATTTGTAGTTTGGATTATTGAACATGGTAATAATATGGAATTCCAAGGCTCAGTCACACATCAGATTGGAACAATTTTATGGTTCGGCTTTTCAACACTTGTCTACGCTCATAGTAAGTAAGCTCTTTCCTTCCCGTGCTGATCTGCTGTACTCTTTAAATAGGTCAAGGGTCTGTCCATTGTTCTACGACTGGACTTCGGCCTATTCCTCTTTCTATCATCTTTAGTCCAAAACGATGGGTTGAATTCCATCAACCGCACTCTTTCATACCAAAATTACTTCATTTTTAAATGTTTTCTTCTTGCGCATAAGTTAAAAAGGATTGGACTTATACTGTCTTTCAACATTTGCAGGAGAAAAGTTGACAAGCAACTTATCAAGATTTGTGGTGATTCTTTGGCTGTTTGTAGTACTCATACTGACTTCAAGTTACACAGCAACTCTGAGCTCTATGTTAACAGTCCAACAGATTCAATTAGCCTCCTTTAGACAGTACATTGGAGTTCAAAATGGTTCATTTCTTGGAGGGATCATTTCCAGCAACCTTAACTTTAAAGATGATAGACTTCAACAATATACCTCGGCAGAGGAATATGCTGATGCTTTATCAAGAGGAAGCAAGAAAGGTGGTGTATCTGCCATTGTTGATGAGATTCCTTACATTGAAGTCTTTCTTGCCAAATATGGTGCTCATTATGCCATGGTTTCTTCCACTCTCTCCACCAATGGATTTGGATTTGTGAGTACAAACTACTACATACATAACTTCCTTCTATATCTTGATAAGCACGAGTAATATAAGAGTACAGTCTAAATGGTTTAAAGTGAAAATTGAAAATTGAAATGGTATGCATTCTCCGTCTAAGAATGATGATGCATCTAACAAGGACGCTATTGTTGTTTATGTTGTCAAGTTCATGAGTTGCCCCTCAAGCCTAGAGTCCCGGGGGTATAACTTAAAGGGAACTAGAGACATTTAACTTTTACTAGCGAGAAACTATATAAAGAAATTTTAAAATGTTAAAGAACGTCCTTGAAGAAAAAATTTCTATAAATATTATGATTTTAACTTTGTTACGTGGAAATACAAAACAGGTGTTTCAGAAAGGATCACCACAGCTAGTTTCAGATATATCTGGTGCAATAATGAAACTGAGGGAGAAAGGGGATCTTGCAATGATGGAGAAGACTTGGTTTAGGAATCAATCATCATCATTCATGCCTGATAATGTTGCCAATTCTTCTGCAGAACCAAACAGATTGAGTCTTGATAATTTTGGTGGCCTATTCTTGTTGAGTTTTGTTTCCTCCATTTTAGCCCTTTTATTACACCTCATTTTCTTACTCAAAAAGAAGCTACAACAACATTCCAACAGTATGCTGAGTGGTTTCTTATTAGCCATTGTCTTAAGCTTAAGGTTTCTTGCTGCAAGAAATAATGAGAGCAGGGTTGAACCAGTTAATGCTGATCAGAATGGAGAGCGGGAGCTGCAGGACTTTGCTGGTTCAATTCCTTAGCTTTATACATTCCTGAACATTTTGGGTCTAATTTATATGCTAGATCGATAGCTCCAGATCTGTTGAACATCATAGTAATCAAGATTTTCAAGGTTCATTTGCACATCAAATCGGAACAATCTTGTGGTTTGGCTTTTCTACTGTCAGTGTATGCTCATAGCTAAGTTCTTTCCAGCCCACTTCTTTCACTCGTAAACCATTAAAATCATTACACCAGAGTTTCTTGATTATGTATGAATATCTCCTTTTCTTGATGTTGGAAAGTGCAGGATTAGCATCAGCTACAGAGTACATAGGATTTCAAAATGGTTCCCTTCTAGGAGGGATAATTTCCAGCAACCTCAAACTTTAAAGATGATCGATACAATTCATCTGAGGAATATGCTGATGATTTATCAAAAGGAAGGAAGCAAGAAAGGTGTTGTTACTGCCATTGTTGATGAGATTCAATAACCTCAAGATCTTTCTTTCCAAATATGGTTCTGATTATACCATGGTTTCTTCAACCTCTAAGGAATTTCACCCAATTGTTCAACAAATTTCGCCAGGCAAATTTCTTTAAATAATTTTTTTACCTCAAAATCCATATCTTCTTAAAAAAATATTCAAAATTATTTATATCCATCTTCAATTTGAGAAATTAATAAGAAAAAATAAATTTTTTGTCACTATTATTATAAATTTCAGAGTTATATTTATTATCTCCATTAGTAATATGATGGGCTCTCACCAAATAGAATTGTGAGAGAGACATTTTCCAAAGTTCCATAATTAGAAGAGAGTGTTGTAGTTATCTTCCCCCAAACCCACTTATCCTTTTGGCCATTTTTGAAAGAAAATATTCCAATTATGCAACCTACCAATTTTGACGCTAAAAATAAATAATAATTGTGACAAATAGTTAGTTCAATGATAAGGAGTACGCTATGACAAAAAGATACTGAATTTAAATTATATTTTCTCACTCAAATATACAAAACAAGAAAGAAAAAATATGAAATAAGAATCCACTGTTGAACATACTAACATATTCAATAAACTTTAATATCATTAGTATTACTAATTAGTGGAATATTGGAGTTTTTTTTGCTAAACAGTGAAATATTTTGTTCGATTCTGCAATTCTGTTATGTTAGAAACAATCGTGTGTATTGACAGTATGGTGATTATTTGGTTAGAAGCACATTTTATCGTGCATAGATCATGAGATCAATTTACACTTCTCTCTCAATGTATAAAAAAAATTAATAGTAATAAGAAAGTAAGCAGTAGGAAAAAAAAAAAAAAAATCCCCTTCTTAGATACATTCCCCCTATTCAAAAGAAGACTCGAGTATTTTGTTGGTTAATGTCTTAATGCAAATGTGCCGGTAAAGCTTACTTGAATAGAGACGGTCAGCTCAAGCCGACCTTTTAGTTTCCTTCAATCCAAAAACATTTGTTTGGAGTGATTTTATAAATCTGTTTTTGCATTCAAATAAACAATCTTACTTTCATTTTCTCCTTCACAAAATGATTTCAACAAGGAATTGATAATAATATTCTTTGGAAAGAAAAAAAAAATAGAGCCAAAATCTGTTTTTTTTTTTACTTCCTCCGCCATCTGCGTTTATAACTTTCAATTATTTTTATATACTTTTTTCATGTTCTTCCTGTGATCACTTTTCTCTTTGTTCAAGCAAGTTTCTTGCGTTGACCCTTCCATGTTTTTTATTTATTTATAGATACACTGCCACCACAAGCAATGTATACACGGACAAATTCTTCTATTTCAGAAATTTCCCAGACTGTTATTTTCTCTGTTTTTCTGAAATCTGCTACTGATTTGCTCAACTGGGCCTTCATTTTTATTGTTGATTTCAGATGGGTTTCTGTTGGATATTGAGTTAATGGTGTGAATCAATCAGCTTGGGAACTATACATAATATGGCGGAAAGAAAGAAGAGGAGATCTTCTTTCTTCAGTTGCCTTTCTTCTGCTTTTCTGCTTTCTGCAGCTTTTTTCATTGGAAGTGCATTCTTAGTCACTGATTATAAAGAGGTCAGTTAATCATTGAAGTGAGAAATGTCCATGATAATGGTGTGTACAAAATGGGTAATTAATTATTACGGCTGTTGTTTTTTATTTTTATTTTTTTTGGTTGGTTTCAGAAGCTTTTAGGATGGCAAATGTTTGATGTAATTAAGGATGTAAAATTTAAGAATCCCTGTGAGGTTTGTCAAGAAACTCTCTTTCCAGCTTCTGGGCTGCTTTTGGCTTTTCTTATTCTTTTCTCTTTCACTTGAAGGACCCAAATGGGTGGTTGTACTAGAATCGTGATATTTCTTGTTTTGTTATTTATGCCAAGATTAATATTTGTCCCCTGTTCAGAATAAGTGCAGGCCTATTGGAACTGAGAACTTGCCTAGAGGTATTATCAGCACAACTACTAATTTCGAGACGCGGCAACTTTGGGGACCTTCTAATAAAAGGGTACCAGACTTCCCCTTTTTCTATATGATATCCATCCTAATACCAAGACAAGCACTTGAATGATGCAGTTATTAAGCAATTCAAACTTTCCTACCATCAAAGTTTCTATCACCTGTCTAGATGCAAAAGAATGAGCTTATGTTCTGACTTTACCATTTCTTTGCCATCCAAGAACATTTCATTGATTTCAAATCTCAAAACTTTAGATGTTTACTACTTTATCAGTATGTGATTTTCAGGAACTTTTGTCAGTTTAGTTTTGTTGTCTTTCAGTAGGGCAGAGAGATTTTTTTGAGGGTTTGTGTTTAGGAAGGAGATTTATGTTCTTGAAGGGTTCTAAGAGATTATGTATTTGGGAACTGAGAGTTCCTTTGATCTTTTACGGAATGCACTTACAGTAGGATCTGAGAAACATTAAACCAGAGATACTTGTTGTAAATGTTTTTGTTCGATTATTATATCATAAAGAAGAATTTGTATAGAACTTCTCCTTCACAAAAGCTGCTTTCTATCGGCAAAATTTGTTATGAGAAACTAGTATAGAGTATCTGCTACTTTTTTTCTGCATTCTTCCTCTGCTTCATCTAATATACAAGTTTCCTTCCATCTCTTATCGTGTTCTAGAAGTTAAAGGCTTCAATGAACCTATTGGCAATGGCTGTTGGAACAAAGCAGAAAGAAAATGTAAATAAAATTGTCAAAAAGGTAAGGCCTAATTCTGTTTCCTGCTGTTCCTACATTTTACTTCTTATTATCCTGCTAATCTATATCTGATTTTCAGTTTCTAAGGAATGAATTTGTCATTATGCTTTTCCATTATGATGGCATTGTGGATAGCTGGAAAGACTTTGAATGGAGCAACTACGCCATACATGTTTCTGCTGTTAACCAAACTAAGTGGTATTGTTATTTGTTCCTTTCTTGCGTATTCTTGGTCTTTAATATCGTCTTAATAGGTCTAGATGACAACTTACTTTTTTGTTCATCGCGATGGTTCAGGTGGTTTGCAAAGCGCTTTCTACATCCGGATATTGTAGCAGAATATGCTTATATTTTCCTCTGGGATGAAGATCTTGGAGTTGAAAATTTTCATGTTGGACGGTAGGTAACATACACCTGAAGGATATCTATGGACTTGCAGCTTAGTAGCTGTTCACCCTTTATGCACATAAGGCTTTCCTTTTGGCCTAGCTTAAATGGTAAAATTTGGAGAAAATTGTAATGCAGACCATCGCAAATGAACTATCAGATTATTTCCCCGCTGTGTGATTGGATGGAGTTTGATTTTGAAATTTCTGTCTTGAATTTCATAAAACTTATTGTTTGTGTGAGAGAAGATGTGGGACCCAAAATTTCCATCGAGTTTTGAAATCTGTGTCATAGTTCCAACATTGTCAATATTTGAATGTGAATGCAGATATCTAGCAGTAGTTAAAAAAGAAGGGCTTCATATATCACAACCAGCAATTGATCCTCATAAATCAGAGATCCATCACAGAATCACAAGAAAGGAAATGAATTCTACACTACACAGGTATTGTTTCTGTACTTTGCTGAGTTCTTATAGAGTATCTACTGGTACGCTAATCTGGTGTAATTACTTCCTCATTCATGTCATTAAGACTTGATTAATCATCCTCTTATGGTACATTATCAGTTTTAATATAAAATCCGAACTTCCTTTGAGCAGGAGGACTATTAACTTGAGAGGACCTGGAAGGAAGTGTGACGAAAATAGTACAGAGCCTCCATGCACAGGGTATGATAGCACAGAAACAGCCATTTCTGATACAATGAAGTATATATATACTTCTTATTTAAAAAGAAACAAGAATCAAAGGGCAAAAATGAAGACAATTTTGTACATTCTGCAGGTGGGTAGAGATGATGGCTCCAGTATTCTCACACGCATCGTGGCGTTGTGCTTGGCATATGATTCAGGTCAGTCATTTTTGAAGATTTCTCAAGCCATAGTGAAAGAGTAGTTACTTTGAAACATGATATGCAGTTTGCTTTCATTGATGTGCTTAATCAAGGACAGAACCAGAGGAGAACGGGGGTGGCAGTCCCCCCCTTGTCAAACATTTGTTAATTATTGCCTTCTATAAATTTTACATTTTTAGTGTTTTAGAGGTTTTTCTTCAAGGTTTGCCTCTCTCTTAACATTTTGAAGATTTTTTATATATAGATTCTCGTCTCCTCAAAGCTAAACGTCTGAATCTGCCTATGTGCTTAATTATTCTTTTCCTTGTTCTTCCTGCTTACAGAAAATGTATTGTTTTTCCATTGCTTTTAAACAGAATGACTTAATCCATGCCTGGGGATTGGATTTCCAGCTTGGTTACTGTGCACAGGTTTGCTTCCTGAGCTTCATTTACCCTCCTTTTGGCTCTCCTGGATTTTCAATATTGCAAATTGATTATTCTGTAGGGTAACAGAACAGCAAATATTGGGATTGTAGACTCTGAATACCTGGTTCACTATGGTCTTCCCACACTTGGGGGTTCAGCTGTAAATAAGGTACTCCCTCCGTTTTCTTTTTTTTTTCCACTTGTCACATTTCGGACATCACAACTCTTCAAGAAAATACAGAAATTAAATTTTTTTTTCTTATGTAGGCTAGAACCCTCTCAAGTTAGTCTCCCTCCCTATTATTATTTCTAGAAGTTTCAACGTTAGAAGACTTAAAATATGTTGAAATTTGCTTTTAATAGGAGGGTATAATGGAAAAAGTTCATTAGATGTTGTATAATTTTCAAAATGTGATGAGTAAAAAGAAAACGGAGGGAGTATTACTTATATGTCACAATGTGATGGTTCAACTTTTGTTCATAAACTGAAGTGGTTTTCAACTTTTGCAGACAAATCTTGAAACAACCATAACTTCTGAAAACAAGGTAAGTTTTTCCACATTTAAGAAAGAACCAGCTTCAGATATTGACATTCATTGATTAATCACCTAACATGGCACAATGTTTCAGGTGCCTCCTTCAAATAGTTCATTTGATCTTAGAGATGCTGTAAGTTTTCCCTCAATACTTCCTTAGTCTTTCCTTTTCCTGATTATTTATATATCAAACAGCAAACAAATACATATTCATTTTGCAGGTAAGAAAACGGTCATACGTGGAACTAGAAATGTTCAAGAACAGATGGAAAAAAGCAGTCAGAGAAGATAAATGTTGGAATAATCCCTTCTAGCAGCCAGTGAAGCAGAGATGAGTGCAACAGTTCAATTGTAGATAAGGGAGGTTCGAATCAATTTCAAATGCGATTATAGCAAAAAAATTCACTTTCCCTTTTTGATGGATATGCACTTTTGTTAATTATAATAATTATGATTATTCTATATATATACGAATAGAATGTTTCTGGAAATAGAGTGAGTGGGAAGAAAGCTGTATATATATACCTATTCATTTACTTGAAGATCAATACTATAAGCAAGATCAGATCCTGTCATTTTGTTTCATCTATTTTTCATTTCCAGTACTTGTATGGAGATAAATTAAGAACTGCCAGGAAGAGAATTACATTGCCTGATAAACATTTGGGTTGGAGTTGAGTGCTTTTTGAAGTTTGTTCTTGACAAGAGTCCAGATTCCCCTCTAAATGCAACCTCTTGAGCCAACAACTTGAGCGATAAGTTGAGCTAGTTCTTCCCCGCTATCTTCTTGTACATGATGCCCAGCCTGTTGATCATGAATTAAGTAATTTACTTCTTGTCCTTTGGAGGAAAATAGAATGTGGCAATCAAGACAAAAAAAATAAGTACATAGGTTAGAGATGCTACTCACTGTTGGAATGTTGATGAGTTTGTGGTTGAACTCTTTGCAGAAATCTTCAACTCCATCATAGCTTAACCACCGGTCTCTTTGTCCCCAGCAAATGGTTGTTTTAATTTTCCAGTTTTCATCCTCAAGTGTCGTTCTCATATTTTCAACATAGTCCTAAGGGAAAACAAAAGTTTTGTTTTACAAACTTTGTCACGTGCATTTAGCTAGTTTTGTAAATGTATGCCCATAAATTAGCCTTCAATATTTGTACAAAGCTCATCAAAGACGCCAGATTCATGGCATGTTTTCCGTAACTATAATAAGATAAATTAAACAAGACAAAGGAAAAAGCTTCCGAACTAAAAGAAAAGAAAGAACAAACCTTAAGTTCTTTCTTCATAGCCCTACTGATTGCATTCAATGCAAATCCAGCAGAACCAGAAGTAAGATAAGGTCTTCTATAAACCATTGCAACATCTTCTTTTATCTTGTATGGTCCACAGCTAGTCAGAGCTTTGTCACTGGCTCTTATAGGATCCTAAGCGCATAAGAGAATTCCGGTGTTATAAATGCAGATGGAATACAGGAGTGAGTGAATGCTGTCCCCTTACCTGCGCAAAAATTTCCCCGAGCAGAAAGTTGCTGAATATGGATAATGTGGATGGGAGATTGGCATGTTTGGCTGTAATCTTTAGAATCCAGGAAATATATCCATGAGAAGTCTTTGAAGCACATGTAGAATAATAATAATGATACAAATGCATTGAGAGAGAGAGAGAGAGAGAGAGAGAGAGAGAGAGAGAGAGAGAGAGGATCAATGACATGCTTATGAAATGAACCGAGGGAGTGGAAATAATCCATACTGGAGGATTGAGAAGTATGAGATTAGCAATCTTTTCTTGATGATTGCTAGCGTATTTAACTACAACCGGGGAGAAGTAACCCTGCAAAAGAAGAGCGTAAGATGAAAACTCCAATCCGATAAATCTTAGAAAAGAACTAACTTCTTGGTCTTTGTCTTTATGCATCACATTTGATTAAACATTTTATACCTGAACAACAAGAGTAGTCTTGGTGTTGGTGATTTCATTGATAAGAGATTCTAAAGATGCAACATATTCTGCAAACATTTCACCACAAAGAACAGTTATGTTTCCCTTCTGAGTATAATCAATAATCCTCACTTTTCTTGTTGAGTTATAGGGATGTAAAAAAGGTTCAGAGATTTCTTCTATTCAAAATTCAAGTACCATCCAAAGTGTAGTCAAATCCATACTTGGGTTGAGGTTTATCAGAAAATCCAAATCCTGTACAGTGACATAGCAGAATAACTTTGTTATGTAAGCTTATCATAAGATTATGCTCCACAATCCCTGTTACTGATACATGTGTTGTGTATAAACAAGAACTACACTTGTAATAGAGAATATGCAAGTAAGAATTCTGTTTTTCATTGGAAACTGATGCCAATTAGGTTCTTTGACAACAGAAATATTACTACATTACTAAAGATTACTCCTTGTTAGAAATAGGAGATTCTACCCCAGCAGTAGATGTTGATGAAATCTTCGAGATCTATTAAAATAACTTTATGAAATAGATGAATATGTTGACATAAGAAAGTCCAATCATGCATGAAACAGGAAGTGGTAGAGAAGGGAAAAGGAAATTCATTGAGGAAAACTCATGAGAAGATTCAAATAATTTTTCAGAAGATATGAAACTAACAAAGTTATCTTACCTAGCCAATCAAAAGTAATAGCATGATATTTATTTGCGAGTATCTCAAGAACTCTCCGATAGGAATATGCCTGTAAACATAAGTATACAATTAAGGTGGAGCATAACAAGAAAATTCTTACTGAAAAGTAACCTCAAAAGTTTCTCAATCTGGCCAGCAGCAGAAACAAGGGGAATAATTGAAGTTAGAGTAGGGATGTTGCCATAGAATGATAAATCAGTAACTATCGATAAACTTGGTAAGAATCGAGAATTCAGGAAGTGAAAGTTCAGGTCTATTGAAGGTATTTCCAGGATTTGAAGGCATTTGTACAGAATAGGAGGGATATGTGCAAACTAGACTAGCAAAACATCAACCTAAGGCCATATTATTGTTAAACTGTTTGTTAAATTCACTAGAAATGCAGATATGAGACAGCCAGAACACCATCTGCCACATTTGTCAGACAAGTCCATTTAAATTACATATTACTGACCTGTGAAGGAAACCCATGAATCAATACTATTGGATGATTCTCAGCATTTCCGCTTTCAACGCAAAACCATCTATTGCACAAAATCATATATAGAGAGAGCATGTTTCAATCGGTAATCCCTGCAAATAATCCATCTTCAATTTCTGCATAAAGTGAAGAGCTAATCCCATTACAGGGCTTAACTTGCTGTTCTCTTTGCAAACTACTTTATACTATGGATATTTCCAAGTTTACCTGAAAAGATCAGATGAGGCCTGCGAACTTCTTCCCATTGTAAGGCCAAAAATTGCATCTTTAGCCTTCTCACCAGTGCCTCCAACAGAATGTGCTTTCACCTAAATGAAAAACTACTATCATCAAATAGCCTCTAAATAGAAGCATCAACGAAGAAATTATTTGCAAAATTATGATAAACTAATTTCTTGATCCTTGAACTGATAAAAAGAAATGCATTTGGAAAACATACAATCTTTCCTTTCTTGAACCATTCATCAGCAGGACTTGGCTCATCTGAATATTTTCCTGGCCCAAAAAATATTAAAAAAAAAAGCAATCTTCAAGTTCCTTCTCGTAATTTTAGCCCTATGTTTGTACCGTAAGAAAAATTATACCAAACTAATTAAAATTTTTTACCTCCACTAAAAGAAAACCCATCTCCAGCCGAAACAGGAGCATCCAACAAGTATTCCTACGTTTCATCCCATAAATAAAACAACAAGAAACCCTAAAATAAAACCCGAAATGCGAAGAAAATAAAACTAAATTGTACCTCGTCACCGCTGCTTGATCGGCAAGAGAGCAGCGAATGCTCCTTTTTCAAGAATTCTTGAGACCTTAGACTGAGAGAGTAATGGCGCTGATACGGAGGAGGGGACGCAATTGGGGAGTGGCGGAGCAAATTGAAGTTAAGAGAGGGAGAGGAAGAATAGCAGAGCGGAAGGGCCATTGAAAGGCACCGTATCTGCGGCGGGAAATTCACGGCGGCGGTTGGGACCGTTATAATTTAGTCCTACTCTTGCATGATGTTTTGGATCCTATTTTTGTAGAATTGGATAAGATTTTCATTGGTTCTCATTTCACTATTTTCCTCCAAAAATACAAATTTCTTTTAAACCTCTTCCAAAAATACAATGTTCTCCTTTCAAAAAAAAATAAAAAATACAATGTGTTTTTTTAAGAAAAAAATTGGTTATACATAAACATAAATTATACACATTAATTTTTTAATTATATACCTATTATTTATTTTTCTCTCGTACTATTTATTATAATATACCATTACTTATCAATAAATATTTGAATTCGAATTACATTCTCTTTTCAAATCTCTCCTTATATATATAATTTGCTCGACCACTATTTGGAGAAGAATCAAGCGAGACAAATTATATCTAATGTAAGTATTTATATTGTCCAAGCTAATTTTGAAATATTAGGAGTATCAGACGTGATTTACTTCATCTAATTTTATCATGAACAGACAATAATAGTAATATAATATCGATAGAAATTGACTTTTTTTTTTTTTAATCAAAACTAGAAACTAAAAAATAGTTTATATATATTTAAACCTATAAAAAAAGACTGCGTATATAATCATAAATTAGTTAATTTAGTTCATACCACCAAGGTGATAACTCAAGTGAAACGAGCTCATTTATAGTATATTATATTTGAATACATATTTTACTTTATCTCCTCTCTTAAAGTCTCCTAATCTCCAATACCTATTTTCTAAAATTTTTTACTTTTTTAATTAGTAAAAAAATCATGTTTGAATATTTAAAAAAAATTAACTCGAGTAGATTGCCTTCTTCATCACTCAATTGCGTGTACTTGGTGATTTTTCTGAGGTTCATCTCACTTCTTATTCTTCAATTTAGTGCAATTTTTTTTTTTAGGTTTAGAACTTTTGTTCTTGTGTTCTTAGATAGTATCACTAAACTCCAAAATTAGTTTTGTTTTATTTTCCTTTTCTTTCTTTGTCTATAATTGAAGTTTTTGTGCTATTCATGAGATTAACTTGATTTTTTAATTAGTTTCTCAATTGCTCAAAATTGATGCATTAATTGAGAGTAAAATAAGACAAATTTTAGAAGTTTTAGTTCACTGTCCTCTTTTATCCTTTAAAATTCCTATATTAATTCTCTATGTTCTTCATTTGGCATTAATGGAGTTCTTTTTATATCTTGAAAAGAATGATCATGAATGTTTTATCTTTTAGGTCTAAAGAGAATTGCGCTCCAATTAAATTCTATTTGCAAGTAAAAGAAGTGAAAGATGAATATATGTGAATATTTCTATTTACTGTTCATCGGCTCCACTCATTATTTTTTCATTCGCTCTTTCAACTAATATTTTTATTTTTTCCGACCTCGGAGTAGAATTATTCAGGTCTTTCTTGTTTTTCTGATGATCACCATTACTTAATTTCAAAGTAAATTTATGAATTTTGTTCATTGTGTTTATCAGGTTAATATCATGTTGATTCTTTCAAATATATGAATTTACAATTTATGATCTTATGTTGATTTAATCATTTATTATATTGTAATCTCAGAAAAAAGCTTATATTTCTTATATTATTAGTATCAAAAGGCGAAATCCTTCCCTCACAGTTGGAAGATATGGAAGACATGGTGATAGATATTTGTAGGCAAATAGTGTTTGATGCATCTTTGATTCATATACAAATTTTGGTCTTCCATTTCAAGAATGCCAAAATAGTTACAACAAAATTCAAACAAATTCATCATAATCTATATCTACTTAACATAGTAAGGAAGGTTAAGAACATAAAGCAGAAAATACGCCCAAATCACACCAGAAATTCCACCAAAGAAAAATCCTCCGGTAAATTTCGACCATCCTTCCGCCGTCTGCAACTGATCCGGCTGTTTCTTCCTTCCAGTCAATGTCAATGAAGGTGCGATTGACGGATCTCCTTCTTTGAACGATGCCACGCCGTACATAGTCAAGCAAATGCTCAGAATCACTACAAGTCCTGCCGCCGCTAGGGATCCGGCTGGTCCGGCTATATCTGTGTTTCTTAGAGGACCTGCTTTTACGAATGGTCCGACTAAGAGGAAACCGTGAGCTAATCCGACTTCTACTCCTCGGAGAAGTGGACTTACCGCTGTCCGGTACGCCGGTAGGTTAGATAGGTACCAGGCGATGAGTGGACTTGATGTCACCGGAGTTTCCAGACTTCCGATGAATGGATCTCCATTCAGAGGCTGAATCACTTGGTAAGTAGGCTGCAAGTTTATCGGGAAAAAATTATCAATTTCCCCATAACTATAATCAGATTTCAACTGCAGCTAGCTAGAATCCTCCTCCTAACTTGTTATCAAATTTTGAGTAAAATGCTAAAATTTTTTCGAATATATTTTTAGATGCATTTAATAATAATTTTTTGTAAATCATTTAATTATTTAAAATATATTTAATCATAATTATAAATTTAAATAAAACTTATATATATACATATATTTCATTTGCTCAATCTTCACATTCTTTTTATATATAATAACTACTTATTAATTAATTTTAATTCAATATTCAAATTACATTCCAAAATTTGCATATTCAGTGTTTATATTAAGTGTCATGAATACTCTTAAATCACATTTTAACATTATGATGCCTAAATTAACTATAAAATGCCTTTATTATTATTATTATCATAAATAAATTAAGACAAAGTTAATGGATTCATTTCCCTATATTTTTATCAATAAATCTTTTATAAACCAAAAGAAAAACAAATCCAAGTAAAAAGATTCTTTTAAATGTTTTTTAATGCCTCCAGAAATAAATATATTAGAAAATAAAATTGAGGAAATTCTTGATTTTATTTACCTTGTCTGATTGGATAGCTTTAATGGTAAAGCAAGATTTTCTTGTTGAAGGGAAAACTGTGAATGGAGCTCCAGAGATACCCTTTGGGGTAACCAAAGCTCTTGTTAAGGAAGAAGCAAGGCTGGTGTTGAGCTGGCTGGCCATGGCGGATGCAGAAGTAGCCATTAGAAGAACAGAAGAAGAATCTCTCTAGTACTGATCAGATAGAGAGCCAGCCAAGCCAGAACAGAGGAAGAATATAATAAAGATGAAAATAAAAGTATTATTGGAGAAGAATATCTTTTGCTAAATAATTTGTGGTTCAAAGGTGAAGACTAATATTACGTGGACGTTTATTATTGGTCCAATCATGTTTGGGTATCTTATCCCTTATCCATATTCATTACTAGTGTGGATGACATGCTATTACCCAAATTTTTATCATTATTTCCTTTGTTAGGGTGATAACAATTTAGTATTGTCAGATCAACATTGAATCAATTTAACTAGCTCAACGAGGATAGAAGAGTCATTTCACACCGCAAGTACTTATACCAGCAAATGAACAAAAAGTATATTTTGCTTTTCATTTTGCGCGGTAAATATTTATACCAATAAGTGAACAAAAAGTATATTTTATTTTTATTTTTCTAATTTTATTCTCATTAAACTAATTAAATTAGTTCAATATTAAGTCATTTATCATTATTTTGTATTCCTTATAAATAAAGAATGCATAAAAAACTTATTTTCATGTGACCAAGTTTTTTTTTCTTGGTCAAATACTTGATTATTAAAATTATTACCGATATAGTATATGTATGCATATTATTATAATGTAAGATATCTTCTTTTGAAATATAAGAGGTGTCGTATTTAGTAGAGATTATATCATAATGAGTATAAATAATTTAAAATTTTAATAATACTCCGATAGACTTTCTAAAAAAAATTCAATATTCTTAAAAGTTATTCAAATTTTACATTTTCTCCCATAATAATTAATTTATACATGCATACCAAAGCTTAGTGATAAAGAGTACTTACAAAAGACGAGAAGTGTAGTCTGGTAGCACAATTCCTTCGTTTAGGTGCCTTCATCTCCACTTGACATGAACGGTTTAATATCGCATGTCAACCTTATACTGTTATTTAGAGGATTCTTTGTCCTTGATATTTCCGGGATTAGTATATATATATAAATAAAAGGAAGAAAGTAGTCATGTCCATCAACAATTTGGAGCCCAAGAAAATTGGTTTAAATTCGCCCCAATATGTAAGCCCATTGGATCAAAGCCCAATATATTAATACACAGTCCAATCCAGCCCATATTGAAGAACAAAAATCCTACTTTTGGGTTTTTGACCTGTCTGGCCCTGCCCATTCTTGTATCGAACTTCTCAATCGCAAACATCTTTAACGCTAAACGGATATGCGTTATTTTGAGTTATTTTAGATTGCGTTCATCCTGTTATATTTGAATTAGTTTACCCAAGATATGCATGCGTTCTCTTTATAGGGAGCCCCCGCCTTTTCATCTAACCGAAACGAGCCACAGTTCCACCTAAGGTTTTACAGAACTACGAAACCTACTTCTCTTCGCCGGCGTCCTCCGTCCCGGCCTCTCTTTGCTCCGGCGAAGAAACTTTTGGGAGGTTAAAACGGGTATGCAAATAAGATGTCACTGCAGATTTTACAGCGACCTATTTCACTCTGTTTTTGGTCTTTCAGTTCCAAGAGTAGTAGCCTTTTCTTCCCATCCAAATGGCTCTATTCTCCTCAACCTTCAGGTACTTTCTTATAATAAACTGGATGCTTCTTTCTTAGCTACCCCTTTAAATTCTAAAAGAAAAATATACTTTGAAAAGGGACTCAATTAACAGAAATATGGACAAAGTTTCATCCTTTTTGCAGTTGAATTGTTAATATGTTTTATGTTTGTTTTACATGTAATGTGCTTTTGAACTGCTGCCCATGATTGGAATACATTGGTTTAGTAATGACTAATGGTTTCGTATGCTGTTTGTGGATCTATGTGGTTGGGGTGTTTTTGAAATGACAAATTTAGTTTGCTGAACTGCTATGTATGCCAGTTGCCTCTGCTGATTAGTTTTGATATTTGTTATCAGTGAAGTGGTTAGATGCTCAAAAGCGTTATCCAGTTAGAAGATTTTCTGCTGTCAAATCGGGAAATGTTCGTCCACAGAAGAAGTAATCTCTCTTTCTATCTGCTGTATATGTGTGTACGCGGGTGTGTTCAAACTTCCCCAGCCCAATTCAATGTTTTACCTTGCCCCTTTGATTTCTTCATTTTTTCTTTTCAAGTTGATCTGTTGTATTTGGGGTTAAAGCCGGAGTAATCTTTTCTAGCCATGAAGCTTTGTTTGCTCTTATTTTTTACTGCTAATTTTATGTATCTTTTACAGGAAAAAGAGATTAGATGAAATATGCCTTGAAAGATTTGAGCAATATAGTCGGACATATATACAGTCATGGATCCTGCAAGGCATGTAGACTTCTTTAAGTATGTCTCTTTATTTTAAATTCTAACATCCTCATATTTTTGTGAGTCCAGACAAAAAAAGGTCCACAAATCAATATTCTTTAAACATATTTGTTACCTCTGAAAACTGGCTTATGTATTTAGTTTCTTTTACACATGAAACCGGCCATCATATGGAAAAATAATGGAAAATGGTGCTGTATTGTATTGTATTCAGTAACTTATGTGCCATAGCACATGTAAATGGTCATTTGGAATCAGAAAACTCTATACGGTATTGCCGAAAATTGAGAAACATATTCCACTTTCTCTCCTGATGACAATTCTTGTTCTGACCCTTGTGATAAGTAAATTAATTATCAGCAATCTGGTGTCTTGTTTTACATTAGACACTTTCTTTCTTTTTTTAAAATAATGGAAAACCGTTGCAGGTCTTTCTTCCCACCAACATGATTCATGCACATTCCTTCAGAGGGAAATCAATTGAGTGTTTTATAACTGCTTATTTAACCTGTAGATACAGTATGCTGTGTTGAGAATTAACAACTAATCCTCTTCATACAGGCAAAGTTTTTGTTGATGGAAAAGTGGTATATAAGGCTGGAACTCCTATTCCCGATAAAGCTGTTGTAGAGATCAAGGCTGAAATTCCAAAATATGTATGTAGGTGATTATCGAGACAATATCTTCTGCTTCTTAGGTATGTGAAATATATGGAAGCAGACGAACTTTAATCTTTTTCATTGATTTGATCTTCAGAGCAGGCCACAAGTTAGAGGCAGCAATTGAACAGCTTGGAGTTGATGTTGCTGGCAAGGTAGCTCTTGATTCAGGATTGTCCACTGGAGGATTTACTGATTGTTTACTCCAATATGGTGCTTCATTTGTTTATGGAGTTGATGTTGGATATGGGCAGGTATGGCTTTAAATTTCCAGGTGTACCATAAGATGTCAAATGCTAGAATTAAATGATTAACTGGTATATCAACTTATTGAAGTAAAATTGATAGGATTCCCCCATGTCTTGGATATGCGTGTGCCATATTGATGCCCTGACCAAAACTCGAATTTCATGTGAGTTGAAGAGATTTGAACTTGTTGGATTTATTTTAACTTTTATTGAACCACAATACTCCCGCTGATGTAAGTTATAATCATCCAATAAATTAAACTAAATACCAACAAAATACCAGGCTAATTTGCGAAATGATGCCAGGAAACCTTCAATAAAAGTGATGAGGCCCATGCATATTCTATATTGCAATAGTGGATCCTTTTTTGGAAGCCTAAAGTTAAAGTTCAAGATAATAGAAAAAGATTGCATGTTCTTTCGATAATATTGCTGGAGGAATCCAGATCAACTGCGAAAAAAAAAAAGTAATTTTTGTTTTTCTTATGTTCCCCTTGAGGCTGATCAGCAAGCTATCTCATAGTCATCACTGATTGGAAAAGTAACTGGTTATGTTTTAGGTGGCAGAAAAAATTCGCCAGGATGAACGTGTGCATGTTATAGAGCGTACTAATTTAAGATACCTTTCAGAACTTCCACAAAAGGTTGATTTGGTGACGTTGGACCTCTCTTTTATTTCTATACTATTGGTAAGATTAAGTAAAAACTCATTTGCTATCTTATTTGATTGCACTAGAAAAATCCAACTATTTGCTTCATGCTCTGATTGTGATCTTTAACTCTTTTCTTTGAACAGCAACCTTTTTACTAGATTTTCAGTTTTGTATTTGATTTTCATTCTGCAGGTATTGCCAGCTGTGTTGAATGTGATGAAGGAGGAAGCTACATTAGTTACCTTAATTAAACCTCAATTCGAAGCTCGCAGATCCCAAGTAAGGAAGTTAACTTCAACTCTCTTATGATGAATTAGATAAGCCCTGGTTTTATTTCGGTGATGATGTGGGCTCCATCTGACAGACAAATGGCCTGTTTTGACTGTTTAAAGACAACAGTTGACTATATCCCGCCCATTTTATTACTGGAAGGAGGAAAATAAGAACATCATATGTGGCACTGCTTATTAATATATGACCTAGTAGGGATGATAAAAGTAAAGGAAAAAGACCATTGCTGCCTCTAATCTTCAGTGTAGTGTCTGTTTCGCATACTTCTAATCCGTATTGAAATTTAACCCCATTTCTGGCTGCTACTTGATAATAATGGTAGTTGGAATGTTATCTAATATGCAGTTTATGACTAGTCAGCTCTGAATCTCTTATGAGCCATCTTCTAGCTAGGGAATCTGATGGTGTGATGTCCATATGACTCTTTCGTTTGGAGAGAACATAAATTCCTGAATTCACAAGCACTTCTCATGTTGCAGGTAGGACGTGGTGGGATTGTGAAAGATCCTTTAGTTCATAAAGAGGTACTTGTTTTTCCTTGATTACTCATTGTTATTCTATGTATTTAATGACATTCATGTTTGAAGCACTTGTTTTGAAATAAACCCAACCCATATATGATGCTGCAGTAGAAAATATAGAATCTGGCTGGCATCCCTCTGAGTGTTTCTCGTCTAGTTTTGTCAATTTCTTTCTGCCTTTTTCCTAGGCTTTCAAGGATTTGGTTGATAGAATAATGAGATTCTTTTGGCTTGCATATGTTTGTAACTTGTAAAACTCCACGTGGTCTTCTTTTAGTGCCTCCTGCTTTTGTTTTCTGTAGGTCTATTTATTGGTTTCGTTCTCTTTTCCATTTTAACTGATATCGAAACTCCTTATTCACAAGTTCTCAGTAGCTGAAAAGTATATATACATTCTGGTGAGCAGGTGGTAGATAAGATCATAAATGGTGTGGAAAGTTATGGATTCAGTTGTAAAGGTTGGATTGAGTCTCCCCTAAAGGGTGCAGAAGGTAACACAGAATTTCTGGCTTGTTTTACCCGGCCAGGCATAAATATTCCAGCTCCCTCATCCGCAGAGGAGACAAAAGTCTATTCTGCATAACAATTTGACATGGCAACCAACACCCGAATGCAAAGATGTACAATCAAGAAACAAAATCAGGCTGGCTTGGCAACAACAGAAGAAGAAGAAGAAGAAGAAACTGCGAGGCTGCGCGTGGAACTTTTGGATAATTGCCTAGAGAGAGACTTTGAACAAGTAGAACAAAATACATTTGAAGTTTAAGCTATTATGTTGTAGCTGCTGTGAATTCATTCACTGGCTTTGCCTTTCATTTCCAAATGGTTCTCTTGTAATTAGAATTGTATTTTACCATTTCAGTTTTCAGGATTCAAGGTTTAAGTTTTGGGGTTATGTACAGAACAAGAAATTAACTACTTGGTAAAAACCAGGAATAGTTAATTCATTCGAATTGCATAGCAGAGCTTTTTTTATTTATCTTTTATTTGATATGTTTTATTAATAAAATATTATATTGTGAATGTTATAGAGATGATGATGCACAGGATGTAAGGAGGATTAGATAATCTTGTCTAAAGTGATTTGGGGTTTAGAAATTAGATTAAATCTATCTAAACAGTAGAAGAACTTACAAAAGATGCACAAAACAGAAAGAAAAAACCAAACTATTCTTTAAGCAAATAGAAAGAAAAAAATCCTCATCAATAAAAAAAATAAAAATGGTGTTAATATTTGAAAGGTAACATATTAACATCCTTTTAAAAGCATAAAATATCCTTCTTTTCGAACTGACACATGTTAGTCACATGCAAAAACTCATCAGATTCGACATCTTTTTTATAATTTGAGAATATAATTTGTACGTAAATTGTAATTGAGTAATGGGTAAATAAGGTGATTTTCTATATGAAGTACTTAGGTAATTTAAAAAAAAAAAAATCTTTAATAATCCAGTAAAAAATTAGTACTGGCCCTACACTTTCCCAACATAGTCAGCATCATTAGATCATCCTCTCCCCTCCCCACCCCAACACCAAAACCATAAAAAAGCCTCCTCTAAACAACAGATTGATCTCAAGTCTCCCTGCTCTCTTCTGAAACAAACTTTATGAAGAAAGAACTGAGAAGCTCTATGCAATGGTTGGTTGAACAGAACATCTTCATATTGATTAATGAAGTTCCAAGTTTTTGATTGCATCATCAGATCACGATGGCTTTGATGGAGTTGGAGATGACGGCGGTTTTAGGTCTGGATACTGCATGCATCATTTTACACCATTAGTTTCTAGCAACTCTTAAGAAAGCAAGTGAAAAAACCTTTGAGTATGCAAGAACAACATCAATTTATTTGAGTTAAATGATAAGCATGCTTGGAAACCAATCAAAAGACTGCTCAACCATATTGGTATGCTTATACGGCATATACATGATATTTTTTACCTTAGTCACAACCACCATCCTCCACCGCCCTCCCAGTTAAAACAACAAAACTATAGGACAAAGCAGATGACAATTGACAACCCCCAAACTATCTGAAAATCGTTGAAAAAAAGCAACTACATCCACATTATCCATTGATTCAGTTGGATGCAAGAGTAATAGACCACATAACATAGAGCAATGAGCAGACTACCAGAGAGAGAGAGAGAGAGAGAGAGAGAGAGACTGAAGTTTCTTACATTTGGATAAGGGGATAACGATCTAGGGCTGCACTTTTTTTCTGAGGTTAGCATATCAGACGTCTTCAGAGATCCATTACTGCTCTCTTCAGCTCTGGTTGAAGCTGAACCTGTAATAGAGGCAGAGGAATTGCTACTTTTGTCTTTCTTTTCGCCATCCACTCCTTCATCACTCTTGAGTTGCCTTGACATGGCTGCCTTCTTGGCATACACATGTACAGATGGAGGAAGCAAAGTTTCTTGTATTTCCTACAACAAACTACACTTGTCAATGAACTGTACTTATAGAGATGATTGTTTTTAGAACTGTACTTCTATAGATGAGTAAGATTCAGAGAACAAAAACAAAACAATCCCTGACGAAATATTGAACAGGATACACACTTCAGATTAAGCATGCTAGTTTTGAAGCATAATTGATACAATAGTAATTCCCATTAAACCAACCAGTAAAATGATTAAGATCACTCCTGTTTTCTGGGACCTTAAACATACCACACAAGCAACAGCATTTTCTTATCTATTGGTCAATTTCAGGATACCATTAGAATTTAGACCAAATATTTCCAACAATTCCAGATGACCTGCCTCTAAGAAAAAGTTAACCTTGAGCTTATTTAATATTTGAAAGAAAGACTAGAAAGAACCTGCCAGCCTTTCTTGCCGATGACTCCTCCCTTAATGGCATAAGCCTCTTTAATTCCACCTCTGACCAACATCTCAGCCACTTTCATTGAGTTACCATCAAAACTACCTTCCACACAAGAAGGAAGAAAGTCAAATTCCTCATGTATAAAGTAGAGAACAACAGTTTCTTAGAGAATACAAGAGTAAAGGTTCTACTGATTGCTGCAATGAGGGTGCACAGAAAACATAATTTCCTAATAATTTGAAGATGAAATATCAACTGCTACAAGAGACAAGGAGAGGAATCAGGACTCAAGCAGCCCATTGTTTTGCAGCCATGAACTTCAAGTACTCAAAATGACAGCCAAGTTTGTCAGAAATCATAATAAGGGGATAATTGTTTACATGTCCCATGCAGACAAAATTAAAGGCACAATTTAGAAAGGAAACTTAGAAAGAGATAGCAATATGAATATGGTGCTATGAAGAAGTTCCATGATCAAATATGATAGAATTTCTTTCACTTACTTGTCAATGATACAAATAATAGTATTTTCAGGCTGCTCAAATTTATCCAACACTTGCTTCAAAAACCCATCTTCATCACCTTCACGAAACTCCACCTGCAGCACATTTTTATTCAAAATCTTCAAATTAGGTGAATTTAGAGCTTTCAAACTCCTCTTATCCCTAATATCTAGTAGCTGACAATTGGGGTCATCCCGGAGCTTCCTAAAAGCATCTATGGCAGAGATGAATTTGTACTTCCGAAAGTATTCCTCAAGAAATGGGACTACAACAAGCCAAATAAAGACAACCCCGGCTACAAAAAATGGGTTTTTATTAAAGAATTCATCTATGGAAACTAAGATAGCTTCTAAGTCAACTTTCGTAGAGACTTCTTCAGATGATGATGCTACAGCAGTTTCAGAAGCAAAGGAAGAAAGGGGGAAAAGCAACCCCATAGACCAAAAGGAAAGATGGGTTTTCAAAAACAAGGAACAGAAATGAGTTGAGAGAGAGAGTGTTGATTGGGCATTTGGGATTTCCAAATGATGGATTTCCTTAGAGCAGGAGGAGGAGGAGGATTTGTGGGCTTGTGGTGAGAAATTAGCAAAGGCAAATACAGAATTGGACAAAGAATTTCGAGTTCTGGGGTGATTTAGCTGAGGTAGAGAAATTGAGAGTCCTATGGATAGGGACTCCATTAAAGAGTGAGGTTCGAAAGAGAGAGAATAGTTATGATAAGATGATCTCTCCCCTGTCTGATGGCTACACTGTTTGCTTTGTTCTTCCCTGCATAAAAATAGCTTTTTTGCCATGTTTAGCCATCATTCTTTTTTGCGCTAATTCCAAAACCACTCCCGTACTTTTAGTCAAATAACAATTGAGTACTTAAACTTTTAATTTTAACAATTAAGTACTCAAAATTAGCATTTCCGCCACAAAATAAATTTTTAATTTTGACAATCAAATATCCAAATTAGATTAAATTCAAAAGTGTCGAGCAAAACCACAAACCCATTTTACATGCCCATGTCGAGACAAAGAAAGACTCAAAACGAAAACGTTCTGACTAATGGGGCAAAATGAATTAGGGAAGACCCACCCAACACCACCCTAAAAAGGAAGAATCCATGAGAAATTCGAATGGCAAATTGCAACCAAACTTAAATTATAAGACCAAAAGAAGTTCCATTGCAAGATCATACAATTAGGGTGTCAAAGAATAGAGTTTAGATGTTTAAAATGGGACAAAATATAAGAAATACCAAAAATTGAGAATCGGCGTCAGATTTTAGCTAGCTCGTGAGGAAAATCTTTCCGAGAGAAATCGCGCCGATATTTGTCCAACAACCTATTGCCGAATTTGCAGCCCCAAAATTTTAGTTTCTTACATTTTGGTTCCAAAACTTTTCCAGCTCGTTTATTTTTGTGTTAAGTGATTTTAAGTGCATATTCTGTATGTTTAAAGTTCTAAGACTCCTAAATTAGTAGTACGAATGAGTTAAGGTATGACATGTATAAATACCGCATTATGGAGCTAAAATGGGAAACTTTGGAACATTTGACAAAATTTCAACTTTGAGCATTGGCTCTCTTTTGAAGAAACCGTTAGGGTTCTTCCATTTCTTTGAAGGAGAATGATTCTCCATGAATGCTAAATTAAGAAATTAATCATCCTTGTATTCTCTTTCAAATTCTTGGATTTTTGAGTAATTTTCTTCAACAGTTCGTGAAGGTTTCTCAAATGTCTCACAAATTAGGTCACGTGAATTCTTTGATCTCATCGACTCTTTGTTTGAATCTGTAACAGATTCTTCCACTACAAATATTTAGGTCTTGATTCCATCTTGGATTTGAAGTTCAATTTAAAGTTAGAAGTGAAAATTGGTCTCTATTTAGGACTTTTTCAATAACAAGCATCGAGCTTCAAATTCCATCAACCTCTTGAAATTACGGTCTTGGTTTTTGTATCACCAAATCTCCCAGCACAATCAACTGACATGGACCGAGAGGCAAGTCAACAATGAATTAGCTATTTACAGCTATAAATTATTTTTATTTTCTATTTATAGTTACAAACTTTGATTTTATATTTTTCTAGTTATGAACTATTTTTTTCCTTAAAAATAGCTATGAATTATTTTTTACCTCTCAAATATAGCAATGTATTAAAAATAGTTCATGATTATATTTGAAATGTTAAAAATAATTTAGTGACTATTTCTATAAAAAAATTAGTTCATGCCTAAAAAATTATGTCACTTTTTCTATCTTATTTTAGATATTAATGTTTGATATCTTATTTTAAAGATAAAAGAAGAAAAAAGCTTTCCTTCCATTTAACCCAAGAAAGAAAGAGATGAAATGAAATATTTGCTATATTTAAAAAACTCGAAACATAAGTATTAGCTTTAAGAAAGGGGTTTTGTAAATCATTTCATATACATATAAGATTGCAAACTAATAAATATTAACTTTAAAATGTAATTTTAATATAGTTAGATATTTGATTTTTTTTTTTTTTTTTGGTAAAGGATTGATTTTTCATTTTATGAGAGAGACTTTATTAATTTTGTCCTATAACTATTAGCTCTATAATTTCATTATTATCTAATATTCCTATAATTTTATTTTTCCTAATTTAATATAACTTTT
Organism: Catharanthus roseus; assembly: GCA_028651295.1. Lineage (NCBI taxonomy): Eukaryota > Viridiplantae > Streptophyta > Magnoliopsida > Gentianales > Apocynaceae > Catharanthus > Catharanthus roseus. The sequence continues at coordinate 7,600,469 of JAPQWS010000087.1, forward strand.
ATATATAATTTATTTGTGGAAAATATTTAAGTTGTAATTTAATCACTAGGCGAAACATAAAGAGTAATTTCTCATATAATTATTGATTCCTTACTTTTCGTTTTATACTAATATTTCTAATTTTTTCTAATTTATGAATAGTAATTTTAGTTTTCTGTTTATACATTAGGGAAAAGAGAATATGATTTGAACTCATAACCTCTCTGGCCTCTTTGACCTGTTAATCAATATCATGCTTTATTACAACCACAATTAAATTGAAATTGTGATTTTTATTACAACCATAGACAAAAGTGATAAACAATAAAGAGGAGTTTAAACATTCAAGCCACAAAAATTGATCTATTTTCAGCAAATCTTATCATAATTTGCAACAAGAATCTTCCATAAATAACCTGTAAAGTCTGCATTTCTTCAAGTTTCTTGACCAATTGGTTTGGCAGCAGAAGCATGGCAAGGTGGTAAAGGAGAACCACATAATCCAGGATTATTTGCATAGCTCCCAGCACCAATTCTAGAATTGGCATTTCTGAATTTAGGAACTGGCCCAGTTAAATTGTTATATGACACATTAAATGTCTTCAATCGATCTAACATGCCAATTTCTTGGGGAATTTGCCCAGATAACAGATTGTTTTCAAGTTTAACAACATTCAAGTATGAACAATTCGCAAGACTTACCGGTATTGAGCCAGATAACCGGTTATAGGAAAGATCAAGACTAGTTGCAAACCTCATTATCATGGAGATATCAGATGGTATAGATCCAGATATACTGTTATTCGAAAGATCTAAACCTGTTAAAGATGTACAATTTGCAATACCGCGTGGAAATGCACCCTTGAGTCCCATTTCTGAAAGTCTGATATTAAGAACTCTATTTTCATCGGCATGCCAGCATTCAATCCCTATAAATCTACAGATGAAACCTTCAGTATTATCAGTGAAATTCCAAGATGACAAGTAATTCAATGGATCTTGTAATGATTCTTTTATAGCTCTGAGGCAATTGACATCAGTTTCAGCAGCATTGCTGAAATAAGAACTATTTAAGATCAAACAGAGGAACACAGAAATAAGAACAGAGAATGACTTGATATGCAGCAGTGACATTCTTTGTTTACTGGACAGCCCAAAATCTCAAATAGAACAACAATGGATGAATTGAATATCACAGTTGATGAGATCCCTGAAAAAAAAAAAACAATTTAACAAAATTAATTTCAGCAAACCTTGAAAGACTTAGAGATGTCATTGAAACAAAATAATCACTCAGATGAACAATGATCAAATTGAAACCCAATATCACTTCAAATTTGTAAATTATGATATCGCATACCATGGTCATGTTCTACATTGCTTAAAATCAACAGTTTGTAGCTTATTTTAAATTATAACCTGTTTTTGAACTGTTCTCGATTTGCTTAGTGCATTTTAAAAGGGTATTTTAAATATATGTAACTTATTGCCCCTGAAAGGTGCACTTAATACATACTTTATTCGTGAGGGCAACTTCTGCTTTGCTTCACCTCCCTATAGTATCGATTAGGAAAGTTTTCGACTAAAAAGAGAGTTAAAAGTTCTTTTTTCCGCTTTATTTTTCTTAACTCATATTATAGTCATGGGTATGGAGCCAACTTCTTCACATGCGTACTGTTGTCCAAACTTCTGACATATTGGTTGGAATATTCATCTACTTTAGTTTAAAAAAAGTTTAAAAAAGCTATGATAAGGATACTTTTTAAAAATATTTCCGTTTATTGATGCTATTAAAATTAAAAATATTAGCATAATTTTTCTAAAAAACAAATTTTTCCACGGTTTAAAAAACCAGAAGCAATAGAAAACAAGCCCATAGAGGATGGGGAAGCATGCCAAGATATTGTAAAGAACTTCTATGAGAAAATATAACATAAATCTAAAAGCAGACTTAATAAACTTAGAGATCAGGAGCGGTTCAAAAACTAAAAGCAGATTTAATAAACTTAACAGTAGAGAACAGTTCAAAAACACCAGCGTGCAAACTTGACAGTCAAGAACAGTTAAAAAACAACAGTTTATAGCTTAAAATAAGGGTTTATTTTAAGGCGTGGATTACAGGGCCGAATTCTATCCATGGTGTTACCCTCCTCAAAATCAATGAATTACACAGAAAATTGAAGCTTAGAGCAAAGATCAACCAAACTTCAGCTATCAAAAGCACAAAATATCAAAACTCATAATCAAGAAGGAAATATAAACACACGATTCAGTGAAAACAAAAGCTACCTGAAATCCAAATAACACTAGCCCAGAAAAATGGAGTATCTATACAAAAGGGGTCTTATCGAAATCAAGATCATAAATTCCTGGGCTCCAAAATTAAAGAAAAGTTCAAGACTTCAACTAAAAAATATCCAAACCCATCAGCAAATGGATTTCAAAGAACCAAGAAATTAAAATCCCATACAAGAAAAATCCTTAAAAAGAAGAACTCAATCAGATAAGAATTAATAAGAAATTTACTACAAGTGTGAAGGGTTTAGAGTGGAAATTAGACCTTGTATTATGTCCACAACAGGAGGCGATGATGGGATTGGTAGGAAGAAAGAATAGAGGTAGAGAGCATTATTCATTCATTTATGCTGATGTTGTTGCTGTAGTTCTTTGTTGTTCGGGTCAGAGAAGCAACAGCCATTATTATGGCTTCATTTCTTTCTTTTTTTTTCCAATCGCAGCGACGACTAGACTGCAAACAGGACTAAGGAGACCTTCATCCAGTGCTTGACTTTGAAGTTTCAACGGAGATAATCAATACATTAAAGAGTACATGAAGATATTCAAGCAATACTTAATAATATAAAATAGCGGAAATATATGACTCGTTCATTCTAGAGTAAGATAAATAATACTAATATAAAATGATTGAAAATAATATATATAAAATGTGAAGAAAAAATGGATATGCATAGAAGATATATATTTTTAAATATTATAGGACCATTGATCTCATAAATTAAATATTATTATACTTCTTTTGTTTTATAAACAAATTATGTGTAATGTATATAATGATTTTCTTCTAAAGACATTGACAAAATTATTGTATTTTGACATTTTTAAATATCATAGTAAAATTTCTTTTTTACTATATTTTTAATTAAAAAAACGAAATGTCAGTGATTATTTTTATTTTGATTTACAGTTATAAATTTTAATTTTTAATTATTTATAGCAAAAAATATATATTTCATTTTTTTTATATATAAATTTTTTTTAACATTGCAAGTTTATAACAAGTTAATGATTTTACGATATAATTAGACGCATTCTTAACACATTTTTATAATTTAACTTGAAATATTTAATTATTTTTTTATCATTCAAATTGACATTATGTATAATTTATATATAAAAATATATCGAATTTTATCATAAAATTATTAATTGTTATACATATAATATCAAAAATATATATACATTAGAAAAATAAAATAAAAGTTCATGAATATATTTTAAGAATATATATTATTTAAAGGAGAGAAAAGTGTATTTATTGAGGTTTGGTGAGATGCATATTATGGGTATTTATTGAGGTTTGGTGAGATGCATATTATGGGCATGAATTGGATTGTAGTAATTGGAGCAGGGCAATTACTACAACCTGCTTTTTTTATAATCAAATCCTACTTCACATCAATTATAAACCGTTTTGAGAAAAAATCACACCTATATAGAGCATGGTTTTTATGAATAAAATCGAAAATATAAATTGTTGGCATATGCGCTAGCAACTTCTATTTCCAAAATTATTTATTTTTAGTTTTAAAATTTTTAAAATCTTCAAGATTTTCTAAAGAAAAATGAGAGAGAACATGTTTGGAGAGAACCAAAAAAATTGGGAGGAAATAAAATTTTATCGTAATATTTATCAAATTTCATCACTAGAGATGAGTAAAAAGTAAATTGTTTTTGAAAGAGAAAGTGGAGTCCAAATAAAAAAATAAAAAGAACCTAATCCAATGAACCCTTAATATTGCATAGAACAATAATTATAGAAAAATTGAACTCAAGCAATTAAAAAATTGAACATGCATGCAAAAATAACAATTAAATAAACCGACATGAAACTGGAAAAACAAATATGTTGCTTACATGAAAAGATTTCTTCATAAAAAAATAAGCAACATCTTCGTTTTATAGACTCTCCAATATGTTGCTTATTTTGAAGACTCTTTATAGACTTTTCAAATCTAGGTCATGATTCATTTCATCAATCTTCCTTTTTTTTTTTCCTTCAAATTAGAATTAAAGTGAAAAATAAAACTTTACAATCCATGCAACCAAGACAACAAAGAGGAGTTTAAAAATTCAAGACACTAAAATTGATCTGTTTTTTTCAGCAGCATTTCCATGTTCATTATGAGATTTCTTATCATAATTTGCAATAAAATCTTCCATACATGACTTGTAAGTTTGCATACCTTCAACTTTCTTGGCCAATTCCAACCCAATGCTCATCCACTTCTTTGCTGCTTCAGTATGTCCCAACCTTACTGGAATAGCTGCTCGGTTCCATGCTGTCATGGACAGCCATTTGGCTTCTTCAATAGGATATTCCCCTTCTCTCAATCCCACCATAATCCGATATGCTCGTCTATATAGTTCCATTACTGAATCTTCATCCTTGTCCTCCTTAAAGATGGTACTTACAGAAATTAGTTTCCGGAGAATGAGAGCAACTTCTTGGTAATCAGGTGAGGCGGATGAGAGAATAGCAGCAAGGCAAGTATTGAGAGCAAATGCAGCAACTTCAGGATTGCATCGAGGGCCCTGTGATGCATCATGGCCAATTTGGAGAAGATGCTTTGGATTGCAAGATTTGGAAGCTGCAAAGCCTTTTATTAGGAGGAGCTGTTTCTGTCCCATGTCACTTTGCCTGGCATATAGATCATAGGCACTCCAAGTGTACATGAAATGGAAATTGGGATCTATGGTAGTGGCTTGATCATCAAATATAGCGGTGGAGGCTGAAATTCTTGCCAAGATCTGCAATCAACGAGTAATCATGTTATACCATAGTGGGAGAAACATCACAATGGCAGCATTTATCATAAAAACCAGGCTTCAATAGCAAATGGAATTAAAGGTAATAGGAATTAAACAGACAGTAGAGGGATTCAAGAGTTTATTTACCTTTCCAGCTCTCTCTACTAGTTCAATGGCTTGTTTAACTTCATTATCTGCCAGTGTGCTCATTGTTTGCTTCTCATCAGCAATAATTGCAGAGACACTGAGTATCAATGATTTGCAAACCATTACATTGTATTCCTCTGCTTCTCCATCTAAGATGATACTATAAAATTCTGATGCTGAAGTGAAAAATTGTGCAGATAACTTGTAACTCTTTTGCTTCCCCATCTTCACACCCAAATTCCATGCATTGACTGAAAACCAATTCCTTTCCCTTTTTCCAACTTCACCTTTCCCAAAGAAGCACTCAGATCCAACATCATTAACCCGAGCATGTGCACGTCTCATGTATTTTAGAATATCAGAGTTATTGCCCTCCTCTCGAGTGAGAATTGTGATCAAGGTCCGAAAAATAACTACTTCCTTGGTCTGCAATGGCTTTCCTGACGAGTAAAAGTTTAGTAAATTGGACAAAGAGGCGACAGCCACTGGAAGAGAACAAGAAGCAACTGCTTCATGGGCTGAAAGTGAAAGAAAATCCGGAGTGAAGTCGAGGCAACTTGACATGGCTTGCACCTGAGTGATGGCATTATTGTAATCTTTCTGTTGCAGAAAGATCTTAAACTGCAAGACAAAATTGAAATCAAGTAAGATGGAGTGAAAAGCTCGAAGTTACACTTAACATCTCAATTTGGGGGAGAGGTCAGACCTTAAGGAATGCACTTGCTACGTTTGGTTCAAGCTGCAGAAATAGAACGGCATCAAGATATTCAGATACCATATAGCTTTGAAAAGTTTATTTTTGGAAAATCATAAAAAGAAATGAATATTGGGACCTTTTCAGCTTCGTTAATGTATTCTTGAGCCCGATCCAGTTGTAGGAGGCCTAGGTGACAGAGACACAGAACTCTAAATCCCTTAGCCCTGAGAATTCTATTCTCCAAGTCATACGGGACATAAAGCATAGATTTTTCAAACAACTCGGCACTGATCTGATAATCTTTCGATCGAAAATATTCTGCAGCACTGCCAAAGCAAAAGTATAAACTAAGGAAGCTAAGAACCTCTTGCATGCAGTTAGTTTCATTACCAAATGCAGAGCCTTTTCTTTTAAGGAACACAAAGATAATCTGTCCTATTGTGCAAGTGTAACAACTGCCTAAAACAGAATGTAAAATGAATGACACTTTATGCCATGGACGTTCTTTATGATCCTATGACAAACCACCTAGAAATTCTCTCTAATGCAGGATCCTCAAAAGCCTGCATGGTGAAGAATTAAAGAAGCAGGTAAATGAGTCTGCAACATGTATCTTTCAAAGAAAGTGAATACTGAAGGATTAACTACAACACCCAGCATTCATCATAAGTTCCATTTAGTATTTATGCATATTTTAGGTTCCTCGTTAGTAAACAACAATATGTACCAAAACAATTAAAGATCAGACTATCTATCAAAATATTGGTTGATAATTGAGCCTGTTTTATTAGATTAAACTGAAAACTTTTATCACGTGTCAAACAGATTGGGACTCGTTATTTTTTGACTTGTTAAGTGAACAAAGAACAACAAAAACTGTAGACGTGTGGCATTCTGATCAATTGGGAGAGGGAGGGAATTTACCAGTTCCAAAGAAGAGCATGCATTACATTCCTTTCCTTGGCTACAGCTTCTCCAGCGAAAAGAGCTACAACCCTCTCATTTGAGGCCAGTTCAGCCACTACTTTGGCCCTCACCTTTGCCGCTTCACCTGTGCCAGCCCCGATGTCCCCAAGCACCCTATTCACCACCCTAACAGCCGCAGAAGCACTAACATGACACCTTCCTAATAGCCCCAAAAACAACCCTTTTGCTGTCTCTGCTCCTGCAGTTCCTGCTGCCTGAAAGTATGACTCTACCGCAGAAACCCAAACTGCCTCCGGAATCCCCTCATTTATCACCATACCCCTCAGCTCTTTTTCAGCTTCTCCGTACCTTGCTAACCCTAGCCATGCCTTCATCGCCAATACACTTAAACTTGGATGCTGTTCCCCACCAGCATCCCTCAAAACCCTAACACACTTTAGCACACTCTCAAATTCATCCCTCTGCAGATGCACTGCCGCTATAAATCTCAGGGTTTTCGCCCTCAATTCCTTTAGAGTTAAAGTTTCCCCTGCTCTCTTTACTATCTTCAACCCTTTATTACACAATTCTAGTGCTTCATTCATCAATTTAAGCGCATCATTCAGTCCAGATGCCTCGTTTTTTGACAAAATCATTTTTCCGTACATCAAAAACTGACTAGCTAATGCTTTATAATTTTCGGATATTCCAAATAATACATTTTTTGAACGATTAAGTAATGTGATTGATAAATTCCGATCAGAAACCTCCCAGGCTGATCGTGACCTAGCTAGGTTGAGATCTAGCAGGAGTTTCCGCTCATCATTTTCAGATATCGAGTTAATTTCAATTTTCGATATGAGATCGGTGGCTTTCTCGAAACAAGCATTAGCCAAATCGAACTTTTTGAGATCGTGCCAAATAAGACCAGTTTTATAGTAGAAGGAGGCGGACTTGAAAGCCGGTGATGGAATACCAGTAACTTCGGCAGCGAGGAAAAGGAGATCAGCGGATACCTGGCGGAGTTTCGCGTGGTCCTCCGAGAATCTACTACCGCCTATAGCATCGACATTGGACAGATCGACGCAGGCGTTCCAGAGGCGGTAACTGAGTTTCCAGATATGGAGATTTACCGAATTAGGGAAAGGAGACAGATCCTTCAGCTGAGTAAGGAACCGCTGAAGCTCTGAGTAGATTTCCGGTAAGGAAGTGGCGGAGGAGGAGTGGAATTCGAGTTGTTTAATTGATGATTCGACTTGAGCCAGTATGCGAGAATGAGGCTCCGATTCGTGGTGGTGACTTGGCCGGAACTCCGGCGTGGAGACCTCCGCAATTCTCATTCTCTCAGTAGATGACGATCACGGAAACTTGAGGAGAACAAGTATGGAGGGAAAATCGAAATGTGATTTTAAAACCAGCTATTTGAACACCAAGATATTTTTTTCCCCGCCATCAATACCAGAAGACTGAGACGCAATTTAAATTCAAAGCTTTTTTAAAAAAAATCACGGCTAATTTCTTTAATTCCCTATATTACCCTTAGTAAATATTATATATTTATTATTTTTATTAATATTAAATTTAGTAAAAATGAGTTTGAAATATCTCTTACTTTCAATAACAAAGATTTCTTATTTTAAATATATATATATAAAGAATAATATTTTCACATAAAGGGATGAGTACAATTTTTTTTAAAGGGATATAGGATTTAAGATTTTATTTTATTATGTACATCTAGTATAATTAACAACAAAATATTAAAATACCATAAAAACTTCATCTAAAACGGTTCTATAAGTTTAATCCACTAAGTTTTTTTTTTTTAATTTTGATATACCAATAAAATAATGTGTTTCGAACTCAAGATCCCCAAATTGAATTTTATGTATTTTTAGATGATATTCTCCCATACATAAAAGGAGGCAATGATCATAAGAACTAATAATACAGTCAAATTCTTAAATATTATTTTAAGCAATTAAACAAAAGGAAATATCAAATTTTTTTTATCAAGCTTTTACATATGTGTGTGTGAAGATGAAAAAAATACCAAAACAAAATTTTCACTACTGAAAAATTTTATTGTTCATTTTTTTTCTAAAATAGAAGACTCAATAGTATTTTCTCTAAAGAGTAATAAAAAGAAATTATAAAATTTCATCATAATAAAATAATAGAGAAAATAAGAAGAAAAAGAAGGGTGTTGTAATGCGGTGTGGAGAAGGAGAGATAAGGAAAATATATTACTGATAATATCTATTAGGAGTATTACATAGATAAAATCTACTAAGCATAATATGATAATTAAAAAAAATTAACCTCAAATTTAAAATAATAGTCTCGGATATATTAATAGCCGGATTGATAATCCCGAGTCCTATCAGACCTCCCAATGTTTTGATTTTTCCAATTGAACCCTTTATTTTGCAAAATTCTAAAAGTGCCTTTGAAAAGTGAACTGTTATTAGTTATCTTAAGTTCCACCAATACTGATATAGTCAAATAATTTGACGCAATTGATAAGTGAACTGTTCGGATCAGATATACTAATTTACGAACATCATGGCTTCTATATACCATATATTCCTTAAATTATATGAAGCCAAGTCAATATTTTTATCGTTCTTTTTTTTTTGTAAAGGGAGTCGATAAAGATAACTCGAAAATCTATAACGATAACCCGAAAAAATTCATTTTTTTCGGCCAAAATAAAATTTTCTAACTCAATTCTCTATGAAAAACTCCAAAAATAATTTTTTTCCACTTGTCGAGTTTCTCCCACATGGGATAAATTCTTATGGGAGAAACTCGTTTTCTTTTTATTCATATAAAAAAAAAAAAAAAAAAAAAAACCCACTGGACTGAATTTCACCAAATGGGCAAAATTTTCTATACATTTTCGCCAGAATGGGCGAAACTCACTAGAGAATTTCACACATCAGGGCGAAATTCGGTCCAGTGACGACAAAAAAAGAATTGGTAGTTTTCTTATCATAAAATCTATATTTTTCTTAAAAAAAATCTTCAAAATGATCCATATCTACATCCAAACTATGTTGAATGTGAAAGATTAGAATTTTAAAGTTAGAGAGAAATTATTTAGAGAGTAAAAAGGCGAGAAAAAATAAATTTTTTCGCACTATCTTTATAGATTATCGAATTATCTTTCGTAAGTCCCTTTTCGAAAGTGGAGTTACGATCCACAATAGAAAGCAAAAGTTTAGAGATTAATTACATGGCTACAGGTGAACTGGCTAGAAAGGAATTCGTGTATATGAGCAAACAAAAGGCAAGAAGAGTAGAGGCTTAGCAGTAGCAGAATGGGGCTGCCTGCATTAGAAGCAAAGAGTTGGCAGTAGCATGATTTAGTTAAAAACATTGAGGATTTATGATCCCAGCCCAGCCTCAGCCAGAGAGAGAATCCCTGAATCAGACTAATTCCTGCTTTCCAAAAATCCACAAAAAGGAAGACTGAATCCATCGACAAGCTGAAAGGATTCCTTTAGCAAGACTCATTGATCCAACATGAAACAACATCAGATCAAGAAAAAGAACCGAGAGGCTAATGCAGTAAAAGAAAGCAGGTACAGGTAAAAAAGTAGTTGCATATATTAGAAGATTACACCAGTATCATCAGATTTTACACCAGATTAAAATTAACAAGGTTGGTTTTTTTTTTTTGGATTTTTCTTAAATATTAAATTTGCTCACGAGGTACAACAACAGACTGGAAAGGGTTAAAAACTACTACCAGTTAAGAAGGATCATCATAATCAAAGTTTTCATCATCATTCCTACTGATTAGTGCAGGTATGGAGCAGCCTGGTACTGGTATCCATTCCCGAAGAAGTTGCCATGACTAGCAGAAAGATTGTAGGCAGCTGCAGCACCCATGATCGGAGAAACATGGTTGTCGTTTGGTCCCGAGTAGCAATAAGGTCTGTCATAGATGTACTGGGGATACCTATCGGTCATTCTAGCATAGAAGTTCTTGTCAGTGGCAACAACGTTAGCAACACGGGGAGCATATCCTACACCATTAGCACGAGGCCTTTTAGATTGAGGTTTTGCAACTTCTGTTGCTCTTTTCTTGTCTGCCTTTGCCTTCTCCAGCTGGAGAATCCTTTTCTGAAGAGGATCCACAGGGTACTGCTCCTCAAGCTTATGCTCCTCGATGCACTTTATAACACCCTTGAGAGCAGTAAGCTCCTTATCATTGACATCATTCTGAAACAATAAGAAGTATATGTCAGTTCATCAAATGGATTCAGGCCATTCTAGTTATATCCAACTTGACAAATCACGCAAACTATGAAGCAGAAAAAATACACCTAGAATACCTCCTCCCAAAACATGAACAAGAAGCTTCAGCTGATAATCTGTTAGATATAACATTGAAATTCTGATTTTTTTTTTCAGTGATACTTGCATCAAGTACACGTTGTTTGCCAGTATAAAGCAGTAGAAAAAATAGGCCTCATTAGAGTTGTTGAAGCAAAAGGGAACACACCTGTGGAACAGAAGGTGCAGTTTTGACAGGTGAAGACACTTTAGTTGCCTCATTCAAGTAGGATTTCAGTAATAAAACCGGGGAGAACTGCTCTGTCAGCTCAAATGCAAAAGCCAGATTAACAGCATCAATTTGTCTTCCGTTTTTCAGCAAAACATCAATTACACCTGGAAAAAATGATAACATTTAGAAGGACAAATAACATCTTGCGATCCCAAATAATTTGAATTCGGAAAAGAAAATGAAATCTTTTCTATAATATTATAGAGCAAACAGCATAAATGATCCCTAAGACCAACCTGGCATTTTGTCTGACAGTCCAAGAGATCGACAGAGATCAGCAGTTTGGCGACGGCGAGAAACCATAGGTATTAGCTTGGATAAGTTCTCCTGGTCAAAATCAGAATTGATACCAAAAGTAGCTAGAAGTTGTAAAAATGCATGAGCCTCTAATGAGTTCCCACTACTTGCATCAACATCAAGATCATCCAACTTTGGCTTCCACTCTTCAGCAATAGCTTTTGCCCGTTCCTTACAGCTTTCTGAGATAATAACAGAAATGGATTCCTCACCCAAGTTTGTTAATAATATGCTAAGACACTCCATCAACATGATACAGGTACGACGAAGACCTAAGAGGTTTGCGTCCTTTTTTGCATCTGAGCTAGGTTCAAGACTGTAGAAGCCCTTAAGCGAGTCCAAAACCAGAGAAGCAGGGTCTGCTGCAGCCCTAAATGCAATTGGAATTTCCTCCCTTATAGCAGCAAGGTTTTTACGGTTATCAGATATAAATTTGTGCAGGCCTTCGGAGTCCATCTCCCGACATAATTTGACAAGCTCTGGATATGACTTCACCTCAACATTCCCATTTCCGCAAAGCTTTGTCAAATCCTTACTGTTACTCTCTGTGGCCATGGAATCAGGTGGTTTATCCTCCATAACTGCTGCTCCACCCTGGTCTTCAATAGTACTAGCATCAGCTTCCTCAGAAAACAATTTTCTATGCTTCTCCAGAGCAGTAGTAATGGCAGTGACCGCAGCATCTCTTTTCTCCTGGAGCCTCTCCAGGGAAGCTTGCTCCTTGGCTACAACAGCTGCTTCACGCCTCTCCAACATTTCTTTAGCTTCAACTATTTTCGTTTCAAACTCCCTTTCCTGGTCTTCCAACTCAGTGAATCGCCTCTTCAAAGATTTCTCAAGACCATGAAAATGCTCCTCAAGTTGTTGCCACTTCCAGTTGAGAGTGATGGCACGATGACTTTCAAGCTCCGCAAATGCTTTTTGGAGTTGCTGTATCTTGGAGCTCGTAGAGTCGATGAGTGTAGCAACTGATTGTGTATCTTCCATGGTAGCAAAAGCACAACACTGCAGATGCTATGCAGTCATTAAAGAACTAATCATACTAAATACCAAAAGGAAAGTGTTTACTATGAACAACTTGAGGTATGCATAAAACATTGAAGATTTGAGAGCAAATATCAGTTTACAAAGGCACACTTCACACCTTCTATTAACTCAACACGTTCTGATACCGCTATCTGATACTAAATCATCAGGACTTATATAATGATAACTGCAATTAACATTTAACACAACCAATTCTTACAGATAGTTCAGAACCCCAATGGTTTCAAAACATCTCTATCCCAATATTTGTTCAAAGAGACAAACCTAGGTCCGTCAACTTCTACGCACTCCTACTCATCCTAAAGAACCATACTTATATTTTCCGAGCAGAAACCAGCAGATCAGATCTCAACAGAAGCTAATTGTTGGAAGATTTCACAAAACTTGCTTAAACAGAAGAACACTGTCCCAAAATTCTATTCAAAACAAGCATAAATAACTTTCCTTAGATGATGAAAACACAAAAATCAATATTAGAAGTAATCCAAAGGAAGTATGGTCAAAGCCTCACTGGAGGTTAAAAAAATTACAAACGCTAAAGCTTCCTTCATCACTGTAGCTTCTCGCGTCAAAAGAGCACTGAGTTTGACTTTATTTCCAAAAAAAAAAAAAAGGACATTTGTGGATAACTGCTGACTGTGTATGCATAGGTATGCAACATACTCCTTAAATTTAAGTTAAATGACCTAAAACATCAAAGCCCATCTTGAAGATAAACATATTAAGAACGGGTAAAGTGAAAAAAATCAATTAGCCCTTAATTTATTGTTTAAAGTAATAATTAATCAACTCACTGGTCGTGCAGTCGCTGATAATCTAACCCAAAACAAAAACAACACGCATTTTGTACAACCCTTAATTATATACTGCAAAAATTTTCAAGAAATGACGTCAAGATTAAATATTTATACTTGGATCAGCAAACCCAGTTCAAAAATTTAAAAAAAAAAAAAAACCCCAAAATCAACAGAAGAACATGAAACAGCAGACTATATCTACTAACTAAGCTGAAGATAAAAAAAACCCTTAAAAAAAAAAAAGAAAACGGCGAAGCAAGTACAGTAATCAAGAACTAACCTTGATCTGAAAGGTACAGAAAGAGAAAGAAGTAGAAATGGACTTACCGGATCGGGGCTGACAAGTGTAAGAAGAAGATTGGTGAAGGAAGAAGAACAGCGATGGAGAATCAAACCATTTTGGAAGGATGAGAAGGGTTTTGTTTAGGAGAATGCGAAGGGGAATCCAAATCCCTAGAGCATAATATGTAGAGAGAGAAAGATAAGAAGAGAGAGAGAGAGAGAGAGAGAGGAAAGTATGAGAAAGAATAAGGACTCAGTATTTTACGACAGCCTCCGACACAGACCACAGAGACGCACACCATCGCCTTTTTGTTGGAGCACACCACGTTTTGCTATTTCCACGGAAAGACAGACATCACTACCAAACTTTTTCTTTGTTATTGTCTGTCCAATGGGCTTATAATTATAAATCCAAATAAGTATTTGAGGCCCAATTAAGTCTGAGCCCAATAACAAACAAAAAGTCCACTTAGTACCATCATCACGATAATCCAACTCATGCCGACATGCAACTAGTGGGTCAGCACTCGCCACCAGACAAGAAGAGTCTGGTCCGGCAAGTATTGAGTTCGAGTAATTTAAGAAAAGATTTAATATTGTAAATTATTTTATTATTATTATTATGAAAACACAATAATTTTTTAGTATTTAGATGAAATCTACATGCATTATAGGTAATATATTTATAAAAATAATAAGAGATAAAACTAATATTGAATAAGTGGTCCTATTATATTCAAAAGTATATATTCTTCAAGTATACCATTTATTTTTTTACATTTTACTTATATTCTTTTTTTGCCGCTTTTATTTCTTATCTTTTTATATAAATAGTCTATAGCTACAACAATAGTTAAAAATATTAAAATCTTCATATTTTATACATTTATAAAAAATTAAATGTTATAAATGATAATAAAAAATAAAAATATTTGAGATTAACAATAAATTGTAATAACTAAAAAAATATTTTTTTGCTATATTCTCCTTGAACCAAAAACGTCGGCCAACCGGCCAGACTTCTAACTCCATAGATAGCAAGAAAGCATCCTCTAACCAGAGATGATAATAGGGTGAATCTAACTAGTTACTTACCCGCTCATAACTCATCTCAACCTATTTGACTCCGATTTGACTGGGGACTTAAGTTGAAATGGGAATGAATTTTGTAATTAAACTTAGGGATGAGTTGGAGGCAGGGATTAGGTTCTCCCAATCCCCTACTTGCCCCATTCCTATCCCTCTCTCCATTTTAATATATATATATATATATAATTTTTTTAAGTAAATATCAATTTAAATAAAACAAAAAGTGCTGAAAAAATAAAAAAATACTAAACTAAATCTTATATTCAGTCATTCTCTACTTTAGTTTTTGAACATTAAAAATAATAAATCTAATTCTTATTTGAATCTTCAATTCTCCTGTGGATTCGAAGATGAGTTGGAATTTGGATTAAAAAATAAAATGTTGAATTTGAAATGCTAATGAATTTTTGTTAGAATTTGGGCATGGACATAACTCATCCCAAAAGATGTCTCTCGTGCCTAACTCGGACAGTCAAATAACTGGCTCTGATACCATATTAGAATTTGGGCTTGAGTCTAACTCATCTAAAAAAGTACCTCAACAGAGAAGAACTGCTTAAATCTTTATAAATAATAATTATTATTTTTAATTAACCCATGTGAGATTCTCAATAATTTTGTATCAAAAACAAAATGAATTGAGAATGAACATAGAATCCAGGATGGTAGCTTAGATCCCACCCGTCCCAATTGCCATCCCTACCTCCACCCACCATCAACCAACTCTTCTTCTCAAATCTTGGGACCAAATCTTGATTGAGTTGAGCAGCAACAGTAGTACCCAGTAACTAACTGTAAAAAAGTAAAAAAGCCAAAAACTGAAAAGGAGCAAAAGCCAATAGTGGTGGGAACTGCCGAGCTAAGCCGAACTGCTAGTTGCCAAAAGTGTGAAAGGAGAAATTAAAAAAACAAGAACGGTCAGAAGTCACGGCTTCACACGCATATTGCCATATTCATATACTAGATTTTTAGTTTTGTACAGTATAATTTGTTTTACAGGAAAGAATAGAGAGGGAAACGGCAAAGTCAAGCACTAGAAGAAGGGTCTCCTTAGTCCTTTTTGCAGTCCAGTCGTCGCTGTGATTGGGAAGAAAATGAACCCATGATGGCTATTGCTTCTTTGACCCGAACAGCAAGAACTACAACAACAACATCAGCATCAATGAATGCATAATGCTCTCTACCTCTATTCTTTCTTCCTTCCAATCCCATCGTTGCCTGTTCTGGACGACATACAAGGTCTAATTTCCACTCTAAACCCTTCACACTGGTAGTAAATATCCTAATTAGTTCTTTCTACTCTTTAAGGATTTTTCTTATGTGGGATTTTAATTTCTTGGTTCTTTGAAATCCATCTGCTGATGGGGTTGGATATTTTTGAGTTAAAGTCTTGAACTTTTCTTTAATTTTGGAGCCCGGGAATTTATGGTATGTGCGGCTTTTATGATCTTGATTTCGATAAGAACCCTTTTGTGTGGATCCTCGATTTTCTGGGTTAGGATTATTTGGGTTTCAGGTAGCTTTTGCTTTGACTGAATCCTGTGTTTATATTTCCTTCTTGATTTTGAGGTTAGTTATTTTGTGCTTCTGATAGCTGAAGGTTGACCTTGCTCTAAGCTTCATTTTTCCGTGTAATTCATTGATTTTGAGGAGTGTAACTCCATGGAAAGAATTAGTTCTTCTCACTTTTGGTTAGCTTATGAGGAACTTCAAAAATAGTTGTCTTTTTCTGGGCAATTGTGGGAAATCAGGCAACACGGATGCTTTCTTTTCTTTTTGTTGAGAGAGCAAAATGGAAGTAATTTGATGACTTTTTGTTTTTTGCTTTTGGATAAGTGAGGAAAGACTAATGAACTGTCTTATGACTTCAGATTTTATATTTCTCACAGAAGTTCTTTACAATATCTTGGCATGCTTCCCCCTGCTCTATCTAACTTCAGATTACCATTTGTTACTGTATAGAATGTTTTTCTGGTTTATCACTGAATTATGTGTGCTATCTCTATGTGTGACATGGTATACAATAACATAATTTACAATTTTGAAATGGTATTGGGTTTCAATTTGATCATTGATCATCTAAGTGGTTATGTTGTTGCAACTTAATGAAATCTCTAAGTCTTTCAAGGTTGCTGAATTTAATTTTGTTAAATTGAATTTTTTCAGGGATGTTATGAGGAGCGTCCCATTTCCTCATCAACCGTGATATTCATCCCTTGGTCTATTTAAATTTTGGCCTGTCCACAAACAAGGATGTCAGTGCGTTTCAGGGCATTCCCTGCTCTTATTTCTGTCTTCCTCTGGTTGCTCCTTAATATTTACTTCAGCAATGCTGCTGAGAGTGATGTCAATTGCCTCAGAGCTATAAAAGAATCCTTGCAAGATCCATTGAATTATTTGTCATCTACTTGGAATTTCAATAATAATACTGAAGGCTTTATCTGTAGATTTACTGGGATTGACTGCTGGCATCCTGATGAAAATAAAGTTCTGAATATCAGACTTTCAGACATGGGACTCCAGGGTGAGTTTCCACGTGGTATTGCAAATTGCACATCTTTGACGGGTTTAGATCTTTCAAGTAACAGTATATCCGGACCTATACCATCTGATGTCTCCACTATAATTAAGTTTGTAACTACTCTTGATCTTTCCTCCAACCGGTTATCTGGCCCAATACCTGTAGGTCTTGCAAATTGCTCATTCCTTAATTCTCTTAAACTCGACAACAATCTATTGTCGGGGCAAATTCCGCCAGAAATTGGCCTGCTAGATCGACTGAAGACATTTAGCGTGTCAAATAACCAGCTAACTGGGCCAGTTCCTAACTTCCGAAATTCCAGTTCCACAGTTACTGCTGGGAGCTATGCAAATAATCCGGGATTATGTGGCACTCCCTTACCCCCTTGCCAAGGTGCTGCCAAGAAAAGCCGGACTGGAGTTATTGTTGGTGCAGCTATTGCTGGGGTCACCGTTGCTGCTTTAGCAGTGGCTATTGGTATGTTCTTATTTGTGCGAAAGGCATCCAAAAAGAAGAAAGAAGACGATCCAGAAGGAAATAAATGGACAAAGAGTATTAAAGGTGCCAGAGGCATTAAGGTAAGCTAATTATCATTTTCTTGAGATGTTCTGTTTCCACTGCTTTTTTCCAATTTGTTTCATGATCTGCAGTTCTATTTTTGAGTCCTACATTCCATGACACCTTGAAGTGTAATTTTATACATCACTTCTACATTCTGTCACATTTGTAAATAGTAGATGAGGCCTTTTGTGTAGTATGACTTGAGGAACTTTATAATGTGTGGAGAAAGTACTAAAGACCTGCAAAATTGGATAAAAGAATTCTAGTTTCACAATATTATTTCTCTTCCGCTCTATGTACCTCAAGTAGATCATTTGACATTTGCTATCTTATTTTTCAGCTTTCAATGTTTGAGAAATCAGTTTCTAAAATGAGATTAAGTGATCTCATGAAGGCTACCAACAATTTCAGCAAAAACAATATCATTGGGTCGGGAAGAACAGGGACCATGTACAAGGCAATACTCGAAGATGGAACTTCACTCATGGTGAAGAGGTTGCAGGACACTCAACACTCGGAGAAAGAATTTGTAGCTGAAATGGCTACTCTGGGAAACGTAAAGCACCGTAACTTGGTTTCTCTTTTGGGTTTCTGCATAGCTAAGAAGGAGAGGCTTTTAGTCTATAAGCACATGCCAAATGGTAACCTGCATGACAAGCTGCACTTCCAGAACGAAGGTGGTAAAACAATGGACTGGCCTTTGAGGCTCAAAATTGGTATTGGGGCAGCCAAAGGATTTGCGTGGCTTCATCATAACTGTAATCCTCGCATCATTCATCGAAATATCAGTTCCAAATGTATTCTGTTAGATGTGGATTTTGAGCCCAAGATATCTGATTTTGGACTTGCTCGGCTCATGAACCCAATTGACACTCATTTAAGTACATTTGTGAATGGGGAGTTCGGAGACTTGGGTTATGTTGCCCCTGAGTACACTAGAACACTTGTGGCCACCCCCAAGGGAGACGTCTTCAGTTTTGGTGTAGTGCTTCTTGAGTTGGTGACTGGTGAGAGGCCTACCTTTGTTTCCACTGCACCTGAAAGCTTCAAGGGAAATTTGGTTGAATGGATTTCTCATCTCTCGAGCAGCTCTAAGCTTCATGATGCAATTGACAAGTCCTTGGTTGGAAAGGGTGCAGATGGGGAGCTATTTCAGTTTCTCAAAGTTGCCTGCAGCTGTGTGCTGCCAGCTCCCAAGGAAAGGCCTACAATGTTTGAAGTATACCAGCTTCTGAGAGCTATTGGGGAGCGATATAATTTCACGACTGATGATGACCTTTCAATGATGCCAACTGAAATTGGTGATGGGGATCATCTAGAGGAACTCATTGTTGCTCGTGATGCAATAGAGACACGTTAAAAGGTACAAGTAGGTGATAATATTTTAAGAACGTAAGCACGTTTAAAGGTGAGTAGATGAGAATATTTATGAATGTAAGCGTAATGCATATGTAATTATCAGATGTTGGTTTCTAATAAACTGTCGATATCCTATATGAGTAGCATATCAGAGATTGGAACCATTTTCCGATTTATTTAATTGTATTGTTAGTATTATGTACAGCCTTCGATTATTTTCCAAATCAGCGTTTTGAATATGAGAGTTAGTCCAAACTGCATCTCCATTAATACTATGATTCTAATTACTATGTTCTGATTCTCTCACTCTCAAAACTCGGCTTATCCAAGATCTCCTCCTTTTCACATGATTACCTCTTTATCTTGCCTTCGGCATTATAGCAAACCCTTCTTCCCTTTTTCCCCTTTTCGGTGCTGTATTTATTCTTTTTTGATAGTTAACAGTAGAGCAAAAGCCGAAGGTGTAGTTTGAACAAAGAGTTTCTGGATGCTGCCTTTCTCAGTACCTCTTTGAACATCATGCTTGCTTCGGTATCTTGGTTTCAGGTATGAACCTGTTGTTTTACAGATGCTTGCTGTAGCGTACTTTATGAACCGGCATATTTAGCTTCATCGATCATCTTATGAAGTATACAATGTCCTTTAACTTGTTGGTTCGATTCAAATTGTTACTTTATCGCGATCTGGAACTTCTTGTTTGTGGACAATTTTCTGTTTGGTTTTCCCTTGAAAAACTTGAAGGCTAGATCCTTAATAATATCTTCATCAGAAGATGTTAAAGGATGAGGGAACTCAAGAAATTTGAAGATGTGCTTTTAGTTATTCTTGGCATTCTCCTAGTTTCTGCAGATTTTGGATTTTTTGTTGAATTTTCAGGAAATATAATATATCCTTTCTTCATTACTGCTTAGCCTTTTCAATTCTATGTCCTTGAATAGAGTACTGAAATTTGAGATTTGAGATACTATCCAATTTCAACTATAATAACTGTTCTTTCTCGTCAATGGCGAGTTATTATGATGTTTTTTTTTTTCTTAGGGTTCTTATTATTCGGAGCTACTTTGCATTAAAGTCGAGGGCAATGGAAACTATCTTCTTTTCGTTATTAATATTTTTAACCGTTCACTTGCAATGTAAAATGAAAGTACCATACAGCTCTTGTAAATAAGGGAGGGTCCTTTGTGACAAAGTAGAAAAAGGCATGAATATTTGTATTAGTTATTGCAAAAAATACTATTAGGGTCTCGAGAATCCAAAAGTTCAGCGCAAAAATAATTCTTTTTTTTTCTATTTTCTCTCTCTTCTATAATTTTGCTCTACAAAATTTTTTTAACTATTCGCTTTGAAGTTCACAGAAAGGTACATATAAATGATTTTGAAAATTATACACAATAAAACATTAATTTAGAGATTAGAAAACACTTTAAATGAACAAAGAAAATCGAATTCTGCATGAATTTTGTCTAAACTAGCGAAATTCTTGGACAATTTAAGGGTTCTTTTAGTTTAAAAAAAAAACAAAAAAATGAATTTTTTTGACCCTTGGAGAAATTCCTTAGAAGAATTTCTATCAGCTTGGAAAAACTCATTTTTTTTATTTTTTGTAAATAATTTGTGTACTCTCTCACGATCTTCGAAATGAATAATTTAATCTCTCTAACGTGAGAAGTAGTTTTTTGTACACAAAGAAAAACAAAGAGAATGGCAAATTTGACCGAAAAACGTCACAAGACTTCAATAAGACGGCAAATTTACCCCTTTTTTTTTTCCTCAAAAAATGGCAAATTTGCTATAAATATACATAAATTATTATATTTAGAAAGAATATATGCAAATTATTCATTAATTATTGAAGATGAATAATATCTTGAAGAAGATTAAGTCATAAGGGAAGATTAAGGAAGAGAAGAGTAATGAAAATAAAAAAAAAAATTATTATTACTGGATGTAGAGCCAAAAAACGTGAATTATGTAAGTTACTAATAACGTTGATTAAATGAAGTAAAGGCTCCGGTGTATAGAGAATACCTAACCTTTTAAGAAGTCGCTATAGAAACGAAGTAACCCGCCAACGCCCATGAAGCTCTGGCGGAAAGGGAAGGCCTGCCAGGCCGTATGCCCATGGGTGCAGGATTCTTCGAAAAAGCACGGGTTGACTCGGAGACCTGGGACCTTGGCTTAGCAACGAATGAAGGGAAGCTCGAAGAGCTTTCTCCGCCAGCGGCTTATGTAGTGGTCTCTGCTGCGCTTATGCCTTCAAACCCGAAAACAGTGTTTATTACGACAACAAGTTAAATAGCAGCTTTTTCTTCTCTTCCTCCCGCTCCCTTAGGGTCGAGCATCTCCTCAGAAATTGGAGAAAAAAAAGGAAGTAGAAAATAAGAAGGATTCATGCCAATATGCTTATCAGCTGTACAAATTAATTTGATCTTGGTGATAATATATGTCAAGAAAAAATCATTTTGATATTTTTTAATAATTTCATATTATTTACGTATGTTATTAGCGATAGCATCATTAGTATTAGTATGATAATTTTAGAAAAATAAACAACATTTTCATATCTTTTATTGGACGATACTCAATAATAATTCAAATGACGCATTTCATGCAAACGAATCACATCGATAACTATTTCATGAAGTGTTGAACCATATATTCTTTTTCCCTTCCTCACTATTTTCTCTTATGGTGAAAATCTATACATTGAGATTTTATTGTGATAAATATAATTAATTATTTAATTCACAGTTGTGGTCATAATCAAAATATATTTCGTTGGTTGGCCAGTATCACAATATTTCAATAATAAAACGTTCTAAAATATCTTTTTAAATATTGTTCTGCAAGAGCATATTTAAAACATGATAAAAGGCATGATATTTTATCTATCGCATCACAAGAACCTTAATTGTCCAGCAAGAACCTTCTTAAACAAATCAAACATGATTGGGTATACCACGTAACCCTTATTCTGTGTCATTGTTTTTGTCTTTCATCATTCTTCTAATTTATCTTTTTTATATAAAATATAAAGTATTCATAACACAAAGATCGTTTATTATAGTTTTTCAATTTTATTACACTTATTCTTTCTCATTATTTATTTCTTTAAAATTTTTAATATTTGCGTATGAAGTAATAATAACATTTTTTTTTTTTTTGAAACAGAGAGAGTATCAAATAAAAATTCAATCGAAATTCTTTGGTCCACTTCAAGAAAAAAAAAGGTTTAATAAACAAAGGAAGTCATGATTAGGTCAACACGATTGGGCGTTTAGCAACAAAATGGGAATTGAATGAACTTTAAAAAAATGGATGCATTCAAGACGATTCTTCCAACTAACAATATGTAGAAACTTTATACAACCATTAACTTCTAATTTCCCACCAATTTCTGCTACTTAAATCCTAAACCCCACATGATAAATCAATTCCTGGAGCCATCCCTCTTCCTCAAATCCATGAATCAATCCAACCAAGAGAAATTTTGAACCTATTCAATCAACCTCGATTGTGACACCCTTTTCATTTTCCATCAAGAAAATTGTTTTTCCTCAAAAAAGTTTTGATATTTTTTGTAATTTCTTGAATTTCAATCAATGGATCTAAACTCTTCTTCCCCAATTACTATCCCAATTTTTTCTACTCTCACTTCCCCTTTTGAGAGTTCACCCAAGAAAGAAAGTGATTCAACCCCTTCAACTAGAAAACCTCTTAGTTTGTGGCCTGGAATGTATCATTCGCCAGTAACTAATGCTCTTTGGGAAACTAGGTCTAAAATTTTTGAAAGACTTCTTGACCCTCCAATTGATGCACCCCCACAAAGTGAATTGCTCGCTAGAACTCCCTCAAAGAGCCGAATGACTATTCTTTATCATTTTTCTACTGATTATATACTCAGGGAACAGTATAGGGATGCATGGAATGAGGTCAGAATTGGGAAATTGCTTGAAGATCTTGATGCTCTTGCTGGTTCCATCTCAGTCAGGGTATGAACAGTTATACTATGATTTGGTATCTAAATTTTGGGTTCTTTCCATTCTATGTTTATGGGTTTAAATTACTGCTTCTGAGCAACTACTCTTGGAAACATAATTTCAGCGTTTTGAGTGAAGATATTTTCTAGAGCTTCTGTTATGGAAATGGAATGATTTTGTTTGCCACCCAGCCCAAAAAAATATGAACATAGTCTACTTGGGCTTCTCTGTCAGCTATTATTTGTTTTCTCCTCTTGGTGACATATGAACTGTGATTAGAAATAGCTTGTGAAATTTGATGATTGCTGCTATTGCAGAGTAATATTGTCTCACTAAAGAATAAAGTTCTGTTGATACTTAGTGCATATGAATAAATCTTCAGTTACATTTCAGGTGGTATGATTACTCATTGAGTAGCATCTGAGGGAGGGAGTGTTTGTCCTCAACATGTTTCTAGAAACTCGTCCTATCCGTTTGAATTTTGAGACTGAGTGAAATCATATCTCTAGTTATTATCCACCCCAATCATTTAAGCTTGTCTGAAAGCTGTAATTTTAATACGTCCACTCTTAATAATGCCTTTGTTCTTTTCCATGAATAAAAATGTTGCTTGCCATGAGGGACCCCTAGGTCCCTTCTTGTGGAGATGAAGGCCTCATTGGCATTAAGCTACAAAATGTGCATCCATCAACGTTTCTTGTTTACTTATGGTAGAGGTGTTTTATGAAGAAATGTTTATTATTTTCCAACAAAATTTTATTTTCTTGTGGATCAGCATTGTTCAGATGATGACAGTACCACTAGACCACTCTTGCTTGTGACTGCAGCTGTTGACAAAATGGTGCTGAAGAAGCCTATTAGTGTTGATCTTGATCTGAAAATTGTTGGTGCTGTTATTTGGGTTGGTCGCTCATCAATGGAGATTCAACTTGAAGTAATCCAGCCTGCAGACGGTATGATTTCAGTATAATTCCATTAGTAACATTAGCACTATGTCTTCCTTCAGGAATTGTAAAAAAGTTTTAAAGACTGGGAAAAGATGACAGAGGATGAACTAACTAAGAATTTTGTATAAACCGAATGACGCATCTCTTTTCAGAACAAAACCTTAAACTGCAGATTATATCTTCATTAATATGGTTATCCTGTTTGGGAACATTTGTTATTGCTTGCTGATCACTAGAACTAATAAATGATTCTCGTGTCAAAGGAGATTTGTTCCACATAACGGATTTATACCCGTAATCTAGGCATGCCACTGGCCAAGTCATTTGATCATCTTTCACCTGGCAGACAAATGGGCATTATTGACTTCCAGATTATCTGGTTATAAAATCTTAATTCCATGGAAGGCATCCACAAAGATTCCTTAACAAGAAGCTAATTCTGTCTCTACATGTCAAGCCATTTTCTTCAACCTTATATATCTTCTAGTGATTTTCACTCAGAATCAAACCTTTGAAGTCCTCTGATTGTATTTCTAGTTTTGGTTGTTATGTGTTTATCCCTGGATACCTGCCAGTGAATTAACTGTGGGTGTTACTCTCGGTTGGCTAGTTCTGGTGTTCATTCTCTTAGTGGGATAATGATTTCTAACAAGGGTGTATATCGAGGTTATAAAAGTTGAGATTTGAGCAATAGCAGGTGCCAATATTGATTCATGCTCAAAATCATTCTAGTTCCTCCAATATGGATCTGTTGTCCTTTTAATTTCTTTCCTCTGGCAATATCTGCATGACATGCCAAGTTAGGGGGATGGAGTAATAGAGAGGTATATTACTTTTCTTAAATACAGTTGATTGACATAATTTCTCTTTTATAGGGAGCACAGAAAATGCAGAATCAGTGGCTTTAACAGCCAATTTCATCTTTGTTGCCCGTGATTCTAAGACCGGGAAAGCTTCTCTGGTGAATCGACTTTCTCCAGAAACAGAGCAAGAAGAACTGCTCTTTGAAGCTGCAGAAGAAAGAAACAAGTTTAGGAAAAGGAAGAGGGTAGTAGACAGAAAGGAGATTGAGAATGGCGAAGTAAATAGACTTCAAGCATTATTGTCTGAAGGAAGAATCTTCTGTGACATGCCAGCTCTGGCAGACCGGGATAGCATTCTTCTTAGAGATACCCACCTTGAGAACTCTCTAATTTGCCAGCCACAGCAGAGAAACATTCATGGTCGGATCTTCGGAGGATTTCTAATGCATAGAGCATTTGAATTGGCGTTCTCAACTGCTTATGCTTTTGCTGGCATGATGCCATACTTTCTTGAAGTCGATCATGTTGATTTTCTGAGACCAGTAAGTATCTGTTACTCTCTTGTTGAAGTTGTCCATTAAGGTAGTGGCTAAAAACTAAATGCAGCGTAGGCCTTTAATGATTCTTGAGTTTAATGCACTCGTATCCAATTGAAGCATGTATCTTTATTGAATAGAGTTACTTTCAGCCAAATTGATCTTAACAATTGCCTATCTGCTATGCAGGTGGATGTTGGAGATTTCTTGCGTTTCAAATCTTGTGTGCTGTACACTGAGTGTCACAATGCCGATCAGCCTTTAATCAACATTGAAGTTGTTGCTCATGTTACAAGGCCTGAGCTGAGGTCTAGTGAGGTAAACTCCAAGAATAGCAAGCAAATAAGCTGGTCTATGTCCATTTCCTGGTGCCATATATTTTACCTGTGGTTTTCAGCATATATCAAGTGACAGCTTTCGATCTGCAAAACACTTTTGCATAACTTAAATTCTATAAACAGGTATCTCTATTTAACCGGAAGCCCTCAATGTAATTCGAGTCCTTGTTTTTGTGATGCAGGTCTCGAATAAATTTTATTTCACGTTCACAGTTCGTCCAGAAGCCAAGGCCAGAAACAACGGATTTAGGATCAGGAAGGTGGTTCCTGCTACAGAGGAAGAAGCGCGTAGAATCCTGGAGCGCATGGATGCTGATTCAATGCAGCAGGATAAGTAACACCCTTTTCTTTTCCAGAAAAACGTTGAGTTTCTGGGCTATAGATATGCAGTGAAGTGAATAAATAGTTTAGAATAAAACAATGAAGCTCTGAAGATATATAGTCATATTGTATCTATGCAGTCTTTAGCTTTTAGCATTGAAATCGAAAATTTCATAAAAAGGCTGCCATGGATGCATCTCAGAGAACAAGATCGCCCATAATGTTAACATCTTATTTGAAGGGTTTTTTGGGTTATAAGGCAAGAATGGTAGAATCGGATAGCAACCCAAGTAAGGAATCACTTAGCTCTTATAGAATGTTCTGCCAGTCAAAATTCACCAGAACTAAATTCAACTTGGTCCCCATGTCCCATCAAGATTCCAAGAGTACCTGTGCTTCTTTTATATGCAGCGTTTTCGTTTAACTGGATTTATTCTTTAGCTTCTTATATAGAAGTATGAACTTGTTCTATTTGGGTCTAATCATCCTCTCATATAGAAATATGAGAAGTAGATTTCTCTAGACAAAACTTTTCTCGAGTAGAAGTTTAACTTTACAAATAATTGAGTATAACTCTCCATTAAGTTTTTTTCGAACAAATGATCTAAATTTAAACCTTTTTCAAACAAGATCTTTTCAAATTTTACGGACAAAATTTAAACCAAGTAAAATTTAACGTTATTATTATTTGTTTGGTTGGGGGGTTGGGGGGGAAGATTCATAATTTGTTTAACAAGAGGAACGTGATGAAGGTGAGCGTTGCATGTGCATGAACGTGAATGACCAAATATGAATACTGACACTCTCTATACAATAAACAATAGAAGAAGAAGAAGTGAAGATCTGTTAGAACAGTACAGAAGAATATTGGCTTATTGGTACCAAACCTCGACACGGATCAGTTTGAGCATGATATAACTTAAAAGGTGTCTTCTATGTGTCGCTAAAGAAAAATATAGATCGAAACTGAATTTGAATTAGTTAAAATCGTATAATCCTGAACGATAGACAAGTAAAAGAAAAGGAATATGGAAGTAAATCATTATAGAAATGGATGATTGCAAGTTGGAACTGTTTATTTATACTACTTTTTAAGGCTAATAAAAGCTTATAAAGAGTACATAAACTTATTTTTGGATGGAAAAACTCCACTATATATTTTTATATATATACTGGACATAATAAATTACCAAAATCGTTTTACATAACCTAATATAAATACAAAAAATAGAAAAAAAAAAGAAAAAAGAATTACATTACATGTACCTAAAATGACAGGGTAACCCCATCATCCTAACTAAATTCTTCTATCTGTATATATAGATTACATTGCTTTTTGTCAAAGGTCTCCTCATCCTCTCTAAGGGGAAGAAGAACTCTCTTCATCTGAAGAACTGAATGGCTTCCTTCCGGGCAACCCACCGGAAACTGGCTGTAACATAGGATTCACTGGAACTGGAAATTTGTGAGCAGAACTTACCATTGTTCTTTCGTTTATCATTCCAACTTCCTTGCAAACGCGATCAAGGATTGTCAAGAAATCTCTCACAACCATGAATATCCGGAAAGGATGAGCTTCTTCTTTAGCTGAGTTTCCGTGGAAGTATTCTGTTATCTCTTTTACCAGAGTCAGCGCAACGCTTTCTTGAGCTTGAATTCTTATGATTTCCTCCTCTGCCATTTTCATGAACTTATTCATTGACTCTGAAAATTTCTGGATGCTGTTGTTGTCTTGCGTTTGAATTGCTTCAATCAATCGCACAACTTCAGCAATGTCTCCGATTCCTTTAGAGAGCTTCATGACATCACTATTGAGCACTTCTGAATCCATGGCTGCAGATTTCTTGACATTTGTAAGTTCTGAACTGAGGCCAGAAACTACCTGGAGGCCAAGCTTTCGGCACTTGACATCATCATTGATAGCAGAGTTCTGATTTTGGTTAGCAATGGCCAGACGAGCACCTTCACTTCTTATTATCTCCTGAACAACAAAATGCAAAAGAGTTGTTTTTCCATCGGCTCCCTTGACATCTACAAGCTTGAGTAGTGTATCAAGCTTGAAGGCATGTGCATCCCCACGGTTAGTTCCAACATTCATGCGGTTTCCAGTCTTCAGCACAGCTTCTAATAACTTCAAGAACATCCTACTATTCCTCAATTCATCACAGGCTGCCTGTAAATTTAACAAGTACATGAGTATGACCAATTTAACAAAAAGTAAGAGCTCAGAGAGAAGGGATGTTAAGCTCCAAATTTGCTTAGCATGAGTCCTATAAGAGAACAAAAATATCACTTCCGTGATAGTAATAATCCTTTATATGCAGGTAATTTTACATAAAACCAATGTCCTCAACCCTTAAATTGAGTGACAAGACTATAAACAACAGTCAGTGACAAAGCTAAACCAACTTATTTTTATGGTGAAATCCATGGTATCATCTGTGTATCAATTTAGCATATATTTTTACTGGAACAAATTTGATAAATAAGCAGTACAGTAGAAAACATTTGACACGAGATTTTGAATTAGCTGTTTCTTATGTCCAGGTATCATTGTGCTAGTAAGAATCTACTGCAAACTAAATTCTATAAGCATTAAGAACCAGAAGATTTA
Source organism: Catharanthus roseus (assembly GCA_028651295.1). Classification (NCBI taxonomy): domain Eukaryota; kingdom Viridiplantae; phylum Streptophyta; class Magnoliopsida; order Gentianales; family Apocynaceae; genus Catharanthus; species Catharanthus roseus. The sequence continues at coordinate 7,629,315 of JAPQWS010000087.1, forward strand.
GAAAATTCTCTAACAGTAGAGACAGACTACATAATCCAGAGGATCGATTACAAAGTTTTGTTTTCCAGAAAATATAAGGAAAATTTTGATATGTGAATTGAAGTAGCTTTCAAACTCTTCCATATCATATTCTATTCGACTGCAAGAGTGGTGTTGTCTTATCTTATGATATGCATTAATCTTCATAACATCAAGATAGTCAGGTTATTCATCTTGTGTAATCACGCTAAAATGCTATGTTAATTCAACCAAATAAGCAACTAATGATGTAAAAGATTACCTCTAAAGTCTCAAATGACTTTTTGAGATACTCAACCTCAGAATCAAAGTTGGATACATAGAGCATTGCTTCTACTCTTTTAAATGCAAAAGGTATATCGAGCACTGCCTTCAAAAACTTTTCAGGTGTTCCAAGCTTGACCGGAGAATCATCTTTGTACTCTTTCAGCTTGCGCTCTTCTTCTTTAGTTGGAGCCATCTTCAACAAACTCTCAAGAAGCTCTGTGCCAAGATTATCTGCATTGCCTGTAAGACATATGCAAGCATTGTTAATTCTGGCTAATATAGTCTTTGGCACAAAACAAACTAATAGGGTTACAAAAACTAAAACTAGATACAGAGTATCCGACCACAAGATACATCCTTTTTGTTCTTTGTGAAAAAAATTTCCCATTTCTTCATCATCTCTATCGAAAATAGACTCTTAAAGATTTATATATTGGCAAGAATCTTACACACTTCACAGTGCAGGAGGAAAGTGAGCTGTGAAGAAAGAAAATACATGCAGAGTCATATATGAGAAGTCGTGACAACTGATGAAATGTTAATTTCACAAATCAGAGACTTCCTTATTCCTGTAGTGGAAGATAACTAGAGGGTTTTAAACAGAGTATTTCTGCGCCTATACCAACACAATCTGGTCTGAAGAAAAATCATCGAACAGGAAGGAGATTGTAGACAAGGTAATTAAGTCTCCAAGTAATGAATATGAATGTAGTGCAAGTAACAAAAGAAAACATGACCAGCAAAAAGGTATATTGGCAAAGAAAGATTAAAAAATGATTCTGAGAGGTACGTTATACTGAGAAATTCATAGAGCTATGTCATCAGTTGGAGTGTATAGCAAAGACCTCATCGAATCACATCATGGTCATTTTTTCCGGAACAGTCAATTACTGAAATAATAGGTTCGTTACTCAGAGGTCCATATACACATACACTAGGCATTTCAAATAGTCTAACAATAAAAAAGGTGCTTCAGTAGCTAACTGCTCAAAAACATACCTTCTATAAGAGCTTCACAAACTTCATCAATGGTTACATTAAGGGCCCTTAGCAAGATGGCAATGTTCTGCGACTTCTTGGGATCAAGTACCCTATTTTCTTGGTTAGGTGAAGGAAGTACTGCTCGTCGAGTAGCTTCCTTAGGAGTTGGGTTTGGAGTATTCACAACAAATAGTGTCTCAATCATCTCCTCATTCAATCTGCAAAAAAAGCCCCAAGCAAATTATTCACCTAATAAATGGATAAACATACTGTTCACTAAATCTATAGAAATATGAGGGGTTGATTATTATCATACTTAAAGGAACTTGACTTGAGTTGATCCCACACCATTTCGCGATCCGAACTGGCTCTTACTTTGTCCCAGTGCAATGGCTTCAATTTAGGTTTTGGGGTCTCTTCATTCTTATCACCACTGTCATTAGAATGCTCTTCTGCCTCAACCGACTCCTCCTTCTCAAGGGGTTCCAAGTGAGAAGGCAATTGAATTGGTGAAATCAGCGTGGGACTCTCCACTGATATGGGTTTCAAAGGTGTGATCAACACTGGTGGCTCGGATGCAATCTTCCTAGCTAGTGGAGTCGGAGTTCGAGGACTTTCCCACTGTTTACTTGGCAAAGGGGGAGGGGGAGGGGGAGGTGGAGGAGGCGGTGGAACAGAAATGCGCTGTGCAGCTGGTTTGGGATCAGAATCTGAAGGAGGCTGAGGAACAGGCATGTACTGCTTACCAGGACTGCTTATATGAACTGGAGAGTACAAATTGTGATCAGAGAAGTTGGAACTTCTCGGACTTGAGCCCTTACTTCCATTGTACAGCGTGTCTGGTAATATCGAGTTAAGCATTGGTGGTGATGGAAACGAAACAGGCATATTTTGCTGAGCAGGACCGCTCATTTGAACTGGAGAGTCCAAAATGTGATCGGAGAAGTTGGAAATTCTCTGACTTGACTCCCTACTTCTGCTGTACACTCTTTCCGGTGATGTTGAACTAGGTGGTGACGGAGACCCTGATGGGGAGAGCGACGGTGATCGAGATTCTTTCTGTCCAGCAAATGGGTCCCGGAAAAAAGCAGCTGGAGGAGGAGGTGGCGGGGCCCGCGGTGGAGCGGTCTGGACAGCAACCAGTTCTGGAGACTTTGGTCTCGAGCATTTGGGGCTCAAACTGGCTGGTGGCGAAATGCTGAGCGACACAGACCTTACCGGTGAGCCCGAAGCAGAACTCGAGGAGGAATAAGAGGAAGAAGATGAGCACAACCCAACAAAATTCTCCGCTTGTACTGCTGCAAAAGCCCTTCTAGATGCCGATCCAGCGCCGATCGAGCTCTCCCTCCCCCCTAAAGACCCTCTAGGAGAGTAAAACTCTTCATCTTCCTCAGTACCCATTTCCGAGCTTCCATGATTTCGCCTCTGGTTGTAGTTCTGCCCACCTAACGGAGGCAAAGGCCGAAGCTCCGGCGAGTCCAGCTTTCTAGAATTCGCAGCACTACTATTAGCACCGCTACTACGAGCATTTTGTTGCAAATTATTGTGGGCGGCATTATCAATGCCGCCATGGGAATTAACTAAAGTACCCAAGTACAGAAACTCTGAACTCGTTTGCGACGGCCTTTGAAGCTTAGGTACATTCCCATTCCCATTACCGGAAGAACGATTAACATTACCATAGTTAAAACGCGAACTATTATCGGATCCCTGGGTTTTAGTATCACTAGAATTAGTACCTCGTCGTCTCCTTCGTTTCCGAATGTGTAAACAAACCACAATCGAAACAACTACAGCAGCAGCAACGACGGCAGCAATTGCAGCAGCGATGAGCTTTGAGGAAGCGTTTTTGGATTTGGAAGTTCTCGGTAGAGTAAGAGACGAAATATTAGCAGGGAAAGAAGCAAAAGAAGCAGGAGAAGGAGGCGGAGGAGGGGAAGGTATTGTAGGGAAGAATGGGGTATTATCGGGAGGAGGGCTATTACCCGAAAAAGGATACTTAGGAGTAGCGGGAGCAGGAGGAGAGGGATTTGGTGGTTGAGAGGGAGGAACAGAGTCAAGAGGAACAAAGGGTTGGTGAAGAACTCGGCGGTGGTTGTCGGTGGCGGCAATGGCGGAGAAGCAGCAGCAACAGAAGAAAAAGAAGAAGAAGAAAGCGGGCATTTTTGAGGGGTTGCCGATGAGATGAGCAGAGCAGGAAGGAGGGAGAGAGTAAATGTAGGTGGGTGGTTTGGCCGTGGTTGGGACTGGGAGAGAGACTGGAAGTGTTTTTCTTTTCTTTCTCCCTTTTCCTTTTTCACATTTGCAGAGAAAGGAAAGAAAGGGGAAAGGGAAGGAAAGAGTGATAATGTGTGTGTGTGTGTGAGAGAGAGAGAGAGAGAGAGAGAGAGAGAGAGAGATCTACATTTGCATGGTGACGTTGAGGAAAGAGGAGAGAGAAGGGGGGTGTGGGGTGGGGGGGTGGGGGGGGTTGGGTAATTAGAGTCGTAATGAGTAGAAATGGATGAATGAATGATGATGAAATGAATTTATCCAAAAAAAGATAATTAGGGGAGCGTGATGAAAAATATTAATTCTTATATTTTTTTTATTTGTTATATTGTAATTTTAAATTAATATTTAATAAATTTTTATATTATATTTTTTATTAATAATAATTTTTAATTTTTCTTTATTTTTTTAATATAAAATACAATTTTCGTAATGATATATTTATTGAGTATGGATGTTTAAAAAAAAAATTTATAAAGGAAACTAACTTTATATTGTGAAACGAAATGTAATAAAAATTTAAAATGTATTCTAATTTATCTGAAAGACATAGAAATTTTTATATACGAGAGTTGCATTTAGTGAATCCACAAACTCTATTTTATTATATTATTTCAAATGTTACGAGACGTATAAATATGTTCTTTTGAATCGTCACAAAATGTTGCTATTTTTTTAACGATATCACTCAACTTGTTTTTTAAGATGTTCTCCACAATGTGTTATGTGTTCTTAAAAAAATGCATAGGAGTAGTATTCCATATAGGTGTTTCTTTTAAAACATACTATTACGATGGTGAAAAAGAATTTTGTTTTAAGCAAATTTTTCTACACACTATTTAAAATATAACAAAAAAAAAGTAGAAAAAATATTAACTTATCAAGTAAAAAATTTTAAATTTGAATCATTCTATAAATAATTTTATATCAAAATTTTAGTGTTGTACTGATTTTGTACATAGTAAATTTTTTTAAAATTAGTTGAAAAATATATTAAAAGAAAGAGAAAAAGAAATGTGGATGTTGTATTGAGAGTGATGATATGATAAATTGATGTTTGGTTTGGAATTGGGGCCTAATGATTCCAGCTAAGCTTCTGCTGTTTCTCCCCACCTCACACTCAAAACTACTGTTACTTACTAGTCAGCCCTATGCAATACTCAGAAGTCGCGTCTTAAAATGGCTCGACTTCTCCACTTATATTTTTTATTGGATATTAGGACTAATTCTGTAACTCTAAAACTAACTGAGCTATGTCCGTCCGTGCGATAACAAAAGAAAAAAATTAATATTACGTATCATTATTTCTGTTTAGAGGTCTTATGTTTTACGATATCTTAATATGATTATCAAAAAAATAAATACAATACTTACCGACATCTAAATTTCTCGAATATGATTACAAGGACAAAGTTTTTATATTTAATTCTAAATTACCCTCGAATTTAGGGGTTAGTATCCTTTTATATTAAGGGAATTAACAAGTACCAGGACAAATTTTTTTGAGTTAATTCCTTCTAAAATACCCTGAATTCAAGGGTTACTATTATTTTAGTCTATAAAATAAAAATAATAATATTTAATTTAAAGTTAAAAGACAAACTAATTTCAAGGAATTAAGGATATTATCTCCGTCTTTGAATCAAAGAATATAAATTCTTTTTTATTTTGAATACGGGTTAAGAATTAAGAAAATAATATAAATTTTTATGTAAAATATCTATTTTATCATAAATAAATAAAGTGAGAGAAAGTGAAGAAGGGATATAATAAATTAATTAAAGAGTGTAAGAGTGGCTACTTATGCTTTAGGGTCGGTAGAGTCAGATTTTTTTTAGGCGAAGTACAAGCTGTAGATGATCTTTGTTAAAAAAAATAAATGAATTAAAGAGGTAAGAGCATAAAATAGCTAATAATATTGAAATTTATAAAATAATTTATAATTTTAACTATTCAATTTATCGTTTTAATAGATCATGTTTAATAATAATCATTTTATAACAAATATCATTCTATTTTTTTCTATTTATGTTTAGTTCACGATTGACTAATGAATATACCAAGCAACCAAAAAAAAAAAAAAAATAGAAAGATGATAAAGTCTAAAATTCAAGATAAACAATTGAATATAAATCATGTAAATAATGTTGTGATAGCTATAATAAAATTACTAGAAAAAAAAATAGTAGTAAAAGGAAATAAGTTAATAGGAGAAAATGTTAAAATTTGCAACAATATACTCATTTTTTTGCTATATAGAAAAAATATATATAACATAACCATGAAATTCAGGAGAAAAATGCGTGCAAATCAAGATATTTTAAAAGTTTTATTAAATACGGTAATAAACTACTAGAATTGAATCAAATTTCTAAATACAAATTTAATTTTATATATTCTTGTTAAAATAAAAAAAATGTGACACTCCTAATTACATTAATTATGATTGTTTTATCAAAAAATTAAGAAGTCACTAGTTTTTTTTTTATCAATTATTTATTTTCTCAATTACATATCACATTTCTTATCTTTTCAATCTAAAAATACTAATAAATTAAACATATTATTATGTAACAAATGGGACATACTATTATATATAAGTTATGTTATATCTTTCAATTTTTTCTCCTGTTGTATAATCGAGGCATAGAATATGGTTCGATTACCATAAGTTTTAATTTGCTGCCCTATAATTGATAAATTTATTTTAATCTCAACTTTCTTAAATTGTTCTCGTTATTTAGATGTATCCTAATAGATTAATTATGATACTTTGAAATCTCGAGTTTGATAAAAAAAAAAGAGTAAGTAACGAGAAGATAAAAACATTTCTGTGGGAAAACAGAAATATATATAATTAGAGGGGTCAATTTGCAAAATTAGACTTATAGTAAAAATTTACCGACAGTTGCGGCCGGGTATTTGGGTCAACGAAAGCGGTCGGTTCCAGTTTTGCCCCTCATCATACAGACCGTGTTTGGGATGGGTGGGTTGTCTCTCCCCTGCCAGTGACATGGGAAAGTCACTGCTATAGCTGATTGGCCCGTCGTCCAATAGGAAATTTGAAGTTGAAGTACGTGCCGCTCAGATTCTTGGCCTTGGCCCTTGGGTGCCAAAGATTTTTCCTCAACCTCGTCCAATGAGAAAAGAGTTTTTCATTTATCGATACTAAAAAGACGAAATATCTCGCTCATATGTTTCTACCAACTGTATGATGTTCAAGTGAAAGATATAAGTGATGGTTACTCAATGATCCTGCAGGCTAAAAATCAGGAACTAATAAGCATAAAGAATCACCTCCTACATTACAGACATTGAAATTCTCGTACTGTTATTATCAGAATTTGAACATTGGTCATTGGTACAACTCTGAAGTCTCAAAACCAACTGAGCTACGTTTATGCGAGTAAAAGTTGTTCATTTCTTTTAGCTATTGTTCGAGATTTATCGACTAATCCAAAAAATATAGCAATTCGAAATTGAGAGATTTGTGAGGCATAAAGTTATAATTATAACACAAGATTAAAAATTGTATGAAATCAGATTTAATGTGACTCGAATTCAAAACTTCTAACTTAATAAGTCAAACGAAGTGTTTACAAAAATAATGTATGGCCATCAAATTGACTATCGTGATCAAAAGAATTTTCCATTTTCCTCTATGTAAAAGTCTTTTTCTTCCTATCTTATTTTTATTTAAATAGAGTTTAATTTTAATGTCTTTTATTAAATTATTTATAGAAATGGTATAACTTTCAAAACTAGAATTTTATATTGAGACCGAGAATAAAATTATATTCAAATACTTTTAATACAGTAAAAATATTTCGATTGCTAGTACTATTTTCTCTTTTTTTTTTTCTAATATACTTTTTAAATGATACATTTGAGTGAAATAACATGAGTTTCTTAATACTTAAATTTTTGATTTCATGAGTTTTCTACAAAATAATAATTTGTATGCCGAGACTGTCACATGACTATTCATAGGAAGAAAGGATCTTTAATAAGTTAGTACTCTTACTTAATTATCACTTATTAGATATTTACACTGAATTTGTGGAAAGCCGTATGAGAGGAAACTTTCACGTAAGCCGGTCACCGACAGCTTAAGCTCAATTCACTGGGGAGTGTCATACGCCTTTCCAACAAGGGTGAATCTGAATCCTTATTCGTATATTTCCACACAGATTTGAATAATGGTTAGAGAACGGCTCCTAAAAAATCCTGAAAGGGTTACCGTCCGATGCTATTGACAGGTAAGAAAAAGAAATCATTTTGTCTACAAACATTATATCCGTATTATAAAAATAATTTCAGTGTTCAAATAGTTTTGTTTTCCATTATATTCCTAATTACCTTTTCTTTCTTTCTAATGTGATTAAATAGTACATTTGTTTTCAATTTCCTAAAAATAACTTTTTTGTTATTTTTTCAAAGAGACAAAAATTGAAATGAAAAGTTTTATTTCTTTAATAATTTTAAGGGAAAAAAAAAACATAAAAATGTAGAGGTCATATATGGGAAACATTCTATTTTCTTTATTTGAAAAGGGAACAACACCATTGTTGCTTTACAAGCCTATCTTTTTCTTTTTTTTTTCAATATTCCAAAATGACAAGATAAGGAAGGACCATTTATTGCAAAAAATATTTTGGCTCTTCAAGAAGTGAGGACCATCATATTTACCTCTTTGAGTTACTTTAAGAAAATTTTACACGTTACAAAAAAAAAAAAAAAGATGTTTGATATTTTTTAATTTCTTTTTAACTAATAATAAATACTTTATGAAGTAATTATCTTGATTATTTTAAATCGAATAAAATTAACCACCAAATGTTTTTCATATTAATGTTCTTAGTACTTTACTGTTGAGTGTATTTTTTAATTTTTCCCAGTTGATAATGAAAGATCCCGTTTCGGACAAAAAAATAAATATATTTTTACTTCACACGTAAATTTTATTTTTTTTTTAAAGACATGTAAATTTGAATTTAGTAGATATGATGAAAGATTTTTTTTTTTTTTTGAGGTTTTCTTTTAAGGAAAAAAAAAAGAAAAAAAAATGCCACAACTAAAACGGCAGTCTCATTCAAATTCTCCATTAAAATCTTTGTTACATCATTCCCGTCTTTTTCAACCATGATACTACTACTTTACTCAAACTTTTTGCATTTTATAAATTCAAACTTTCACTTTTTTTATTAATCATGCATAATTAATTAACTATAGATGTAATCCACTAGCTAATTGAATATCAAGATAATATAAAATTATCATTCAAAAGGAACTAGAAACATATATATATACAAAAAAATTCAAATTCAAATTAATTATAATATTATTTTATTGTTGGACTTATGTATATATATTTTCTTTTTATCACTATAAATATCAAATTTTCCCATTCATAATAGAATTCGATAATTTAACTCACATAAATTATATTTGTTCTTGTGTATAAGGGTATTTTTTAATCCATTTTTACTAACATAATACTTGAAATAAATATAATTTACGTAAGTTAATTTATTTAATACTTTTAATAACTTAAAAGTACCATAGTTAGAAAAAGATAACATACAAATTTTATGAACAATATAAGAAAAGTTAAATTAGTTTATGAATATCTATAACTAATTAGCTTTAAATTTAAATATCGGGTTTTGCTAGCATAAACTTACTTGAGACATATTAATATAGATTAAGTTTTTAAATTAAAAATTTTCAATTTTTTTTAGTATTCAACAATTCTATATTGAGTTTTATATTCTATAATATTAATATTTATTAGAGTTAAATTATTATATTTAATATATTTTATCTATATTAATTAATTAAAGTGTTTCTTGTATCACATAATTTTTGTTTCTTCACAAGAAAGATATTTCATTGGACAATAATTGCATGTATAGTTGTGTGTGAAACTTTTTCAATCTCCCTAAGATAATTTGTTTTATTATTGTTTAAATAATTGTTTTATGGCCTTCAAAAATTAAGTATTTCGAAACTATTCTTCACCCAACTCATCTTTGAATATTGTTTCTTTGTCCTATCCAAATGAGGTAAATTAAACAAGAAAAAAAAGGTTGTAATAATAGAGGTAAAGTGTGAAATAAAATAATTCCATTTCCATATATATAAAAAAGAAGAACAAGGACCCATGCCCTAAAAAAAAAAAAAAAAAAACAAAGCGAGAGCCAATGCCTCACCAGCCATTCTTTTTCGAAACTTCTAATTTGACCCCAAAGAAAAAAAAAATTATCAAATACATTTTCTTTTATGAATAAATACAATTATTTTTTATGTATATATTTTTTTATTCATTAAAAAAATCTAAAATAATGCATGTGACATGTATATTTTTGTGATGCCATTGCCAGTGTTAGGTACATATTATGCCATGAATCCAATAATAATGGTGTGAAGCAGCTGGATGCTCAGTCACACTTGAATTATGGTATTTTTTATATTAATAAATACTTTTTTATTAGAAAAAAAATGAGTTGAGTGGTTTAGAATACTGTGTGTTTTTAAATAGAATTTCATATTTTCCAGAGGTGTATGGTTTGATGACACGACATCTCTCAATTAGATATCTTTATCTAGTATGTCAATGTGAGAAATATTAAGTAATGTTGAGAATGAAAATCTCACAACGACTAATTAAAACAAAAATTAATAAATATTATTGATATTATTAAGGAAAAATAAAAAAGAGTATAGTATGAAGACAATATGGAGCACCGACAGCAGGAGATTAATTAAGAAACGACATTGAATTCATGGACAAATATTAAGGATCTCTTTAGTACATGTACTATATATATACTTGTTCTCATTTTGCCTGTTTCTCACTCGGGGACTTGTGGCCATTGATTTCTCTTTTTCTATGCTAGATCTCTCCATTCTAGATAGTTGCTATCTCGAGTTAAAAATATAAGGTGATTTTAATTTTAGATATAAAGATTAAGAATTTTAAAAATTATATAATTTTTTAATTATAATATCTCGTCTGTCATTTATAAATGAAGAAAGAGATAGATAGTATGAGTGAAATAGATTAATGCAAAGATGTGTAAATATGAAAAAGAATTCAATAAATGCTTATTGAAAATCACAAAATTCCTTATATTTTTTATTATCCTCGATAAGGTTAAAACTCTTTATATATCTGACCGAAAGTAGTAACGATTTTAGATTAAAATTATTAGTACTTTTTTTTTGTATTTTAGATATCCGAAAGGGATCGGAGGGTGCAAGACTCTAAAAAAGCAATACAAAGTTATGCATGTGGTATTAAATTGTTTCATGGATAACTCAAATTTAAGACTTCTTACTTAACATGTTACGTGAAGGTACATAAATAAGGGGTTATTTGACCACCACACACCTATGGTCAATTAATTTTTTTTTTTTTGTTTTCTTGCAATACTTTTTATTTGAAATTTCTTTCCACAGTTTCTTTGCAAAAAATAGAATTAGATTTTATTAAAAACGAGACAATAAAAATGAAAAAATCACATTGAATTATGATCTAACTGTGTAAAAAATTATTTATTTATTTCTTTTACAATTATGTTTCTTTTAGAGACTATCAATTTTGTTTTGAATGCGTGGGTATTTATCTTTCAAATGCAAAATTAATCAATATTACTCCATTTCATAATATAAGTTTAAGTTATTTTTTATGTACATTAAGAAAATATAAAATTAATGTGGCTTTTATAATAAAATACCTATAATACGCCTCTATTGATTTTAGTAAACTCATCTTTCAATACTTTATCTTCTCTCTTTTCTCCATATTTCAAGGTTTTATCAAATGTGAATGAGTTTAAGTGTTGAAAATTATTAAGTAGGGATGCATTAATTGAACAGGATATTATTAAAAAAAAAATCTATAAAGAAAATTTTACCTTATAATAGGAAATTATGAATATTACAATTTAACTTTATATTATGAAACGGAAGTATTATATGATTTGCTACAAAAAAAATTAAGAATTCTTCACTTTAATACTAGTAAAAGTGTAGAATGAAAAAATTTTAAAAACTTATAATTATAAAAAATAGTATATTTTTTTGGTTCTAAAATTGATTGTCTATTTTTTTCTATATCGATTTTATATAAATGAGTGAACATTTTTTAAATGAAACATAATAATATTGAAAAGTAAAACCAATAAATTCATTAAAGTAAAATGCATGATTTTCTCTTTTTGTTTTATAGGAAGAAAAAAACATGATTAAAAAATCCAAATAATTGAAGACGAAGATTGTCAAAATGGAGTAATAATTAATATATGTGATCTACTATGTACTCTTATATTCTCTCTCACCTTTGGATTAAATTATTGCTTAGTGGATCAATGGCTGATATTATATTGTACTTTTATTCTTTTTTTAATTTATAAAAAATTAATGAAAAAAAACAACACTTTCTTTTTAAATTTTTTTTAAACACTTGCTGAATATCGAAGCACTTTAATATATACTTAAAAAATCAATACGAATACTGGTATTTTTACAAAGTTTTAATATCTCATCGAGAAAAATATTAAATTGGATCTGATTTTTCTTGACTTACAATACATTGATATATATATATATATATATTTAAGGTGAAATATAATAATTTCAAAATTGATTAACATGTGAAACTTTATTTATTAAAACGAGGCAAAAGACGAAGAGAGAATTATATTTTTTATACATTAAAAAAAGAAATATGATTTGTTATTGTCAAAAATATCTTTTAGCAACTATATATTTTATCCATTTCAATTTTTATGGTACATATGATCATAATTCATAATTGTTTAAAAAGTTATTAGATTGTCATAATTAGACTATTAATAGTCTAAATCTCCCTAATTACACTTAAAATATGAGTTTATTTAGATATGTTTAAAATTATTTAGATTGTATTGTCTAAATAATAAATAGAGAACATATATGAAAATAATTTATTTAATATTTTTTTTATTTTTTAAAGTAAGAAATATCTTAAAATGAGAAAAAGTATGTTTAAAATGATAAATAATCCATTAATTTGGGATGAGTTGTTAATATTGTACAAGTTCGACCCTTCTACATAACGTCACGTTAAAAAAAAAAATTTAGAACAGACCCTAGCTTTTAAATAAAAGTAAAACTCTATAAACGTTTCGTAGATCGAGTCCGAATTAGTCAAGATTTGTACTCCTAAATATCGGACGCCTATGAAAAGTAATATTATCTCTATTTTTATTATAAAGTAATTTTATATTTGCACATATTAAGAAAATTTGAAATCGATATATTCTTCTAAAGTAAAATATATCTGATACTCTTATATTGAATTTTAATAAACTTCATGTTTAAAATTTTATCAAATGTGAATTTAGATTTTGAGAATTACTTCTTTCGGTCATAAATATAAGGAGTTTTGGATTTATACATAAGAATTAAAGGCATTGAAAACAATGCAAGTTTTGAAACAAAATATCCTCTACAATCTTAATAAATAAGGAGAGAGAGAAAGATAGATAAGAAGATATGGAATAAATAATAAATAGATGGGTAAAAAAAGAAAAAATGTAACAAATATTCATTAAAATGTAAAAATACTTATATTCTCAACCATTCTTAAATACTCTAAAAATTCTTATTTTTTACTGCAAAAGTACTAAGTAGTGGTGTATTAATTAAATAAAGGTATTCTTAAAAAAACATATAAAGAGAAATTGTATTATAATATGAAACGAGACGAAAGTAATAAAAATAAATTGAAATAAACAAATATTCCTATCATCTCCAGTTAATAATATAACAAAATATAAGGGATTTTATAATTTTTAATAAATATTTATTGAACTTTTTCTATTTTTATTTTCAGTATCTATTTCTGTTAGAATTTTTTGGTTTGGGGCCTTGGACATCTGCGCGCGTGGTGGGCTTGAGCCTAACTCACCTCAAAAGGTTCTTCAAAAGGGGAGGACTGTCCAAATTTTTATAAAGAGTAATTATTTTCTTTAATTAGTCGATGTGGGATTCTCAACAATTTCTTTCTCATTTATAAAAGTAAAACGATACTATAATTTAAAAATTATATTATTTTCTTTATCTCTTACATATTATTATGCTTAATTTTATGGATGTGCGGGAGAAGTGATAATATAAAGGCATAATGTGGCCGACAACATTAATCAAATGAAAATTTAGTGGACAAAAAAATAACGTTAGTAGTAGTATATAGAGTGTATCGAGGAGGCATTATCAAGGGAATGCAGCAATCTTATTCTAATAATGGGTGTAGTAGTAATAGTAAAATGATTATCATCTTCGTCATCATCTAAGTTTCATTAATTTACTCCAATTATTATTTAAGAGCCTCTGACACTGTTATATAAATGTAATTTAATATCGTATATCAGTTTACAGACTACTTGACAGTATTAACATATAAAATAGAACTTTTTATTTTTATTCTCGTTCAATTAATCAGTTCTTGTACCTTCTGATTCTTGAATTAATTAATAATTTTTGAATATAGTGATTATTAAAAATTTTCCTCAACTCTTTCGCATGAATGAATTGATAAAAAATAGATTGTGGATGAAAATATACATTAATCATATAGAATCAAGATCAAGATCATCATTATTAATGAATTTAAAATTTTCTGAATAAACGCTATTGATTAACTAACTGGAATAAGCATGGCTTCCTTCGCCAGCTAAACCATTGATTGCCATGCGCGATATATATATATATATATACTGCTTCCTCCATTTTCTTTAATTTCTTTTCATTTTTTGGACGAACAAAAAGAAATCAGAAAATGACAACGATGGATAGTTTGCTCGTAAGTATTTGTCGATTATATACTTTCACTTCACTTGTTAAGTGAGAAGTTTTAAATTTGAATAATATTAAAACTAATTTTATATCACATTTTCAGTCTTGTACTGAAATTATTTTCACAAAATAATGGCCAAAAAGCGGAGTTGGAATCAAATACCATCCCATTTTCACAAACCCTTCACTTAGATTCTTCCACTTTGACATACCAAATAAAAAGTCATGAACTCAAATCACATTTAATGCCACATGCCACCCTTATACGGCTATTTGAATGTCTTTAACCATCTTCCCGAATTAGTTACCATCCCATTTATTCGTCAATTTTATATCCAATTCATGAATCCGACTGACTGACTTAATACGATTCAAAAAATCCATATATCTTACCTACGTGAAAGAATTTTCAATTGTTTTTCCTGACCAAAAAGAATAAATCTGTCATGTCTAGCACCCGAGAGGGCAACTCATAAACCTGATAACACTTAATAACATCCTCCCTATGAACAAAACATATATCACAAGGTGTCGTAAATACCTAAGTCCATGATCTTATATCTTCCAAACATATCAAACTTATCCCACATAAAACTAAAACAGAGCTATCTCAAGATCCCGGTATGAAATTTTCGCATTGAGTTTCAAAGTGAAACAAACCGGCAGAGCTTCGCCCGATGGGCAGCATTCACTTGACATGCAAAGTTTTCCCCCTTTGGCATACTTTGCAAATAACAAAAAAAAAGAAAAATCAACCCATCCTTACAAGGATCATCTCCCACAGGACAAATGGGTACAAAACAAGCTACTTTCCTCAATTTAACCCAAATTAAGGCCATCAAGGACCAAAACCTATTATTATTACATGTACTAAATCTACCATGAATGTGAAAAAAATCACCAGCAAATGAAACAACCTAACTTAAGTTACATTGCCAAATGGAACCCACTTTTTATCAACTAATGTTAGAAATAATGACTTGAATTTCACTATTCTACAATATTTACAAGGATATCTTTTCCAAAGGAATCGGTGAATCTTACCATAATACAAATAATCATGTCCTCACAAACAACGTTCCTCTGTTCATATGACAGGGGGGCGGAAAATATCTAGGAATCAATCATTTTTCAACAACACGGGAAAAGATAAATTAAGAACTACACTCAGAACTATATCAACCTATTCTTCTTGCTAACGATAGCTGCAAACTGGTTATGACTAATTGTAAGACTCAAATTTGGATTCTTAGGGGAAGATACCGGGGTTGGAGGCAAAAACGAAAACAATAAAACAAAAAAAAAATAGTATAAACTGTCTGAGACATCCAATCTGTCACCAAGGAGGGCCCAAATATTCAATGTCAATGCCATATATATACAACCATGTTGATTTTTTGGCATTTTGTACCCTGCTCTAAAATTTACCTCAAAAGGTGAATTCACCTTCTTTGCAATCTTTAGTTATAATCCAGAGAATTCTGCATCGAAAAAGATAAAATGGGAAATATAATGAAACACTGAATACTTCTAACTCTATCGCATGCTAACATCACAGACGAGTTTATTATTAATGCAGAATTTGAAAGTAAGCAGACTAACTTCTCATACCAATTGACACGTGATAATTGAGAAGGCTTAGAGTCCCTAATTTTTCACACATTTCTTTTCTTCTGTACTCTGATGCGAATTCAGGTTAAGTGTGTTTTAACTATGTATGCCGCAGGCAAGAAATAACCAAGAAAAAAGTCATGAAATGTAATGCTTTGAACTGCAAATGTAACGCAATGCCAGGATAAAAAAAGAAAAACTCATGTTTTAAGAGTTCATAGCCAGACATAATTTAGGTACCTCAGAAATTTCACAACAGTAAGGGATTCCTCCAAACTCTCAACCGTTACTTCTGAGGACTCAAAAATAAGAACGAATGCTGCTATTCTCAGCCTGCTACCTTTATTGCACCCATCTCATCAATCTTTGAGCTCTTATGCTGCAAATAGGAGTTCATAAGTAGATAGCACAACTGCTTTTTTTTCCTTTTCAATTTCTTGAAAAGGGCTTCTACACATATTTAAAGAAAAAGAAATTCAGCATAACATCCAGCAAAAATTTATCACAAGAAGATGCACATTCATATACCTTACTTTTCTTGTGCTTGTGAATGTCAGTAAGATCTTCATCTCCATCATGCTTCCTCTTCTAAAACCAGAGTACAAAAAATATGCACCAAGTCAGATTAGAGGAAGTACGAGGTAAATGCACCCCAGGCTGTTGAATGACTATATCCAAAATATATAAAAACAGAAGCTAGAAACTTGTCCTCATCAACCAATCATCTCACTAGAGACTCAGTGGATAAAGCATAACAATACTTACAGAAAACTAGGAAATCTAAACTAATTATACAAGTAAAAGGCAAGTTAAGTTGAACTAATCATAACATAGAAAAACTGTTTATTGTCAAAAGCTCTTTCCCGAATGAGTACTAAACCGCAACTCAAAACATTTCGCGTTATAGATAGTTCTCAGTTTTTTAGGGTTTATTTGGATTGGTTTTTAGTTTGAAAAGTGAGTTTTTTATTATTGGGATTCATAGAAGTTAAATTGTTTGAGGGAAGATGTGGACTCAAAGTGAAAAAATTTTGGATTAATAGTGAATCCAAATAGAGTTCTTTCAGAGACAAGCAGCTTAACATGATATGGGATGTCAAACCTTTTCATGATGTTTCTTTGAATGCTCAGCACCGGAATCATGATGGCTGCTTTTGTCTTTCTTCTTGTCCTTGTCCTTGTCCTTGTCTTTACTTCGATCTTTATGCCGATGTTTATGCTTCTTATGCTCTTTATCCTTCTCCTTGTCTTTGTCCTTGTGCTTTTTATGCTTCTTCTCCTTGTCTTTGGACTCACTTTTAGATTTTGCAGCAACTGTAGGAATACCCTTTTCGGACTACAAAAGACAAGAAAATGTTCAATGCAATGATAAAAACAATAAATAATGTCCAGAAAGACCCTGAATTTGGTAATAGATAAAAGAAGAACAAAATCCACTAAAATTAAGCAGAATTGGGCACCAACATTCACCATGTTATCCACGAATAAATACAAAAACAAAAACCAAAAAAAAAAACAACACACGCACACACACAAAAGGGGGCTCAATCTTACAGTTGGCAAATCAACTGGAGCTGTTTCCCTCAGTTGGAAAGCTTCTCTTAGAACATCTAAGTCAAACGGCTGTATGCGGGCATTAGTCTCTCTAGAAAATGAATCATCCTGAATGAGCTGGTCCAATTGCATCCCTTCGCCTTTTCTGATTTCTGTGTCTCCAACAACATTGTGCAGATAGTGTGTATCGGAAATTGACAATGGAAGTGACTTCTTACAGAAGAACTCGTGGTGAGGCAACAACTTGTAGTGACTTATAAGATCTACAGCACCGGTTAGTTCTCTTGGTCCTGATTTTACAACAGCATCACGACCACAAAAGTTCCGATTGTCATTACATGCGTAATTAACTGATAAATAATAAATACAGCATCTAGAGTAACACAAAAGTAGACCTATGAATATCAACATTGTAATTTGTTTTACAAGTATATTTAATAGACACATTCACAAACAGCAATTAGCAAAACACCCCCCTCCTTTTCTATTCACACCATACACTAGACAATGAGTTCACACAAACTTCAAAAACAATATTCATTATCAAATTAAAACAATAACACTTTGCAACCCTCTTCTGCCCAGGCTTAAACCATCTAATGAGCTTATGATTCCAAAATTTACAAGCTACTCACACTGCATACGTGCCCACAATGATTAGTCATATATCAATAACTCCCATCCTAAATTGAATGTCAACATTTGACTTGGCATAATCACTGGTAAAGCCTTTGACAGTTAAATTTTACATCATTACACTTGAGGGCAATGTAAAATTTTAGATCCAAAGGTACACCTATTTTAAGCATGTGGATATTCTAGGATAACACAAAATGGAAATAATGATACTCAATTTTGGATGGAATATATGTCCTATTTTAAGATTCAAGAAAAAATATAGCCCAGATTTCTGATTTCCTTGTTCTTTTTCCCCTTTTTACATTTCATTTGGAACAACAGTTTTTCAGGACAAACAAACTAGACAGCCTAAGAAAAAAACTATAACAATATATTTCACAGGAACTATAGATACACACTATATTCTACAAGTCCACTTCAATTGGGGGGAACAACTGATTTTGAAGGGAAAGATCCAAGTGAAAATGCATGGTAAACAGGAGAAAAACAGGTCCAGGAAACCTTACATCAAAACAAGTTCATGTAATGATAGATGCTTCAATTTGAGTGCATATGACTGAAAATGTCTTTACCTCTTCCAAACTTCTTGCTGTCAGGATCCATTAATCAACATCTGACATGTAAAAAGACCATCATACCCTGAGATTTGACATCAACACCTTGGAAAAGTCAGAACAACAAACTTCAGCATCTATCTTGCAATCAACAGATAATAAGTTGAGGGAGAATTGAAGAGTACAGTTTCGTGTAATCATTTCTAGTTTTTTGCTTGCTGTTTTGGTGTCTTTTGTGGCTGTTTTTGTATGGAGAATTGATGGGATATGAAGCTGAATGAGTGGATGTATATAGATTCATGCAATCTATTCTAGTTTTTTGCTCGCTGTTTTGGTGTCTTTTGTGGCTGTTTTTGTATGGAATGAACCTGTACGAGTAAAGTATAGGTTCATGTAATCTTTTCTAGTTTTTCGCTCGCTGTTTTGGTGTCTTTTGTGGCTGTTTTTGTATGGAGAATTGACGGGATATGAAGCGGTATGAGTGGAGGAATAGATTCATGTAATCTTTTCAAGCTTTTTTACTCGCTGTTTTGGAGTCTTTTGTGGCTGGTTTGTTATGGAGAATTGATGGGATATGAAGCTGTACAAGTGGAGGTATAGGTTCGTGTAATCTTTTCTAGTTTTTTGCACGCTGTTTTGGTGTCTTTTCTTGGCTGTTTTTTGTATGGAGAATTGATGGGATATGAAGCTGTATGTCAGATCGAGAAAAGGTCAAAAACAGCGCCCGGAACAAGCCGCTAAAGGCTAGCTGCCACGCAGCAAATTGGTGAGGCTGACAGCGGGAGCCAAGGCAGCGCCCCGTGCTACTGCCTCGGCAGGGTTAAGACAAGAAAAAGGCATATTGAGAGCTGAAGGTTCCTTGGTCTTCATAAGTACAAATCAAAAACTTGTTACCGTCAACCTAATTTATTACTCAAAGCATGCAAACAACAACAGCTTTCCTCCAGCCAAGGACTCCAAAAAAATTATCCAAATAGACGTTACAAAGTGAATGAATGAGGAAAGAGGGAATTCAGATGTAATCAGCAAAGATAGCATTTCACATAAACAAGAACAAAATCAGAGTTCATCAAATGGGTCTAATTAAATTTCAACCATAAGTTTCAACTCCAAACCCAAATCCATCCAACAATTCCACAAGAATAGAACCATAAAAGCTACTGCTATTCAAAAACTTGTTCCCGTCATCCTAATGTATTACTCAAAGCATGCAAACAACTACGGATTCCTCCAGCCAATAACTCTCTAAAACATTTATCCAAATTGACGTTAGAAGAACGAAGGGAATGAATGATGGGAAAGGGAAATTCAGATGCAATCCGCCAAGATAGCATTTCATATAAACAAGAGCAAGATCAGAGTTCATAAGATGGGTCCAATTAAATTTCAACCGTAAGTTTCAACTCGAACCCCAAATCCCATCCAACAATTCCACAAGAATAGAACCCTAAAAGCTACTACTATTCCTACATGCACAAATAAGACGAATTCAGCAAAAGCCCACTAGTAAACGCCTTCAGACCGAATCTTCAATCGATAAACTACTTCTAACTAAACAAGATCAATAAAATTTACCTTAGATTCAAAAAGGCCTCGACTTTTCAAGTGGGCAAAGAACCAAAACGAACTTCCCTCTAATCCCTCCAGTTAAAAACGAAAGAACAGTGTAGTTCAGATAGGGTTCAGGGAGCACGTCGAGAATCAAGAATCGTCGTCGCTTCTAGTCACTAATCTTGACTGAAAATAAAACCCTAATTCCTGTTCTCTCCAAAGACTCTGACGAAGAAAGAAGGAAGAAAAAAACGAACCCCTCTGCTCGATTTGCTGTTTCGTACTCTGAAAAATCAAAAGAAAATAAAAAAGAAAGCAATTTTATAATGTTTATTTGAGCTGCTGGATATCAATGGCTAATATTTCGTCGTTCGGACCCGAATTGCCCTCCGTCTAAGCAGCGAGTAGTGGTTTTATCGTCATTATCCACGAGAAGCTATGACGAAAAACAAAGAATGACCCAGGAATGGAGGAGAGAACCTTATAAAGCAATCTGGTCACCATTAATGAAGATAATGTAATAAATGACTGAAATTTCTTATGATCTAAATATTATTTTTATTTGAGTCCGTTACACTGAATTTAATTAATACGTAATATATTTATTGTGCGCATACAAATTGCCGGCGGTATTTTTATATCAAATTAAAAAATATACATAAATAAAGTAAAATTTTATTTTTTATCAACTTTTTTATTTGAGTCGGTTACACTGAATTTATTTCTAGAGGTATTCGATTTTAGTTTTTTCATTCTTTTTGTACTAGTTTATTTTTACTGCTACTTACGGTCATGTTACAGCTGTGATATTTTTATAGTGTAATTAATATTGCTCAGCCATTACAGTTGATCCTATTGGCGATTAAGTGATGACAACATTGTTTGATACATCGGTTATTTGTCTCACGCGCTTTAGATCAATAGAATTAGCTTGCTTCCATCTATATTACTCATAAAGACGCTTCAACAAGTGTTTAGCTAATTTCGTGTCGGTAGGCATGACAATAAGATAGGGTGGATTTGAAGATGCTACTCCATGCCTCTATTCCCCCTCCTCTACCTCGTATTTATTCATGTCTATTCATGTATATACAGATGAAAATTATCCCCATTCCTATTTTCTTTTCTTTACGAGAACGTTGCTAATTAACATTACTAACATAAGGAGAATTACGAGCACCAAAAGTTCCCCCCTCTATCATAGAGGACTTCCGGGAGCATCTAAGTAAGGGGAATATAACTAGAAAATCCATTTCTTATTGCCAAAAGAAAGCAAGATTACGTGCAAGAATATTAGCAGATTTAGAACAAAAGGAAATTTGTCAGAATAACCATCTACTAAGATATTTGTTACCCACCTTTAAAAGCATTAATCACAAATACAGCATTACCTTTTACTATGATTTCATTACAGCAAAAAATTTCCCCAATCAGGAATGAATCCAACTCATCTTAACTAATAAATTATTAATTTGTGAGTCATCATAAATTACCAATAATTTGATAAGGGGAGTAATTAGTATCATTTATTGAAAAATATATTTTTTTAAAGTTATTAACAAGTTTTCTTATGTGTTTCTTATATACTTTTTCATCTAATTTATTTTAAGTGAGATAAAAGTAAATTTGATCATATATAAGTGCAATAAGTTTGGTTTTCTAAATAAAAATATTATTTACTTATAATTTTATTATTTTAGATATTTACATATTTTTTTATCTATCTTTTATGTAACTTGTTCAAATTAAATAATCATATTTTTTAAATAAAAATTTATTTATATTTTTTATCTCTTTGTAAATGATTAACTACAAAGTTTAGTCAATTTCAACTTATTAAAAAAAAGAAGAATTCAATAAAAATTACAATCCGAATGCAGCAAATAAAATTCATAAAAAAAATGCAGCAAATAAAATTGAAATAGTTTTAGGACTATTTGGGCAAGTTTCCCTAATATTCATTTAGCCCAAAAAAATTCCTAATATTCCTCATTTTTTATCTTAAAAAAAAAAAAAAGGACACAGCACGATATTTGGTCCGATATAACCACCAATTTCTCGCGAGTTTAAAGGGTTAGTAGGCTGGCAAGAGTACATGACCTTAAGAATGCGTTCTTTCATATTGAACGCGAACTACCTAAATTTGCGGGATGAAAAAAATGCGTCTTTCCTGAAATAAGGCATTAAAGGTGTTAAGATAGTTTTCTGGACATGCTCCGAAGCATGTTCAAGCGCGGAGATTTGTATAAACGCGAAGCAACGAGGGTCAAAAGGCATCATCGATCAGAATAAGCTTCAAGTGGAGATCAAATCCAAGAAGAAGGCGATAGTCAGTTCATAGCAGAAGGATCCAGAGGCAGAGCCCATGGCTTCTTTCCTCTCCCAAAAGATTCTTTTAATCTTATCAATAGCTTCCTTATGCATTATTCGAATCAATAGTATTGAAGATGCATTGGAAATTGGAGAGGTGGGAAGTGAACAGAGGGAATTCGATTACTTTAAGCTAGCTCTTCAATGGCCTGGAACAATTTGCAGGGGTAGACACCGTTGCTGTTCTTCCAATGCTTGTTGCAGAAAGTGTGTTTTTAGTACTATTATTTTGTTATTTAGTTTTTTCTTTTTACTTGAAAATTTTAACTATCTTTTAGTTTTTGATGGTGGGTTCATTTGGTTTTCTGCAGTTCGAATGCGCTCAATGAATTTACAATACGTAAGTCCAATTTTCTGCTGAGCTGCTTGTTTACCTGCAGATGGCACACCATAAGTTTATATTGTTTAATTTGGTTGCTTATTCTTTTTTTTTTTTAAGGATTAGTGACATGAGTTTAATTTAAAGTTATTGAATAAAGCACAGTTCTTCCTGTGTTGGCATAATTTGACTACTTTAACTTATGAATTCTGATATTCTCTAGATGGACTCTGGCCTGACTACAACGATGGAACATGGCCAGCCTGTTGCAATGGTCCCAGATTTGATGCGAAAGAGGTGATTTTTTTCCCTTGTTCTGATTTAGTTTGTGTCAGAGAAATACTTGGGACTAGGCTTGGAAAATTGTTTAAGCACACATGGCTGATATTTATATTATGAGAATATGGATGTAGTGAATTGATAATTTCCAATTTGAAGGAAGTGCATATGGTGAAACTTGCTCGGATATAGCTGCTAATAATGCCTTTGGATAGAAAAGCTTCTCTGAGGTTATAAATGCTTGTGGAACAATGACATAGTTATTGGTTATAGTCAGATGTCGAAACTATAGTGCATACAAAGAATGCCATGGAAAGATTAGTAAAATAATGACCATGACCTCAGTCTTCTGCCCTGGATAGTAATAGTATTCTTGATTAATGGATGCCAAATTGGTTTTCAATGGCACCAAACTTGCAAAGGGATTCAAGAATATCATGCACCTACTATTGGAAGAACATGCCTAAACCACTATCGTACTGTTTAATGATTCACATATTTTGATATGGATCTTGGCAGGTTTCAGATGAATTCTGTGTCTTTACTAGATTGACTCCAACAGGTTAATTAGGCTGACTGTAACTAGCAAGAAGATACTTGTCAAGAATCTCAGTTTTCATGCCACATATATCCCTATATCTGCCTTTCATTTGTTTCGTTAGTTTTCAATTTGACCAAGCTTCTTGTTGTTCTACCGATTATTTGGTTGGAATAGCTGTACTTGGTCAAGTTGTTTTACTCTCAGATTAAATACTTCTTTGACACTTTACAATCATCTATAATTCTTCTTAATTGTGTCATCTACAGATTTTCCAACTGCACGATGCTCTGGAGAAGTATTGGCCATCTTTAAGTTGTGGAAAGCCATCAACATGCCACGGTGGAAGAGGAACATTTTGGGCTCATGAGGTTGGTTACGTTTATTTTTCATTCACTTTGTAAATTTATTGATCACTACATGGAGCTAACAATTCCTCCTCATGTATGTTTCATGGATGACATTGGGTGACATTTTCTGCAGTGGGGTAATCTCCTTTACCTTGTCTTCTTAGTTTTTGTTGTTTCTCATAACATAGTGGTAAAGTTCAAGTGTTAGTTGTCATTGTTCAAATAAATGAATTGCTGTTCCATGGTGTCCGTACAATCATGTTTAAAGCTTGATTTATAATAGCTCAGAGACATCTAGTTCCATGCCCTATCTGATGCTCTCTTCTTCTCTGTTGCTGTTTCACAAGTAGTTGGGTGCTGAGTCTGCTGACATGCATGTGATTCAATCCAAAGTGGTCTTCATTCATTAAACAAAATCTAGCTACACTGCACCTCTGGATTCTTAACATGCTTTTATTGTTCTTGCAGAGAAACATGGAACTTGTTCCTCCTC
Source organism: Catharanthus roseus (assembly GCA_028651295.1). Classification (NCBI taxonomy): domain Eukaryota; kingdom Viridiplantae; phylum Streptophyta; class Magnoliopsida; order Gentianales; family Apocynaceae; genus Catharanthus; species Catharanthus roseus. Next base: position 7,653,952 of record JAPQWS010000087.1, read on the forward strand.
AGTTGTTCGAGATGAACATGGCTACTTTTTGACAGCTCTCAATGTTTACTTCAAATATAATGTGACAGTAAGATTTTGGTCCTATAACTGACCTTTCCATTCTTTATAATAGATACTTTATCTCCTGGTTTATTTCATGAAATAAAATCACTTCCTTCCGCTCTGTCACATAGTTGTGTAAGTCTACTTGTGATTCTCAATCTCATTATATGTTTGACTTTACCTATGTGGGCCAACGAACTGATCTTTTAGCACTGAACACAAGTCATTTGGTTGTTCAATGACAGATATTGCTAAATTGTTTTTGATTATTCAAATTTATTGACTCATTGCTGAAAGTTCAGGTGCTTGTTAATTCTGATGCTAAAGTTTCGCTTTCTTTACCTCCCTTTTGGGCCTAAGGGCATATACATGCACAGCTGGCTGTTGATAGTTGGAAGGATTGTGCTTGATTAGACAGTGGAATATTATGAGATAGACTGAAATTCAAAAGTCATTTTTGTGTTTAATGAATATTGTTGATATTCAGAAAAGATGCCCTTGCTTTAGTTCAAACGGTGTTGTTTGCTGTGAAATTATATTCTGAAAATTAAAGTGTCATACCCGAATTCCTGATATGTTCTGCTGATGGTTTTTGTTGAATAACCTACAGCAAGTTTTGAATGAAGCTGGATATGTACCATCAAATTCTGAAAAGTACCCATTAGGAGGCATAATCTCAGCCATCCAAAATGCTTTCCATGCAACCCCAGAACTTGAATGCAAAGGTGGTGCCGTGGAGGAACTTCGGCTTTGCTTCTACAAAGATTTCACGGTTGGTGCCTTCTTCTGACCTATGATTGTCTGCTGATTTTCCCACTCAATATGCTTCATTTTTTCACAACCTGGGAGATATTTGTTCTCATTATGAAAGTTTTAACATGAAAATCCACTGTGAATCCTACAATCGATTAGTATTGTTCTGTCTTAGATGTCTGCAGATCAGAATATCTGGTTGACCTTAAAATACTGCTTTTACTTTTTCTCTATTTTCTTCTGTAGCATATATTTCTGTTCTGCTTTTTCTTTACAAAGTTAATTCTTCTTGCAGCCGAGGGATTGTGCAACTGAACCTCGTATTGAAAGTTACCTTTCCTCCAGAAGCTCGTGTCCCAGATATGTCAGCTTGCCTGCTCAAGTGTCATCAGGTGAATATTCATTCATCCCTTACTGAATCACTATGCATTCAGTACTGACCCCAATGATAACTTACATTGAGGGAATATTAGGGTTGGCTGGAACGAGTTGATTTTCACCAGCCAATATGAAATCCTATAAAGTCTCATCTTTTTCTAAATAACCTCTGCCTTATGAAGAGAAGGAGATAGCTCGGCAGATGGTTAATGTAAACTTGCTCATGAAGACTTGAACATGAGCTCTTTCAAAGATTTAACTTATTGTTTGAATTAATGACTTGGAATTGTATATTCCTATTTCCTCTAGAATGAAATAAATAACTATGCATTGGTTTAGACCACTTAAGAGATTGTGTGTAACATTCTCTGGTGTAATCTAAAGAGGGCTTAGACCTTTGGTTTACCTCTTGTTCAACATTGCTTATCTTGAGTTGGTGTGGCACGAAGCCTTTACATTTTTTTTCCTCGAGTTGTTTGATCTTTGCAGGGGGGACAAAGAGAAATGTGATTGTGGCCTCATGGTTTACTTTTTCTCTTTGGACAAGTTTTATGGTTTACTTATTCTTTCTCCGATAGTAGTAGTTCCATTGGTGTCAAGAAAGAAGCCGATGAACAATTGCTAGGCCGAATATATATATATATATATGGATTTTTGTTTGTAGGAGTTGCTGCTTCATTAGTTGTTTGTTACTAGTGATGATGCTCCATTACTTGCCTTGTGTTGAAAATGGGAATTCATCCAGTGTAAATAAATGTCACTATATTGAGTTGAATTGCCTGTGCTCTGCTACCTGCTTTAAATCTGAATTTAATTGATGTTATGGTGGCCTTTCTCATTAAACTTCTTTCAGGTCATGAAAGTTAAGGTGCAAGGGGGTTGATAAATCCCCCCACAAGCAGAAATATGAATTTGACTTTTGATTTTTTTGCCTTCCCCAGATATCTCTCTCTAGAGTTGATTTCTCCACTTCTTTTTAGAAATTTTTGTAAATTATTGAAAATTTTGAAGCTAAAAATTGATAATTTTTAAAAATTTGTAAAAAAAACGTCAATTTCAAAATAAAAATCACAAAGAAAGTGCACAAAATTAAAAGAAGTTGCTTTTGCATCGACCTGCATTAGTCAGTGGTGCAGAAAATGGGTTGGTATATTAATACTTAGCGCACCAACTCATTTCTTGCGCCACTGGCTGGCACACGATCTCATTTGGTGTGCCAGTAGAAGGTGCAAGAAACCATCTGGCGTGCCACTGGGTGGTGCAAGCACTCATTTGGTGTGCCGGTGATTTGCGAATCGAGATCTGATTGTATTTTTTTATTATTTTTTATCAAAATATAAGTAAATGAATATAGAATAATGTAACAATTATTTTACATTTTTAGAGAGAGAGAGAGAGAGCATCAAATTCATATTTTCGCATGTGATTCATTGACCCCAAAGTTAAGGATCTACCTGGATTGGTGTTTTAAAAGACACTTTTTACTTTATATTCACATATTTTTTCACGAATAGTTACTTCTTCTGCAAAATTAGAAAATTTTTTTGAGAATATATCAAAAAGCACTCTTCACTTTGTTTTACGTTCAATCACTCTAATCAATTTGAGATTAATTCATTTTTATGGTCATTTATACCATTCAACTCTTTACAAATAGTAAAAAAAGCGTCAAAATGTAAAAGTTTTCAGTATCTTTTAACAAAGTTTGTATTTTGCTCGTAAAATGTGTAAGATGACATAACACTCCACTTGGAAAGGAAATCACCAAAGCAAAACTTAAAGAATAAAAGGTACAATGAATGTTGACACAATTAAACTTGCTATAATAGCAATCGCGACATATATTTCAAAGAAAGAAACTTCATCTGCGGATCAAATGACTATTATGAGAGAGCTGATAAAGATTCTAAGTTATGTCTGCCTGCCTTTGATACTTGCTCAGCATACGCATTGCATGCATTCATACCTGCGAAGGAATAGCAGCTTAATGAGAAACCGGCAGCAACATTCAACTGTGAATACAGTAATAAACGAATTGTAAGCTGGACGCAAAGACATTTTGAACATTATCAATCTTGGGAGACAGTATTAGGTACTTGTTCAGACATGTATGCGATTAAGAGTAGACGGCAGAGTTTAGAATCAGAAAATACAACATAATCCTCAGACAAATATATTGAGAAATAATCAGATGTGCAGTTTCAGCCATCTTCTTACCAGGACGGGTTTTCAAGATTTACATTTGGAAGAGGGACAAGCAAGGGAGAAGAACGTGTTTTATCACCCAATTCAATCACAGAATGTCTTCTAACTAATAACTCATTACCTGCACCAAAAGAAAATAAGAAGATTTGTCAAGGATCAATTTTGAAGACAAGGAAGAAGTAAAGGAGGGAAAGGAGAATCAATCAGTTGATTTCACAAACCTCGCCTTTTTCTTCTTCAAGAAGCAATTGCTGCCTCTTCCATTTAAAGCCTTAAATGCATGTCGTGGGCATAGAATCAAAGAATCAAGCACTTTTATATCTAGGAAAACACCCATTTCATCCATGTATGAAAACAATATTTTGATACATGTTCTGGCAGTTCTACCTACAAGACAAGTAAACATTAAGAAAAATTAGCAAATGTATACTGCATTCTTACATTTGTAGCCTTTGTTGGCCATGTGAAATGCATGCTTACTGAGTATGGAGATGGAAGACAAGACTTATAAAGTACACAAATGTAGCAACAAATCTGCCAAGTCGGGTTCTTTTGGGGCCTGAGGGAAGAGGGAAGAGGTTGAATACATAGAGCAAATCAAATAGAAATATAAAGATGGTAAGAGTCGAAAGCCAGAAAGAAAGGCAACTAAGAGTAGAAAATGAAGCAAAATACTCCATTATCACCATACTCCATGGACAAAGCTAACTGTTCTACAGAGTTGTTATTGATGAAAGAGTTCCAGAGACGTAATAAATGCAGTTTGAGGGAGTAAAACTTATTGGAACACATATTAAGTACGATGGAAGATAGTGTAACTTACACTGCTCCATGTGGTAGAATATTGATCAGTAGATAGCATCCAGTCACCAGCCTTAGATTGCAAATCTAGATTATTCACCAAATCCAAATCTAGTCTCTCATCGACATAACTGGTGTCCAACTTAAGGCTCCTTCTCCTTTTCTTTCTATGCCTTCCTTTCTTCTTCATCTTAAGTTTGTTTGAAGGCCTTTCATTCTGCTCAGATCCACTCTCTTCTGGACTTTCTTCCTCATTTAGTAATCTATACTTGTCAGATTTCCGAAAATCTATACCATTGCCAACAAATAAGGATTCCCAGGACTCAGCTGTATGAAAGTCCTCTGACAGCCTGAAATAAATTGCCCAAGACTGCAATGCTAACCATTTGATTGATTCTGTGCTTTTTGTCTTGGAACATTCTTTCATAATTGGGGCAAAACTATCAGGGCTTGAAGATGCACAAATCTGATGAACAATATTCTTAACTTTTTCTATTTCATTCTGATCACCTTCTTCACGTACAAGTCGTAGAAGCTGACGTGGTTGACTAGTAACAGCATTTAACAAGAGTAACTGATCAATGGAAGAACCAGCACTGCACTTTGAGAGTATAACCTCGAGCCAAAATGACGGACTGGCATACTCTGCAGCTTCAAACTTGGGTTTAAGGAATTTAGAGATCAAATCAAGGAAGAGAAACAAATCTTTCTCTTCTAGTACAATAAGAAGGTGATGACATAAAACAGAGAATGATTCCTCCATTAAAAAATCGTCTATCACATCCCATAATTCCTCAAAATCCTCCTTATACATCAAAGACATGAACATATCAACAAAGAATTTGGTATCTATACACAAAATCTCACCATCCTTCAATGATTCCGCAAACTCAGTAGATGACCAAAATTCGGGTACGTATTCAAGGAAATTCTCAACCGTTCTTAGTACATCCAAATCCATGAAATAATGAGGTTTTGTAGCAACCATTGCAGGTGATTGGCCATGCTTTCCCCTCCATTCAAGCTCCTCCCAGCAAATGTCACGGTTCACAAAAGCAAACTGGGAGAGGGCCTTAGCCCCCTTTCTGTGTTCCGAGCCAGCAGTTCCAGAAAAATTTGAGAACCACTGCATGATACATCTTGGATTTCCTATATACATAAAAAATAAATTAATTTGAAAATGAACCAAACTGCAACTTAATTTAGGGAAACTTAGACTGAGAGAAAATCCTGTAAGTTGACCTTTTCTACACAATTTGAGACAATTGCAGCCATCTAGTAGCTTCTCATTTTTATATTGTGAAAAAAATACTAGGAACGAAGAATCTATTCTACATTCTCAGTTCAATGAGAAACTTCATCTCAATTTGAGCAATCATATTAACGTTTAACCACATTAAATTCCGAATCTTCTCCACGTTTTCTTGATTCTGTTGTCCTATAGTTTGAGTTTTATTTTGGAGAGGAAAAAAAAAAAAGAAAAGAAAAGATCGAAAATTACTTTAGGGAGAATTCGGAGACTAACTCAAGTAAAGGAAAAGTTACTTAGAGGCCTACAGAACCCTTAGGTCCATCTCCAATTTTAGAAGGTCTAAAGTAGTATGTTTTGATGCAGTGTTCCTTTCAGTTGAAATCTACTCTGGTGCTAACTGGAGATATACTTCTAGCTATGCTAACCATCTTTATTTGGTTTCTTTTCTTTATGTCTGCAGGTATACAGGATTGCTGACGAATACTATGCTAATATAAGAACTCAAGTCAATAAAATGTGATCAAAATAAAGTTCTTTCTCTTCTACGGTGGAGATAATCAGACGGTATGAAACACATACTCTTAAAAGAAAGCTTTAAATAAAAAAGGAAACCTGAAAGACAACTGAAAGTTAGCATGTCCATTTAACTTGCCTTTAAAGAAATCCTCTAACATGGAACATTTCTCGGCTAAAATAGACCCCGCTTTTTGTGGCTTCTTCTCAAAAAGCAATTGCAGAAGCTGTGCTGCTAAGTTCCTTTTCACGGGCTTGGCTCTTAATAGATTCAAAAATAGTTCATGTTGGTGCCGAGGGCTGATTGAACTTATACAGGCAATGGAGTTGCAAAGCCAAAGACGAACTTCAGACCGACCTGCTGAAGACATTAATGACCACAAAACTGATTCGAGCTCATTAAGGAGCAGTTTTGTCTTCTCAACCAATTCATCATTCCCATAGTTACTCCAATTGGAGTCAGGCAGAAACAACTGAATCATTTCAGTCAGATGCAAGGGCTAATTTCACCAAGACACCTCAGTTCAAGATATATCCAAAGCACAATCTCACTAATGACAGAAAAGAAAAAATAAATCATTAGGCAAAAGAATACCAATTCCTGCTACATTGCTCACTAATGCAAAGTAAACACCAAAAGAGATCAAAATATCTGCTCGATGATTGTTGAACTAATACTGTTGGTTAGGCAAAAGCTCAAACAAGAATAATTCTGTAAAGCAATATTCATTATGGTGGAAAACAGACGGAAAAGAATGTTAATCACCCATAAATTAATCAACCCGGCAAAATCTTACACCAAACCCACAAAATTATTCCCCCTCAGATCATTATGAACAACAAAATCCACAAAATCTGAATGAACTAACCTATTTTCAAACCAAATACATGAATCAAGAATTCGTCCAGCTTATTAGCAGAAGAAAAGGAGTTTGAGTAGAGCCCTTACCTTCAATGGAGATGCCTCAGGTGCAAAACCAACAACGCCAAACGTTGAAGTCCTTCTGGAATTTTCCGCATCAGTCATGAAAAATTCAGATGGTTTATTCTGAAACATGAATGAATTATTTTTTAAAAAAACAAAAATCCATGTTTCTGAGACGAATAAAGTACCCACCCGAAGAGAACGGGCCGGGTATAGTCCACCTAATAGTCAATTGGGCTTCTAGTAGCCTGGCCCATCCTTATTCAGGAAAGAAAGAGGAAGAGAGAAACAGCTCATCCAGTGCCAACTTCTATTGATTATTAATTTGGGAGAAGAAAAACCTGAAGAGGGAGAGGAATTTTGTGCCTTTGCTTTGCAGTTTTCACTCCAAGGTCATAGAGAGAGTTCCGAATTATATATACTTTTCACAGAACCAGTTTTTCTGGGTTCTTGCTCATTCTACAGTAAGATTTATGTTCTTTCTTTCTGGTGTATTGTTTTATTTTGATTCTCTTTTCTCTTTGTATAGATAGATTATAGCGCAAAAATTTTGCAATTTTCAAACTTTAGGTTGAAAGGAAGATATGATTGGCCCTTAAGTTCGTTTTCTGGGTTTTTGTTTAGCGGTTTCAAGTTTACAGCTTTGTTGAAGTTTTCATCTATTTGCTAGAAGATTGAAAATAATGCGCGAGCCCTTTTACGAAAATCTTTACAGTTACGTGTTTGCGTTTGATGATCGATCCGTGGTTTTGGTCTTAATGTCTAAGCTGGCAGGGAGTAAAAGAGACAAGAGTATCTTAAAACTAGATTTAGGACTAAGTAGCTGAAGCAAATTCCTGTGTGTGAAAGTTAAAGGGTTAAATTTGGACTATTCAGTTAGCTACCCGTTATGAAGGATTAGGGATTAAGTGCTTGCTGTTTAAATTCTCACATCCTTTGTTTTAGTTTCTGTTATTTAGTGACGTGTTCGAGGATTCATGGTGCTATATGAGATCCTCTATTGAAGATTTCTTGTGAACTGCATGTTTTGAGTGTCTTTAAATAATCAAGGAATAAAGAAGTTTGAGTTTTGCAGTTTGCTACTTAGGTTTGCTAAAGAATCCTGGTTAATATTTGAATTGGGTGTTTCCATTGAACTTTATTAGTAGTTCACAGGTTCTGGTTATCTTTTACAAATAAATGCAAAGTGTAGCATTTCCCTTGAACCCATCTCTCTTGCATCTTTCTAACCTACTGTTCAAACTCGTCTGCCACCATCAACTCCAAAGTTCATTTATCTTTCAGTTACTCAACACCTCCCCCTGTGTCTGCCACAGAGCTTCTCCTAAATGCCTGCAGTAAATAGATTTTAAATTTTTTACTGTTCATCTATTTAAACATCTTAGAGATTCTCCTCCTAAATCAACTCTGATTTGTAGCCTTAAACTTTTTGAAGAAATTTGGTAGAATAAGTTGGGAATTGAGAAGTCTGCTGACCAGTCTTATGAAGCTTATAATGATAGAAGCAACATGAGCTTATTCGCTTAAGTTTTTCTCTAGTTTGCTTTTGCGTGGGTCTCTGCATTTGATTCTGATTCGAGGGTTTAGATTAGGTCTAGGTAACAGAAGCTTTGATTGCTTAAGGCGTGCATTTGTCTCTAAAGGGATTAAATCGTTATTGGAGTTGGGAATCGCCCTTCTTTTAATACATTTCAATTGATAATTCAGGTGATGTTGCAATGTTTATGTTCTCATGGTAATGCTTATGGACCACTCTAATGTGCTGAGCCTTTTGTTTGCGGCTGGTGTTTGGTGTGCTACATACGCTTTGGTTGCAGTTTTGGCGGTCTTTCAGGTGTTTAATTTCATCCGTATTGCAATTTTTAATTGATAAAGGAATTTCTAGAAGCAAGTAAACGGAAAGAAAAGAGAGGAAGCTTCTATGGGTTACGCTCAGCTTGTAATTGGCCCTGCAGGCAGTGGGAAGGTGCGTACCAGATTTTTTAAGCATTAAATCATATCACAATGCATTTGTATATTGGCTTTTTATTCGATTATTATATCATATTTCTTCATGTAAGATTGTTTAAAGTGGTGTTTCTCAAAACAATTTCACTTTTTTTGGCTTTTTAAGTGATTTTGGCAGCTGTTTTATAAAAATGAAATACTAAATTTCTGTTCTCTTGGAACAGTCTACTTACTGCTCCAGTTTGTATCAACATTGTCAAGCTGTGCGACGAACAATGCACATTGTGAACTTAGATCCTGCTGCGGAAAATTTTGACTATCCAGTGGCAATGGGTGAGTATTCAAGTTCAAAGTCAAGTTATTTGATTATTTGACAATTATGAAACTTAGGTTTTTATTTCTATTTCTGAACTAATGAACTCAAAATAATTTGCAGACATTAGAGAACTCATTTCTTTAGAAGATGTCATGGAGGAACTTGGTCTTGGTCCAAATGGTGGCCTTATTTATTGCATGGAGTATCCTTTGTTCCCAGGATTATTTCATTTAATTCATTCTACAAATCTTCTCTTTACTCTTCTTAGATTGATATTGTTTTTCAGTCAGCATTGGTATAGAGTTCTTCATGCCATGTGGAAGAATTCTCAAGCTTAATTATTTTTTCCTTCTAGAAAGCAATATAGCCTATTCATTTCATTATTTTGTATATCCTTAAATCATTTCATACAGGCACCTTGAAGAAAATCTGGATGATTGGCTAACAGAAGAGTTGGATAACTACTTGGACGATGACTATTTGGTTTTTGACTGCCCCGGTACTCATTCTTGCTTATATTAATCTGTAGTATGCTTACTTTTGCAAGTTTTTCTCTATTACTCCCTCCATTTTTTTTACTTGTCACATTATGGGAATTCCCGTGTTTTTTTTACTTGTTACATTGTAGTTCCAAAGCGAACTTTTTCCTATTATACCCTCCCATTAATAACAAATTCCAACCTCTTTTTATTCTTCTAACATAGAAACTAGAAGAAATGATAATGAGGAGAGAGAAAAATTTGAAGGGAATTCTAGTCTACACAAGGAAAAAAATCTAAAATTTCATATTTTTTTAAACAATGTGATGTCCAAAATGTGACAAGTAAAAAAAATGAAGGAAGTATAATATGAAATAGATCGTAATTAACAAAAACATTGAACAGTTAATGCCCTTTCCAAAGTAAATACTCTAGAAACAATTTTGTCAATAGAAAAATATGGAAGGTTTCATTGGGACTCAAGAAGGAGGAATTTTAGGATTAAACATATATATGATGGTGATACTGACAGTTTATTCTGTCTAGAGCCAATTAGAAGCACTTGGAAACTGCAAGAATAAATGATTGTGTTGCTTTTAGAACTTGATATTGATGAGGTGGAAGTTCTCTTAATCCTTATCTAGTCGAAACCGGGATCATTCTCATTTTAGAGATAAAATATACAAATGTACAAAGCTCACGCTCTTACAAAAAAACCACTGTCTTTATTCTCATACCTTATATTCAAGTAAAATCACATGACTTCCAAATTTCTTGAATTTCTTTATTACTTTATACGTTTATTATGCGCTCTTTGTTCTTTGATTATATCTCTTGTATATTATCACGCATTCTTCACCGTGAAAACGTTTGATCTTTTTTGTCCCTTTGTTATAAAAAAGATCAACTGAATTGCAGCTGTCTTATTACTTGAATCATTGAAGTGCATGTGAATTTAAATTTTTTCATCTTTTCCGTTCAGGTCAGATTGAACTGTTTTCACATGTTCCTGTACTCAAGAACTTTGCAGAGCATTTGAAACGTAAAAATTTCAATGTTTGTGTTGTGTATCTACTCGATTCCCAGGTTCGTTACTATGGCACATGGGCATTTTTATGTTTCTGTTGTGTATTTATCTGCTTGATCCCCAGGTTTTTCATCGTGCTTTTGAGCTCAATATACTCTTTCTGCCATTAGTTTATGACAGATGTCACCAAATTTATAAGCGGTTGCATGGCATCACTTTCTGCTATGGTTCAACTTGAACTTCCGCACGTTAATATCCTATCCAAGATGGACCTTGTGACGAACAAACGAGACATCGAAAAGTTAGTTGTTTTACTTTATAACCAGCATTCTATATTCATATATATATATATATATATATGCGATACCTTCTGCCTTCTAATATTTCCCACCAGCTTCCCACCCCCAAATCATATTTTCCCTTTGTCTCTGTAGTTACCTGAATCCTGAGCCGATGACATTGCTTCCAGCGTTGAATCAGCGAATGGCTCCACAATTTCAAAAGCTTAATAAATCTCTAATTGAACTGGTGAGTGAGCGCGAATTTGGCGTTCATTTTCTTAATAGTGATTACATAACATTTCTTGTTGTATGTCAATCGGAAGTTTCCATGACTACGTGATTATCTTTTGTTGTCTCAGGTCGATCAGTATAGCATGGTCAGCTTTTTGCCTCTCGACTTGAGAAAAGAGCAAAGGTAAGTGTTCTATTTTTCTCTCTTTTCCTTTCAAGATTGACATGTTCGCGAATATGTAGATACCTGAGATTACATTATAGTCCCTTGCCTTCCTTAAAACCCTCTACACCTCACACCTAGGTTGTTGAGGGTAGGGAAGACATTATGCCACATTCAATCATTTTCTTCTTCATCCATTCTTAATTCTTCATGACATGCATATTCTTTCCACCCCCTATTAGAAAGTGTATTAGAGCACGGACTCAGTATATTACTGATGCATTCGTGCTTCTCTTCAGTACTCGGGGTTCTTCTGTTCTTCGTTTAGTTTCTCAAATTACGATGTTGTTTTCTGTTTGTTGGCTCATATTGATGTATCATCTGCAGTATACAGTATATCTTGTCGCAAATTGATAACTGCATCCAGTACGGTGAAGATGCAGATGTGAAGGTGAAGGATTTTGATCCCGACGAAGATGATTGAAGCTAAGAAGCTATTATATATTAATTGAACTTAACTTTAACGTCTATTGGGAGAAGATTAGCTGTGATCTTGCAAGAAATTTGACTATAAAGCTTTTTTGAAAAAAAAAATTTGATCAAAATGAGTGAAAATGAATGATAATGGCCAGTTTTCATTTTGGTTAATGGTGTGAATTGATGGCTAATAAATTCATAATTTCTGGTTGAAAAATATTCTCTTCTTTTGGCTATGAATTGTGTTTCCAGAAACATTGATGGGATTTGGTCCATGATATAGTTGTTTAATGCCGTGTATGCTTTTATTACTTCCTGGAATAGGAAAAAGCGTGCTAGTGACCCTTAAACTTTATCATTTTAACCTAAATTGGATCATCAAAATTTAAGTCTTTTTATATATTTTAATATGTATTTATTATATAGTTTCTAGTTCTATCCTCAATAATTTATTTATATCTCTCTTTCCTCTTTTTCTCACTTCTTTTCTATAAAGAGGTAAAATAAATGTCTTACATAAAAAAATTATATTATTTTTTAATATTTAATTCATGTGTAAGTTTAAAAAAGACTTATATTCTTCATCGGATGGAGTAACTTTTTTCAGAGAAATTCTTTCTGAATAAAGAGGGAAATAAAGGAAAAGAAGAGGAGAATATAATTAAAAATATATAATATATGTTTCTTTAAAGTTTTTTTATTGACATAGGAGTATTACGTAACAAATATTGATTTCCTAAAAATAACTCAATACTATTTGGAAAAAACAAAAAATGAACTTAGACAAAATGTAATTCAAGTAAATAATCCACGAGTACTTTCGGGGTACTTTTTTTATACAATTTTAATATACAAGAAAATAAAAAAATTTGAGTACAATAATAAAATGTGAATAAAGTAAATAATATAAAAGCATTTATAATAAATTTTCTTGCGTATAACATTTCAAAAAATATGAATCCCCTCCTTTAATAACTTAAAAACCTCACTTATCATATTAGATAAAGATTTATAAATAAAAAGGACTCAAAGAAACCCAAACAGGCTAGAGATCAAAATCAAAAAATAAAAATCAATATTTCAAATAAAAACAAACTATTACATTTGAACTTAATCTTTTGTAATTCGCATAAACAGTACTAAGTTAGCATACAATACATCGGGCTTTTTTTTTTAACATCCTTTCCAAATTAAATACTACAATTTAGTATTTTATTTCATTCAACAAAACCAGCTAAAGTAAAAGATATCATGTACCAAACCAAACAAAAGAAAACCCCAACTCCACAACCCAATACAAAGCACATGCCTAAAATGGAACAAGACCAATATAGCTAGGCAGCACCAAGGGCAGCAGCCTACGCCAAGTACAATACAACCACCCGACACTGGAGAAACAACTCTAAAACCAAAACTAGAGAAACAGGACCTGTGTACATAAACCCCCACCCCAGCCAGTCGCCCACCAACCAGACGGCCACAACCAAATTTATGCAAGAAATGACTCAAAACAAGGGGAAAATTCAAAGAAATCCAAAGATAAAATGTTAAGAAACCCCTTTTAATATCATATCCATAACAAACTTTGACATGTCCTCAAAACTTGAATAGTTGTAGAACTCTGATAAAAAGAAAAAACGCCAATGCTTAGAAAATAAACTTATCCTCTTACACCTGAGAAGTACTCCTAAACATGCAAAATTGAAACTATCTAGTAAAAGAAGACGGGAAAGGACAGAGCTGAAATATAAGTTGAACATCCAATTCATTTCCTTCACTCGTCATCATCATCCTCGTCTGCAGCAGCATTCAGAGCATTTAACCTCTCTATCAACCTGTTCTTCCTCTCCTCGTAGGTGAGCTTCTTAAGGTTGAACCTGAAAGGTTGCACATCACAATCAGTATTAGTAAGAAATCTGTATTATAAGAGATATTATAAACATTAAAATAGCCATTAGGGATCATTAAAACATTTCCTTATTAGATTACATTTTCCAGAAAGGAATACTAAAACAGAAATCAAACATAGAATAATCAAGAACACGCCCAAACCTCTTGTGCTCCTTGGGAGGCTCCTTCTCAGATTTCTTTTGCGTAGGATCAGCACGAATAGCTGCATGGACCTTCTTGTACAATGCCTCCAAATTATCGGCATCAATTCCCCTTTTAATGTAGTCACTGAAGTGAGACTGGAATCTCTCAGGCTCGTCCTCATTCAAAGTCTGCACTTCCCGGGAAGATGCATTCATGAGATCTCTCTAATAGAGATTGAGAAAACAAAAACAAACAGCAAGAAACAGTAGACATGAGCATACTCACCCTCATGTAAGCCGCCACATGGCCTCCATAAATGTACTTGCGATGAACCTCAGGGTCAAGATTTTTGTTTTCCTTGTTGAATCCAGCAAACCTCTTCTCACTGTGAGGGATGTCAAGTCCTCCATCCAGTGCTCCCTAAAACCAACACGCAAAAAAATATCAATTACAGGTACAATAAATCAAGTTTAATATAGAATCTTGAAAAGTGCTAAATATCTAACAAAACATGTTATCTACATATTGAAGGTAAAATGTACTGCATATAGATGATTAAGTGATTTTCCAGACCTTAAGAGCACCAAAGACACGATTTCCAGTAGTAGTCCTGATAAGCCCAACATCAAGCAGAGCACGGAAAGGCCTCCTGCTTTCTGCTGGTTCAACAGAATAATCTTCACCGGTAGCCTACAAGAAAATAGCTCAATATATAAGAACCAATTTCCAAAAGAACAACCAAACAGAAGTCCAAGGCTGATTAATACCTCAGTATTTCCTTCATACTCCTCGTCCATCTCAAGCATTTTCAGAACGCGACGGGCAAGGAGAAGACCAGTAGAGTAAGCTGATGCACAGGATGACAAAGTTAGCATTGATACCAACATGTGTACTCATAATGCTAGTTAAATTACATTTCAACGAAGTAGTCCAGCTACCTGCAGCATAATTTGTCAGGCCAACATCGAGACCATAGCGAGGCAACTCATGTGAATAAGCAGCTGCAAGAACCATGTCACCAGCAATGCTAGCAGATACAATCTGTGCAGTTATGTCCTTGTTGGTCTATTGGATTTGTAAAGGTAACATATTGGTGAAAGCATTCCATGAACATTCATACCAGGACTAAAACACTAAACCCAAATAAACCTATCCAGACTAAGTCCCAGTTAATTGCTTAAAATACAATTCAGAGAATAAAAAGAAAGTAAAAGGTATACCACAAATGCATTATGTTTCACACAGTCAACTAGAAACCAAAACAGTATTTTCCCCCAAAAAAATTTGAAATTTAGATAATGTTCAAACGTAAATGACATAGAATGCAAAACATGCTGTACATAACCCAAAGTTGAAAAATCAAGAGCAATAACCAACTTTAAATTGGATGGAAACTTAGTAACATAGGATACAAATCGCACAACAAAGCGATACTTTGGAGTGTTGTACTTGTTCTTGTCCTGATTGATCAACCTGACCCTAGCACGGTAGTCAGTCTTTCCCTCTGCATAAGAGAGTATGTCAAAATTAAATTCCAAAGACATACATTTATTTACACATACACAGTCAAAACACAATTAAACAACATGAGCATGACACGAAAATGCATACCTCTTCTTCTTTTGAAGGGAACCTGGTATCTCTTGAAATATGCTTTTGTCTTCTGAGCTTTAACAAATGCCTATAACCAGTATCATACAAAGGCTCAGTACAAGGAACTGAACATCAAGTAATGATGGCCAATTTCATGAAGTGCCAACGCACTTTTAACGAGTCTGGTTTTCACTAAACCATTCTTACTGTGCACTAAATAGGAATAAAACGTACAAAATCAATCAGAAACAAAACAGATTATCAGCACCCAGTAATCATTTTTAACTACAAAACTGAAGATGATACAGCAGTCAGCTGTAAAACCCTTTTCCAGCAATAGTTCCCAGATTAAGTACGGACAAATTAACGGGCAAACGAACCAGGAATTTCTAACAACAAGCAAGTAGTCTCAAAAGAAACAAATGCAGCACCAAAAGAACGAGATTGGTTTCTCAAAAAAAACTTTCCTTTTACGCAAATCCAGCAAAAGTTTGTAACACTCCTTTCACCAAACCTCAACAGAAGCATCATATGTACGAATATCACGCGGACACAATCGAAGGAGAACATGGGAAACATAAAATTAGAGCAAATTGAGAAACAAAAGCACTTGGCTACTTTAGATTAACATGACGTGCAGAGTAAACAGATAATCAGTGATAATGCTCCAGAAAAAATCAGTGTTTCTCACCATTTTTTGTCGTAGAAGAGACCTTCGTCCTGCTTCTCTTCTTCTATTCCTCAGAGGCTGCTAGGGCAAGTTTCGAACGAAGAAATGAGAGAAGCATCTTAAAAAGAAACCCTAGTAAGGTTCCGTATTGGGCTGGATTAAAACATTTTAATCTAACCCGGCCCGTTACTGATTGTTATGGGCCTTTAATAAATTTTTTTTTTTTTTAATTACTTGTAGAGGTCATCTCAAATAGCAGGTTTTTTTTTTTTTTTTTAAGGGAAGTAGTAATTTATTTAATTTAGTTTTTTCTACTTATTTTACTATGAATTTCACATCTTACTTATAATTAATTTAAGAGAAAATCATCATAATTATACATAAACAATTTATGTTTTTTCTTTTTATCATAAATATTTCTTCATTTAATTTATACTCAAATGCAATTTTTTATTTTTTTTATTGACTGATTTTATCAAATTATTGAATACATGATAAAAGACGATACAACTAATGCATTTGCCACCGAATATAGGGATACATCTGTCTATTCATGAAATCTATTCGTCGACTCAAACTAGTTTCAAGTCCATTCAACATTTAGGTTTGCTTTTTTTCAAATTGAGGGGGTCGAATCAGATTAGGGACTTTAAACAATTTTACATTTTATTAATGGACAAAAGTGTCCTTCTGACCGATGATACGTACATTAGGCGTGTCATCTTCTATTGTGTACTCATTTTCTTTTCAGAATATCGTGGATCTACTAATTTTATAAAATCATTTAATTGAAAATTGTATTTATGTATAAACTAAACATATTCATGATTTTCAAGAATAAAAAATACAAAAAATTCAAGTAAATCACTATCCAAGTTGAGCTTAAATTTAAGTAGTATTATATTTTTGTAGGAAAATATATTTATTTACACTAGTATAAAATGTTTATATATATATATATGTGTGTGTGAATCCCAAAGGAATACTAGCTATTGTCACGTGTTTGTACATAAGATAAATATTTATATATTATCATAATTAATAAAGACTTGTTATTGTTGGATTTCTGTACTGACTTTCATAACGGTCATATTTCATGTCAAATATTTACTATTATTAATTTTGTGAATATGCTATATGAATATTAATTTATTTATTTTTTTTAGTTTTTTTTTTTTTGTGTGGATAATAATTTTTTGTCATATGAGTTGATATATGGGATGCATTGATTATATATATTTATAAGTTCAATTCCTTTATTTTCAAATTTCAAGATCGTAGGAAACTCCTCTTTAAAAATATTACTAATGAAGGAAAAGAAAGTTGCCATGGTTCTAATTTTTTTTTTAACTATTTAGTTTTCCAATTTTTTGATACGTCAATCGAATAAGAATACCAACCCTTTTGTTTTCTTTACATTTTCTTGGGCTATCTTTAGATTAGATAAAAGTGTTTTTACTTCGTGAGTTATAAATTAGTTGTAAAAAAATATGGACCCAAAATAAAAAAAGAAAGGAATGTATTTAGATAGGGTTTAGTTTGGCCTGAGCCACTTAGCAAATCAAATTTTAAAAAATTGAAAATTAGAATAAAATACTATTTAAAATTAAATTTAACGACTGTTTTGAAATTTATTCTTTAAAGGGTTAAGTCCAAAAAATCATGTTTTATTAATTAAGGTTTTGAACTTTATTTTTAACAACTAGCCCCCAATCTTCTTTAAGCTTTAAAAAATTGACACTTAAATAAGTCATAATTTCTAAAATATCATTTAATATAAAAAATGAGTTTTAATTTAAATACCCACGAAGTTTGTCAATCAAAGTCTCGTTTAATATATAATTATGATATTAATTGACAATTCGAAATTATATTCCTGAAAATTTTATCTTCATTAAAAGCTTTTTTTGGAACTATAAGTTTATTTTCATCAATTTTTAAAAGTAAAAGAACGTTGGGACCTTAGTTGGCCAAATCCCATAACTTCAAGAGTTTTTTGGATTTAAAACTTTTTAAAAATCATATTAAAGATGAAATTTGGATAGATCTTTCCCCTTTGATGGCATAAATATTAGTACTAATTAACCAACTACAATTAGTTCGAAATTTTCCTTACTTAAAATACAATTTTATATCTATTTATCACTTATATATTATATAAGTCAAGTTTTTATTTCCTTATCTAAGGTAGGAGATGGTTTACTAATGCAAGATGAATAATAACAAACTATAGATTTTAATTATTTTATAATTTGAGTTTAAAATAATTATTAAATTAATTATTTCATCGTTAATTTTATTAATTTATTAAAGTTAGATTTTATCTTTGTGGATGTAAATATTGATAAATTATACTTAACTCAAATGAGACTTTTCAATGTTAACAATTAATATTTATTATAATATAATTTATATTATAGATTAGTTTTAACAAAATAAAATGTAAAAGATTTTAACATGAATATTTAGTAACTGTCTCTAAATTCCTTAACTAAAGAAAAATCTATCCTGAGTACATGGGTATGTAAAAAGAAAATTCATGAGAGTGTGAGTTTCGATTTAAAAAATGGAGTAAGTTGAGGGTATTACAAGAAGCATAATTTACAATAACATAGTCTTTATAATGCTCGAGAAAAACATTTACATATGTATATACAATCTCTATTTTTCATAATCTTTATTCGTGGAATAGATTTTTTCGTGCGTTGTACTTTTTTTCTCTTTCACAAAGACTGCTATGGGATATTTGAGAGAGACATTCGGCTTATAATGTAACTCATAAAAATAAAAACTCTATCTAGAGTATTTATATTGGGTTGGATCAAATATTATGAATCAAACTTTGACCATTACTAATGATGGAGTTGTGTCTGTGGTTTGAAGAAAAATCAAATCTATTTACATTTTTTTAGAAAATACATTTACTCATACTTATATAAATTTAATATATATTTATTTATATATTATATAACTTCATCCCAAAATATTACTTTTATACCTACAACTCCGAAGATATAGAGGTTGAGAAGAAGTTATTGATCAGAAGGTTAAAAGTTTTAAAATGTTATACAATGTATATCTTATACAAACTTTTAAAAAATTACAAACATTTTCCACTTGAACAAAGTCTCGCGGGTAATAATTGAATAGGTTATGTTGCTAATTAAGATCATCACACATAATGAGTTGTTTGTAAATGTTCGCAAAAAATACTAATTTTAATAAAACACTAGCTCGTCTTCGTAGGTGTTCAATATGCCAATTGTGCCCATTGCTGATCGAACAACATGTGTTTCGTTGAATTTTTTTTAATTGTGTTCTCTTTAAAAGTGTGTTAGCCTTTAATAAAGAGTAAAAACAATTAAAAAAAAAAACTAAAAACTAACACATATAATAAAGTTTGAGCAATTTTTCCCTTTATTTGTCGACAAGGAAAGATTTTCAATTGGCGCATTGCCTCTTGCGATCAACCACCTTTGGATGGCGAGATATGTTTGGGTTGAAAGCATATTTGGAAGCAACCTGGCTCGCATCGCTTTAATTTGTTCATGTGGAAGTTGAGATATGGATGTTTAAAGACTCCTAACCTTTTGTAGGCTTGAGAAAAGACATGATATGTGATGTTTGCAAGTGTGTGATATTTGCAGGTGTAGTATGTATGTTTAGATAATACTTACGGGATTGTGCACAAATTAGGCATGTGTGGACATGTCTATTACCAAGGCAAGATCATCGAGTTTTCTTTGGAGCAGTAGATTTAGTAGATTGGGTAACCTGAAACCCGTCGAGCAGATGGATATTTGCTCTTAGACGTTTTTATTGACGTTGGGTATTCCAAGTTGTTTGTTATCTTACGTGGCAATAGCGAAACAATATATTATTTGAGCTAGGTTTCGGTCCTCTTTGCTCATCTTCTAAATTGTATACAAATTGTTCGCTTGTTCGACAGTAACTCTTTGTAAAGTCTAGTATTTTTTTTGGCACTTAATATATGATCATCTTTAATGTAAATGTTCATGCTACATACTTAATGCTTACCGAGAAAAAAAGGAGTGAGGTTGATTAAAAAAACCTTGCCGTAAAAGCAAAAACCTCAATTTTCCAAGAGTTCAAAGAGGAAAAGAGAAAAATTATTTGTATTATAATTAACAAAAAACTATATAGATCTCATATGAACTTTTTGTTTGTTTTCATGTAAAGAATCTTTCGGTTGTATATACAAAAAAAAAGAAATTTATCTAAATAATTTAGATCGTAACATACATCAACAAAACAAATGATATTTATTTGTCTCCTACGTATCATTATTTAATGTAATATCTTATTAGACATAATCATATTTCAAAAATATTACACATTTTGTTAAATAATTATTAAATTTATGAAAAAATAATTATTTTAGTTGATATATAAAATATTATGTAATATATTTTCTTTATACTCTATTATTATAATTATTTTAGTTGATATATAAAATATTATGTAATATATTTTCTTTATACTCTATTATAGAAAACTTTCTTCATAACAGAAGATATTTTAAAAGAGCCCACTTGTGATATTTGTGTCAAGAGAGTGAAAAGAATCTATAATCATAGAAAGTTTTGAGGGTTATTTGCAATTTAAGGAAAAACAGAGGGGTAAAAAACAAAGAAAAAAAACACCCTATGATATAACCCGATTCCGTACAGATTTTCCCTTCTCCTCCTCCTATGGTGTTTCCTCCCCACCGCTTCACACTTGTAATTCTGCTCGTGTTTGGCATGTTTAGAATTAACCACTATCTTAATCTTCAAATCCATCTTCTCTCGCGTTAGCAGATGCGTTCTGCTCTATCCATTTAACTTTCTATACCAAAGTTGAGAGCCTATTATTTCTGCTCGGAAAAATTCAATCCCAGGATAAAATTTCTTCAAGAAAATTAAGGGGAAGCTGTGAATTATTGATTTGGGATTCTGGGATTTCGTCTAATAACCTTAATTTGATGGCTGCGAGTGCAAACCCGTCTGCTGGTGGTGCCCATAATAATGGCAGCAGCAACAACAACAACAACGGTAATAGCAATAACCAAGAAGGTACCAGTAATGCTAATGGCGGGACCAACGGCCTTGCTGTTCCTGAGAATTCTGTTGTGGGTCCCACACAGGCGGCGCTCCGTCACAACCCCGGTCTTTCCGTTGAATGGACACCAGAGGAACAATCTCTTTTGGATGATTTGCTTGCCAAGTTAGTTTCGTTTTAATTCTACTAGTTCATTTGTTTATTTTTGCTTTTCAACCTGTGAGTTATTCATTTTTTTCAATTTCAAGGATAACTTTGCTGAATTCCCCCACCTTTTTTTGGTTGGATTTTGTTGAAGCCCTGATGAAATTTGAACTTTCTGGACGAAATTCAGTCTGTTTATGTTGTATGTTTCAAAGACAACATCAAAATTTGATGAATAGAGGAAAGTTTTGTTTTCTTTAGCTTCGGCCTTAATATAAAATTTTTATTTTGCTGTCAGCTTCGAGGGGGAATTTACTTAAAGATTCCCTGATTTAACAGTGAAAAGTTGGGTAACTTGCATAAATTTGTGATCTTGCCTTGGTAACTAGGTAAGATTTGGCTTAAGAACTAGCGAAAATTTCTAAAAGAAGATTTTACTTGAACCTCCAGCGCTGCAAAAGAACATGAAGATGGAAACGGACTAAGTTCAGAGTTTGGATAGACATGTTGGATAATAGTAGTAGTTATGCCATTTATAAATAGTTTTATCACATTGCAAAAGGTTGGATCGAGAAAACAAAAAGAAAAGAAAAGAAAAGCAGGATAACACAGGCATCTAGCAGTTTTGTTTTCTGAAGTGTATAATTTTGGCCTCTGGTGAACTGTGTTAGAAGTTTGACCATTTAACAGAATTATACTGTTAGCTTCTAAAAGATCTAAAAATAATATTTGTTCCATAACAGTTTTCTGTTATATTTGCTGAACCTCCTGGCTGTTTATTGGGAAAAACAATGTTGCTTCTGGAGCATCCAATTTAGAATTCCAAAAAATTCCTTTTTGATTAAGACCTTCAGACTCCACTGAGTGTTTGAAAATAATCTACTGTTTAATAAACTTCGAAAGATGGTGAAATTCTATATGGTGACAGTAGAATCATGTTTTCTTCCAAGCTCTATGTGCGTTAGTTTTTTTTTTCAAGATAAAAATTAAGAAAAATTTTCCAGCACAATGGATATAGATAAAATCACTTGAGTGTGTCATCCGGAATTGAACGTCCACTTTCATATTCATTTTGTACAGGAAAGTGGACATTCGATATTGGAAAAAGGGAGTATTTTACGGTTGCTATGTCATTATATTTTCAGCTATGCAGCACTCTATATATTAAATTGACGCAGCCAAAGCATCTTTGCAGATATTCTTCTGAAACTAGCATTGTGCGCTATGCTAAAATTGCCATGCAATTAAAAGATAAAACAGTTCGGGATGTGGCACTACGATGTAGATGGATGACAGTAAGACATATCTATTGTTAACTCTTTTCTTTTACTACAAACTTTCTATTCTGCTTCCTGGCATGTCTTTCAGTTAAACTTTTTCAGCGACACGAAAAGATATTTCCGTCAAAGTCCCAAAGCTAGTAACTTCTGCGGCTTGGGCACTTGAAAAAAGAAAATTTACATTCCCTTTTGTAACTGTGGGAAGTTAAGTGATACAAACACAAGCATTCAGTAGTAATTTTAAAGATTAACATAGGGTGCAACAGTAAATTGTTCCTCTGCTAGCCAAAGTCATGAGTTTGACTATGTATGTATGACATGGCTGCATGAATTTATTGTTTTAATTAATATCGTAAAATAACATAGAGCACTATATATGTGTTGTACCTCATGAAAACCTGGAATTATTCTTAAATTATCACTTTTGAAATACAGAAGTGTATGGAGCTCTCCTGATACAGAAGTGTATGGAGACATATGAATGCGTGTACTTGGATAGACCGTTATAGTATCCAACTCTAAACACTGTTATCTAGAACTTTTTGTCTCCAGTTTATTTTTGGCGTTCAACTATTTTTGACATGTAAATGACACACTGATCCAGATCCACATCCTTTTTTTTTTTAAAAAATAAAAACTGCTTTTGATCTTCAGGATGTTTCTTATTGAGGTACCTTTGTCTTTTGCAGAAAAAGGAAAATGGAAAGCGAAGGAAAGATGAGCATAACTCAGCAAGGAAAAACAAAGACAAAAAGGTATGCTTCATTTGGTGCATGTTTTCACAATTTCCTTGCCAGTGTGATATTATCCTCCCCACCCACCTCACCTGGGAAGAGGGTGGGGGAGTGGGGGAAGAAGCTTGTATCAGAGGAATTATATTTTTTATGGGGACAAGGGACTAAGCTAAGTCCCTTTATCCCGTGGATTCTATATGCCTTCTCCTTCTAAATTATTTTGCTTGGTAGTTTTTTTTTTCCCGCTGTTGTCACTGCTGTTGTTTTTACAGAGTGGTTGAAACTTCTTAAAGAGATCTTATGCTGTTTGACTGCTTTGTATGTTATTAGTTTTCCACTGAATAATGCTTGACTTTGTTGGCATGCATGAGATCTGGCTGGTCCTTAATTGAGCTTATTATGTTTGACATGGGATGGCAAGACAATTTCAGCTTTTGTACCCTTAACTTGCTTTTATAGTTAAAGGAACTTTGAGGTCCCAATTTTACTTTAAATGTTTGGCTGCTTGTAAGTTGGTGTGATGATGTATTTCATTCTATATAATAAAGATAAGTCCCTGTTTGCATACCCAAGCACCTTTTCCCCCTCCCAGTCCTGTAATGTAAGTTAAACACATATAAGTGCATCCCATGAGTTAAAATATTTTTCTTACATAAGTGATTCTGAGCACCAAGTTTGTTCTCTTGTTGTGTCTGTTCATTAATCTCTTCAAATAGGGGCTTGCTTGAAATGGAGTCGTCATTTTCTCTTTCAAGTCAATCATTATCTGTCGTTCCACTTCAATACGGAATCTTTTGACAATTTTCATTTGGTTCTCAGGAAAAAGTAACGGATCCTGTACCAAAATCCCATGTCGCAAACCGTACAAATGGCCCTCCATATGCTCAGTCCATCATGTCCATGGATAGTGATGATGGCATTTCCTATAAGGGTGAGTGGACAGTTTGGTGTGTAGTTCTATTATTTTCAATTTTTAAATAATTTTCTGCCAAAAACTGCGATGCTCATCCAATGTTAGTGTTCTGACTAATATTCGGTTGACCACATCAGCAGTTTTTTTTTTTGTCAGTATTAAAGAACTTTTCAAAATCTTTTTTTTTTTTGGAACATTATAGAAAAAATATCATATACACTCTGTATTTACTCTTTACCCTCTGCATGCCTTCTACAATTAACGAATATGATTCCAACCTTTGTCTGCATGCTATTGCAAGCTTGACTTAAGGATATGATTCTATGTGTCTCCTGGTAACCGTGTTAATTTTGCATGAACTTGTCAAATTATTGTCCTGGTGAACCTAAGCTGGAAACTCAAATGTAGATATAGAGCACTTTCCCCCTGCTTTTGCTTGCTTTACTAACAAGTGCAACTGAGTTGATGTATGCATTCTTCATTTACCTCTTTATTTATTGTCTCTCTAAATTACATATCCTTTTTATTAAAGAAAATTTCTGTTTAGCTAGGGGATAATTCTAATCAATTAGTCCATTTATTTTGGTTAGCTATGTTTTTACCATCTGCCTGGTCATTATCATTTGGTGTTTTTAGAGATATAACATAATAGATAACCAAGAGATTTGGGTGGCTGAATTGATGTAGCTCTCTGTTTACTTTCTTGAGTATGAGTCATACTCTTTCTTCACCACAAAATTTCTTGTTTGCTTTCCCCAAAAAAGGGTAGTAAAGAAGCCTGTTTCACCATAAATTAGTGGTTTTCTCATGCACTGTAGCTCCAGTGATTTATGATTATTTTGTTGTAATCACCTTTAAGGCGTTAATTGCGGGCCTGCATAATCTTGGACATTTGTTGGATTTGGCTGCTAACAAACTTCTAAAAATGAACTGAACATCTAAAATGGAAAATGAAAAATCAACCTAAGTTGCAGTTGTTTGGTCAACAATGATGTACAGATGCATCAAAGTATATCATATGTTACTTCTTAAAGTTACCTTCTTACTTGCACATGTCATGTTTGTATCCATAATTCCTATATAATTTATGGGCTTTTCCATATATCATTTTCTCGAAGTGTGCTGTTTTGTACTTTTGCCAGTAAGAAACATCTATTAACTTTGAGTTATTAAACAAATTCTTATACATACTACAAATTTTATCTTTGACCCCTTGTACAATTGGAATTTATGACCTCTATGGATCTAAATGTGTAAACGAACAATACAATGCTACTTGATCAAGTTCTTTTCTTATAATAGTGACAGCTAGGTATCCTGCTACTTGATAGGGAAATCAACCCAACCAATTTTGATTTGATTCGAAAGATTCATACTAGATGGGACAACATAATATGGATCCTCTTTGTTTCTGGCTAAAACCATTTTCTTTTGCTAGTATTCTGTTGATGGTGCAGAGTTTTGATACACTTGCTATTTATCTTTTTCTGATTTGGTGGAGTTTAAATGTTTATTTTGTTGAAGAGTGCCTAAAATTTGTCATTTTACAGCTATTGGTGGAACAACTGGCCATCTTCTTGAGCAAAATGCTCAAGCCTTGGATCAAATATCTGCAAATTTTTCCGCTTTCAAGGTGATCAATCCTTTCCTCCCCTTATATAAATATGTTCTTGTAGGAGGAAAAAACCACCAACATGCTTAAGTAGCTATTCAGAATCGAATGATAGAAAGACCACCGATATCATCTTACAACAGCTCTGATTTGTTCTCTACTAGCTAATGTATAAGCTTGACTTTGAGTCCATGATTACTGGTCTTCCACATGATGAAGAGGACCATTCAATTCACGATTGATGTATTGAGCCATTTGGATAGATTGGCATTTTTGCAGTTTATTGACTCAAAACTTTGTGGGGTGGCAACTGATGGTATTGACATCTGTATCTCTTTTAATTTTCTTGCAGATAAGTGAGAATATAAATCTCTTCTGCCAAGCTCGAAACAATATTCTCAGCATCTTGAATGAGTATGTCACCTCTCTATGCTTCAAACCCATTGTTATGTCTGTCTTTAGAACCCTCCTTTGGATTGAATGCTTAATATTGCTAATTAGAATGAGGTTACATCTTCATTTACTTTCTCATGTATCGCTTAATAGAGTCTTATAATTGTTGCTCCCAAATATTTCCCCTTATTATTGCTTTTTGCTAAGTTGCTATGAAGTCTTTATTTTTCAGGGCTGATTTATTGGCACCATGTATTTAGAGCTTGTTTGCATTCTTAGTACTTGTGGAACTAACCTTTTATTTTTAACATACGTGAAAGTCTTTCAATCTCCACATTCCTTTTGGAGCAATGCCATTAAGAAGGATTAACTTTGCTGGAGATGTGTTTACGGTGAAGTCAAGTGTTTGTTTTGTAAAATCTTCTAGAATATTGTTTCTTGGTTTGCTTACTATTTGATGGAAACTCTTTTAGACGGTATATCCTAATTTTTATCTAAAAACATCCTGTTTAAAAGGATAATCTTACTGTAGCAATGTCTTTAAAGTAGAGATGACTATGTATCTGGGTGGAGAACTAGAAAAAGTTGGCTCAATCATCTAGGCGGGATGAATCTATTGTGCAACTCACTTTGGCTGCCTAGTTTCACTCTTTCCTTCATGAGTTTGAAGATACAGAAAGAGAGGAAAATTGTCTAGTTATCCATGAGTTTAAGGAAAATGTACACCAATGATAAAAATTATATGGTCTATCTACCCTGTCTACCATCCACCATTTGTCTTTTCCTCTTTGGTGACCATAGGACCTTTGGGTAAAAAGAATAATCTGTCACCGAGCAGCAAGGAAGTGGGAAGACCTCTTCAGGGCAGGGCCTGTTTTGCCCAGGTACAAGGGGTCACAAATGGCTGTTCCAACTTTCTGTTGCTATACCATCGTATCCTTTGCCTGTGTGACATCAGTGTACCAACGCTGGCAATATGAGTAGATATATGAAAATTTGGGATTTTGGGGTTGGTGGGGGTGGGGGGAGGGGGTTGTGGGGTGGGGAAAGAGGAGATATACTTTAATCCCTTGATCATTTACGGAAATTCTGCATTTCTTCTTGGACCTTTCTGAATTCGAACTACTGTTAATGGATTGTAAGTAGGATCTCTGCCCTTTCCATTCCTCTGCCCTATTTCTCATAGTTTTTGCCGTTTTGAGTTTCACTATCAATTATGATAAGCTGCAATTCATGAAAGTTTCAAGAGCCTAATGCTTAGCACTCTACAGGGCTAGGATATTACGCCTAGGGCCAAGGGATTTCGGAAATTTTTGGTGGTTTGGACTGAATAACTAATGACTGGGAATACTATTTCTCAAGAAAAAAACTTAGAAGTAGAACTTCCTGGAAAATCAGAGGCAGCATCTTTCTAATTGAATCAAATGCTAATGTCACAGTATGATCTGCCTGAAATTTCCTGGCTGTTCTTGTTGTTTTAAATTTGCCAGATAGTCATGAAGCACTAGAATATCGTGAACTATAAATCGTCCCACATTATTCATGTATGCTAATATGATTCACTGTGTAGCTTGAAGGACATGCCAGAAATAATGAAGCAGATGCCGCCACTTCCTGTGAAGCTGAACGAAGACCTTGCCAAGATAATCCTCCCTAGAGCAGCATCTGTGCCAAAGAAATCTTGAGCTGCCGGTTCTCCCTTCTTTCTGTGAGCTCACCGCGATAATGCGCTGTTGACTATCTTGTAGTTGAGATCAATATGTTATAATCCTCGATAGCTAAATAAACATATGCTAATTCTGTCTAGTCGAGCTTCAACTCGAAATTCTTACTTCAGTGATTACAGTCATGGTATGTGTATACAATTAGTTCTGCAGGGAGGATTCTTGATCTGTAAATAATCGAAAGATCCAAGATTTGCTGTTCATCTGAAGGGCCGAAAAAGGGAGTTCTTGTTTTTCGAGTTGAAGTGAAGAAACTAATTTAGAAGAAGAAGAAGAAGAAGAAGAAGAAGCCCCCCAGAACTGAACATAAGCTGTTGTTATTGAAAGGGTGTACCTTTTATTTTTCTGCTGTTTTCTTACCTTGTCATAGCAGTAGTGTTGTTGTATACTGATTTATGGCTCAAAGGATAATAATAATAAAATATTGTAGGCGTCGAAAGCAATTTCTATTTGTATTTTCCTTAGATAAAAAAACTACCCGTATGAAATTATTACTATTTGCACTTCGTAAATTACTCCTGCAGTCGATCGAAAATTCATTTACTTCTGCCCCTCTCTAGCTTTTGTCTCTAAAAGAAGTTCTCTCTCTCTTTTCATGTTCAAGCATCATGAATGTGTAAAGATTGGTTAAGAGATTTTTCCAAAAAAATTTAAGAAAAAAGACTAGATAAATCATTCGGGTTGCTTTGAAGTCAAGGCATGATCTACAATCGGATTTGTCCACTCTATGTGAATTTCAGTCAATTCTTTCTTACCCGACCCCCACAGGAATCAGGAGAAAGAAGAAAGGACTTGGACTTAAAAAAGTTAATTTCGGCTCAGTGGACTCTATCTCTAGGATAAGCATTCGATTGGTCAACAAGAACAACAATCACCACAAGGTGTATTGTTCCCCCTTTAATTTAAGAAAGAAGGAAAGGGTGGGAGATGCTCGAGGAGAACAATGCGATGTGGTTGGCGAGAGCATGTTCGCAACAAGTGGTTCATTTGGTTGTGGTCTGAAAAATCACAACGAGATGAACCACCTATTCGGCCACTCTGGTCATTTATCTGATGATCAACAAGTAAATCCCAGATGATTCACTCGAGTGTTATATCATTTTTTTTTTTTTTCATATTGTCTTAAAATAGATGTTTTCCAAGCATCAATCATCATTTATATTTAAATCTTCATCTATTTTGCTCAAAAAATTCAAAATGTTGAGAATTCATCATTTTAAGGAGAAGTTAGTCTTTTAGTGAGAGAAAGTAGAGAGAGAATGACAATATGTAAATGAGGTTCAGTCAACTACAATAATAATTTACGAATTACAAATAATATTTTTTTATTTGTAGAAGAGTAATCTTCTCTCTCTCCAAGAGGTGTGGTTGCAGCTTAGGTGATGGCCGTGTGGTTCTTTCTGGGTAAGTTTGCTTCAAATTTGGTTATTCGGATAATTTGTTAGAGTTTTGTTCTGTCGGTTTGTGATGGAGTTCTCAGTCCCATAAATACGGACTTATGATCAATGTAATTTTTTTTATTCTTATCATCCTGAATACCATGTAAAGTTAAAATTTTCCGTACTTATATATTCTTTAACGGTTATAACTTATCGTCATTTACGTAATATAGAGGTTAATTTCATTACTATTAACATTGAAATTATTCAATTGTCATTAAACATTTTCGGTTGCTACTAAACAACCTTAAATAATAAGATGAATTTATATCTTATTTTTCAAAAATAGAAAAAAAAAGATTATTGCATATCTTTTCCAGAGCTAAAATGCTAATGCCAGGGACGAGAATGACGTGGCGGGGTATACTTCGTTTGTCTGGAGAAGTACTATGAGTCTATGATACTAAACCCTCAACAGTGTTCACTTTGGCAGAGAGCATATTACAACTCTCTCTCTCTCTCTCTCTCTCTCTCTCTCTCTCTCTCTTCATCTGCTGCTGTTTCAAAATCAAAATCATAAAGAATATTTTTTTGTCCTAAAAACTTCTCATTTCTCAATTTCTTGGATTGAACTTTCTCTCTCTTGTCATTTTGTTGGATAATTTATTTCTCCTTTTTAATTTTCTCTCCGGTAGAGAACGGAGGAGGAAGGTAAAATGACGGAGGCGTCACCGCTGCTGACGCCGGAGGAAGAGAAGCTCGCAATCAGAGACATTGCTGTGGCAGCCGAATCACAGACCAAAGAAGGAGATACCTTTTATTTAATCACTCAAAGGTGCAATTTTTTTTAAGATACGGATCTGTTTAAATTTAGCTCAAGGTTTAGTGTTTTTTTTTTTATAATTTTGTTTTTATTAAGCTGTCATTTCCCAGGTGGATTTTGTTTCTGTTCGAATGAGAATTAAATTGGAAGACTGAAAAAGGGTTAGGGTTTAAGTCTATTTTGTATTTGACTTTAAAAGATTGTGCATGAAGGGTTTGGAACTGTAAACCCCGAATCCATTTTGTTGTATATTTTACTGAAGAAGTTTTCTGCCGTGTGGAGTTTCTCTGTGGAAGAATTCTTTAGCGGCAGTTCTCACAGCTCTTTTCTTACCACGTGAATTCAATTTTGTTTCTTGAGGTCAGTTTTGATTAAATCAGACTGAGCAGTATGTGTAAATACTGTAAATGAGTGCAGAAGTAGGTTTGCTAAAGTTCTCAAATTTTCCTCTTTTTGTTTGGTGGGTTTGTTGTTCACTCTATTAGGAGTGTTGATTGCAAAGTTGTTCTACGTACCTACTATCTATGTCCTATGTCTTATAATTTTTCTGGGTGAGAATGATTTTAGAGGGCCGCTATTGATTTCCATTTCTAAATGAATCCCAACAGATGGTGGCAAGATTGGCTTGAATATGTGAACCAAAGCCAAATTAGCACTACAAATGATGTCTCTTCTTCTGAACAACACGATTCTACACGTACAAGTGCCTTGAAGAGGCCTTCAGGCATTGACAATTCTGATTTAATATATGAAGCAGCAACGGGGAATCCCTCCCTGGGGATTGAGCTTCATGACACTTTAGTAGAAGGCACTGATTATATCTTACTTCCTGAAGAAGTTTGGAATAAATTATACGAATGGTGAGTTCTAATTGATATTATATAATTTGATGTATTCCATGTATTCTTCTTATTTGTTTCTTTTTTAACAAGATAGACGTAGTCGAGGCAATACTGTATCTTCTCTTTTCTAGC
Source organism: Catharanthus roseus (assembly GCA_028651295.1). Lineage (NCBI taxonomy): Eukaryota > Viridiplantae > Streptophyta > Magnoliopsida > Gentianales > Apocynaceae > Catharanthus > Catharanthus roseus. The sequence continues at coordinate 7,685,076 of JAPQWS010000087.1, forward strand.
CATGTAAAAGAACCCTTAAGGAACCTTTCTCAAGTTGTACCATGGGGGACATAGCATATTCAGTTTTGTGGCCTCAAGCAACTCAGATGCTGATGCACATTAAGGATGAATCTCTCTTCATTTGAGTTGTATAAGTAAGGTTCAAGGATGTTAATCATCATGCATGATATTGTTCTTAATATTATTGAGGAATTCCATTGTGTAACCAGGTTTTAAATACACTTGTGCTGTTTAGAGTTTAGAGTTTGGCGATTGACTAGCTTTGATGGTCCCGCATTTAGTATTTTTGAGTTTCTAGGAATCCTTTATCCTAAAAACTTTATCTTTTGGGGTCTGCAGATGCCCAAATCTTTGCCCTTTAGTGTTTGCTGACAAATTCTGGATGGAGATGTTTAAAATATAGACAACAGTATATTTTTTGTTGCACTTTATAGACCAAATACACCTGTTGCATTGTTTCATGTTATGTTGAAGATAAAAGCCTCTGAGCATGATTGAGAAATTCAGTTATCAATTTACTGACTTCGGAGAAAATGCACTCAGGAAGACTTTTCAGAGACTGAGTTTGACTTCCTTGAGCAGGGATGTTTTTCTTGGTTGAGTTATAACATGTTAGCATATACTGCAGAAAATTGTCTTTCTAAGAAGTGGCATATAATCTTAGAATCAAATCATCAGATTTGTTTTGTTACAGTCTGTTTGAAGGATGGTTAAATCAGTTATTGAATATGATTACTACCATTTTCTGGTTAGGTATGGAGGGGGTCCCGTACTGGCTCGAAAAGTAATCAATTCTGGTCTCTCTCAGACAGAATTGTCAGTAGAAGTTTATCCTTTGCGCCTGCAATTACATCTGATGCCAAAAGGGGATCATACTACTATAAGAATAAGTAAAAAGGTATTCAGACAATTTTGCTCTACTTTCACCTCCTTTTTATGCGGAAAAGAAGTACAAAGAAAAAAAGAGCCCATCTTCTTTCTCCAAACACATTCTTTCTAATGACAATAATTCTGATCATCTGCAGGAAACTATTGCAGATCTCCATAAAAGAGCTTGTGACATATTTGGCCTTAATTCAGATCAAGTAAAGGCTTTACTCATTTCATTTTTGACGTCTGCATTTGGATTTTATGGAAATTCTCGGATTTGTCTTTTACTATTTAAACCTCTCTTTTTTCAGGTATGTGTTTGGGATTACTTCAGCCACCGGAAGCATGCACTGATGAAGGATATGGAGAAAACCCTGGACGATGCAAATATACAGATGGATCAGGATGTAAGTGTTTTTTCTTTTGCATGCTAGGGGTAATTTCTTAAGACTACTTTCTCGTTCTGCAAACTGTTTCATTGTTTTTAAAGAATGTTGCATTAAGTGCTCTTTTGGTTAATCAGTCATGAGGAAGTTGTTATCGTCTTATGGGCTTCATTTTAAGCTGCTAATCACTTAACTGAGTTAACAGAAATCTTGTATGCATAAATATCACTTTTACCTGTATCATTTATTTGTTTGCTGCTGCCAAATGCTGTTTTAGGTCATCGGTAAAAAGTTACTTGACTTTTGAAAACATTCTCTTTGCAAAAGATGGGCCTTTTCATATAGTTAGAGGACACTGAATATACTTGGTTTCCAAGAGGGTCAATATCTAGCCCTTTTTAGCCTTTGCTTCCCACGTTTTCTCCGGTATGTTGATTCATCTCTTTGTATCTTTTTTAGCAAGAAACATTATTTGAAATTGGTTTTGTCATGTTTCCAGATAAAGGGTTGTTTTCACATTATTTAAGGCTGTCCAGGAAATCTTCTTTTCTATTGGTTCAGTTGAACCTTATTTGTCTTTTTCTTGATTCAATGGTGTGTGTTCTTCCTGGTTTACTTACGGTTTGATGTCAAAAGCATTGAGGTTTTTTTTTCTTAGACACTCCTAGCTTCTTCTTTCTAGATTTGAGATTTGCTGTGCCTGCAAAATTTTCTTTCTTTTTAACCAGGGATGCAACTCATTCTTTCATACTCTTGTCATTTATGAGAATGGAGTTAGGTTTTATTTGAAGACATCCAATGATTGGGTATTTTATATTATCTTGTCTGCATATGTTTAAAGCAGATTTTGGTGGAGGTCATTGATAAGAGTGCTGGAGCCATCATGAATTCTCATCAGGAGAATGGATCTGCAAGTAATGGGACAACTGCTTTTGTTGAACCATCTTCATCAAACTTCTCAATTGCTGGGGGTTTGTCAGCAAGCAAGGGTTCATCAAGAAATGGTAATTTGTCGCAGAACCTAGCTACGGTTAAAGAAGAGAAGCCATATGGGAGCAGTGGTGTTAGTACACGAGGATCTTCTTGTGGTTTGACTGGATTATTGAATCTTGGTAATACATGCTTCATGAATAGTGCCGTTCAGTGTCTGGTTCACACACCAGAATTTGCTCGTTATTTCCGAGAAGATTACTATCAGGAGATAAACAGGCAGAATCCTCTAGGCATGGTTGTAAGTTCCAAACTCTGATATTATATATTGGTTATATTGGTTTACATTTCTGCCGAAACTTAAACTCAGAGGAGTAAAAGGTTCGCAACTAAGTGTGTTTATTCGTTCAGAAGGGAGGTTTGTAAGGTTTCTTTCTGGTCTTGATAATGGTTCAAATAGTTATCTTATCATCCCGTTAACATCGTTTTTAGCTGTCTTGTGTCGTTGTACTCCCAAGTTTTGCCTTTTATTTATGATTGTTTTGCTAAAACTTTATAGTATAAACTATGAATTATTCATGTAGTTGTCATAGATTACAATCCTCCACAGGAGGAATTATTTGAGCCCTCATGAGAGATTTTCTGGGAAGTGTTTGACAATAATCTGGCTCCTTCATGAGAAATTTTGATTTATTATTGGAGTGGATATCTTGTCCTATGTACTCATTTCATTAAATCGATTAAGAAATATAATTGCAGGGCGAACTAGCTTTGGCATTTGGTGATTTGCTTCGTAAGCTGTGGGCACCAGGGCGAACACCAGTTGCTCCTAGGCCCTTCAAAGCAAAGCTTGCTCGATTTGCACCACAGTTTAGTGGATATAATCAGCATGATTCTCAGGTTTGGTAAATCACTTAAGTTTTGTCGAACTCATACTCATTAGAATTAGAGGAAATAATTAGTTGTTTTCTTCTCCAGGAGCTCCTTGCATTCCTGTTGGATGGTCTTCATGAAGATCTGAACCGTGTCAAACATAAACCTTACATAAAATCCAGAGATGCAGATGGTCGACCAGATGAAGAAGTAGCTGACGAGTATTGGGCAAATCATATTGCTCGTAATGATTCAATAATCGTGGATGTTTGCCAAGTGAGTAGCAATTATAAATATATTTATCAGAAAGCAGAAGGAAAAGATTATCATACTAAATCATGGGAAAGTAATCAACTCATCAAGTTGCCAGCCTAGGCAATAACAAGTATTCATTGTATTTGTTGAGATCTATTATGGAAAGTTTACCAGTATATGCAGCCTGCGTTCCAAATGCTTACGTAATTTTCATCCTGAGTTGTCAGTAATTTTGCTCTTGATAGAAGATAAACCACAGACAATGAGAGATTGGAGCATATGATTGTTGAAGTTCTTGCTTCCAGAACTACCTAGGACACTAGTGATTTTCCAGGTGACATAGTTTTGTATTTTTTTAGAGGAATATGGAGATTCACCTCATTTCTGGTCCTCCGAACACAATAGAATTGTGACTATTATTTCCGAAATAGACTTTTCGATTTTCTATATCCTATACCAAATATGTATGGGATCCTTCTTCTGGGCCATTGCCTCCCTCCCCCATCCTTCACCCCAAATGGAAAGGAAAGAATAGCGGAAAGGAGAAAAGTTTTAGGTGTCTTGCTCATTTTCTTTCTGTCCAATTACTCTTTCCTATGGTGTATAAAAAAAAATCTATTTTGCTGTTTGCAGGGACAATACAAGTCAACATTGGTCTGTCCTGTATGTAATAAGATCTCAGTTACATTTGATCCGTTTATGTATCTTTCATTGCCACTTCAATCCGCCACCACTCGAAGTATGACCATTACGGTTTTTACTTGCGATGGAAGCGCACCACCAGCTGCTTGCACGGTCACAGTCCCCAAACAGGGACGCTGCAGGGACTTGATCCAGGCACTAAGCAATGCCTGTTCTTTGAAGCCTGATGAAAAGCTTTTGCTTGCAGAGGTATACTCTGCTTATTGCTTTTAAGTGTTTCTGAAGATTCCCGTGTGGGGTATTTTATCCTTAAAACTGTTTTGAGAGCATTGCTTAGCTTAGTTACTTTATCATGTTGCATACAGATACGGGGTCACAATATATATCATTACCTGGAGGATCCTTTAATATCATTATCTTCCATTAAAGATGATGACCATCTTGCTGCCTACAAGGTCCCAAAGCTGATGAAAAACACCAAATTTATTCAGTTGATACACCGCCGAGAAGAAAGGTATATCCAACTTCACTCAACAGTCAATACAAGAGAGTAAAGGCAGCAAGTGAATGATGTTCTATTTAGTTTAAGAGTTGGTTGATGAACACCCTCCCCCCAAAACCGACCGAAAGAATCCTCACAATCACACACTTCTGCTCTTTTTCCTTTTTCTATTTTGGATTTCTTGGTGAGATGGTGTTTTGATTAATGGTTAAACTTAAGGCTTTTAGTTTCTAGAGTTACCTCCTTGCTTGCTGTTTTCCTCTAGTCAAGTGCCAGGCTTTTTCTCTGGTGGTTAGGTCTTTCTATATTTCTAATGCTGTGCTAGCTTTGCTCTAGGGAAACTGGTAGTGGTCAGGCTGCAATGGGTTGGAAGCCTTATGGAACACCTCTTGTGTCGTCAATCTTATGTGATGATACAATTACAAGTAGTGACATACAGACAATAGTTCAAAAAATGCTATCACCCATGTTAAGAGAAGAAAATCCTGGGCATTCAAATTCCAGTGGTACTCGTGCTCCTTTAGCTGCTTCAGATGTATCTCGAGCTGCTGGGCAAAGTGAAGTTTGTTCGGATTCCAATGTAGCTGACACAAAAAGTTGCAATTCGACAGTGTCAACTTCACAGAAACTTCCATTAGTGTTTGTTGATGAAAATAATGTATGTATTGACTTAAGTGTTGGAGAAGATAAGGCACTTAAATACTCCTCATCATCACCGTCAATTCTAGTATTCATTGATTGGTCAAAGAAGCTTTTGAAGAGTTATGACACACATTATCTTGAGAACTTGCCAGAGGTTTCTAAGAATGGACCTGCAACCAAGAAAGCTCGTACTGAACCTCTATCATTATACACTTGCTTGGAAGCTTTTCTGCGTGAAGAACCACTAGTTCCCGAAGACATGTGGTGCGTTTCTTTTTTGCTGCCTTCTCTAACAATGTTTTTCCCCATGCAAGAATTGTGAATTGCTTGAGTTTGTCTATGTTTTCTCCAATTTATGCGTCTTCTCCCACTCAAAATTATTTCCAATTTGCAGTAGCTGAAGTTCTATCCTGATTTAATTTTAAGTGCTTAAGGTTGATTATATATCTGCATCTTTGATGAAGGTATTGTCCTCGATGCAAGGAGCGACGCCAAGCAAGTAAAAAGCTGGACCTCTGGAGGCTTCCTGAGGTGCTTGTAATTCATCTTAAAAGGTTTTCATACAGCAGGTCTATGAAACACAAGCTGGAAACTTTCGTCAATTTTCCCATTCATGATTTTGACTTAACAAATTACGTGGCCAACAAGAACAACTCCCAGCAACAGCTCTATGAACTCTATGCTCTAATAAATCATTATGGTGGCATGGGAAGTGGACACTACACTGCGAACATTAAGGTGCAATCGCTTTCTTTACCTTATTTATTTAATGTTATGTGTCGTGCGTTTGCATTTGCTGCGTACTTTTAGTGTCCACCCCCCACCCCCCCTCTCTCTCTCTCATAAGAACAGTATCACGTTGGAAATTGCGCTCCACCTTTGCATGTTTGCCTTTACCATAACTTCTTCACATGGTGTCCTGTTTTTTACCTTTCTTACTACTATTAAGCTACACATGATGTGTCTTTATTTTGTTCTGAGCATGTCATCAACAATTTTAATTTTGTCATATTCTTTTTTCTGCAGCTTCTTGATGAAAATAAGTGGTACAATTTTGACGATAGTCACATATCACCCGTTAATGAAGACGATGTGAAGTCTGGTGCTGCTTATGTGCTGTTTTATAGGAGGGTTCGAACTGATAAATCCTTTGTTAGCAATGGAACGCAGTCAGCTGCTGATTAGCATACCGATTTGTCTCTGAAGTTAGGCCTCGCAAGAGATGTACTTGTTTGCTTCTGTACATGAAATCCCTGTAACCCCCGACCAAAAGAATATGAAAAAGAAACTAACCCTTGGGCATTTTTGTAGTCCCATGGGGTTAGAAAAGGCTTCATTAGCAAATACTAATTATCTATAGAAGATTTTGCTTCCTTATCTGTAGCATGCATCAGTTTCTTTCTTGGAAATCTGACTTTCGGTGCTCGTTCATTTACTCTTTTAACTGTTCCTTCTGTATTTTGAGCCCTTTTCTGGGGGAATTGCAGGTCATTCCGGATTGGCTATAACAAAGAGAGTGTTACAGAGAACGTTACAGGTGATCCAATTGCAGGTAGGTGCCAAAAATTGCGAGTTTGATAATGCAGTGTGGCCAATCGCGAATAAATTAGGAGAAGAAGGTTCGAGGTAAATGTCTTTTACTCTCCTTTAGGCTTTGATGATGTCTTTTCCTTTTGATACATTATACGAGAGTTTGCGTGTTTTTATCACTGAGTTATTATCTTGCATTTTATTCCTATGTTTGGTGGCTGGAGAAACTGTCTATGAACAACAAAATCAACAATTCATTTTGTATTACTTTTTGGTACAATTTTGTATATCACTCTCTGTATTACTTTTTAATTTAGTATGTGTATCATAAACAATTCAAATTGTTTGAACCACTTTGTATATAGTCTATGTACCACTTTCTAATTTAGTATATTTTACTAATAAAACTTATTAAAAGAGATAAATTCTAATGAAAATTGATAAATCATAAGGGGAAAATATATTATAAAAAAAAATGGTATAAAAAGTGATACACAGGGACGGAACTAGGATTAAAGATGAGTTTAAATTTTACTAAAATTCCTTCTACATAATGGACACTTTTTAAAAATAAAAACTTTTCAAACAAAATTTGTCAGTTTGTCTCTTTCTCTTCTTAAAATTCACTTTCTCTTCTTAAAATTCAGTATCTACTATAGTAATACTATGGCAATTTTTCGACAAAAGGGGAGCGGTTGACTCTCCTTCTTTCGATGTAGTTCCGTTGGTATAGATATTTTTTGGTGTATTAAAAAAGAATGTGATAAATAGAGTGTAAACAAAGTGGTATACAAAAACAATCTTGTGCTAAGAAAAAAGGGGTCGATAAAGATAATTCGGAATCTATAAAAATAACACGTAAAAGTTCATTTATTCCTGTCTTTTTTCTTTCTCTAAACAATTTCTCTCTAGCCCTAAAACTTCAATCTTTCACATTCAACACAGTTTGGAGATAGATATAGATCATTTTGAAGATGTTTTGCAATAAAATATCGATTTTGAGTTAAGAAAATTACCAATTCTTTTTTTCATCACTAACCGAGCTTCACTCAGATGGACAAAAATTCTCCAATGAGTTTCGCTCATTTTGGCGAAAATATATAGAAAATTTTGTCCAGATGGGTGAAACTCATCGGAGAATTTTGTCTATCTGAGCAAAATTCGGTTGTCAATTTTTTTTTATTTTTATATAATGGTATATAATGTGGTAGAGAAGGTGGTTAGGCGAACTTAGGTAACCACGTGGGTTGATGAGAGGGGAAGACAGACTGAAGAATCGAGGGATTCCATTCCATCGAATCATTACCGCCTACGGCCAGCCAAGACAGCGCATTCCATTTCAGAAGAGACTCATTCATTCGGCTCTCAAAAAAATGCTTTATTCCATATTTGAAGGCTTCTTTTGTTTATAGCCAACCCAACAACAAAGTAACATTGCCTTCTCCTACAATTGTCTATTTTGCATTTTGAATTTTAGTTCAAATATTTTATTTTATTTTGAGCCTTATTTTCTTTTTCATAAATAATTTAAATTTTATAAAATTTAAAACAAAAATATCAGGTATAGTGGTTAAAAGCATTGTAAATGTTATAATTTTATTATCGTATATGAGATTTTCATAATGCTATATTTAATTAAAAGTTTTGAATGAGCTCTTATTTTGAATAATAGTCAAATATAAAAGGTTTAGATTAAATCTTCTCTTGAATTAGGGCAAACAATTTACTATAACCTGACATGTTAAGTTTGAATGTGGTAATTAGTGAGCGAGCCATTAATGTTAAAGTAAAGTTACGAGTTCGACCTCTGTATTTGATGTCAGTTAAAAAAATTATAAATTAAATTTAACCCTAGAGTAAAAGTTAAATTCAATACACAAATCGTAGAATGAATCCAAATTTATAAGAGTCTGCCTTATAGCATTAAGTGTTGAGTGCTTTGATAGCGAGTCAGCATTTCCAATTGTAGACTGTCTACTTCCCGATCTTTCACTTCCCCGTTTTGTAAACTTTCTTTCTTTTGTTCGTCCACGAGGCTATAAAAAGAGAAAAAGAGACAGACATTTAGCGAGAGTCGTTTCAGTTGTATGCCATGAGGTCCCTATGGACAAGGGGGACAAGTGAATCATCGCTTTTGGGCATAAGCAGTCCTCTACCATCTATCTGATTGCATTCTATTATCTCATATTATACTGTAGTGTATCATACCAGATCTATTGAGAGAGAAAAAGCAGGTCCGTGATCGTAAAATCAATGAAATTGCAGTATCTGAAGTTCAATCCATCGATCTATTGAAAAGCAGTTAATCGATATATAGAATTATTGTATTAATCACGATAAGAGATCTTTTAACATATACAAATTTAAGTTATATAATCATATTTAATTATCTCTCCAAAGTATTAAACCCAATCAAAATATACCAAACACAAAAAGTCAGAAATCAAAATTAAACTCAATAAATGAGAAAAATAAAAAATTAAAAAAAAGTCATTACACTAGAGAATATAAAAGGTAGTGGTCAACTACTTTTATTTTAAGTAATGTAATTTGATCATTACCTGCACCACCACCACCTCTCTCTCTCTAGGAACAAACACACAGACGCACGCAGAGAATTGAGAGAGAGAGAGAGATGAAGAAGCCGTCTTCCATATCCATTCCGGCAGTTTTCTTCATCATTTCAATCTTCTCCGGCGTTTTATTTTCTCCGGTAAAGTCACAGATAATAGATTCATGCAATTCAAATCTCAACATCTCTCAACTTCCCTTCGACGCTACTTCTTTCAACTGTCATCCTGTATGGACTTCCTACGGTTTCATCCTTCGAGTAAGTTAATTCGCATTTCGCCTCCACCAATTATATTCAAATTTCATCATATTTTTCAACTGACTTTTTGCTAATTATTAGATAGTAGTAAGTAATTAACGTAGTTTTAATTAATTGAATGATATTTTGCAGTATCAGCAAACGGCGCCGAATCAATGGAGGTTTGTTCTTTCAGCTCCGAGTTCAAACGCCTATGTAGGAATGGGATTTTCACCTAATGGAAATATGGTCGGATCAAGTGCGATTGTAGGATGGGTAAGATCGGACGGTCTTCCTGAAATGAAGAGATATTTTCTCGGCGGACAAACTCCCAGCCAAGTCGTGCCGGATCGAGGAAACCTAAACATCACAAACTCATCAATCGTCACTGTTTCAGGTCGATTATACATGGCTTTTGAATTGAACGTTGCTATGCCGGAGTCTAGGCTCATATATTCCGTCGGACAGCCTAATCAAATCCCCTCCGACCCCGATTACCGTCTAACGGAGCATATAAATCAGGTCTCCACCGTTCTGAATTACGCCACAGGTGCGTGCCACCAAAACATCATTAGTTTCTCATGTTTATTAAAATTCATCTAACAAAATTAGGTACCATCTGGAATAACTCTTAAATATTAAATACAAACAAAATTAGAAAAAAAACACGAAAGATTTAAATATTGGTATTGTAGTTGTGTTTTGCTGAAGATTACTGGACTCTTGGGATCAATCTAATCTAATGGTATAGATTAAAATGCCTCCGACACGAATCCGTTCAAAATATTTTGTAGTAATTAGAAATTAAAAAAAAACATGAAAGAGTTAACACTTCAATTATTTCATAAAATGCTTGTACAATTAGCTATAATGGTTGCAAGTTTAAAAACCCTGAAACATGAGGTGGGCTTAGTTGTGGATGAAATGGTCCCCTAATGCCACGGTTGACGAAGGGAAGTGGGGTCCTTGACAGCTACGCTACAGACTCATGTATGCATACACGCATTTGGTATGCAGTGTAGAGGGAGTTGTTGAGGAGGTAGTTTATCTTCTGGCTAACTAATAGCGGGAATCTTCTTAATTCTTATTTTTGCTATAATGCATGTTTGACTTGGAAGCCACTGCTGTCCTTCAAAAAAAAAAAAAAATTGTATAACAATAATTTCTTTTTTTTTTTCTAAAGAATCGTTGGTTAATTAAAGAAAATAATTATTCGTTATAAAGACTTAAGCAGTACTCCTCTCTTGAGGTCTTTTTTGGGATGAGTTAGGCCCAAACCTACATTTTAACATGATATTAGATCCCTGAAAGGGTGAGTTAGACTCAAATCCAAATTCTGATACTTCTAATTTTTTTTTTACTAAATCCTTCTAATTTTCTTTTGTTTCATACTTTCTTTTGAATTAAAATTATTTGTGTTGTGTTGATTTTTAATATAAATGTAACTAAACTTTTAACTCTGATCATATTGTAAAAATTTATCTATTAATCTTTTTCAAAATATTGAACTAACACATATAAAAAATATTTAAAAATCAAAAAATAGATATTTAATAAAAAATTACAAATATTGAGGTTAATTGTTATTTCCTTCCCTTTTGATTATTGTCTTTGACTTTTTTAGTAGGTAAAAACTTGCTTAATTGTAATTAAATAGTTTGTAAATATCTAAAAATCAAAAGTTTTAATAATTAATAAGAATCACGTCGTGTATCCTAACTATCTATTACTTCTCAAAGGTATTTAAAATAAAATCACCTTATCGTCTATGCTACATTCAAAAGGGAAAATTTTGTAAAGTAAGAAATACTCTTTTTTAGGTGTAAAAAGAAAGAAAGGTGTTCTGTTCCTTTCTGGTCCATCCCTTACTGTTCAAAGTTTCAGTAGGAAGTGACATTCTCTCTAGTAAAGTTTGATTATTTAGCAGCATCATTACCATTCAGAAATCAAACCTACCATAAGTATGTCCTATAATATTTCAAGATAAATTCCAAGTTAATCCTCCAAAATTTCATAATAAGAATTATTGATTATGTAAAATTATTCCCAAAGTAAAAAAAAGTGGTAATCCTTCTACATGTTCTGTCACTTCCCTCCAAATTGCCTTTTTTACTCTGCATTTTCTATAAATTTTAGCTTAATTTGAGCAAAAATAGCATTGTCCTTTTTTCTTCTTATACATTAGAATAAGAAAATGTGATTCGAACCTAGAATCATTATCTGATAAGAAGCGCTCTTTACCACTAAACTAACTGCCTTGTCGCAATTGATATATTTATTCTCAATGTCAATAATGTTTGGTTTGACTGAATAATTATCCTGTTTTGTCCTCTATTTTCAGCTGTTCATTTACATTCTTTTCATAGTAAAACTTCCAAGAATTGTATGATCAATTAATCTTGATGTTTTGTAATCAAAGGTCAAAGTCGAACAACAAGTTCCTCAGTTACAAGCTTGAGAAGAAGCCATGGAATCTTGAACATGTTAGGATGGGCTATTTTAATGCCAATAGGAGCCATAGTTGCTCGCTTCATGAAGCAGTATGATCCCATCTGGTTCTACTCCCACATTGCCATTCAATCCATTGGATTCATTTTTGGAATAGCAGGTATTGTTTGTGGGTTCGTCTTGAAAAATCGTGTTAGCACAAATGTTAGCAAGCATAAGGCCATTGGCATCGTGGTTCTTGTTTTTGGTTGTCTCCAGGTACTTTCTTATCTCATTTTCATCCCATTTTTCTCCCGGTCTATAATATTTCCTATAACATTTCTTTTTAACAAAAAAAATCTTCCCCTTATATACCCTTTCACTTACAAACGGCAAATTTATTCCACCGGGCCTGCCTTGTTATTGTAGGTAATGGCATTTTTGGCTAGGCCGAACAAGGAATCAAAAGTGAGAAAATATTGGAATTGGTATCATTATATTGTGGGAAGGCTTTTGATATTATTGGCTGCAGTGAATGTTTTCTATGGAATACATCTTGGAAATGCAGGAACTTCTTGGAATGCTGGTTATGCTGTTGTTCTTGTTGTTTTAGTTCTTATTACTATCGGTTTGCAGCTCAGAATGATGATGAGAAAATAACCTTTTTTTTTTTTGGTTTTCTTTTATAGTATTTTTGGAGTGGTAATTATACTTTTGTGACTTCTTGACAATATTTTTTGGTCAATTTTCTGATTTTTTGTTAATACCATTGCAATTAGTAATTTATTGAATGAGATTGGAGATGAAGTTTATGCATACATATACATAACTAATATTAAAAATAAGAAATATAAATTGGGCTAAAAAAATAAAGAATATAAATTGGATTCGAAATTATCCGAAAAGTACTTTTATTTAGTCGAAATTTATAAATATATATTATCTTATAAAAAATTATGAGAATTATCTCCTCTCCCACTTGCGAGGGCAAAGCCCAACAAAGACTTGCCCCGTCCGCAAAAAAAGGAAACGAAGTTGGGGAATTTTTTTTTTCCTTCAGTAAAAAGGTCCAAAGTATTTAATATATAAACATCTCAAACAAATATAACATGTGATATAATTAATAAGTGTCGTTATAAAATTATACAATATTTATGATACCTTATATATTTTTTTTTCCTTAAGTTAGTCAACTCCAAAAAAGTATGTTATACACAATTAATTCACCAGCAAACAACACACTTTATTTAGAAAAATATAAGTTCTTATTAATATAATTAAAATTTCATCCATGAATTTAAAGTTTACAGAGAGATAAAATATTGTTAAATTCTAAATCTTGTAATAAAAAGACATTAATATTAATATCTAGACTTTATATCATTTATAAACAATAAGTAGATTGACTTTGTCGAGTCCAATTAAATATAACATAAACATCTAATAAAATCTAATGTAAATAAATCACTTCAACAATTTATATAATCCTAATAACTTTAAATGTGTAACGTATCCAAAATATTTGGAAACTTATAAAGGTTATCATCAATAATAAGATTTGCAATGGAATTCTTTTCACTAGTGTAAAGTAATTAGATTTGATGAATTATTGGATAAATGAGTTTATTTCCTCCGTGTAATAAAAATTTCAAAGAGAACAAGCACAATTTCCCCAAAATATTAAAGGCCAAAATGAAATTTTAATTAAAAAAAGCCCCTTTTGTTAAATTAATTAAAATCTCTTTAATAATATACAAAAAAGAAAAAAAAAAAAAAAACCCCAAAAGACAGAGCGAGAGAGAAGAGGACGACGACGAAGAAGAAGAAAAGCGAAGCACTTCTTCTCTGATCTTTACAAGCAAAAATTGGGAAGAGAGAGAGAGAGAAAGAGAAAAACCACAAACAGCGACTCTTCTCCTCTCTCGATCGGATTCAAACCCTATTCAAAATTTGGTCTCTCCTGTTTCTTTTTTCTCTCGTTCAATCTATCGGTTTTTTTTTTCTTTTCTATGTTTGATAACTCCTCAGCTGTACATTTCTGAAAAGAATATAAGAATCTGTATTCGTATATATTGAGGTTCAGAGGTTAGTGTTTGGTTAATTTTTTATTTTGGATGATTTAGGCCTGTAGGACGAATTTGTCCTTTGGATTGTGTTAAATTTTCAGATCCATTTCGTACCCAATTGCCCTAGTGGGAGGGGCAATTCCAATTTCTACCCAGATCTGGTGTAAGTGTAAAGGAAACGGGAGCTGTCTCCGATGGAGGACCTCGACGTGTTAGCACGAGACTATGGGCTCAGACCTCAAGGCAAATCTAACCCTATGAGATCCGAAGGGGGAGATCGCCGCTCCAGTTCTACGAGGTCTTCGTCTTCACCGTTCTTTGACGATCATAACAATAATCAGGATGGTCTATTATTTGATGATGTCTTTGGTGGACCACCTAAATATGCTGGGGCTAGTAACAACAATAACAAGTCCTCGTCCATGAACAATTTTGATTACGGCTCGCTTTTTAATTCATCGGCATCGGTCTCGAATGAATCGAGAAGTAACAATAATAACAGCAAAACGTCGGCTTTGCCGGTTTATGATAAGCCAGTGTATGATGACGATATATTTGATGGTTTGCCAGGGATCAAGAGCAAATCGGTGTCTTCGGGGATGTTTGATGAAGATGCATTTGTGTCTGTGGCCTCTCCTCCACAGAGAAATCATAATAGTAATGATCATGGTGATGATCTGTTAGGAAAATTGGGGAGGAACGATCGTAATAACAATAAAAGCTCAGGTATGGGAGGAATTGATGATTTCTTGGGAAGCTTGGGAGGAAATGAGAGAGTATCTGAGGCAAAGGGTACCAGTAAGAGCTCAAGTTCGAGAGGTTTCGAAGATTTGTTGGGTGGTTTTGGGAGTGTCAGTCCAGCCGGTGGCAGCAGGTACTTAAATGTTAATATTTCTGTCTACATCTGTTAAATTGAACATCATCTAGAGCCTTTGAATTCATAATTCTTCTTTTGAATATAATGTGGCAGCTCATGTGATCTAATTTAAGGTACAACTAAAGTTTTGACTTCTGCATATAATTGTGGTCCGGAATTGTTATGTAGCAATGTTGAGCTTATATAGTCTGTAACTACAATTCTTTTCTGGTGTAAGTTTCCTACTTTTGGGTTTATAATGGACACTTTCCCTGGTCCAGTTGAGAGGGTACGTTCTGTTTTCAGAGCGTCACCTGCACTCTTCCATTCTAGCTCTGTGAGAAATAATTTTTGTACTCTTTCAAACTTCTTATTTAAGGCACCCAAAGGAAGATAACATAGTTGGTGTGCCACTGGAGGCCCACAGAAGGCCCTCCTCTTACAGACGCAAACAAAAGGCAAACAACTGTTTCGATTTGTCGATGACGAAAATATTGGAACATATTAAAAGCAACCCATATTGAGATCACATAACTAAGATTTGGGTGCAATAGGAAATAATGATGAGTTATGAGTACGTTTTGGCGTGAATTTGGCAGTTTCTGCTTTTGTTCTTCCAGAGTCGTCGGAAGCAAGATGTAGGCCGTTTGAATTTGGAAAGTCATAGATGAACTTGTATGGTAGAATCAGCTTCTTTGTTTATATTTTTGCGTCTGACGGTTATCGCAATCTGGGTGCTTAAGAAACGGAAATGTTTCATACATTAATGCTTGCAGTTGAATGTGTCACATGGAAAATGAGATTGCATCCTTTTTAAGAATAATTAATAACTTGCTTATATTCAAATTTGTATATACTTAGTGGAAATTTCTGACAGCCTGGATGCTAAAATTGGCATACGACATCTTCGGCACGTATCTAAGAACTTCTTTGTGTTCATTGCACTTTCTAGTTTAACATGTCAATGATTTTATGTATGCACATCCAATGATTTTTCCTCTTTTCTTCCACAGGTCAGCTTCAGACTCGAGTCATGGCCTGAAATCTACTACTGGTTTTAGTCAATCAACTTCTAACGTCGCAGATGATCCTTTTCTTGTTTTTGGGTCAACTAAACCACCAGGATCTTCAACCCAGGGGGCATTCACCGATCCACTTGAAGAGATTGATAAGCTTCACAAATCGGGAAGCATGAAATCTGATGCTCCAACTGCAAGAGGAGGAGTATTTGATGATCTGGATCCTCTTAATGGCTTCAGTAAATCGACACGTCCATTTTCTTCTGAGAATGGTAACAGAGGGAAGGATGGAAGTCCTTCCAGGTCAGGAACAAACATGAGTGCTCAGGCGCCTGCTAGTAGAGAGCAAGCTGGCAAATCTTCTTCTAGATATTCAGAAAGCCACCCACAAAGAAAGGTGCCTGATGACAATTTTCAGGAGTCTCCGTTATTTGATGTGCCAACTACAGATTCTCAGAGATCTGCTCGACAGACTGCCTTTTCACCTCCACATACAAGTGCTAATATCAATGAGACAAACACCCAGGCAGGCATGTCTCCCAAATCAGAAGAACAGGTGCAACCGTTGGAGGATATATGGTTAACAGTATCGGAGATCCCGCTTTTTACTCAACCAACACGTGCTCCTCCGCCTTCACGGCCCCCACCTGGTATACCAAGACCAAATTTAAAGTCAGAAGCTGGTTTCTTTTCCTCATATGCGAGAAAGAAGAGTGATGATGTTACGTCCCCATCAGGTCACGGCTCGTATGCACAAAGTCCTAGGCCAGGAAATTCCCAAATAGATGAACTTGAAGATTTTGCTATGGGTAGGACCCCGGATACTTTTGAAGAATCCAATATTCATCCCAGCGAAGATTTGAATGCAAGCTCTGTAGCTGCTGCATCTGCTGCTGCAATGAAGGAGGCTATGGACAGGGCTGAGGCTAAATTTAGGCATGCAAAGGAAGTCCGGGAGAGAGAGTATGCAAAGGCAGCTAAGTCTAAGGAAGCTGGGCATGCAGAAAGAGATGAACAAGCTACGCAGGATGCTCAAGAGAGAGAGTTCAGGGAAAATCGGGAGAGATTGGAACGCCAGCAGCGACTTAGGGAAGAGGAAGAGAGAGAACAGAGAAGAGTTGAAAGGGAAAGGGAGAGAGCAAGAGAAATTGAAAGAGAGAAGGCTAGACAGGCTGTTGAAAGGGCTACTAGGGAAGCGCGTGAAAGAGCAGCAGTTGAGGCCCGTGAGAGAGCTGCTGCCGAAGCTAGGTTGAAATCTGAACGGGCTGCCGTGGAGAAAGTACATGCTGAAGCTCGGGAACGGGCTGAGAGAGCAGCAGTTCAGAGAGCACAAGCGGAAGCCCGTGAAAGGGCAGCAGCTGAAGCTAGAGATCGAGCAGAGAAAGCTGCTGCTGATGCCAGAGAAAGGGCGAATGCAGAAGCCAGGGAGAAAGAAAAGGCTGCTGTTGAAAGGGCAGCTGCAGATGCCCGACGTCGAGCTGAGCGAGCTGCTGTTGACAGGGCTGCGGCAGAGGCCAGGGAGAGAGCTGCCGCAGAGGCCCGAGAAAGGGCCGCTGCAGCTGCACGGTCAAATCAGCAGAAAAATGATAATGATCTTGAATCTTTTTTTAGCATGGGTAATCGTCCGAGCAGTGCACCAAGACCAAGGGCCTCTTCTTCTGTGAGTTCTAGTCGCTTTTTTATTCTCTTGAATTGTTACAGTCCAAGCTTGATCAGAAGATTCTATATTCCCCCATGCGCTCCCTCTTTTTCCTGTTGACCTGTTTTCCCTTCTAGGATACAATGTTTGACGCACAATTCCCGAATACTGGAGGACCTCAAGGGGCAAAAACATCTGGCGGAGGCACATCCAACATGAAGAAAGCATCTTCGACAACCAACATCGTTGATGATTTATCTTCAATTTTTGGAGGTACCATTTTTTAAAAATTTTATCTTGAACTTCAATTGTAGGAGACATTTGACCTTTTTCCTGCTCGACTGATCTGTTTCTGACTGATATATTTTTCCTCTTTCAAAAGCTGCTCCATCAGCTGGAGAATTTCAGGAAGTTGATGGGGAAACTGAAGAAAGAAGAAGAGCTAGACTTGAACGTCATCAACGTACTCAAGAACGTGCTGTAAGTGGTCTCATAGTAATTACTTGATTATTCTTCTTTTGCAATTAGGTTTAATTTGAGCTGTATATCATGTCTTGGTTCTCATGGTTAAATATTCTCTTCTCAGGCCAAAGCTCTGGCTGAAAAGAATCAGCGTGACCTTCAGGCTCAGATGGAACAGGAGGAAAGACATGTGAGTGTAGTTCTTGTAATGTGTATGAGATATGGTCCTTTTATATTTATGGGTGGAAAGGGACTTGATTACTAGTTAGTTAATATTTTGGGGAATGTTGAGGCAGTAATTTGCTACAGTTTGGGTTTCCTGCAAGTCCTCTTCGCATAAGAATCTAGCAGCCTTTGGGAAATTGTATATCTATAAGATGTTTCAAGCCAAGAGGCTTAACCTTGGGAGTTAAGCTAAGACCATAGATCCTTGCTGGGGTTCAATCCCCTTATGTAGCGTGATTATAGTTCCCACATTCTCTGATGCTTTCGTCTTCATGTCTACACAACATAGTCTAATATTCATACTTTATCTTGGCAGAGGATTGCTGAAACTTTAGATTTCGAAATCAAACGCTGGGCTGCTGGAAAAGAAGGAAACTTGCGAGCACTTCTATCCACCTTGCAATACGTATGTTATGCTTATTTGTATATATTAACCTTTTCTGCTTTTGGATCAGTTTTGTCATGCTCATTCTTTAAGTAACCTGTCCATCTTTTTAGGTCTTTTAAGCATTCTTTCTTGTACATCTGTTTCACTCTCTTTTATTAGATTTTTTTCTTTCGCATGATGGGGTTAGTTTTAGCATATCTGTAGAACTTGAATTTGAGAAGAACTGTTATCAATTAGACTCCTAGCCTCTGTAGTTTAACAGTCCGACTGAACACCAAAACATGACCAGAGGAAGGATTAAATGGCCTTGTTCTGCCTCTACTATTCAATTTGCCTGTCTATGGAAGAAAATGTGGTTTTCTTAACTTTCTCCTTACATGTTACTTCAGATATATCTTACCTTTTTTAGGGTGTAAAATGGTAGTGATGATATTTAGCATCCCATAGAGATCCTTGCCTGGATAATGCTTTTGTACTTCTGTGATATTGTGTCTTCCTATTTGCAGCACTCCCCCTCTGTTCTCCTTATGAAATTTAAGAAATATTGATGGTAGACATGTTTATGAATTGTAATCAGGTCCTTTGGCCAGAATGTGGCTGGCAACCAGTTTCTTTGACTGATCTGATTACCGGTGCTTCCGTGAAAAAAGTTTACAGAAAAGCCACTTTATGCATCCATCCTGATAAGGTGCAACAGAAAGGTGCTACTCTCCAACAGAAGTATATTGCGGAGAAGGTTTTTGACCTGCTTAAGGTACTTGTACTAGTAATTTGTCACCAGTTCTTTTTTCCTTTTATAAGAAAGAATGCCTTTTGTTACTTACGAGTTTTTTCTTCTTTTTTAAAAAAAAATTCCTTTTGTTACCAAGTATGTTTCTTCTACTGGGTGTCTAAACATTTGTCTATATCCAAATAGGAAGCCTGGAACAAATTCAACTCAGAGGAGCTATTTTAGATGGTGGTTAGTTATGCACCTTGGCTTTTGAGAGCTGTTAAGTATAATCATTCTATTGGTTATCTTATATTGCCATGGAGAATTAGCATATCGTCTGAAGCACATTTGCCATAAATCGATGTGTGTTGGAGGTAAGATATGGAGAAAGGGATTGAAATGGCCGCCGCATGGTGTAGAGTAGTGTTGTTCATCAATCATCCTATGCTTTCTATTTTCATATATAGTCTCACCAGATAGTAAGCATCAGATGATGATTTTGTCTTTCCCATTTTTGTTTGTTTTAATCATTGTTTGGTTTATATTTTTGTTGGTAATAGATGTATACCCAGCTTGTTTTACTTGAATGATACATTGAAATGAGCTATGTATTATTTTTGTTCAGAGAATTCTATCCAGTTGTATCTCCTCCTTTCTATAATATTCTTTCAATATTTGGCTGTTCAAGTTTTGGTTGGTTAACAACTATAATTGCAAATTCTTTCATTTGCATTTTTCTACTGCTTTTTTAGAATTTTGTCCAATTCCAGGGGATGGTCATCTCTTGTTACAGTCACTGCTTTGTTGAAAGTTTTAGATATTCTAAATTTATAGATCTTACTCTTTTGTTTTAAAATATAAGAGATTTTGGGATTTTATATAGATTAAAAATATTTCTGAAATCAATATTTTTTTAAAAAAATTAAAATACATCAAATGCTCTGTTGCAAAAAGAGAATTAACTAAAGAGGTTTTTGAAATATAGATCAAAATAGCTTTAAAAAGTGATTGAATTTGTTGTAAAATAGAAAAAAACTTTGGAATGATGAGACAATCATTCAAAGTTAGGTGGGGGTAGCTCACTCCTTGTAGTGGCATGTCATTGTTAGAATTTTAACCTCTTTAATGTAGTTTTTTAAGCATTATCAGAAAGGGATCATTAATTTTAACCTCTTTAATGTAGTTCTTTAAGCATTATCGGAAAAGGGTCATATGCGGGTGAGGAATTTCGCGTAGACGGGCGAAATCAAAACTTACGTATCAATCCGAATCGACTAGCTCGTGCAATCAATATGTCTATCATTGGCTTCTATGGTAAAACCAGTTGGGGGACCTATTAGGCCTCTCCAACTGAGCTCCTTGAGTCAAGTCAGATTATAAGCCCTATACATGTGCATTCGATTTCGAAAGAGGAGAAAGTGTGAAAAGAAGAGCATTCGATTTCGAAAGAGTAGAAAGTGTGAAATGAAAAGAACTCTATCTCAAGCTGCTTATTTGAGAACAGTACGAGAGTCTTCTAAGGCAAGTTTGAGAAAACTTTTGGAAGGAACAGTGTTTGTAGAGACCTGTATTTTTGGTAAATAATAATCCCGGCCTGGTCACTGTGACCCCCTTTGTAAGGAGGTACCAAATCGAAAGAGTTTTACATATGGAGTTGAACGCAGTCGTGACGGGTGACTACGACGGACGTCAATGCCTGGTGGGCTCCAAATTGAACTACAAAACGGAATTCAAGGGCTGGTTATTTTCTGACATAAACCCTAAATTAAGTAGGTTAAGTAGTAGATGAAGAAATGTTGTCAGAATAAGGCTAGAGAGGGCAAGAGATCAAATGAGTTCATTTTGTTTTCATAAAATCATAGTATTTTTTGAAACATCTATAATTGGCAAATTGTGTAACTACAATAATAAATACAAAAAGGGAGAATTGAGGCAGAATACATGCCCCATTTCAGAACCTATTGCAATATTCCCTTTGGGATTCATTCTTTCGCCGAAACTTTTAAAAGAAAAAATAAAAAAACCAAATGCTCTCCAATCACAAGAGCACTCCAAGACAGAAAGCAAAGACGGGAAGCAGCTATATCACAATCTCAAATGTATTGCAACCTTCACACTTGATGTAGAGAGCAGTAAGTTGAAATCTGGTTTCTATGCAGAACTCAGGTTTCAATCTGCAACCTCTATCAAGATGTTCTGTGTGAACTTCAGCCAACCGATTATGCAGCACTTCCAGATTAACCTGTGGCACCAAGCACATATTGTCAGTGATTTTGCAGGCATCCCAAGCAACTATAAGCCTAAGCTCTTACAAATTTCCCAAAGTTCACTATTTAAGGAGACTCAAGGACATATAGATCTATTTTTCTTTTTCCAAAAAACGGTTAAAAACATTTTCCAACCCTGTAAGAGATGTTGTTCTTGAAGTGAAACAGGTTGGTGAGAGGCTCAAATGACAATTCCATAAAACTAGCAAAGATACCCAACCCAAATAGCATTTTCTCACTGAACTAGAATTAACAGTTTTCCCTGACCTTATGAATTGGATTGAAGGATAAAGGCTGGACCCTGCTCTAGGGACCTTGGAAACCTATTCAAAAGCTGTAGCAAAAGGCTAGATCAGCTACTTGTGGATATTTATGACATTAAGGTTATTATCAATAGTAGCTTCATAATTAGAAGACCAGCACCTATTACCATCTCATTCATCAGATTGTCTTTAGCAAAAGCAACTTTGTTTTTTTTTCTTTTGGGGGGTTGAAACACAACTAGATGTCGTTGCTTTTCCTTTTCGCATAACTGAAATAAGATTCTTATGGACAGGCTGCAACATGCCTTAAGATTACATGATGTCAAGTCTTGATCTCCACCAGTTCAAGAAAAGAGGAAAACTAAGGAAATGGGCTTTTCCCATAATGACTAGTTAGAACTAAAAGAAGGGAATCAAGTAGACCGAGATAAATAATCACATAACATTCAAGAAAGGAGGACAAAAGTATTAAAGCTAAGAGATCAAGGAATGGTAGCATCACCTCATCATCTCTAGCTAGTTTAAGTTGGCACAGAGTGCAATAAATAAGATGACAGTTCTGTTGCAACTCTCCTTGTCTGCAGACTGGACACCAAACTATGTTCTTAACCTAAAGAAATGACAGCATAAACAAATTCAAGAAGCTATGAAAATTGATCAAAAGGGGAGGAAAACCCATTAAATATATATTTAGCACTTTCAAATTCGAAATGGAAACTTCTAAAAACCACGATAGAGCTAAACTTTTTGTTATTTCTTAACACATCAGAAGCAAAGTATCACAAGCATAAATTAGAATGGACCAGTGTGATGGTCTATGTTGTGTTCTTAAATTTCCTATCCACTTAAAAGTACCAATATATATGTCTTTCATTCAACAGGCATCATCAAAGTGACTTCACAATAATCACAGGAACCAACAGAGTTAACCACTTCAAAAGCTGGAACTTGCAGATTACAGGACAACACTCAACTGCAAAGGAATTAAGTGCCGGCTTTCAATTATCAACTTTTAGGTTTCAAATGCTAGGACAGCTAGTGAAAGCACGGTTATAAAGGGCCAGTTCTAGAATCTCTTTCACTCATATAACATGAGAAGAAGTTAAGGGTGTATTTAGATTAGTTTCTTATTTGAAAAAACGGTGGAGTTCCTAATTGTTAGCTGATTAGGAGATTCTATGCATATTTCCATGAGTTTTACTGGTTAACAGAAGATTGAAAATAGAAATTTGAATTCTTCTGGCCCTGCCCCCCTCTTTTTTTCTTTTGGTGGTTTAGAATGAACTATTTGCAGTAAGATCCATGCGAGTCGCGAGAACAATGATCATCTTATACCCATCCTGACCAACTTAGCAGTATAGTATGACGGCATTTCAACAAAATTTTGACAAAAATAGAAAGTGATGATTATCAAAGACAAGGGGTTCAGAAAATACATAGGATGCATGGAAAACGTTATTGGCTTGCTAGGTGAGATTAGATCAAAATTCCTGTCATCAGAATACCTGATCATTGTTCAGCTGCATATTCTCGTAGACTGCACGAGCTAAGTACTCATCTTCTTCATCATCCCAAGGTCTGCTGAAGTTATCTAATCTTGCAAAATGCTATAAATTATGAACAGAAAATATGCAGTTTCTCAAAAGATCTGAAGGACCAGAGAAAAAAGATGTGTAACACTACAGGAACAGTCCAAAATCACATCGGTAGAAAAAAAAATTCTTCTGCATGTCATAAATCAACTATAGTGTAAGTCCATTTTATTAGAGGAAAAAAAAAATTATAATGTTCTAAAGAGGGCTGGGAAATTGGCAGATGATGCATTATTACATATAAATAGCAGAAGATTCTTCTAGAACTGACAGCCTAGATAATATCAAATCTACCATAGTGACCAAGTTAGGTCAGTATACCTTTTATACATTCTTCCTTCGCCAGATCCTCATAAAATATCCTTTGCATTTCTAACAGCATTTCTTCACAGTCACCTTTATAAGCTGTGTGCAGACCATTATATTCCCAGATATCATCATCATTGGCTCGACTTGAAGTTGAACTCCCAAAATTTTCATCCAGGGAATAGTCTTTAATCCTTCTTAGTTCATCCGAAACTATATCCTGGAGGGTTGACTTGATGATATCCTGCAACCATGAACCTAACATTAGACCCTTAAACTTGGACTATGTAAATTGTGAATAACATACGTTTTTTGGGGTAAAGTGTAGAAATCTATTTTCCCGCCTTTTGCATTTCTTTTCCTAATCCTTAGTTTCTTGCATGTTAGCAAGTATATTTGCAATGTGTGAAAAGGTGGACTTAAAAGAAGCACAAAAATCATCATGCAGTAACTTGTCAAGTATTAAGATTGCTGTAGGATGTGAGTGATATAAAATGAACGCCATTGGGACAAGTAGACAATTTGGTATATTTGATGTTGTCAGATGCAACAGCATTCTTACCACAATTCTAGCAAATGAATATGCAATTAACCAACCGCTGGTAGTCATATGATAGCTGAACATTCCTGATTCTACAACAAAGAACTTGATCCTTCCTGTCAAGGGGGACTACATAATATCGTGCACCCAAAGAGGACACCACGACAATCTCCATGATTAGCCTTAAATTTCCTTCTTCAGAATTAATCTAGTGTTTAAATTTGATTAGACAATATGAAAGTGAATGTTGCTCTTCCCTTCACTGTGGACCCATGATCATTCTACTTCATTTTTCTTTACAAAAACATTTCTTTTGATTTCTCTAATACAAACAATTGCAAGACGTGATTATGGATATCTGGACAAGCTTGAGAAAAAGAAGTTCTAAAGTGTATTTCAACTGTCCTGCTCATAGGTTTAGGGAAGAGCCGAAGAGGGAAGATCAAACTATGCAAATATGCAATGCAGTAAAGAGAGAACGAATCTAAACCTGATGATGAAGTGATTGATATTTGATATCGGGCAACCTCAAACTCCAAAGTAATCTGGTTCGATCCTCACGGACCCTTTTGAAACAATTTTCTCTGAGCTACAATTGATCACAATAATACTCGTTAATTCGATGAATTTCATAAAATTGGTTTCCAATAAATCAGTCTTGCAAAAATAAAACCGAACATTTCAAGTCGGGATCATGTGGATTCTTGACTTAGAGCCCTGAAAAATATATTTAAAAAAAAAAACAGAGAAAATACGTAGAGCGAAAGAAACCTTGTCTTTCCAACTCTGGTAATTAAAGGAAGAGTGGGCTTTGAGCGAAGGTCGGCTATGGGGTTTGTGTTCTTCCTTCTCTTCCACCATATTCTTCTTGATTTCCAGAATGGGAGCCTTTGATGAAGAGGAACTCGAGCAGTTCTCAAGATTATTTGGCGCCAGCGGCCGCGGATCGGGGATCGGTTCCGGATCGGGTTTTACTATGGGCCCCAAAAGATGCAGCCTGCAGGATAAGGTAAAGCCTGGATCATTAATTCCCTTTTAATTTTCAAAATATATATATATATATTCTTTTGCTGAATTAATTATATTTTTTACTTGAGATTTCTTAATTATAATTTTATTTTTATATTTTGTATAAATTATAAATTCATCCTATTGTTAGAAGAATATTAAAAATATTTTTTTTTCAAATAACTTAATAAAATAATACCTATTTTAGTTAAGCCTATTTTATTTAAATAAAAAATCATACTAATAAAAATGCATTACTTCCATTATACTATTTTTCATACTTATTTTCTTATATCACCATCACCAATACAATGATTTATGGCAATATAAATTGAATGCATTCCTGTTAATTATAATTTGAGTTTATTAGTATAAAATTATAAAAATTAAGAAAACAAGTAATATAAAACTTTCATAAATAATTATATATTACTTCCGATCAAAAATATAAATCTTTTTAAATTTATGCACATGAATTAAGGATAAAGAAAATAATGTAATTTTTGAAGTATGATATCTATTATATTTTTGATAAATAAGATAAGAGAAAGAGATAGAGGAAGAGGAAGAGAATAAATTAATTAAGATAGGGTAAAATTGAAAAATAGATAATAACTACACGTTAAATGGATAGAAAAACTCATAATTTTGAATATTCAATTTAAGCTTAAAAGAAATTATATTTATGATCGGATATAGTAGTATTTAGATGTCCCTTTTAATTATCATAAAAATTTCTTTTGAGTTAATTATGATAAAACTTTTAATTTAATAAAATCTTATTTAGAAATTATTGGATAATTATATGGTAATAAAGTGATAGATGTATTTGGGGTGAGAGATTGTTCTCTAAACTAAAGAGACCAAAAGTGAAATAATTGAAAAGTAAAGGGACCAAACTGAAAGTCCCGAAGGAACAAGGAAAGCAAGTGAGAACACGGAACTCAGATGAGCGCGTGACATCATACATATTTCTTCAACTTCGGTGCCACCCAAAACATTAGCAAATTGTCTGTACCAGCTCAAAACCCTCGCTCGTTCTTCTCTAGGCCGGAGTGCATCGACGGCGATCCAAGGACCGATTAAGGTTGATCCAATCGTCGATCTCTGGTCATTAACGCCTAATCTGAAGGCCGAATGACGAATTGCTTCCAAAATTATTGAGTTAAGCAAGGAAATTTACCCTAGAGCTTCATCATAGTAGCTGCTGCGGTGGCGGCGGTGAGAGGTTGTGCTTTGGTGGTACTTTCCAAAATCAAGAAGTAAATACACAATAAAATGCTGGAAAATCCTACCATTGATTCATCAGCCACAGCCAATGCCGCCCCTGTGAAGCGCTATGCTCCTCCCAATCAACGGTAATTTGTCTTAGTTGACCTTTTTCCCCATTCTTGTTTTTATCTTTCTACCCTAAAAAGGAAGAAACAGAAGCTTTCCTTTTCAGGTGGCAAATTATTGGTAAAAGTGATTGTGGGTTTGGGCTCATGATCTTGTATTCTAATGCAGGAATCGTGCACTGGCTAGGCGTAAATCTGGAGCTGGTGAGGAGAGAATTAGCATTCAAAGAAAGTGACTTAATTATTCATTTACCTTATTAGAAACATTATACGTTTGTATTTCTTCACGAGGTAGCTGGAATCAAGTTTTTTTTTTTTTTATAGCTGTTCCATAAATGGTGGGTTTTTCCCCCATAAGTGACAAGTTAGATTGTTCATTAATTGATACAATGAACCACTTGGGGTATGACGCTCAATTTGCTTTGATTCAAATCTGGTTTCAATATCTGCCACGTATATTTGTATATAATGGTGTATGTTCTTGGTCTCTACTTGTTTTCTATTTGTCCGAGAATGTTTCTTCTTGTTAAACAGAGGCACACAATTTACTATTTTAGGCGATTGCAATTGTAAGAACATTCTCCCTGATATTATTTTTGGGTATTGAGAATGGCCTGAATTGCTATCATGAGATGATTCCTTCATGGCAGTGATGATGCTCATGTTCACCTTTTGCTTTGTTGGCTTTATAAAAGGTCAAGGCATCTATGTATTGTTTATTTAGTACGTTTGTTTATAAATTCCTGTGAGAAATAAACCAGGAGCAAGTAGTGAAGCTGTATTTATAGTTTACTTCCTTTTAAAAATTTTGTTTTTGAGGAAAGTTTTTAGTCCTTTGTTGATAAATTGATTTTGCAGATCGATTGGAAAGGACAAACAGTTATGCGAATGATGGAGAAAAGAATCAACTAACTGCCTCTAGGAATGCTCCTGGTATGAATTTTGGGGATGCAGGTAGCAGCATTCGAGTACATGAAAGTCCTTCAGTGAGATTAATACCTTTGCATGGTTGTGCTAACAGTGAAGCTTTTCAGCTTCTGAATGACCGTAAGTATTCTTTTTTCATTTTTATTCTTTGAAACACTATGTGATCACTCATAAAGTTATATTTGCTTTACATTGTGAAGGAAGAAAGGAGGGTGAATGGACAGCTTATCTTCTTTCTAGTTAAATTGAAAGATACAGTTTATAAAGCTTTTTTTTCTAATAAGCTAAGCAGACTGTTGATTTTAGTTTGGTTTTCTACTGGTTGTTAACACATTTGATATTGCTTGTCAGTTCTGGTGTAGAGATCACCACATGAATGTTTATTATCAGTCACACGAACAAAAGTAAGATTTTTCCATTTTTCTGTTTAGGTTGGGTGGCTGCAATGAATGCTCTTAACAATTTACCTGAGGATTCATCTGGTAAGTAATTTGCCTGTATATGTTTATGCTTATCTATATTGTTTGCCTCCTTGGTGCTTTGTTTTAATCTTCCTAAGGCGTCTATTAGTTGTTTGTGTGCTATGTTTCATATCAGTCTTCATTTGAAATACTCCCAGAGGAGCCTCTTTGCTATCTCTTATGCATATGAGGTGCAACAAGGTTCCTAATAAGTTCAGTTGAATTGGTGCATGTGTTGGTCACGAAGTTGTACACATGAGAAGAAATCTCTGATTGCCAACTGGTTTATTATTATCATTATCAAAGATCTTTATTGTTAGCTAAATATTATCGGAAGTTCTGTAACTTCCACTGAACTGATTATATATTTTTGTGCTGCAAATTTGGATCTCTCTTTTACACAGAGAATGTGCGTGTATCAAGGTTTTCTCAACTTTTTGTTCCTCCAGGGAATGTTTCTTAGGAGTCAATTTTAGCTTTAAGTTTTAGGTTGTTGACAGTTTGATTAGTTTTATAGGAACTAGCCAATTGATGCCTACATTTTTGCTATTTGTTTGACTTGCTTTATGGCGTGAACATGTTTCTTTGGGCCAACAACTATACAGTTTTTCATAATTTTACTATCTATTTACCATCTGAAAGCATATAAACAGCCTCGGCTAACTTTTGTTCATATGCTATAAATTATAATGAATTAAGTTGGGGAAAGTAGGATGCGAATTAGGCTCCTTGGTTCCTATTTGAAAGTATTGAGAAAATTGAAAGATTGGAAATGATATACCACATCCTGCTGCAGTGTCAGCCAGGTGATTGTGGTATACTTCTGTTCATAACATATTAGTACTATCTCAATGCCTTCATTGTTTCATTTCGGAGACCTTCCTGAAGACTTCATCTACAAATAAGATGAAATCTAGAAATAAGCTCTGGTTGATTGTGTATGTTATCCGAAGTTACAGTTGAGAATGGAACATGTGGATCATCTTGTGTTTGATTCAAAGACTCTTGCAGTTGTGGCTTATCTTTTGATTCCTCTGTTTTTTCACAGAGAGACCAGTTTTATACAGGAAGAGTGCATCGCCATGGGTGCACGGAATGCTTCCGCATATGGTGAGTGTGCTAGAATTTTCTTGCGAATTAACCGCTCTCTCTCTCTCTCTCTCATATGGAATGTTGTTCCTGCCTTTAGTTAATTGCCCCAGCAGCCAATGCTTCAACTGGTCCGCAGAAGGATTTCTCAAGCGAACTTCGTCAAGCAATTCGCATTGCAAATGCCAGTTCCGATGCCTAACAATATTGACATGCATAACAGTCATAGGATTTTTGGAAGATGATTATGTGTATTATCAGAGAGGATTTGTTGTATGTTTGTCAAATCTGATCCTTGCCACATTTTAATGTTAATGTGTGATTTTATTTATCAAATTATTCAATAGGCATATCTAACTTGCCTTGTCATCATGAATGTGTAGAATCTAAAACCAACTTATAGGATGGTAAAAATTTGATTTACTATTAACAGCTCCTTACAGGCAAGAGTGATACAATGATAGTGTACATATAAGTTGGATTCAAATCTAAAACTGTGTTATTCTTGCCAAACAGGAAGTATTCCTTGAGCAGCTAAACGCTTTTCGACCCAGAAAATAACATGTTCTGCTGTGATTTTTTTCTCATCAATGAGGAAAGGCTCCACAGTGCTAACTTCAGTACCATAAGAGGATAGACAGAAACCTTTGGGACCTGTACAAAGCAAAACTAGTCAGTAATTGTTTCTTCAAGGAACCATTTTAGAAGAGGGTATTTGGCAAACATTCAAAGAGATTCATTCACCTGTGAGAACCCCATCTGGGAACAATGCCCAAAATGAGTAGGGGTACTCTTTCTTCAAGAATGAACCTTCAAGCTGTAGTCAATTTAATTCAAGAACCAAACAAGAGTTAGCATGGTCAAGGATTTTCCTTCCTCTTCTTCAATTATGTTAAATTGTAACCTTAAACTATTTTTGGCAGGATGAAATATACTCGGCAATAAAATTCTATTACAAAACACAACTGCATCCTCAGAATTTGAAGCTCGAAGAAATCCAACTACTTCACTTGCATGGTGATAACATATTTTGAAAGGTAGGAGAAACTAACCTTATTATCTTGAAAAGACAATTGGAGGTCAGTGATATCTTGTTGAGCTTCAAGAATGGTTCTGAGTTGAGGAATTACTTCCTCTTCCATCATCTGAGGCAGAGACTTTGCAGCAACTTTGGCTGCTGGCTTTTTCTTAGTAGCTGGAGCTGGTTTTTCAGCAGTCTTCTCCTCCTCTTTCTCTTTCTCTTCCTTTTTCTCCTTTGTTTCAGCAGCAACTGATTTTTTTTTTTTTTTAAATTTGAAAATATATGTGGGAAAAAACGTCAGCAATACCCAA
Organism: Catharanthus roseus; assembly: GCA_028651295.1. Lineage (NCBI taxonomy): Eukaryota > Viridiplantae > Streptophyta > Magnoliopsida > Gentianales > Apocynaceae > Catharanthus > Catharanthus roseus. Next base: position 7,715,432 of record JAPQWS010000087.1, read on the forward strand.
GCAAATCAGGCTAAGAATGCAGAAACTAACCAGCAGCAGATGACTCTTGCACAGCAAAACAAGCTAAATTCCGGCCGGACGCGTAAATCGATTTACATTTACATTTACATAACATCTGTTTCGTAGAACCCAAAATTCAAACAAAACACCGGAATTAGAACCAAAAGAAACAGAGAGGGCAAAAAAGTGAAATTCTATCAAACAATTAAATCAAAGAATCCGTAATCCAATGAGAAATTTGTGAATTAGGAAGAAATTGAAATACCAAGGAGGAGAGTGTAGACGGTGGAGATTTAGTAGTAACATTGTGGCTGAAATTTGAGGACGAAAGAAAGCTGGAAACTGCAATTGATCCTCCTGTAGCAGCAGCAGCCATTCTTGGACAGAAAGAAACCAGAGCCACTGTAGTTTGATTTTCTACTCGTCTGATTAGTTAATTAAGCATTTTCCATTGGCTCCTGCGATGAAGAAATGGAGAAGGCAAGAAAGCGAGGGAGAGAGAGAGAGTTACTGGTAAGGAGAGGAAGGCAGGCAGCTTGAACAAGAGACTGTTTCATCCACACATGCTTCGGAAAATAAATGCCACTAATTTCCCAGATTTATTATATATTTTGCTCTCCTCTGAAAAATAAAATATATTTTTCCAGATTTATATAATTCCGTCCCCAAAAATAATATTTCACCCAACAAAAAAAAAAGTTAATATAAAAAAAGTAGTCTGAATTTTGGCTATTGTGTCGATTAAGTGTCTAATCTTTAAAAATGATAATTTTATCTTTTTGACAATGACTATCTTCCCTTTACGAAAGGTAAGATTGATTTTTCAAATTTTATTAAGATATAGCACATCACTTATTTTTTATTAGTTTTTGTTTAATTTATTTTTATGTATATATAAATATATATATGTATATGCAACTTTTTTAAAATGACAAAAAATGTCCAATGCATAAGTATTTGGTGTCTTTTACACAAAAATTATCACGTACGTACTTAAGATTTATATATACTTAAGATTTATATATAAAATTATAAAATAGGCATAATACTATCTTTATAGAGTGATAGAAAATTAATATAAAATAAAATGTGAAAAAAACTATTCACGCAGAATATATATACTTCTAAACGACCAGACTATTGATTAATAAATATAAACACTTTAATGCATATTTACCTTTTTATAAACAAACTATATATAATTCATATAATCATCTGTCTAAATACAAAAACCAAGGTATATCATCTCTCTCTCTCTCTATATATATATATGTAAATATATATATATATATATGTATAATGAATTTTGATAATCTACTTAAAGAATAAATGCTTACGAGAACCTTCGAGGCTTCAACACTAGCAGTCCATTTCAGTATTAATTTAATTTTGTGAACCCCAAATAATAATAATAATAATAACAAAGGATGAAAATCACCCAATAATTAGACAGGTGTATTTGAACATTTTAAATAAGCATATACATCAATCTGTCTCCACCTGCTATCTTTGCTTGACAAAAAAATAAGAATTTGAGCCTCAAACCAACCAGTTTCTCTTGCTACAAAGATAAAAGTGGTTCAAATCCTTGATGCTTTTCTTGGCCTCGCTTTTGCCAAGATGGAACTTGATGATTTACTTTGCTTATAGCTCTCTATCATGCTATACACCTGAATCCAGATTAAAAAAGGCCAGTTATGCAGACACAAAATCAAAGTAGCAAAGAGAAACATGCATGCATAAGAGAACCATGAATACCAATTTAACTCATCACCACTCTTACCTTTCTTACTCCAGAAGTTAATCCCATGCTTGAAAGGGCTTCCCTATCTACATATTTCCACCTTTCTTCACCCTGCTTCTTGTCTCTGACATTCTTCAAATCTTCATGTAACAGAAAGAAAAAGAAAATCACAATATATCTAAGACCTCAGCAAGAAATGATTTTTTTTTCTCAGAGAGAGAGAGAGAGAGAGATTGTTGCAACCTTGGAGTTGTATTACAATCAACTCTATATACATCTTCAGACGAATGTGGGAGAAGACATGGACATATTCTCCAACATCTTCCCTTGAGACAATATTACAAGACTTTCCAGGAACCAGATTGAATGATGACTTCAGAAACTGATTAGTTGCTTTTGTCCTCGTGGTTAAGTCAGCTTCTCCTTTCAATAGAACAGAAGGAAACTCCCAGAGGCCAGCAAGTAAACCTTTATCTGCTCTCTTTACAAGAAGAAACTTATTATTCGATTGAAGGTTTTCACTATCTTGACCTTCTAATACTTCCACAACACTAACAGCAGCATATTCATCTCTCTGTTTTGCCTTGACAACTTTGATTGGATAGTCAGTTACTAGCATAGACTCATGAAGTTTAGATAGCGACAGAGCACGGCACTGAGTTGAGATAGGACATAAACTGCAACTTGGGCTTAAGGGAGTGCACACTGTTGCACCAAGTTCCATAAGTGCCTGATTGAAATCTCCAGGCCTACAATCATCAACCAACTCCCCTGCAAGTTTCCTGACTCACAGAAGTTTGAAATCAAGCATAGTAAAAGTTACATGCACAAATTCAAATAGATAATTATGCCAAGAAGAAAGACAATTAACAACACCAAGATGAAGCATCCAACCTGCATAACTTAAAACACGACAATACTACTCATAAGAACAACACAAATGCATACGGCAGTAAAGTTCATGAAAATATTCATTAGAATGTTCATTAGAGACTGGTGTAAACAAGGTTAGAGACTGGTAGCAGCTTTTACCATCAGAATGTTCATTACTACTTTAAATGCATACGGCAGTAAAGTTCATAAAAATATTCATCAATCCAAAATGTTAAACTTTGCTTGCAGTACTCATTAACCGTCAGAAGAGTTTGAACAATCAAAGTGTTTCTTCAGATTAAACATACTTTCACTCAATGCATCCCTAGGTATATAGTATAAACCCAAAGACAAGAAAGTGCCTTAAAAGGTGATTTCAATCTCTTGATAAGAAAACTGAGAAACCAGACTTCAATGTGCAAAACAAAAACATATGATGCTGGTTGGAAAGAAGCCTCACCATATCTTCTTGACTGTGGCAGTATCCTTTGGATTTCTTGAAATGGCCTTTAACCTAGCAAGGACCCTGATCACATTCCCATCAACAACAGGCACTACCTAAATAGTCATCTGGTAACTCAGTAAACCATACAGAAAGCAATAGGAAACAGTCAATGCATGAATTTTGTAAAACACTGACCTCTTTAAATGCAATTGAGGCAATTGCACCAGCCGTGTAATCTCCAATTCCTTTAACCCTCCGAAGAGCAGAAACTTCCCTTGGAAACCCGGCGCCTTCATCAACAACCATTTTTGCACCCTACTAACAAATCTATAAGCAAATATAAGAAAATTACTTTTTAAGGTCTCTATCTGCATGGCCTAGAGTTTTCACATCTGACATCCACAGATAGTGAAAACATGATACGAATGCAAGAAAGAAATTGAGGCACACAGACAACAAACTGAATATACATACGGCCCATTTAATTGACACTTGAAACTTAAAAGAACATTAAAGTGTAAAATGCACTCTCATAATAAGCGACTCATTTCTTCTTCTCTTTTCCCCATTTTTTTAGAGTCACTTTAACCCATTTCTACTATACAAACATACACTAATGGCCACAGAGGAACAAGTAAAGTGAGTAAATTTCGATTTTGTCAAGAGAGCATCAAGCAATTGCAACAAAAGCGAAAGGAAGAACTGACCTCGAGCAAAAACCGAGCTCGTCTATAGTATCCCAAGCCCGCCCACATTTCATTTACCTCCTGCAAGACACCGTAACTTTGATCAAATACTCCCGCCCCCAAAATGAAAAGAAAGAATAATGACTGGAGCAAAAACACACCTCAAGAGAAGCTTGGCTGAGATGACGAAGAGTCGGCCACTTGTTCATCCACCTATTGAAGTAATCAATCACCGTCTGAACCCTAGTTTGCTGAAGCATCACCTCCGAAACCCACACAGCATACGCCCTCCTTTCACTCTCCTCCACATCCTCATTATCACGGTCATTACCACCACTATTGCTGATTCTTCGCCAGGGAAGATCCCTTTGGTTCTCGTCGTACCACTTCAAAAGCGAAGCCCTAATTTCCAAGGCTTCATCCTTGCTAAAATTGATATCTTCAATGTCATCTGATGTTTTAACTTCCTTCGTCGGTTTCTTTGCTACTGTAACTCGTCGGGGCCTCTTCTTGTTGTTCTGGTGGCTTTGGTGGGTTGTGTTATCAGCATCGCAATCGACGGCGCCGGCCATGGATACCGTTGCCGGAACGAATTGGTACTTTCCCGCTGAGCAGTGTATTCGAAAGTACGAGTAGGCGCCCAATTGCATACTTCATTCCCAATACCTCCAGTGGTTTTTCCTTTTTAAAACTTTTTTTTTTTTCTGGGGAAAGCTTTTTAAAAATAATTACCTACTTAGTCCCTAAACTATTAAAGTTTTAAATTTTGATATGATATGAATATGATATTCAAGTTTATTTTCTACTGTTATGATACTTAAAATAGTTTACGTTAATTCAATAAAAAATTCATTAAATACTAAATTTTTTTAAAAAAATTATACAAATTACTCACGTATGGTAATATAAGGATTAAAATATGTATTATAAGTCATTATTTAAAAAAAAAATACACATAACATATGATTTTGGAAGGAGGAAGAGTTTTTAAATTAAGTATTTGACGAAAAATGATCTCATTAGATTTGTTATAAATTGTTTAAAGAACATAACGGCATAAAATAAATTTTAAAAATCATATTATGTTTTTGAGATTAAGTATGCTATTTTCTTTTGTTAATATACAATATATCTAATTTGATTAAAATTACTTATATTACTATGCAATTACTTGCCATGGTTAGTCTTTAATCGTAATATATATCATTTTTTTGTTTATTACTTCAAGTGTTTTGAAATCATTTAATTTAACGAAATCTTTAAAACAAAAAATACATTAAACGAGGCTTGTAGATTAGTGGAAGACTTCAAGAAGTTAAATTTAAATGTTTGAGACTTTATTTGAGAATCGTAAATATATCGAGACTAAATTTGATAATTATTTTTAAATTAAAATGAAATGTTGGGAACGGTTAATGTATTGGGGACTAAATCCCCTTTTTTTTAGTTTATAATGTTTCCATCTTACCATTTTTATTCCAAGTTAAATGATAAAATCCATTAAATTCAACGGAATATTTAAAAAAATTTTTTAACAAAATACATATATTAGTTGAAGACGTTAAAAGTTAAAACGTACATTCTCTTCTAAATTAACTATATAATGAAAGTCTTGTTAAAATTCTTAATAGACTTTTAGAAAAAAGTCGAAGAGTTTATTAAAAATCCTACAAGATTCCACTACTGCTGTTAGGCCAACCGGGTTGTGAGCGCAGTGGAAACGAGCTTTCCAGAAAGCCAACCTGGGCCCGGCCCAACATAGAATGAAGGGGACGGCCCTAATGTTGTGTTGGAAAATATTAAGGACCTTATCCAAAACTCATAAATATATTAGGGACTAAATATGAAAAATTTTCAAAACCCAAAAACAGTATCCAAATTCCAAGTAAAAACTTGTGATTTTTCTTCCACAGGCCATGCCATTGCCATGCCATCAAAAGATTACTAAAACTACTCTCATTCATATATAGCTGCTGCTTCCCAGTCAGTACAAAAACATAATCTCTCAAGACACCAACCAGCCTATCTAATTTACAACAAAAATTTCTAAATTACTTCTGAATATTTCCTGTTCTTTCATGAGCCATCAGAAGGGGCAGCAGCCGGTTCCTTGTTACGCCCTATTTCTGCAATCTGAATTGCCACGGTAGAGCCATCCGTTGAACTCCCCTGGTTGGAGTTGGAGTTGGAGCCTGCATTTTTCACGAAACCTTTCAATCCCTTATTTTTCTTCGCCTTCTGAGCCCAACCGAGAAGTCCAGTTTGAACGTGCTCGTCAAATATTGATTTCTTGAAATGAGTTCCCATCTTCATTTCAGAAAGAGTGAGAGAGAGTGAATATTAAGGTAAAATGATCACTTCATAACATGGCAAAAACGCGCAAGTTTGCATAAAACAGACCTGTGTGACTATGGCGTAGAGAGGCAATGTACTATAACTGCAGAGTACCTGAATGAATACCCTGGAATATCGAAATGAGGCATCATTAAGGCCCTCATTGTAATCATGACAAATAAATCAACTCCCAAAGCCGGGAAGGATTTTGAGATGAGAAATAGTAAGAAAAATAACTTTACCCTATGATTAGCCTAGGTACGATGAAACGAACTTGGTCCATTATGCAGGAGTCAAAGCCATATTGAACCTAGAGACATCGAAGCACATAAGTTTAAAGAAAAATTGAAAAGGTATATATATAGTACTTCATAAACAAGCCCGAGTTCAAATATATGCTTACCCATATCCAGAAGAAGAATGCCATCTCAAAGGCGTTTTGGAAGAGAATAAAATGTATCAAGTAAAGGACAATCTGGGGCTTGTGGAACCAAAAATGATCATCTGAAGGTTTTACCACCAATTCACCTTCTATAGCTACATGTTTCTCGGCAACCTCATGAGCCAACTGAGTAATCACATGCTCCAATTTTGTGCCGACAGCAAGAAGAAGCTGGAATTTCAACAGTTGAATGCAGTAAATTGAGGAACAATTCCATATCGAGAGAGGCAATATATTGTGATACCAAATATTGGAGAATCAAAAGAAAAAAAACCTAATGGATGGCAAAATGATATTTCACTGACAAAGCATGATGTTTATAAAGTAAATATAGTACTAACAGCACATGAATTACAAATATTCTTCATGCCACTTACAATAAGAGGAATGAATGCTATCCAAAAGTAAGTGTGCCAACCTGCAGAAGAAATAAGTTATTGAATACACCATTCTTCAAGATATAATGTCGAGAAAATGTGGTAAAATCTGAAACCTATATGCAACTCCACCAGCAATATTGCTAATTCGGAGCCATGAATAGAATAATGAGGAGATATCAATAGGAATATGTACAGATGCACTTCAACGTGACAAAGGAAGAGAGGGGGAGGGGATATATGTCCAGAAACAATGAAAAAATAGAATGCGGTTTGTACCATACAAGCAATTTTACATGGTACACAGCAAGTTTACCAAAAAGCCAAGCATGAGATATGAAGCCACGTACCATTGACATTTAGCAACAAAAAGAGGACAACAAATATCCACAGGTACCAGCTGCAACAATACAAATAAGAGTCCATAAATGGTAGAGCTAAACACCATGAGAATCGCTAAGGAAATTGAGATGAATATGTCTAAAAAGCATGCAATCCTCTACAAAAACATGACTTGCCTGATACCAACAACTATCTTGAAATCATCTTCTAGTGCACGAATCATGTACTTGTGGAAATTGAACTTTGGGTTTCCCTTGCAATGAGTCTGCAGGAAACAATTAAGCGGGCAAATGTTGGATCAATAAGCAACAACAAATAAAATACAAGTCAATAGAGACAATAAATAATAAGTTTCTTAGTGACCCACCATGATGAATCCCAAGCGAAGAGCAACATAATCGGATTTTGTGACAGAAGCATAAAATTGTTTTAGAAACGATTGCTGCAAGGTCATGGGAAATAACATTAGAATGATGCGCTGCGTGCTTTGGGAAGGAAGGGAAAAAAGAAGTAATAGCTATCAATTCTCTTTTTTCAAAATATTTTTAGGAAAAAACTTCAGTCCAATTTGACAAAACCAGCATTAACCTTCTAGACTTTCTTGCACTCCAAAACCTCTTTAAAGTTTAAACGGTAATATGGTCTTAGTTGTGGAAGTATAGAAGGCACAGAAAAATATAATTTCACATGCCAAAAGCATGTGAATGAAATCCGAAAATTCAAGGACACAAAAAACGTTGGAATGAAAAAATAAAATTCTGTCATTCTAATACATATATCCCCGTCTCTTTTTATTTGGGCTGTAAGAAGGAGAAGAAGACAGTCAGAGCAGCCCCATTAAGGGGTGGCCATACCCATATATCAACCATAAGGACAAATCGCAAAGCCTGAAGTGCATATGAAAGGAAGACAAGAACAGGAGATAGAAAGATTATGGTACACAAAATGTCTAGGACCAGAAGACCTTTTAACTACATAATGGACTTCTTCTGTTCTGGAAAAAAAAAATACTGTTCAAGCCCATCAGAATAATCAAAGAGAGGGGGAAGAACGTGATTGGAAAATACGAATTACACCAACAATAGGAAAAATGTAACTCACCACCCAACCCAATAAGACAGAACGTTTATTCACGCCGAGAAATCGATTCTTGATGAAATCATGTTGATGGACATGCGTAACCTTCGGTCTCAACACTGCATTCCATGTGTGGTTGGAAAAAATTAAAGGATATCAAAGGAAGAACATGTTTAATCAGAATTCCAGGAGAGGAACAGTGATCATTCTTTAATTAATACTCATCACATTTAAATTCAAGCTGCAAAAGATTAAATTCTATACACCAAACACATCCACTTCATATGCTTGACCCAACTGAGGCATCTGTACCTTGTCCGGAGTCATAGTTATCTTTTGCAATTGAATCTTCCCAATGCTTCCATTGGCGAATCTAGATCAATATCATTATAAGAATTTCAGTATGAATGCTCAATGAGTATTTTATAAAGCTGAAAAGTTAGAGATTCAAACTTACCTTTATCCCACCAAACACAATAGTGAGAACTGAAAAGGTCACATGGACAATGGCTAGAACAAAAATAAAGATGTGCAGATGATGAATTGCTTCAAGCGATAACAGTGGAACCTTATGCTGCAAAACAATAAATAGAGAAGTGATAAATTTCCTATTCCATTCCATCCCAATAGATCACATTGAACCAGGAATCAAGTCATGAGGGCACCGGATTAGTAGTAAACGACAATAAGACGATATAAACAGTATAAGTGATAGCAGAGGTAGGATATTTTAATATTTCACTCAAGGCACTATAGCAGCCTCATTACTTATGAGCAGTACCTCTCAATGTTATTTCTTTAAACTTTTAGCATCTGAAATATTAGAGCAAACCAGAATGACTCAAGTACTCAGCTGAGAGATATTTTACCCAAAAAAGAATGATGCATTACTCAACTGACCAAACAAAAAGATAGATACTATACCATAATGATAAGTTAATGTCCAAATCCATAGAATTGCTGGAGGCAACAAGATGGCAAGAATATTGAGTAATCACCTTTTCAGCACAATACCCAGTATGAGCAGATTCCTCTGCAAACAACCGCCGATGGTGAGGAGGTGTCTCAGGAGCAGCATGAGATGGTCCTCCTTGAGATGAAGACTCCTTCGGCAAGGAGCATGGCAAAAGGTGTCTCACTACATCTTTCGGGACACATATTTTCACTATACTGCCTTGGAAAACAGTCAATAGCAGTGATATAAAACCTAACAGCATCAACTCTGCACTCACCAAATGTATTAATCAGATTGATAAATACAATACCAACATTTATCTATTAGAAAAGATATAACGAAAATTAATTCAATCTTAAATGATCTTTTTCCCCTAAATGAAACTTTGTTTAAAGGCTAAAAAAGCTAAAAGGGGAACAGATAAATACCTTCCTTTACTTTCTGCAAAGCTTCATTGAGAGGCTTTTGATTCTTCTTCTTTAAATACTGCATTCAAAGCAAGTAAATCAAAGAACCGTTAGCAGGAACAGCAACACCCCCCCAAAAAAGTACATAAACAGTTTAAATAAGTAGAAATTCAATTCCGGTTCCTTTATTACAAGGACAAATCCATCAATCAAGGCAGCATTATCCCTGCTTAATTCCCTTTTTGAGATCCCTCTTCTTCCTCCAACTTATCTAACTTTTTCTGGGTTTTTCTGCTTACAATTATGAGATGCAAGATGAACATTGAACAGAGTGAAGCAAATAACAGATGCAAAAGAGTGAAGCGAAGAACAAAAAGCAAAACCTTTCCGGCGTAGTGAAGTAAGCGTTCGAGGGCGAGAGAAATAGCAACGATGACGGTGCAGATTGCGGCGACTACCCAAGTTGGAGTGTACTCCAACGTCGTCCCTTCCCCTTCTCCACCTCCACTCATTTTCCGCCCTCAAACTTCAGTCAGGCAACAATCACTGTTTCACTTCTACACTCTCTTCTCCACTTTTCCCCCAAAATTCAAAAACAAAAAAAACAAAAAGGCCCCTCACTCACTTTCCAGAACTATCCCAACCTAAAGACAAAAATGTACACCAAAAGAAAAGTCAGAAGAAAGAAATATCAATCAATCAATCACTCAAAACCCATTTTTGTGCTTTTGGTGATCTTCCTTAAAGATGGACTAGACCCAATTGGGCTGTAGCTTTTTATATAGTAGGAGAAGAAGATTAATCAAGAAAACACCAAAACTTAAAAAGCATAACTGAAAATTAAAAGATGAAGAAGAATTGAAAAGGAAACAAGGTGGTTTTTCTTTCCTGTTTTAAAAAAATGCAAAATTGGGAGGGGAGGAATCTAAACAGTTGATTAAAGATGAGATTTGGAGCTAAAAATCGCTGTCGGACAGCGATTTTTTTTTTTAAGTTAATTAATTGGTTTTTGTTTAGGCCACATGCATGTTTGGTCATGAATTTAATAGTATCTACTTATAAATATTTAAGGCAAAAATAGGCTAGCCAATTAATTTTTAAAAAATGTATTTTTCTTTTAAATTTTTCAATACTAAATTATTAATTAGGAAATATATAAAACCAAAATGAAAAGAGGAAAAAGTTTCAAACTTACTATCCAAGTTTAGCTTCTTTTTTTTTTCAAATTATAAGTATATAAATTAAATGTAAATATTGAATTAATATTTCTACTCCCTCTTTTAAAAATAGGAAAATGCCCTATTAAGTAGCATATTATACTGGTGAATTTAATTTAATTTGATTTATTTCCTAAATTAACTGCCGCGTGGTACGGCCTCGAGTCTCGTGCTTACACGGATTTCACGCGACAGGGATTCGAGTATGGGAATTTTCTTTTGAATAATATTTAGGGGATAAATATTAAAGTAAATAAGGTGGTTCAATGATATAAAATTTAAAAATAATAAAAATAATGCGCAAACATTATTTTTTTAATTTCATTGAATAATTATAATTAACTTAACGTTAATTCTCTATCTCGATTCTTTCTATTTTTTTCTTTGTTTCTCAGGAGATTTTTTGTTTATTTGGGTGGTCTTTTTTTTCTTTTAAATAATTTTATAAACACTTAGTAATATTCTATATTTTTATAATTACTTTTCAAATTTTTTTTCAACTTTTTTATATTGAGAATTTATTTTTAAATAATTAATTTTGTGAATTTATATATTATTATGAAATTCGATTAAAATAATCATATTAAGTTAACTTAATTTAAATTATAAAGACATCATATTTTATATAACAACTAATAAGTGTTCATAAAGATATTTCTGCGAAAATGTTATTTATAACAAATAAATATAAATAAAATAAAAGCAAATACGATAAAATATTGCCTTATAATATGGGTGTATAGTTCAGTAAAACAAATCCTATTTATAAGAAAATATTTTAAAATTAATTTTTAATTTTTAAATCTTGTGTTTTTAACATATTTTTAAATCTTATCTTTGAATATGGCCACTTATAAACTCCATAACTCATTTATTTTTTTGACAAAAAATTGTATATTTTGATGGCACGGTTCTCCTTACTTAAAATCTTTTATTTGGCATATCAAGTGAGAGGTGTTGAATTCGAGTCTCTCAAATAAGCTATTTAATCGCGCATATCAGTATAATGCTACTATTTGAAAGTTTTTTACCATCTTATTTCTTTCGGATTAATCGATGATATCAAATTATAAAAAACCTTATCTGTTTTCTTATAGAAGTCACCATTCATTTGATTTTTTTCAGAAAAAATAAAATAATTGGTTTTCAATGGACTGGAAGATGACTATGAATAACCTAAAACCAATTGAATTTTCTCACGGCATTCACGCATTGACTTTGACTTCGAAAACTCAAGCTCAGCTCAATTTTATGGCCCTTTTTTTTTTTATAAGTTAATTTAATGTCACTTCAACTATTCTTAGTATCAACAGAAAATTCTTCGTCCATAAAGTTTCCATCGGACTGTCCGACGCCTACGTAGAATATGTAAATTAAGGTGATTCAACGGCTCTGCAAACTGGAGGACAGGCACTGGTGCGTAAAAGGAACCATCCCCCACATTAAAGAGATTGAAAACACTGTCGCTGTCAGCATTTGAACCTTGGACCTTAATACTAACTCTGCAACCCCAAAATCAATTGAGTTACGCCCATGCGGGCCTTCAACTATTCTTGGATTGAGGAAGGTTTTTATGATTTTATTTTTGGAACAAGTAGTTATATATTATATAAACAAAATTACATCAAGGGTAATAAAAAAAATACCCGAACTTCATAAATAAGTGGATACAAAATGTAAATAAAAAACAAAAAACACACAAGGAATCTAAAAGCAATATTCGCCCAACTCGTAAACAGAAATTCAAAAGACTCTTGACGTATCAGTTTTCTTAAGAATATCTATAAAAGTGAAAATTTGATAAAGAGCTCTTTATGATGTAAACTTAGCCACTTTAACTGATTGAGTTATTACTTAATAAATTAAAAAAAAAATTTATTTCATGAAATTAATTCCTATATTTTTTTTATGGCAAAGAAATTCCTATCTTAAAGAAAAACAATAATAATGTCACTTCCACTATTCTTGGAAAAAGATTAAATTAATGAAATTAAGATAAGAAATTTCTTTTTTTTTTTAATGGAAGAACTTATTCATAGTTAAAAGACTTTTGCAATTTTTTTCTTGAATAAAGATTAAATCAAATTTGAATGGAGATAGTATTATTATCAGATATATTAATTATAAATTATTTTTACTTTTTTTTATAGTGATCAATTTTGATTTTAACTTTTTATAACAATATTATTATTTTTTAATGATTACAAATTTTAATTTTATTTGTCTCTAATCATGAATTATTTTTAATTCTCTTTTATTCAAAACTGAATTTCCTTGATATATATATATATATTTGTCTTTTTCGTTCAATTAGGCGAGATTATCGGCCTTGATATTAAAATTAAAAGGGAAGAATGATACATACGTAAATACCACATTGCCATTCTTCCAAGTCACAGTTTTCTAAGTACACGACTGAACTACCAACTAAAAATGTGCTTCTTTTGTTCAACCACCATTAATAATTTTTTTTTTTTGCTGGGAAATTATTATTTTTTTGTTTGGGTTGAAAACCATTAATAATTTCTTGTTTTTAATGCATGTTTCGAAATGTAGAAATATATGTTAATATAAAAAAAACTTTCAATTTCATATTAAATTTTAGATTTTATAATAATTTTACAGATACATATATGATACGTTTTATTCATATGGCATGTGATTCGAACTCGTGATTTATGATCCGGTAATAGTGTTTTTATCATTTGATAAATTTGTCGCACGGTAAAATTTAAATGTATTTCTCCCTTAATTGTTTCCGAATTAAAAAAAAAAAGGAAATAACTCAAGCTTTTTTCTAAAAGCTTATTTAGACGTGTGACTAGATAGTTAACTTTACCCCTAGTTTAGTTCGCAAATGGGGAAGAGAGAGTTATGTTTATTTACTTCAAAATTGTTTGGTAGGGATTAAAGGGAAGTAAATTACATTTACGCCCCTCCATTTGATTGGAGTAAAAAACGGAAGATAAATAATTTTTCTTATATATAATTTACTATTATATATATCACACAAAGTTATGAATGTTATACATATGAGGTAAGAGTTTAGTTTAAGATAAATTTATAATTAATTAATTTATTAGATGATCAAAATAGACTTTTTAACATCATTCATGTCACAATCTGTCTGTTTTGTGAAGTGTTAATTTGCTGACATGAAGAGGAAAGCTCCCCGTCCTCCTTTACCTCTCCTTCACTTTTACCATCACATTTATGTCATGATTTACATTCCTTCCTACTTTCCGCCATAATTTCACCTCAATGAAACTAATATTTAGTGTTAAAATTACTCGTTATCAAACAAAGATACACGGTTCAAATCACGTCCCTTTTTTTTATTGTATTTAAAAAAGAAAAAATAAACTTATATTGATACGTCAATTTATGGGTCTGGTGTAGAAGCATAGTTGGGCCTATGTTATGATCAGATCCACAAACTATTATCCAGAAAAAGAATCTCCAAACTGGACTAGGCCTGACTATAGGCCCATTTACCCAAATTAATCTCTCCAGCCATTTTTTTTTATAATATATATTTGTTTAAAATTTATTTTTTATTTATTAAATTTTATTAATAAAATATGTTAAATTGAAAAAATAATAAATATAAAAGGTGATATGGGAGATTCGAGCCCTCATCCATAGGTGAGGTGAATCCGAAGAATAAGGAAGATCCTCCTTGCCTAGAGCTTTTGTCCTGTACGGGCTTTGCTTTTCTACAAATTCTTCACCGAATGCGCTCATTTGAAGAAGGGTCCTTCCTAATGCGTTGAAGCTATTTAGGCCAAAATGGTAAAAAACACTACTGGGTAGTGGTTCCCATAATAGTGGAAACCGCAGGCGAATCAATAAACAGAGAAAACGAGTGGAAGAAAACTGAGGCTGACGAGTGACGTGGCGTAGATCCGTCTCTGGGCCGCAGATTTCATTTCTGATCAACAAAAGAACCAGCAGATGATAACAAAAATTCCGTTTTTTTAATTCCCATGTATCGAATTATTCATGGTAAATGACGAGGATTTTTGCCTAAAAAACAAATCTTTACCAATAATCAAGAAGAGGGCATTGCTTTCCTGTGCTGCATTTTTATATAGTTTCAGTGAAAAGTGTAGAAAATAGTATTATATATATCCACTTGACTCTGGCATTATAAAAAGTACTTGCCGTGTAGAGAGTGGACTGATAGAGAGAGAGCAGAGGAGTAGAGGCATTGAGGGCTTTCGTTGAGAGTTATTTTGAGAGTGAGGAGAGGGGATTGATTAAACAGGAAGAAAATGGAGGAAATTGGGTTTCTTGGAATGGGAATAATGGGGAAGGCTATGGCAGTGAACTTGCTCCGCCATGGCTTTAAGGTCACTGTTTGGAACCGCACTCTCTCCAAGGTACTATTTTCCGTTTCTCTTTCTCTCTCTCTCTCTCTCTCTCTATGTATTGATATGACGTGGGCGTTTGTTTGCTTTTTGTTTGTGGGATGTTAGATGATTTTCTTTTCTTTGTTGATTGTGTAGATTGTTACAGATTTGAACTTAAGAATCTTGTGGTATTGAAATGAACACTGAAGATATGTTGATCTATCACGGTTGAAGTGTTTAGGTGATTCAAATTCAGATGATGGACTCATATAAAGGATTCCCTTCTCTTAGCATATGATGGAAAATGAGTCTCATATAACCCAAATACTATAGCAGTTGAAACTAGTTTAATCCATTTATGTAACCCTTGATCTGAATCCTGAAAAAGTTTTACTGTTTCCTCGAGGTGATTTTTAGTCATGGTTATCCAACTTTGCATCTCCATAGAGCTAATTAGTGTACTATAGAAAATTTGGAACTGTATTATATGCCTGTAAATGCTTTGAAAAGCTGCTGTAAGTCAGGGGTTAATTCATTGTTTCTTAAACACACATATATATATATATATATATGTAGTGTGATGAGTTGAAGGAGCATGGAGCTTCTGTTGGAGAAAGTCCTGCGGCTGTAGTCGAGAAATGCAAGTATACCATTGGAATGTTGTCTGACCCTGCTGCAGCTCTCTCTGTAAGTCCAAGAGACAAAGAAAGGTTAAACTAGAAGTCATATAGTTGCAATTTAAAACTTTTATCAAGTTGAATGTTTATGTCAATCTTCAGGTAGTTTTTGACAAAGGTGGTGTTCTTGAGCAAATTGGCAAAGGAAAAGGTTATATTGATATGTCAACTGTGGATGCAGATACGTCCTCTAAGATCTTTGAGGTTCGGAAAAACTTTGCCTGATAATTTTTCATTCCTTTTTTTATTTGACTCGTGCGAAGCAGTGAATTGTTATGGGGAGAAGGGAAGAGGGAATCTGAAACTCTTAACGTTATTTGAATAGTATCTTTTGTTATGGTTAATTTTTACCATATTGAAGATGGGAAGTCTTGTCTTATGAGACTTTTGGCAGAAAAACAAGAAAAGTAATAGGTCAAGGATCAATATCCCTTGTGCATTCCTGACTTCTACACCATTCAACTGCTTTCAGGCAATTACAGCAAAGGGTGGTGATTTCCTTGAGGCTCCAGTTTCAGGTAGCAAAAAGCCTGCTGAAGATGGTCAACTAGTAATCCTTGCTGCTGGAGAAAAGGTAGATGACTAGCTCATGTACCCTCTATGCTGCACTGCTTCCCACCCCCACCCCATATTTGGTTGTTTTTCTACTTTATTCTTTCGGAAGATGGAGGAGGGGGAGGATTGGGATGGTTAAGAACAGAAGCTTAATTCTTAATGGCCACAGGAAGAAAAAGATTGCAAGGAAATTGATGTGTGGCTGTCTCATGGCCAAAACTTTCAAACTGTTCTAAGGAAGACAATAACATAACTACTTTCTCCTTGAAAACAATAACATAACTACTTTCTCCTTGAAATCTCAAAGCCCTATATAAGCGAATGACAATGAACGAACATGGAGGGTTAGAAACAAACTTTTGTTGCTTTAATGTGTATTCTTGTATAAAATTGTAGGCATTGTATGAGGAAGCACTTCCTGCTTTTGATGTCATGGGAAAGAAGTCATTTTTCCTGGGGCAGGTTGGAAATGGAGCAAAAATGAAACTTGTTGTAAACATGATAATGGGCAGGTAACCAACTAATTTTAGTTTACTCTTTTCATTTCCCATCATCTGTTTGTTTTCAAGACTTAGAATTGATTGGCTTATTGTTAAATATCATTCCCAGTATGATGAATGCATTTTCCGAAGGACTTGTTCTTGCTGACAAAAGTGGGTTAAATCCTCAAACTCTTCTTGATGTTCTGGTGAGAGAGATCTTCGATCTTCCTTCCTCATCCTGTTTTTCTTTCATATTTGCCGGGTTTTTGGCTAACCTTTTTACTTTTGCTGTTTCATTTGAAAAAAAGGACCTTGGTGCTATTGCAAATCCAATGTTCAAGATGAAGGGACCTTCAATGCTAAAAGGAAACTACACACCTGCATTTCCACTAAAACACCAACAGAAAGATATGAGATTGGCTCTTGCCCTTGGAGACGAAAACGCTGTGTCAATGCCAGTAGCTGCTGCTTCTAATGAGGTAAAAGACAGTTTCTCCTATTAGAAAGGACATGATCCAGATGAATTGAAATGTGATCATTTTGGCATTGTTTTGTAGGCCTTCAAGAAAGCAAGAACATTGGGTTTGGGTGATCTTGATTTTTCGGCTGTGCACAATACTGTTAAGGGCAATGATCAGTGATCATCATCTAGAAAGCCTGCCTGGGGCATGGGAGCAGAGTTTCTGAGAAAAAAAGCATGAAAATCAAGAATGCCACTGATTGATTATTGTCTATAATACTCCTATGGTTTCAAGCCTGCTTCCCCAATCTTCTACCAACTCTATAAATGCTTATGAGAAAGAGAGGCACTTCTCATATACAAATAGGTATTATTTCCCAAAGTGCATTTGGTTAGAGTCTCCCCATGCCTTAAATTGTGCGTTATGTCGACTAAGCCAGTAATTGAACAAAAACCCAACGAAATGTAACAAAAACCCAAGGAAATGTAATACAATATTTCAAATTTGGGATTTATATTTTCCAAGTGAAAGAAAACTAATAATATACTTTCTGTACGACATTTATTTTATAATAGTTTTATGAAAAATTGGTAAATTTTGCTAATAAAATATTTATGTTTTCATTTGGTAACCATTAAGTTTTTTTTATAGTGTATACTGTAAAGTTTTTACAAAATAACAATTAGTAAATATCGTGATAGAAACTGACAATTTTTCACATGTAATTATTACATGTAACCGTTCTAAGGATATTTTTGTCTTTTCATAACCGAATGATTGATCTAAAACACAAAAAATTATTGTCTTCATTTGACTTGACCGAAAAGAAAAAAAAAGAAATTGACTTGACCTATTCCTTCAGGTTTAAAATCAGAAAATGCACTGGTTTAAAACATGCAAAACGGGATTTTGTTGAATTCCAAAATAAATATATATAAACAAGCCTTTTCAACACAGCCATGTCAAGAAGTTGCAGAAATGCTGCATCATCATTCAACCAAGATGGTTTTACATTGGTGACACAGGCACAGCAAAATAAGATTAACCATGACTATTTAATCGCCTAAAGCACAGACACCATCATTTCTTGTTCTTTGGAGCTTTAAATATGTTCTCTTTGAAGTATTTAAGTTCTGCAATACTCTCTCTAATATCATCCATAGCCCTATGCTTCTTTTCCTTTTGAGGAGCCTTTCTGTTATCTGGTTGAAACATTATTTTGTATCAAAACCACAAAATATTTTGTAACTGCTTGTAGCGATGAGGTATGCACATAAATCAGTGTTACCTTTCGGGTACCAACGGAGACACAATGCCTTGACGCTGCTGACATCCACAAGCACATGAGAGAAAAGACTGGCCAACTCTGGCATGTACTTCTGCCACAAAAGAAAATATAACATTTCTTCAGTGGCATTTTGAGCCAATTTACCAAACATATGATAACATGAATACTTGAAAATGAAAGTAAGCATCTTAATTGAATTTTAGACAGAGAAGTTAATGTTCCCATGTTAAAGGATTAGGCATTTAACAAAATCACCACTTAATAGAAGTTAATCTGTCGGGCAGCGCTGTAATGATGCATAGCTTCTATAAGTCATTGTTATATTATAATACTTGAACAACAGATTTTGAGAAAAAGAAGTATAACAGAATACAAGAATTAGCAGCCGTTTAGTTTATATGGCTCCTAATTGAAGCCGTTGAAAGAACATCAGCACCATTTCCAACAGGCAGTAAGCGGCAAATAGAAATCAGAAGTTACAAACCAAACAAATACATGTTTTCATTATGGCACTCGTTTACTAACACGTAAGGAGATAGGTACATCACATACCTTTATAAATTGAAAATCAACATAGACTGAATTCCCTGCAAGGAGAGGTGTATAAGTTCCTATATTTTTCTTCACAAATTCTACAACCTACAAAATAAACCATGAACACCCACATTATTTCTAACTCTGCAAGCACTTGCAGAAACAGGTGAAGTCAAAAGCCCAGCAAGGGTCAATAGCAGATAACCCTTCAAAAAAAGATAAGGCATACCAGTGAAGGTATATTATGTCTCTCTTTCAACATGATATGTACGTGAAGCTTGTGTTCAAGGTGCATTAACAGACAAGATGAGTAAAGGAGATGGTTTAGCTAAGATACCTGCATTTCAGCTTCACGTTCAGTAATTGAGCTTCTGAGCACCTTCTCCGTCAAACCTTAATTATTTCAACAATTAAATACTTTTCCTCTTCCATTAAATCTCATTAGAACAGAATGTATTTTGTTTTGTTAAAACATTGATGTGTGATTGAAGAAGACAGGAAATGGAAAAGCAAGCAACTCGCCAAGCTTCTTACCACTAGCTGCATGATGCTCTTGACACCATTCCCCCATTTTATCCAGACACTCCTTCGTTTGATGAATGACCAAATCAGGGCCCTACAAAATAAAACAGGAGTTTATCAAGAAGGGTATCATGCTGAAAAGCCACAATGCAGCTCCAGAGAGTCATGATGAAAGCACAGTGAAGCTCCATAAGTTTACATTAAGAGTACCACATGCATCCACGAGAATTAAAAAAATTAATTTTTTTTCCAATGTTTACAGATATCTGTCAGGTACTTTTCAAACCCAAAAAAAAAAAAAGGACAGTGAATAATGAAATCTAGTGAAGCTTTTTGAGGCTTAGACGAAATCTAGTGACACAAACTCATTCCGAAATAATCTAATAGAATAATAAGACTGAATGATGTTATGTTTATTCATTCCGAATACCCACTTGGGTATGAAAGCCCAAATATTGACTAGGGGTTTGCAGCATAAAACTCAAAAACAGTCGCTAATTACTAGCACACAAGCTTTCTTGGAGCAATACATGAGAAAGTTCTTTTCTCAGAAGTTTGACTGATTCTAAGATGATCCGACATTAGATTCTGCCCATATTGGGGTAAAAATCATCAGTGTTTCTTTAGTCATACATTTATTAGAGCTAGTAACTATTAAATTCAAGAGCATAAGGCGATAGAAACCGACTAACTTCACATATGAGAGTGATTGAGCTACAGCTGAATTTGTCATTACTCATTCCAGACCAAGACATTTTCTCAAAGTAACATATCTTTGTTTCAGCCAGCTGCAGGTCAATAGTAAATCACTACAGAAAACTATATGGAATTATTTAGGTGGCAGGGGAAGCGAAAATTACCTCAATTGATTTTTTCAAATTACCATCTGTGATTATACAAGCAATCTCCAATATTCTGTCAACTTCAAGATTCAGACCTATGCAAGAAACAGAAACAAGTGAATTAACAAGTAACTCAACTCCTATAGGTGATGGCATGACAATGCAGGATAAACGACACCATCGCACATTATAAGCATAAAAGATGAGTATATTTTAGGTGGCAGACAATGAAGATTGACATGGGTCAGAATGTTATTCCCCATTGAAATTTATTAACAAGATAATGTAACTACGTAAGGGATGCATATATAGTTTAGTCGAGCTATTCAAAAGTCAAATTTTATCTAAATCAATATAGCTGAAAATCTAGACGCATCTTCACTTGCCACGAAACAGGCCACTAGAACTACTATTTCCAGGACCTACGTGACTCTAGTGATATTGAGAACCAAGATCTCCAACATTTTTTACATTTGTAGACTTTGTGACTTGTGGCCAGGACCAAAGGCTCATTTACAAACTATCCTGCAGCATGAGACCATCTTCTAGCTACTCATGTTTTTGTGTGAGAGAGAGAACCCAGTTTCCACTGTTCTTTCCATAGTTTGTGTTTCAGTGGTACCTATTCTGTTGCAGTAATTGAAGAACTAAGTCAAATGATTCACAATCTTATCAGAAAGCAAAAGCAGCCCATGATATGTTTCCTTCCAAACGAGGATAAGACAAAAATGTGGGTAGATGAAATTCTTATGGAAAAGTTCTCACCAAAAGTTTACGAAGATAAAAAACATATCATCTGAAGCTGGCTCAGGTTTCAAGAAACTGATATACATCGTTCTGGTCTTACTTTGAGGAGAACAATGGAGTTGGGAAATGGGAGATTTGAATAAATAAAAATGATGATAAGAGAATAGTTACAGTACTGAAAGTTGAAGAATGAGATAGGAATGAACAAGGATCTTAGAAGAGGGAGGAGCAAGGCCAAATGCTCAAAAAATGATCCAGCTTAAGGAATATTCTGGAAGGGGAGGTGAGGTAGGATGTTCTATCGAATGTTACAAAGTACTTATATGAGTGATAAGCAGTGAATGTAGGAAAATGAGAAATGGAAGGAATAAGTGAAGCAGCAAGGTCTCAGAGCGACAAACCTGGATGGGACCAAATATGAATCTCGCATTGACTGCAGTAGAAACCAGAAGGTTGCTTATCACGACTCAAGACTCAAAGAGCCCTCAAGAACCTAGAACAAAAAGGAGCTCTAAGTTTTCTTACAACCATCACCTTATAGTACACAATCAATAACGAAGAAACCCTATTCATTAGCGGAAGCGAAGTGGTGACGAAATACGAAAAGGGTATGCTCTCGAGCAGTGAAGCTTAATGAATAACAGGAGATGGTTGGGGCATGCATATCCAACTGATGGTATGTAATTTATCTACTTAAGCATTAGTTTAATGTCTCAATCAATTTGATAGCAAAAAGAGGATAGCAGTACATATAGATCCAAATTCGAGGAAAATGAAACCAGAGACATGCAGAATACTAATACTCACCAGTCATTTCCAGGTCAATCCATACAAGTGGTAACTTGTATTCTCCTGGAGCCACTTCTGAGATTTGTTGACCCCCATTCTCACCCGAGCTGTCATCTTCCTTCTTCCCTTTAGCTGCACCTAGAAAATTATTTAGTGAAATTTCAGCAAGAAATGAGACAAGTGTAGATTAAGATCAAAGAGCGCAGCAGCTGATGCTTTTGCATTTTATGGTCTATAAATCAGCTCAATGAATATAGAAGCTAGAAAAGTTAAAGATAGCATGCATGTTCCCTTTTCTTAACTAATGATAACACTTCATCTCAAAATTTTGAAGAAAGTGAACATCCAGAAAACTTTGTTATTAACTAGAATGTAAGTTCAAGTTTCAACCTCTCTCATTTTGCTTTCCACCATCACCATCTCCAGCAACATCTGTTGTCTGCTCCCTATCATCTGTTACATCTAGCTCAAGTAAAGAAAATGCATTTGAAAGCTGATTCATTTCCACTGGGAGAAGATTGTACAACCTCAAGCATAAGCTTTTGACAACTAACTGACAGTTGAGTCCAGCATATCATGCAATCTAGGACAGAGGAATATCAAATTGTTAGTGCTTCTGTGCTAGTTAAACAAACACAATCTTAGAAGCTCAAGAACTAACCAATTTCATAGCTTAGCTACAAATATATGCTAAAAGACATCCAAATGCTTCATTTCTAAAACACAACGCAATAATTTTCCAAATTGTCCTCTTTCATTGTTCTACCATAGTTCTGATGCTAAACATTCATTCTGCACAATCATATGCTTTTTAGTTTACACGAATTCGGAAGGACTCCAGAAAAGGAAAGATGATTCTGGAGAAATACAGTGAAGCCATATATGAGCCCAGAACAATCAAAAAGAAAAAGTATAACAATCTGCGGTCCTGTTTTGTATACAATATGCATATAGATGGAAAACTAAACCTGATGGTTCCGAACAATTACTGAAAAAAAAAAAGGTTAAAAGTACTCTTAATATGCTAAGTGCTTATAAAATTTACTAACAAAAAAAGCACAAATAATCACACTGGAGAATCAGAATATTCGGGAATTCTACTTACAAAAAGGAAAATTACAGTATACATGATTCAAAATAAAAAATACGCTAATCATCAGTGCTCTTAACATGGCAAGTCCATAAAAAATTGATTCACAAACAAAGCTAACAAAAATTAAACCAAATAATCAGAAAGTACCGAATTTTCTACTGAAAACACAAGCCAAATTCCAGCATACGTGATCACTTCAAAAACATTTGAGACAAACTAACATGCGGTAGTTAAACGATGGAGCGCCGGAGTTTCAAATGACGTAATCATAGCTCAAAAATGAATGGTAAAAAATGAATCTTAACACGATATGTACGGAAAGTTTAGAAAATTAAGCATAGGAGTTCCCGGATACCGTCGATACGTACAAAGACCGATTGAAGCTCGCCGGGGGAGAGGGAGCTAGAAACAGCAGCTCGGAGTTGGGGTTTGTGGGGTCAAGTTCCCGTCAAAAAAGACTGAGAGAGAGAGAGAGAGAATGAGGAGGGCCCAAGTCCGCCTGCTTGGCCTGTAGATACTCGTGAACTTTACTAGCCCAATGGATTCTGAATCTAACCCAATATTAGCAAATGCCCACTGTATTAAGCCCAATTACAAGATGACTCTTTTGTTTTTTTTTTTTTTCTCCCCTCTAAATTCACTTTTTTATAATTTGACATTTACATTATTTTTTATTTAATTATAATTTTTATACATACATTTCCAGTCGTTTTGGTAGACTATGACAGAATTGTTAGAGCAAATGTTTCTTTTCGAAGGGCAGAATCGAAGTATAGTATCGAACAAGTGGGTGTAATTATTGAGTTATACGTTGGCAAACTAAACGGAGAGAGTTATAATGATCTTGCTACTGTAAAAAAATATGCTTGACGTGCTCAATTTGGTGCAAATTTTGAATTAGATCGTGCTACTTTGAAATTTGATTGTGTTTTTTTGTAATAGTCTAAGGGGTTGGTTTACTTTTGGACCTGCTTCATTTGCTTTGCTCTTCTTCTTGGGACACATTTGGCACGGTGTTAGAACCTTATTCAGATATATTTTTACTGGCACCAACTCACATTTAGATGCTCAAGTAGAATTTGGAAAATTAAAAAAACTTTGGGAGGGTAGTGTGGATTGAACTCATAAATTATTGCATAGTAAATGGTATTTTTAATCAACAAGTTATCATTTTATTACTCATTTAATTTATAATTAAAAATTAAATTTTAATATAATTTATTTAAATGTCCAAAATTGCAGAACTTCAATAAGTTAATATTCCCACCCTTAAATAAGAATAAAAATTTGTATTTCTCTCCTTGAAATTTGTTTAATAGCCTAGAATCTTAATATAATTTATTTAGTTAGACATAATTTTTTTTAAATTGAATGTAAAAAAATAATTTTTTAAAATTATATAATAATTTTCGAGTTTCTTATTAGTTTGAAAATCTATTATTTTAAAACGTAACATCTAAATTTTATTTTTTTATAAAAAAGGTAAAAAACTTACGATTTTAATGACAAAAAAAATCAAAGAAAATTATAAAAATAAAGTTTTTGCTTAGCAATAAATTCGAAAAGTGTTCTATTAAAATAAAATTGAAAGATTGTAAATGTAATCATTTAAAAATAAGAAATAAAATTACCGCATTGCTCGTGTGGAAAGTTACCAGAGGGTAAATTCACAGGGCCTCCAGGTGAGCAAAACGGGCCGGGTTGTGACCCAAATCAGGTTTAAGGGGGTTTTCGAGATTTGGGGGAAGGGTTTTTCCCCTGACAAAAAGCTTTTCCACTGTTGAAACTTCTCACTCTCATTCTCTTCTAGCCGCTTTCAAGGAAGAAGAAGAACGGAGGAGTGCCGCCATCCAATTTCTTCTTCTACTTTCACCGCGCGTTCTTTGATTTGCAGCCGTCGGAATCAGTACGAGACGGATTGGAGCCGCCGACGACGAAGCAATGGCCACACTTGTCCCTCCTTCTGCAAGTACTGTTCCTCCTCAACAACATCCTGCTGGTTCCAAGCCGACGGTGATCGAACCGGAGAAAGTCGATTACCTCAACCTTCCTTGTCCTATTCCCTATGAAGAAATCCACCGCGAAGCTTTCAGTTAATATTCCTTACTGTTTGGAATGATTTTCCTTCTCTTGAAATCTTGTTTCTTTTTGGATTTTAGATGCTATGGGAATACAATGTTCCCCATAATAGACCATCTCTCTTCAATGTGAATTTTATTTTTTCCTTTTTAGTGGGATTCAATTTTCTTTTTCTTTTTGGGTAGCTGGTTTTTTTAAATGTTGAATCCAAAATGGATAAGTGCAGAATTCAGTCATGTTTCACGAGCCTCTCTTGCGCATTTCTATGTTTTCTTCTAATACACAAGTAAATTATAAAGAAATTGTAATTAGTGTAGCATTGAGATTAATGTACCACTTTTTAGCTCATTTGCATTGAAAAATTGTTGTGGATGATCAATTGATGGAGCTATAGTTGATAGATGCATTTTGGTTTACTGTACTAATCAGTGGGGGACTCTTGGCACATCAGAAGATCCATACAAATTTAGAAGGCAAATCCCAATCCTTTAAAAAAAAAAAATAAATAAATATCAAGCTAGGATTCCCTTATATGTCTTGGTATTTTGGGAATTATTCAAACATATCATATAGAGCTAATCAATAAGTTATCAAAATAAGCAGTATATTCCCTTTTTTATTGGTGACACATTTCATTCAATGGAAATTTAATTTTATTAGTGCCTTTTGCCATGCCCTTTTGGGTACCCATGAGAGGGACATGGAGGCAACTTCAGTTAATTTCCATGTAATTCTAATTTTTGTATTTTGCTTGAACTTCAATGAACCGTACTATGCAGTGCGTGTTACTTGAGATTTAAATTAATCATCCATGTGGAGACATTTATGAGAATAGACGTGTTGTAATGATTTTGTTGGATTTTATTGGTAGTGTCATTGAAGGCAGAACTCTTTGAGGGGATGCGATTCGATTTTACCAAAGGACTTAATCAAAGATTTTCACTCAGCCACAGGTAAGTCTATTTCCTTTTCGGAAAAGCTGAACTATTAGGTTTTATTGTTAAGACACTTATTTTTGTTGTTGTCTACCTTTTCTTGGAACTTTTTCTTTTAATATTCATAATGATGGACAATCTAGGAGAAAGGCTGGAGCTCATACTTATTTTCTCTTATGCTGTTCTTTAGTGTGTTCATGGGTCCAACAGAAATTCCTTCTCAGTCTTCCGAAACCATTAAAATCCCTACAGCTCATTATGAGTTCGGTGCAAATTTTTTAGATCCGAAGGTATGGAATTATTACTTATGTGGTGTAAATTTGTTGTAGACCCAAGAATAAGGAAATTCTAGCCCATGCTGATCAATTTCGTTGAAACTGACAAGATCGGATTGCTTGGTGTTTTTGTTGTCTTTTCACAGTTGATGCTCTTTGGGAGGGTACTGACAGATGGGAGGCTGAATGCCAGATTAAAGTGTGATTTATCAGAAAATCTTACCCTCAAGGGTTCTGCTCATGTACTTTTCTGGTTCTTATTTCCTTTTTTTGTGATTTACTGGTCCTTAATCACCGTTACCATTCTTTTCTGGACAAAGATATGCTAACCGTTTTTATTTCTTTTCTCAGCTCACCAATGAACCACACATGTCTAATGGCATGTTTAACTTTGATTACAAGGTAAAAGTAATACCATTTTCTTGTATCTGTATTTTGAAGTATGGGTAAATGGAAATAGTTAATGATCCTGCCAATCTGTTTATTATGGTTTAATTACATGCACAATTACACTTATACTAAGCTTCAGGACTAACGGCTTCGATCAGAGAACATATCCAAAGCTCCATGTTCATATTTTCTGACTGCATCTATTTTGAACTGCATAAAGAGGACTAATAGCTAACTTACTGCCTTTTTTCCCTTGTTTGATATTTGTGTAGGGAAACGACTATAGGTCTCAGTTTCAGATCGGCACTGGTGCCTTGCTGGGTGCCAGCTATATTCAGGTAAAAGGTTAAGAAAACTTCAGGGTCCTCAATTATCACATTGTTAAAGTGTTATTTCAAAATTAATGTTGTTTTTGGCAAGGAATGAGATGTTGATACTAAAATCAGTATTGATGTTTGCAATTTTAGAGTCAAAGCTGTTCCTTTTCTGCTACTCAGTTGCTTAACTTATTAGATTTCGGACATCTTTGTTTGATGGTCAGCTTTGTCCTTCAGAATAGTATTTCTAGTAAAAGGGTTCAACTTAAGGATTCAGAGTAAGACAGCTGTTAGTAGAACTTTAGGATCTGTTGCAACTGTAAAGCTTCCTGCTTGCGGTGATAAAACCTATTAAGAGTCTGCATATTTTGTCAAGTGCTGTTCATTAGACTGAAGCATGTACATTATTTAAGCAAGGATGATCGAATAGCAAACTGAAAGGGAATAGATTTGAATGATCTTGTAACCCAACTCTTCCTCATCAGCTAGCTTCATTAATAGGAAGTTCTATACATGCATTTATGCATCTTCAGACAAGCACTACGCCGTATTTTTAATACAACAGCTTTCAGTAATCAAAATCTATCTTGCCTGCAGAGTGTGACAAAAAATTTGTCTTTAGGTGGTGAAGTATTTTGGGCTGGTCAGCACAGGAAATCTGGCATTGGTTATGCAGCTAGGTACAACACAGACAAGATGGTATGTCGCCTGCATTAACTGAGGATGTCGACTCTCGATCCATCTTGATGTATTGTTGACATACATGGTTCATCAACTGCTTAGCCATACTATTATTGTTGCTGTGCTTGTCAAATTTTGTTCTAATTTCTATTGTGTTTGCGCTAAAAAGAAACCTGATAGATTCACCCCTCCCTTTTGTTTCAATTTCTCTAAGCATTTTCTGCTGTTTGATTGTCTTGTGTCTAGATCATATTTGTTTTTCTTAATTAGTCTCTCGGAACAAAGAACATGATCTGAATTTTCCTTCACTTGGGAAAATAATTTGAGTGGATGCAGGAGAGGAAATAAATTGTCATCTGGTCTGGTTAAGGGAATGTAGAGGAGGGGTTCTCAATCTTAGCATCGCCAGGGAAGTTGCTAAGCTTTTATGCAAATTGAGATGTCAGGATTCTTATTGCTTGAGTTGTAGAATCTAGGCTTCTTTGTCACTGTTTTGGAATATAGCCTGCCGGAATTATCAATTTAGAACTCAAAATTTCAGATGTGCATCAGTCATGAACTTCTGGTTCTATGGTTCTCCTTTAGTCACGACAAATAATTGATGTTGGGACAAGAATATGTTTTGGATATTGGTATTAGTTCACATGGAGGTATTTTAGTCTATTCTTACTCATGTTGGGATGTGAGTATGTTTTGGATATTTGTTTTAGTTCACGTGAAGAGATTTGAGTTCTTTTTTTTTTTTTGGCTGAATAATTTAAGTTCATTATTACAATTATCATCAATTTCATTGTGGAGTACTAGACTCTGGAGTTTTGAGTAATTTTCTCCCTTAAGTACTACATATAAACTTTCTGTACGATTTACCACAATTTTGCTTAATTGCGGGCCTTCCTCTATGCTTCTACTCTCATTCGGTCTTGCACTCATCTGTAGCAACTGATCAAGGAACCATTTAGCGAAAGAATCTGGCTAATTTCCATAGGAATTGAATTATGAGATCTCGTGCATAAGTCATAAACAATTATGGGACTGTTTCTTTGTAAAGTGATGTTTCATGATCTCATACTTTGATTGCTGCAATGGGTTAAGTATGTTTTGGTTATTCGTGGTCTTTTCATAAGTCGGGTATATGTAAACTTTATCTTTCAAACAGTGTCTTCTTTCCCCCCTTCCTAGCACTCAAAGTCAAAACTTATTTTTTTCCTGTGAAGGTCGCCACAGGTCAAGTTGCAAGCACTGGAATGGTTGCTCTGAGCTATGTCCAGAAAGTATCTGAAAAGGTTGGGTTCTCAATTTTTGGGTTTTCTTTTTGTATTATTGTTTTTTACATGCATTCTTTATGATGTTTATTTTTGTAGGTCTCTCTAGCTTCTGACTTCATGTACAACTACATGTCTAATGATGTCACCGCAAGCTTTGGTTATGATTACATTCTTCGCCAGGTACCTTTTACTATTTAGGAGCCTTGGTTAAAAATTTCACTCCAGCTTTAATCATTAATATGCACAGGTTAGGAAGTTAAGATTCAGTTATCAATTAGGCTTACTGGGGTTCAAGCTGTTTTTGAGATTCCTGGTGTAAACATCAACTTGGCACTATGTTCTTTGGAAATTTGTGACAACATTATACGATAATGTGTTGGAGGCTGTAGAACTTTGAAGTAACATATACACCTTATTGTTATACACTGCAAACAAGCTCCAGAACCTTTTCCAAGTTTTTTGGATGACTTTTGGATGATGAGAGTATTCTGTTCATGTCTGTTTATCTTTGGCATCTTGGAAACCTAAAATATGGCTTGTGTTTATCACTGGCAATTCAATTCTAGAAGCACGTCCGATCTCTTTCTTTCTTATGTTAGCTAGTTGGTTTTATGATGAGATGTTTGTTTGAGAATAATTCCATTATACATAGCAGTGACTTATTTGACATGCTTTCCCTCTTCTTTGCTCATCCAAAGGTTCCTTTAACATACGCTAAGAATCATGCTTTGACTTGCCTTGCTGTGATTTCTTGTTCCTTTGGCAGTGCCGCCTAAGAGGGAAGATTGATTCAAATGGCGTTGTTTCTAGTTTCTTGGAGGAGAGGTTGAATATGGGTCTTAACTTTATTCTTTCTGCAGAGGTAAATATTACAGTTTATTGATAGTTATAGTCTTGTTTGTACTATTCTATTCTGATGCCTGCTCTTGGACAGCCAAAGACAGGAGGGGAAAGATTGGTGTTTCTTTTATTTGATTCTCTTTTATTCTTTGAATGTTTGATGGAGTGATAAGAGGAGAGTGCATGTCCCTGGTTCTACCATTATGAATCTAATATGGTGTGCGTTAGTGTTTTGCTTTTGCTGATAATGTCTTCCAAAGCATTCAACGTTTAAAATATGGATCTGATCCTTCCTTTTGATTGGATAAAATCACAAGATGCCTGTGTAGATAATAAGTTTGTTCTTCCGTGGTTTGATTTGTTGGGGAAATAATCCACCGAGAACCTAGCTTTATCTTCAATTATACTTTGGTTTACACAGTTTCGTGATCCCATCAAATTAGATGTTTCTAATGTTCATCTGTAACTGATCTTGCAGATCGATCATGCGAAGAAGGATTACAAGTTTGGTTTCGGATTAACAGTTGGAGAATAGAATTAGTCTTTTTCGGGTATTATTCTTAGCTTTAGCTCTCTTTGGTTTCTGCAAAAGCACAAACTCCACGGGGTGATTCTTTTCGTCCTTTGGATAAAGATTCAAGAAAAACACAGTTTTGTACTTGTGTTGAGCATACATTATTTGATGAAGAGCGGTGGCTGCTCTTGACAAATTAGCACCGCTACCAGACAGTCGTAGTAGTTTTTTTCCCTAGTTTGGTGATATTTATTCAGATTTGGTTTTCAATTTGTAGAATAATATGCTAAAGAAAAAATAGTACAAAAAAGCCAAATTTGTTTGATTTCATGCTTTTGCAAACTGAACCTAATCTTTATGTTGGATTTCACTCCATTTTTTCATAAACAATTTACTTCCGAATTGGTCTATTTGATCATTTGCATAGAATTTGGAGGTCAGTACAAGAGGTGTATAGTAAGATGGCGCAATCCTAAACTCATAATTAAGTGAAAAGTGTTGAATTTTTGTTACTTAAGGAATAGTTTAATGTCAAATGTCACAATTTGTATTATTGTTTAAGGGCAATAAATATAATTTGTGAATTTGGATAAAAATTCTTTTTGCTCTAATTAAAAATTCAAATGATTGAAGTTGGTAAATATTGGAATTCTTATTGCACGGATTTTTTTTCCCCAAAATATGTCCGGATCATTTTTTCGACGATGCCGTTGCGTTCATCTTTATGAGAACCATCAAAACAAGTGGTCATACGCGTGAAACGGACATCCGATCGCAGAGTTATTCATGTTTCAAAGTTTTTCAAATATTTACAAAAATTCTTTCCTCCTTAAAAAAAAAAAAGAAAACCTCGGGTTGCTCAGGTTGGCGACCCGGACGTGAGCCGGTCGAATTTTTTTTTTTCTTACATCCAAATTGATATTTTCTTCTACAAATTCTTCATAATGATCTATATCTACCTCCAATTTAAGTTTAATGTTAAAGATTTTAGTCTTAGAGTAAAGAGAAACTGTGTAGAAAGAGAAAGATGAGGGAAAATAATGATTTTTTCACTATACATTTATATTCCCGAGTTAGATTTATCGGTTCCCATTTATATGTATAGTGTGAAAATTTTTATTTTTTCTTATTAAAATTTCTCTCCCTAATTTAATTATCTTTAATTTAAAACTCAAATTTTCGATACTCAACACAAATAAAAATATCTATATTTACATTAAAAAAAAACTCTTAAAATTATATTTTTTAATTGTGCTGAATTTTTTCAAGATGGATAAAAAAATTTTGAAATTTTTTTTTTTCAATTTCTTATTAAAAATATTTAAAATGCGAAAAATTTGAGTTTTGAATTAGAAAAAATTAGACTAAAGAAAGAAATTTTAGCTTCACGATATACATATATACATATAGAGAATTGTTATTGATTTCTTTTGAATTAGTGATATCGAATTTTTAAAAAATAAAATTTGAGGTTAGGAGGAACTATAAAATTTGATGGCCTATTGGCTTACGTTGATTGATAGCAAAGTGCGGAGTAATAAGCCGAGGCATCAACCATCAATCCTATTCACGCCCATGGTTGAAACCAACGAAAGCGAGACGCCCGACAGACAGTGCCCTTCATTGGGACTTGGGAGTAAAAGTCCCTATCATTTTTTTTTTCTTTTTCCAACCTTAATATCCGACACTATTTAAGGATCCAAAAGTGAGTCGAATGTAATAAATATTAAGATATCTTATAAGAAATTAAAAAAAAAAAAACCTCATGTTATTTTTGGTAATATTTCATAATATTTTTTTTATAGATCTATAATTTTCCTTTTAAATTTATATTTTATTTCATAGATTTTATAAATAAAATATTATTTCTTTCGTCTTAAATGGTTAAAGTTTACTTTTTCTTTTATCCTAATTTATGTTAATATGTCATTGTTCTATATATTAATTGATAAAAATCTTCACTTCTCAATAAATTTTAATAAAACACACATGCTTTTAATAATTTTATATAAGTTTCAAGATAAAAAATCAAATATATTTAATATAAAGAAAATATATAAAAGATAAATCACAATAAAATTTATTAATTTAACTAACTTTTTTTAATATTTAAAAATATTAAAATAAAATCATCCTTATGAAAACGAGGGAGTAAATTATTAAATTTTTTTTTAATTGAGAAGAGGGAGTATATTAAGAGCCTACAAACAAATTCTCCAATTGCCCCAAACTTGCAATTATATATATGTTATCGAATCTAAACGTACACTTATCTTTTCCCAATTAATAATTTATTTTAATCATTATTTTTTAACTTTTTTCACGACTAACAAGACAAATATTGGAACTTGTTAAGAAATAATTTAACGTAATTTATTCCCTTGTCTTCCTTTTTTTTTTTTTTTCTAGAAAAGGTATTAATTTTCATAAAACTCAATTTATTTCCTTGTTTTACTAAAGAAAAAGAGGAAAAAGTACTACCTTCGATAATATAAAAGTGATAAATATAATAAAAACTTAGATTTTTATACCATAATTAAAGTATTAAATTAAAATATGTTTTATACTCTTAGTGAATATTAAGAACATAGCAAATAAACAAAAGTATGAATATAAATAAAAAATGTATAATAAATATTTATTAAAAATTATAAAAACTTCTTATATTTTTTAATTCTCAACTTTCTTAAAGTTTTTTATATTTCTGACTCGAGATGTAATTTTTATTCAATTAAAAAAGGAGAAATTACAGTAATAACCTAGAAAATTAAAGTAAATATGTAATAATCTCCTTAATTAAAAATTAGTGTTAGTACAAATCAAATCAAATGTCTTTATCAACCCTACGTATGGAGGGAGCTCCATGGGGAATCTTCGGTAGTATTTGAATTTTCTCTCTCTCTCTCTCTCTCTCTCTCTCTCTCTCTCTCTCTCCTTATCAAAATCAATTATTATTTATTTTGAAGTTTCCTGATTTCCTTATAAATAATTATTTTACGAATTAATATAAAACTTTTAAATTCATGTCATACTAGCCGAAGCTCTTTTTTATTCTTTTGAAAACCCATCTATTATATCAGTGGGGAAAAATATTCCATCTTCCTTTTATATTAATTAAATGTGGCTTTTTAAAATATGATAAAAGGTAATTGCAGCTGATAAAATTTATCAATTAAGAAAATGATTTTAAAAAATACTAAATTATTCTTGGACTGTTATAAACTATGCTAATGAAAGTTTTTTTGATAATCGTTAGTTCAAATAAAATAGGAATATATCAAAAAAAATATTATTTAATATTATTTTGATTTATGTAAGTAACATATATTTTAAAACGAAAAATAGTATGCGCAAATAACAATCAATATGAAACGCATATAGTGTTTTTTTTTTTAAATTTGTAAAAAGTGAAAGGAAGAATTTTATGTCACAAATTAACGTGTAGTAAAGTGATAATTTAACGATATAATCATTTTTTATATAAGTAAATATAAATGTTAATATGAAATCACGTGTTTAGTTTTTTTACCAAAAGCTTTAGAAGTAATTTTAGAAGTAAATCGAGTTTAAATTAATTAAATATTTTTTAAAATATAAAAAAATTAATATATAGTAGATAAAGGGGCCCACTAACGGTGGACTTAAGGCATGAAGGGCCATTTGGATATGTTCCCAAGTGGTTGATGACTCATCTAAACCTATATTTTGGTGGTCCCCACTATCCCCCACCCTACTACCTAAATGTCTACCTGGTCACCTTATCCATTGTCTTCTCTTGTGTCTCTTATTTTCCATTTTTTTTAAATATTTTTTTAATAGAAGGAATCTTTAATCTTATTATCCCCTACCCCCCAACAATACCATCAATCATAATAAAATACCGCTATAATCCAAAAAAACCCATTTGGCAGAAAATCATGTGAATATTTTAAAATTATTGATAAAAAATCTACCTTTTAAGATTGAACAATTAATTTTTTATCTATAAAAAGCCTATCTTAAAGTGTACCTAGATAAAATATATTATATTAAGTTTCATAAAATCTTTTTTTTTGAAAAAAATTATCATATGCTTCCATGTAATTATAAAAAATTATATACTTTATTTAGTTTTTATTTATCATATTTCACTTTTATAGAAAACTTCAAGAATTGATACCACTCATTTATATCCCATTAAAAATAAATCAATTAATAGAGAAATCTTTTATTAGATTAAACTTATCACATTTTTCATAAAACTCACATATAGTACAAATTTGTCAAGTTTTTATTTATATAATACGAGATAAAAGGAAAGAAATTAATATAAGAATTAATGTATTAAAAAGTTTATTTTAAAAATATAAAAAAGGAGAACGGACGGTTGCGGTGTCAGTGACGTGAAGAGTGGAGGGTCACGATCATCTTGTGTGTTTGATCTTTGATGATGTATGGATAAGAGTGACAACTGAGCATAGAATAACGCAACCCATCAAAAATAAAAAAATACTAAGAAGAAACAAAGCAAAAAGGGGAACAGAACAGAGAGGAAAGGAGGAGAGGACTCCCATTTCTTTCTTCAGTTACTCTTTCAGATTTTTTTCTTTTTCCTAACTCAGCAGCTGCTTCTACTACTGCTTTACTTTCCCTTCAGAAAAGTTCATAGGTTTTTGGTAAGTTTTCTTCAGTTTCTTCTTGATTTCATCTACTTTGAGTTTTAACTTGTGGGTTCTTTTCTTTTTGATTGATTCAATGGATTATTTATCTGCCTGTTGTGTTTTTCTTTGATTCTTGTGTTTGTTTTTTGGGAAAAGAAAGTGGGTTTTTTTTTGTAGATGTAGATTTGTTGATTCTGAAGATGATTTCTTTTTTTTTTTTTTGGTTATGGACTTCCTTTGAATGTATTCAAGAAACGGGTTATATAATTGCTTTGATTTATAGTCTAGTTAACAAGAGAAACATGTGAAGATTCGCAGATTTGGTGATCGAAAGTTGAAGTCACTTTGATTTATATGAATGAAACAATTAAGGTAGCAAGAACATCTATAAACAGCTGGTGGTTGTCTTGAATATGACATGCTAATCCTTGGATTAGTCAGAGTCGGCCTCGTACAGAATCATTTTTGCTTCTTTTTTGTTTTTGTTTTTTTTTTCCCGCATTGATTAAGGTGGGACATCTGTGTTTGACATCAAACATTTAGCATAATGCAGAGAACTATGTATAGAAGTTATTTCTGCAAAAGAAACACTATAGGGGTTGTTTTTTGAGGGTCTATTCTTTGGCCATAAGTGATTTGTTCTGTTGTTTTGAGAGACAAAGGCACCAAACTGATAGTTATGGTTTTTGTATTCTTTCAAGTATCAGTATATTCGTCTTACGTACATTGTCTTGTAGAGTAGTTTTTGTCAGACTGATTAGTGAGAACAGAGGAACTAACATAAAGTTGTCTGGACTTCTGTGGTTGTTTTTTTAGATCAGCACAATGCAAGGAGGAATTCGATCAATCCTTTCAAATGGTAGTGTCCTCAAGAATGCTATTTTGCAACATGTTCGTTTAGCAAGTCCAGTCATGCGACCTCTTGTGTGTGCAAGAAACGAGTCAACATCTGCTGCTAGGATAGAAGAGCATGGATTTGAAAGTACCAAAATTTCTGACATTTTGCAAGCGAAAGGGAAAAGTGCAGATGGATCATGGCTTTGGTGCACCACAGATGACACTGTATATGATGCAGTGAAATCGGTGTGTAGATAAGTGCTTTACTCGTGTGGCTAATATTCAAAGTATTTGCGTTATCATATGCACAAGAAGCATACACCTCGGTCACTTGTACAGCCTCATACATTCTCTAAAGTTTGCATTTCTAATTTTGAGATGAAATACAATTCTTATATTATGCAGATGACCCAACACAATGTTGGAGCCTTGGTGGTCGTGAAGCCGGGGGAGAAACAGTCAATTGCTGGGATCATAACAGAAAGAGGTATCTAATACGCCTGAAATTTTGCCTGCCATTTTATAGTCAGATAAAGATATAGGAGGGCAATTAAGAAACAGCAAAGTAGGCTTTCTCCTAAAGATTCAGCTTCATGCCTTTCATGAACTCAATATTTGCTTTGTGATGCTAGAATGCTGTAGATGGGGAACTTCTTAGTTTGCCCCGGAAAGGGAGAAGATATTCCAATAACTCACTTATTCCTTCTCGTCTTTTTCACATTCTAAATTCCTAAATCTTTATCATCAAAGCTAGCGCAATATTTTCCAACAACGGTACTTTTGGGTTGATATACATGGTGAATTACGTATACTTTCTATATGAACCAATAAATCGTTTGCATTTTGATGAAATTTGTACTATCTTGGTGTAGATTATCTGAGGAAGATCATAGTACAGGGGCGATCATCCAAATCAACAAAAGTTGGGGATATCATGACCGAAGAGGTACATGTCGTAGATGCAGTGATTTGATTAAAGGATATAGAATTCTTTATAGTCCTACAATAATGTGATGATGTAATTTAATTTCTTGCTCTAATGATGTTTCAGAACAAGCTTATTACCGTTACACCTGACACCAAAGTTTTGAAAGCAATGCAATTGATGACAGGTAATGTCTTTACCCGTAATTTACTGAATAACAAGCATATATGTATTATGCTGTGGGATGTTAAAGAAACCGATGAATGTTTCAGATAACCGCATCAGACACATTCCAGTGATCGATGACAGTGGGATGATAGGTATGGTTTCCATTGGAGACGTGGTTCGTGCTGTAGTGACTGAGCACCGGGCTGAGCTGGAGCGCTTGAATGCATATATTCAAGGAGGATACTAGACGATGATGATGACAATGACGACAAAATGGCAGATGCTTTTTCACAGCTTGAGGACTTACTGGAGTTGTCTAAAGCTTGTAAATATTTGGTTATGTGCATCTCTATGCAGACTGGAAAATAATAACAGAAACTCTAATGCTGTTTTTCAAGTTTTATCTGTTTCTAAATCCTTGTTTCTTATAATACATTTGCTGTTGCTGAAAATAACTCTCTTGGTGGACCTTTATATCATTTTGATCAATGCTTTCATAGCCTCAACTTTAATAGGAATTTATTTTGAGTTTTGTTGCTATTCCTTTTGGTCGGAAATATAAGTCTGGTCAAAATTATAAGTCTTTTTACACATTTTAATGTTTATTTTTTAATTATATTCTCTTTTAATTCATTTATCCTCTCTTTTTGTCTTCTTATTTATAGTTTTTTTAAACTTTAATTTGTGTATGTAAGTCGAAAAGAATTTATATTTTTTATCAGGAGTATTTATTATTTATTTTGGAATTTGTGAAGGATGAATGGATTGCTAGAAAAGCAATAAGTTCCAAAATTAAAAACAAAATCCGTCTATTTTTATTTTATCAATTTTGAATTTTTTACTCGTTACATTATGAAAACGATAAATACATAGCAATTTTTTTTTTTAATTATACAATCGTATTAAGGGTTAATTCTAAAAAAAACCTTGTATTTTTCAGTCAATTTTCAATTGAATATCTAAATTTTACTTTTTTTAGTCATTTTTCAATTGAATACTAAAATTAGGATTCCATTAACAAAATAAGCTATTCATTTTTTTTTTCAAAACCATAATTTAAATACTTAATTGTCAAAATTAAAAATTTTCGATAATTAATAATTGACTTGTACAATTAAAAATTTTTGCTAATTAATAATTGACTAAAAGTACAAGGTTGTTTTTAAAATTAATCCTCATATTAATTCCAACATCTTTTAATTCTTCTAGTATAGAAACTTGCATTCTAAGGGAAGAGTTTGAAGGGTAATCTGATCCGCTAGTACTGGAATAGCAAAACCAAAACTCTATCTAATTAACCTTAATCATAACAGTCAATACAGACAACCTAAAGCCCCAAGACAAAGGAAGAAAAACAAACCATGTTGGCTTCTTGTTAGTCTTAAAAAGCTAGAAAAAAAGAGACATTATTAAGCTCAGGGAAGAATGGTGAAGAAATAAATTTAATTGTCCAATAGACAGATGTTATATCTCCTCAAACATGAGAAGAAAAACAGAAAAGATTCAAATCACATACAAATTTCGTTGCTGAAACCTATGTAAAATGAAGAAAGAACTCACTTTGGATTGGTTGTTTTCTGTTTGGCCTTCTCTATAAGAGGTCTCAACTGCTTCTTTTCTGCAAGAATCTTCAGAAAGTTGAATAGAAATGGTATGTAATTGTGTTTTCTACGGATGTTCTCTGTTCGCCATTTCTTGAACTTTTCCTCCTCCATCAGTATCT
This sequence comes from Catharanthus roseus, assembly GCA_028651295.1. Lineage (NCBI taxonomy): Eukaryota > Viridiplantae > Streptophyta > Magnoliopsida > Gentianales > Apocynaceae > Catharanthus > Catharanthus roseus. Next base: position 7,754,262 of record JAPQWS010000087.1, read on the forward strand.
TCTCAGTTGCAGCCTCAATTCCAGCATTTATTTCAGAAAGCTGTTTATTAAGTGCTTCTATATTGCTGTTGTCTACCAGTCTCTCTGATTGCAATGTAGCCAACTGAGCCAACGTACGTTCCCTCCTCCTCTGAAGCTCCTTCAGTTCAGCTGTATACATCTCTTTTCTGTTCTTTATAATCGCCATTAAGTTGAACCTAATTTCATTCTTGGAATACCTCTCAATGCGTTCCTGAATCACAGGTTGCACCAACTTTAACCATTCGATGTCATTGTGCCCACCAGGACACGGGCCAAGACTTATAGGTCCTTCCTTTAGACCATCAAGCTCGTAGAGCACACCATCAACTGGTAAGTAGCTTATGAAATGGTACACATCATCATCTTTCCCAGCAGCTTTCTGGTCTTCAGCTACAAGAAGCTGCTCAGGTCTTGCAAAACTATTATGAGCTGTACGTATTGCATCACTATTATTGATAGCCAAACCTTTCAGCTCCGGTGGAAAATTTTTAGTGAATTCTTTCAGAGCTGATAGTTCGGGGCCAATATCAACATCCGGACAGTTCATAAGAATAGACAGAATAGCTTGAGTTGCACACGCATTATTTATAACCTGCAAAAATATTAGAAAATGGTAAGAATACAGGAGGTATTATTAACTTCTTCCATTAGACCCTGATTGGTTTCAATATTTTAGTGTGTAAAACGAAAACATTTTCCTTAGAAAAGCTTATCTCTTGATTGGTGTTTAATAGGACATATTAAATAATTTTTCTCTTTTGTTTGATTGGTTTACTTTGGGTTGGGCTAAAGGTATAGAATATCAATTTTTACAGTTTCAATAAAACCTCCATTGTTTTCCTTTTCCATTTCTACCCAAAAACCCACAAACCAAATAAGGGAAACTATTACTTTAGAAGTCATTTTCTATTTCCTTAGCATTTTCCTTAGCTAAACAAACAATCTGTGGATTTTACTTTTCTAATGATTTGATTTTTCTTCCTTAAAAAAATCCTTGAACCAAACAGGGCCTTAGGCATGAGTTCTGACATGAAGCTTACCTGGCTAGCAAAAAACAAGTTTGGGTTTGGATCCTTAATTACAAGACGATCATCTTTTTCACCAGGACGCCATTTGAAGAGGAATATCAACCCATAAATGGGCCTGTAGAGTAAATAGAACTTTCAGCCAGAAAGACACAGAGAATACAATAAGCAAGGACCCATCTATTAGATCAAAGCCATTACATTTTTTCTGAAAGCACAAAAGGAACTTACATAAGACTACTAAGAGAATCAAGATCCAATGAATACAACTCCTCAACCTGCATGATCAGCATAGTGCACAAGAATATAATAGTTATCATAAGTGAAATGCCTCAAAGTAAAATACATTAAATTGCAGAGAAATGTAACCCAGCAAACATGTGAAAAGATCTATCATTAAAATTATCAGCACAATAGAACAAGAAATGTCATAATTCAGGATATGGAAATTGCTATTATCCAAGATTTGCCAAGTTCTAAGTCTAGGATTTGAAACGATTACACATCTTACGCTCAAAACAACGATATAGTGACACTGTAGGAGTTGGGGAAGTGGGGACAGAGCAGGCAATATACGAAAGAGATAATTAGGTATAATATTGCCTGCTCCATCCATCACAAAAGGGAATGGGCAAAAACAAGAGGCATAAAAATAAGATTTAACTTTGTTTGAACATCATCAAGACACTGAAACTACAAAGTATCGGATGAGCATCACAAAAATAAATATGACAAGGTCCCAAGAATGTCCAGACAAATGTCATCTTCATGGCCAATGTTAATAAATTCTGCATGAGGAACCAAAGAAGGTTTTCTGACAGCAGTCATGCTTCAGAAAGCATAAGTGAAACCAAACAAGAAATCCCAGACAGCCCCAAAACAAGGACAAGTGCTTCTTGTTGAAGTACAGACAAATAACTGCTTATGAGCTGATCAACAAACACAAAGGAACAACCATGACAGTTAAAGTCCAGAAATGTACCTGTACACCTTTTACTTGCATATGCTGTATAAGCTCCGTGAAAACACCTAAAATGCAAGCCAATAATCTCAATAACCACCCTATCAAACCAAGATATACATATAACACAAATACACACACAATGTAGTACAAGGATTTTTTGTCCCCCCTCCAACAATCGTAGTAGACTAACAAAATCAAGGTTCTCCATTAGTGAGAAATGATGAGAAGTCGACTTTTTGAAGCACATAAAAATCAAGCATTCAACTTGCAATCATTGTCATTCACATGTCAATTATATCCAGTCGGGGGGTAGGGAGAGGGGAAGACATGAAATATTTCTTAGTTGGCCAAAAGGAAATTTAATGAATTAGAGCTTGTGTCTCATTAACGATGATATTTTCATTGCTGAAGCACAGGTTTCCAGCAACACAATCAGAAAGCATCCATACTATTTGTTACCATGCACCAGTCCAACGACAGTTGTGGTGAGGACACTATAGAATGGCATAAAGCAACAAGTAAGCATCAACTACAAAGAAAGATTGCTACACTAGTTCATGACAAAAAAGAAAGGTAACTATTCCAACATTTCAGAACCATGCTATCACCAAGAAACCCACCCCCACCCCCACCCCCAACAAAGAAATAAAGGCAGTAAAAGAATGAAGCTAAGGTGGAAAATAGACTCTATTTGGATTGGGTTTTAGTTTTTCAAAAAAAAAAAAAAGGCGAGTTTTGTTATTATTGGATTTCCTGAAAGTTAAAATGATTGTGAGATAAGATGTGGAACCCAGAGTTAAAAAAGTAAAGTGAAGTATGAGTTAAATTATCAATCCAAATAGACCCTTAGCCTATCACCAACTGAAAAGAGCTCAAGGTAGTTTAAAGAATGCGCCTAAAATTCAAGGGCAGGAAGTGTTGACTTTTAACAGTTAAAATTGAACTCCCATTAATAAGACTGATTGGGAAGGAGAACAGAAGAAAAACAAAATAAAATCTCATCAAATTTACACATTCATGTATCCATTCTCTTTATCCTACCTCAGCAAACAAAGGAATAAGTTCCCCTCTATTTTCTTGTTGACAGAGACTATGAAACGTCTACAGACCCTTGACAGAAATTTAAAGAAAAGCATCCTTATAAGGCATGTAGAAAACAATTTTCTATTCGGAAGGTGACATCATACATCAGATTCAATTTAAAACAATACATTAAATTCAATATTTAAATCATTTGGTTTCTTGCAAGCCGACTTGTGGCCGAAATACGTCCTATACAATAACAAATAAAAGTGAAAAACAAGCATAGTTAAAGAATGCAGCTTTTACATGTGCTGGAAAATAAATTGCAAATAATATATTTTAACCAGCATACAGCCAGAAAAAAACCATCAAAATCACGTCAAGGGCTTACCAGGATCAGACTCTATAGTGCACCAAGACATTGCAGCTGATAAAACGGCTGCAACAGGAACAACAAAAAAAGAAAGATTCAGAGAAGCTCCAGAAATCTACCTTTATCAACCTAATTTTACCCTAAACACCCAACTGGGAAGATATTTTGATTTGTTCCTGACAAACAAGAGAGACAGAAAAAATGAAAATAACTTTCTTGCACTTTTTATCTACACGGGCGAGTATTACACTAAACTAGCAGTAATTACTATAATAAAATCATCTAGTCGAATCCAAAAGGTCCAATACTTCGCAGATGAGCAAAGCAAAGGTGCTTATTCCATCAAAAAAAATTCAAAAATAACATTCTTTGTGAAATTAATTTCACAAAACTAACTAGCGGTAATTTCACAAGCTGACAGAAGAGGTTCCATGAAGTCATGAACTACAACGGACGCATGTACAAATACACGTTAATTAATAGTTTAAACATAGAACTAATCATCTGGAGTTGCTGCAATTATAAAGTTAGGATCTTGATTCCTTACCGTCAAGCACAGAGAGATTAACCGGAAGGTATTCGATGGCGAACTCAGCGCCGTGCCGGAAAAAATCCGGTCGAGAGAAAAGGAGATGGTAGGTTAGGGTTTAGAGCAGAGAAAAACTGGTGTCGTCGGAGTTGGCTGCTTCCAAAACTTCACGAATGAACAATTATGCTTTGAGCAAGATGGTACTTCCACTGTTTTCTTTATTTTAATTTGTTAAAGGGTTTGGGCTGAATTATTTCTTTATTATTTTAAGGTTCTTTTTTTTTTTTTTTGGTAATTTGATTAAAAAACTAATGAGTAATAGAGTTGGTTTGATATTCTTTTATTTTTTAACACTAAACCTCACACCTTCTCTTAAATAAAATTTAATTTTTACGAAAATTAAGTAAAAAATATCAAATTTTTTAATCTTTTAAGTCTAATCTAAATTATGCAATTTGTATTGATCACAAATACTATTTTGACTGATAATAAGAAGATAAATATTCATTGAAAATTTCACATGAACTAGTAAAAGAATAAATAAACTGGTTAATGTCAAAGAAGTAAGTAGCTTTTAGTTTACGAATTTTGTTAAGTACTCTATCTTTCAAATTATCAAATAAGGGACAATTTTTTATACGTGGCAAAATAATTTTGCTTAAAAATATTTAGACCGGCAATTGAAGATGGCTATGAAAGACTTGCCTTTTTTTTCTTTTTGTCTTCTCTTCCATTCTCACTTATTTTACACATTTTATTTATTTTCTTTCAAGCTCTCCTTCATCTCTATAATGTTATCCTCTGTCATCAATCTCGCTCCCTATGTGTCTATGATATTGTGAACTTGTTCTCTCTCTCTCTCTCTCTCTCTCTCTCTCTCTCTCTCTCTCACACACACATCTCCTTCTTCTCTTCTTATTTTTCTTCTTCGTCTACTTCTTCCTATCAGGATCTCCAGCTACACCAGTGATTTTCTTGAGTCTCCTGAAAAAAAAAAGAGAAAAGCACTCTAGCACTAAAGAGAAGAGAAGGAAATTTACAAATTTTTAGATGGTGGGGTGGTTTTCTACCGTAAGGTGGTGGTGGAAAGTTGATATTGGAGATTGTACGGGAGAATTTTTATTTGTGTGTGTGGTTTTAATTGTGTGTATGTATATATATATATTAGTCATTTCTGAAAGTTTCAGTTTCAATCAAAGTTTCTGTGGATTGGAGAAGTTGGTGTAGATTTGGGCAATAGAATATATATATATATTAGTGTTTTCTAAAAGTTTCTGTTACAGTCAAAGTTTTTTTGGATCGGAGAAGTTGGTGTGGATTTGGACAATAGAAAGAAGGTAGTGATCGAGGTTGGAGGGGTAGGCCAACAGGTCAGGGTCGGAGTCGGAGACAGCGAACCAAAGTAAGGGAAAAAGAAATAAGAAAAAAAAAAAAAGGAAAACAAAACGAACATTTTGAATTATTTTATTAATAAAGAATAGTTGAGGGTTTTTTACTTGAATAACAAGGGTAAACTAGACATTAAATATTTAGATCAATTAATTTGGTTGGGAGCTAAATTTTTGACAATTTAACATTGGGGGTACCCAAATAATAAAACTCCCAAACTAAAGGGCACTTCTTTGATATTAACCCTAAATAAGTAGATAATAAGGGCCTCATAGCAAAAACACCATTCCCTTCTCTTAAATACCTTACCCGACTTGTCAAGTAACAACTCCTTGAGTTCGAGCCACTTCTGGATCGGTTTCATTTTGGATTTTCAACCTTGTGTCACGTAGATCCCTTGAATTAGTCGAAAATTTTCAGACACTAAGTAAAATATATAAAATAAAATAAAATAAATATTATAAGGTTGAACAAGTCTTCTTATCTTGAGGTACCTATGATAATAGAGTAAGATTCAAACTCGGTACCACTCGTGTTTCTTTTCAATTTTATGCAAATGTTATAGTACAGCTATTCAGTCTAATGTCCAACCTTAAACATGAAGTGATATGTTTAAGTTAGGCACGAAATATTTTTCAGCGTGAAATTAAGTTTAAGCCTGATTTTTTTTAACATGATATTAGACTACTCATGTTAGGTCAGACCACATATTCCAACGCTGAGCCACGCCGGTTAGATCATAGATAAATTTCTAATTTTGTAAAATTTCCGCTCCCATCTAGTGTCCAATATTTTTAAATGTAAAAAGTTGGGTTAAAAATCCACAGTTTTCAAGATTTAAATGTATTTAAATTGAGATGAATACCATCTCGAATCTCATTTTTATAACTAAACCTCCATTTCCAAACGTTTCACAAAAATCAAACATATGCAGATCGCTGCGTTCTTACACATTTGGAAGAAAAAAATGAGCTCATAATATAGGGGATCGATAAATTACGCACCAAAATATAAAGTTTACATGCGAAAATATTTAAATATTTTTTCTCTCTAAAACTCACTTTGTCTCTCTATACATTTTTTTCCACATCCTTGTTTTTCAAAATTTGAAGATTTTGAAGTTAAAAATATATAATTTTGTAGATTATATATACGATAAAATCAATTTTGAGATAAAAATTACAAAAAAATACACCATATGCACGCTTGAATCACACCCTGACGCGAATAGGGGTATCGCACCAAGGCCTAGAGCGAGGATACCCCTATTCGTGCCAGGAAGTGGCTCAAGCGTGCAGATGGTGTATTTTTTTAATTTTTATGTGGTTTTTTATACTTTTTATAATTATTTATTTTAATTATTTTTAATATATATTAGCACCATCATATTAATTTTTAGTTTAATATTATAATTTGAAATTTTTTATATTAATATATACGTATATATTAGCGTTTAATTTGCTTAGTTGATAATTAAATGTTTAATTTTAATTATATTAATGGTGTTAAGTTTTTTAGTGATTAAATAATTGTATAAAACATTATTTAAAACAATTAATTATTAGAAACAATTAATATAACAACTTAAATAATATTAATAATTAAAAAAAGCCTTCAAGCTAAATATTGGCCAAACATCAAGTACGGCCTGGTGCAGACTGCCCAAATCATTGTCAATGCCTGATTTTCTATTTTCCGTGCATTTTTTTTAATTTTTAAACTGATAATAATATAAACATAGTTAATACAAAACGATAAATTAATTTTTTTTAATCGTTTAACGGTTATATTTGAATAGATTTTCATTTGAAATTTTTTCAAATTTTAAAGTATAAAAAAAGTCGAAGAGGAAAGAGAAAAAAAAAAAAATAATTTAATAAAAATAAAATTTTTTTACGCGTAAATTTTAAAATTTAGAGTGTAGCATCAACTAATATATGAATAACGTATTAGATGCGTCCCTCCAAATGAATAACTGCTAAAGAAGGCACAGAGTACCATAAAAAACAAACAAAATTCAGAGCCCGCTTGAGGGCTCTACGTCTACCCGTTCTCAGATTAGGATTAACATCCACAGCTGAGCTGCCCTCTCCCATCCACAATTAATGAATTTGAATGAATTTTGTTGTGTTGACTGGTTTCATTCAATCCAGTCCAGGAGCCAGTGAAAACAATAGTTCAAAATTTTGAATTGATTTACTATCTGTGGACTCTGGAGAGTGATCAGTCTCTGCCATACCATACCCATTTCAATTTGCAAATTGCTCCTGTGATACTAAAAGCCTCAGTTGATGAGGCGGCCCTACCAACCTTTTCTTCTTCATTCAAAGTTGAAACGGAAAAACAAATGTACACCATAATTCAATTCACTACCATATACGTACTGTTTTCTTCGTCATCTTTCCTTATCTGTAAATATTCGTATCGGATTCTGACATGATGGAGGGAGCCATTTTCATCTTGTAAGGAAATTGGTTTGTAAATGGTAAATTCTCGAATTTTATAGTTGTTTCTTGTGCAATGTCCCTTTCATTGGTTTTCGACTGATTTGGTGAATTCTACGCAGCCCTTTATTGTTTTCTTTTTTCCCTTTTTGTTTTTCCAAGAGACCCTTTTTGTTTTGCTTCTTTGTAGTAGAAATTAGAAATTTCCACGCCAATTTGTCTCCTAATTGAAAAGGGCTTCACCTTTTTTTTCCTCTATTTTTTATCTCTGTAATCTCTATTCAGATTGTGGTCCATGTAAGTTTTTTCATTTATACAATTTGTTTGGATTGTATTTAGAGTTATTGTATGGAAAAGTTAAAGTCTTTGTGTTTTTCTTCTTTATTCTTGCGGTTTTATATTGAATTTTTCTGTATGTTGTCGCTTCAGTAACCCCTCGGTAGAGAAGCAGAATGGTGGGTTTGCAGTTTCTTCAAGTTAGTCTAATAAACATTGCCGGCCATTCTGCTCCAACCAAAGAGATATACTGGCTTCTCTCTGTGTTTGCTGGTATCATGATGTGCAAAATTGTAAGTTTTCAACTTTTTCTTGTTTCTTTATGTGGTTTTGGGGATAATGTTGGAGTAGGTATGGTCTTATGTTATTAATTTTCAGTGGAAAAGCCACAATTTATTTTTACTCATGCATCCTTTTTCAGGATAATCTCTTCTCTTTGCTTTACTTTTAAGAGCTTTGTTTGCTTTTTGCAAAGTAATAACCTGTTGTGGGAGGTAATTTTCCTGGCAATCTCTGAAAGTCTTGTGAGAACAAAGCTGAGGTTTTGATTTCATTTTTGTATGCCATTTGCCTGAGACAAACTCCTTTCTTTTGCCAATTTCTCTGAACCGGAATTTTGGAGAGGAAAGAAAAAGAAAACTTAAAATTGTCAGGTAGAATGTGCACTCTTTCTGAAAGTTTTAGCCAGTAGGTTTGGACAAGTTATTTTAAACTCTTGTGGGATACTTATGGAATTGAGAGACTTGAGAAACTTTTGCAATATGTGCTGATTAATCTTTCTTGCCCTTGTGGAAAATTGGTTACACATGTAAAAGAGAACATGGGAAAATATGATAGTGGGTTGGGAGGGGGCTTACTGGCATGTACTACTATCTTTTTAATTTTCTTGTTTTCAGCAAAACTAAGGTCAAAATAATGGAATTGTAAGTAGTTCCTATTCACATCAGTCTAACTGTAGGTATCTTTTCCAGCCTCTTTGATTTAAGTTTCTTTCTTTCATCAATTGTTTAACTTTTGGTTTTTGGGTTGATACCTTTTGAAAATTGTCTAAATTTCAAATCAATTGATGTCTTTGTTTGATACGTATTTTTCCTTCCATATAAAGAGGAAAAACTAGGAAAATCGAAGTCAATGATGAATTGTTGTAGGTTTATGAGCATTGTAGCTCAAAAAATAAGGGAGCGTTTACTCTGTCTGTTTAGCGAATTGCTCAATTGATTTTTGTCCGAACTAAATATTTGATCCTGCCCATTCCACCCTCTATAACTTTTTGAAGTATTGAAATGAAAGTGAGGCATGGAGAAAACTTGCAATCTCGACTTATTATCAAGTGTTCATAATGGTTTTGTTTTTCCTAATACTTTTTAAAAAGGTCCAATTTTGTTGTTGAAGGTTTATGACTTAACAGGTCTTACAAGCTCTATACTCTTTCAAGGGTATGCTAAACTCAAGGAAAAAGAGAAGATTGAATGGAAAAATCGGTTAGTCTTTCTCCCTTTGTCTATCCTGTTCTCAGAAATACAACTATCTAGTATATCTTGTATGCATAGCTATGCTCTTGTATACTTAGAGATTATATTCCACCAGCGGGTTCTCCACTTTCCACGCACTTGTTGTTGCTGCTGCCTCTCTCTATCTCTTGACTGTGTCTGATCTTTTTGATGATGCAACTAAGAATGAGTTACTAATCAATAGAACATCGACATTTTCAGACACTACTCTGGGGGTAAGTTCTCCTTTAATCATCATTTTCTTTGGCTACTTCTGATAACTGTCCAATGGTACTGAAGTTTCATGTTATTGTTGCATGTCAAACTCTAGTTTTTCTGTTGTTCATGAGCAAAAATTGTATAGAAGGTTGATTTCTCACCGGGGAGAGAGAATTTTCTTTGAATTGAAAACGTAATATCATACTGGACATAGACGACATATTTCTTATACATTCTACTTTGGATTGCTAAACATTCACACTCTCTGTCAGAAAGGGTGCCGTCTTCTTATCTACAAGCGTGGTACCTCATACCCATTTGCATAATTTGTTGCAATACATAAGTTCATTCTTCTGATGATTGATTTGTCCTTGACACAGATATCGATCGGTTACTTTCTAGCAGACTTCGCAATGATCTTTTATTACTTTCCTGCTTTAGGTGGTATGGAGTATGTAAGTATCCTTCTCTAAACATCTACAGACATCTTAATTTTGCTCACTATAGTAATTCTTACTTTTCTTAGAGATCGAGTTTTTATAGAATATTGTTACTCTCTTATTGATTACTATTATATCATCAGAGTTACGATACTAGGATTATTCAGGATTGATTTTGATATTACCTATGTTTTCCCTTTTTATTTTAGGTCTTGCACCACGGGCTCTCCATGTTTTCCATCATTCAATCTCTTTTAAGTGGTCAAGCGCAGATTTACATACTGATGGTTCTTTTTTCTGAGATCACAACTCCCTTTGTCAATTTAAGATGGTATATACCAAAATCATTGTTCATTCTTTATAGTACCCAAACAGATGAGCACACAAATGAATGCAATGGCTTTTCAACACATGCAGGTACTTGGATATTGCTGGCCTGAAGAACTCCAAATTGTATGTTTACAATGGCGTGGCTTTGTTTTTTGGTTGGCTGGTAAGATTTATGTGAGATAGAATTACTCTTTACTTTCCATTAGGCTCGAAAGCTCTGATTTGCTAACAAGCATGCATGTCAGAGAGTCTATGAACTGAGATTCTGAATTTTCCAACATCGTGATCACATCTTAGTGTTATGGTTTTTTGACAATGACCAATTGAGACAAAATTTATCTGTGGATTGAATGTGAAAATCGCCAGATGTGCGCTGAACCAAAAATTTGATTGTGAGTTGTAGGATATATTGAAATTTTGGATCCCTAAACTATTATGATCTGGACTGAAACACCACATGCACCCGACCAATAAATTAAGTTAGTAATGAAGGAAGTATAGTAGAGAGTGTATTAGGAGATGTATTAGACGATTCTTGAGTGCAATGCCGAGGATGGAAAATCAAATGTCTTAATATCTTCAAGAGTACTTTTGGGAATTGAATTCATATATCTCTATTATCTTATCTGTTGAAACTACTGCCACTTGAATTTCATGTCATTATAATTCAAAAACAAGATTGATTAATCTAATTCTCATTTTCCACTCGATCAATATATCTGATAATTAGTCTTTTTCCTGGTTCAGATTGCGAGGATTCTTCTGTTTATCTACTTTTTCTACCATATGTTTACGCATTTTGATCAGGTGAGTATTTATGATCGTGAATCTTCTCCTAGCCGAAAGACTTAGTTTGTATGACATGCATCAGTTAGAGTCAGCCCCGAAAGCATCATTTTCTGTGTATTCCCACTGTTATCTCCATAAACTACAATTCAAACTCAAGACTTCAACTTCAGTTTTATCAAACGAGTCTCAAATGGAATAAAGTTCAGTTGATCAGTTTCTGTGAGGCAAGGCAAAGAAACTAATCTTGATTTCTTGAATGTAAATAACTCGTTCGAGCTCTTTTCTTTTCAGGTTAAGAAAGTATACACATTGGGATTTTATAGCTTGCTCACGGCACCTCCAGCGCTGGCGATAATGAATGTGTTTTGGTTTTTGAAAATCGCCCGAGGTTTGATAAAAACTCTGAGCAAAGATGGACATAGGAAGTAGTAGTTTGTTTGGGACTGTTAGGTACTCTATAAGAAGTTGTTCTTCTGATAGTGAAAGGAATCCTACTTTGTTTCTTTAAACCTAAAAATGTTAATTCTAAACTGAAAGTCAATCTTTTTGTATTAGATTCCTACTTTATGCCTTCTGCTGACTTGTTTGCCTTTTTAATCCCTCATTCACAAGGCAGTTTCTTTGGGTAGAAGAAGTCTTTGAAAGATTTCACGACACATTTGGTATACTGGAATGAAATTAAACGGTATCATTTTTAATTTGGTATATTTTATTAATAAAATCTAATCAAATAAAAAATAAATGCTAAGGAAAAAAATATATTATAAAAATAAATATTAAATGAGATGTTACAGAAAATACTGCAGTTCATTCTAGTGTTAAAGATCTGTCCATAGTTATAATACAAAGGTCAATCAATGCACAAATATATAAAATAATAAACAATATATAAATTTTATATATTAAATTAAAAGTTAATTTTTTGTCTGAATTTATTGCATAAATATCGTGCATTTTTTACATGTTACATAAGAATAGTTTGAAGTATCAACCATAGTTTTAATATATAATATTTTATTAGTCAAATTTATTAAAAAAAAAGATAATCCTTAAATAGAAAGGGTCTTTTTTTTTTTAATCAAACAAATTATATCGTTTTTAATTCTGCTTTTTTTTTTTAATGTACGAAAATTGTGTTAGTGCTTCTTAAAAAAAGAAAAAAAAAGAAAGGTGTTAGTGGGTAGCCTGCTGGTCAGTGGTCACCAAATTTGTCAATAAAAATTGAATTACAATATAAAATATAATAAAGTAATCTAAAGTTTTATTTTCTGACTTTTCTTTTATGGCTATTATTTTATCTGAGATACTATATTATTAATATATAGAAAGAAAGAAAAGAAAAAGAAACATATTAGATTACACAAAGATTATCAGACAAAAGAAAATAAAAAAAAAAGAAAGAAAAAAAATGAATAAAGTAGTTCAATATTGACGGGCAAAAAATATATAATATATAATTATTCAGGTAGAATATTGCTTTATTCTTTTCTTGGTGCCATCCACTTCATATTGGTATCAAAAGGCGAAGTTTTTCCATCACACAACCCTCACAGATTGTTCAACGTCTAGTTACAAGATGTCAATATAAATTATGGTGGCTCAGCGATTTTGCAGGTTCAAAATCAGGTGTTAGTGCGCACAAAGAATTACCTCCATATTAAAGAAGTTGAAATTCATATACTGTTGTTGCCAATATTTAAACATTAGCCTTGATTCTAACTCTGGAGCGTCGGTTACTATGTGGCTTATGATTGCTGCCTTTTTACACGTTATCAACTCTTTGATAATTAAAATAATGTATATTATTTCATTTGATTATTTTAAGAAGCAAATTTTCTTCTTTGCTACTTTTGGGAGGAAATTCAATGTATATATATTTGGAGAAAAATAAGAAATTCAATATTAACAATAACTTAGTTAAGTGGAGTAATAAAAGAGAATGGTATAAAATATAAATCTTTAAAAATAAAAGAAAAAAAATCTTAAAACCACAAGAAAATTTTAAAATAGAGAGAGTATCATAATTTTATATTATTAAATAACTTGATTTAAAAGAATAAATAATAATATAATAATAAAAAAGGCTTCTTAATTGACAAATATTTTAAGTTTAAATCATATTTACACCATTAATATATTTAAAAAATAAGTTACTTTAAATTTGGACGCGTACTTCCTCAAATAAAATAAAAAAAAAAGAAAATCTACATTGAATTTCAGTGCAAAATTTTCACCATATACTTTTTCTATAAGTCAAAAAAGGGAAATGTGTTAATTTCCAAGTACTTGACTTGTTAAAGTTCTTTTATTTTTTTGGGTTAAATTTTACTTGTTAAAGATGGAATTACTATTTTTCTACACATATTTCACATCTCTTAATTCTTACTAATTACATAAAAAATAAAATAAAATCTCAAAAAATTTATACCCTCTACTATCTCTTTTATCATGGTACCAATAAAAGTTAATATTTTTAATTAAAAGGCTTCGGAATTTGATAAATTTTACGTAAGTTTTACCAGACGTAGTAATCATGGTAATAAAAATAAAAAAGAAAAGAAAAGAAAACTTTTCTCAATTGGCAAATTTATAAGTTTCAAAATTTCTTTTGTCGTTCTTTTACTTTCTATAATATTTTCTTTTATAATATATATTTTTTTACATTATATTTTTAATAAAATATATCAAATTAAAAATATTAGACACAATCCGAACTGCTCTTCTATTCTTGACGTTTATCTAATCTACCACACTGACACTACCCCTCCTCCCCATTAAGGCCACCCGTGTCTGAAATAAAGCGTGTTGCTCAAAACCCTACGACTACGCTGAATCCAAACCCGATTTTTGACTGTTTTGTATATATAGTTATTGTCAAGGGAGGATTGGCCCATTATCGGCCATTCCAACCCTCGTTCAACGGTCCTAACGATCCGTTATTATCGAAATTCCTCTTCTTTTTAGCTTCTTGAGATCTCAATATTGCTCTCGTTTTGCGTTTCTTTTGCGCTTTTCACTTCAAATTAAACTTATGCTTTCCGGCAACAACGCCATGATGGTTCAAAATATTACTGCTTATTATGCAAGTGAAAAAAATAAACGATTTCTTGTTATGTAAATTTAATAGACCAATCAAATTTTAAGTAATTTTTTGGTAAGTTCTTGAAAAAAGGAAAGCAATGTGGAGGAATTCTTGTAACTTGTTGAAACAGAGCGTAACGTCTGCGTTTAGGGGTGGATCAAGGCAGAGATTTGATGGGTTTTTTGTAGGTGGGTCCAGGGTGGTTGTTACCTCTTTTTTTTGTTCTTCTAACGCGGCGGCAGGCGGAGGAGGAGGAGGAGGAGGTGGGCCGGTGAAGGATGGGGATGAGAAGAGTAAAGGTGAGGAGAAGGGAGATAGGATATCTTATGCAGAGGCCAAGAGGCTAATGAGGCTGGTAAATGTGGAAGCCCTCAAAATGAAGCTGGGGATGGAGACTAAGGAGGTAATCGGATACAAGGAGCTTCTTGAAGCTTGTGAGAATATGGGCGTTGCTAAATCTGTAGATGAGGCTGCTGCTTTTGCCAGAGTTCTTGATGAAGCCGGCGTTGTTTTGCTCTTTAGGGATAAAGTTTACCTCCATCCTGATAAGGTAAATTACAAGGGCTATTTCTTTTAATGTAGATTTCTGAATATATTTGAGATGCTCAATGGAGCTTGTGGGGTTATGGTTTGATTTTGTGGGAACTATGGTATTGTGGGATTTCAGTTTTTGTTCATTGGGTCTAATTTATCACGAACTTGTCTAAAGAAAAGTGGGTTCTATAGTCCTGATAGTGGAAAAGGATACATTTTGTCCCTACTGTTTTGATTTTTGTGAATCTACAAAATGGATTGCTTGCTGTCCTCCAATTTGACATTCTTGAGCTTCAATTTCTTTGAATTCGTCGAATTAAAGGATATACTGTAACTTGGTTCATCTTTTTTGGCTATGATCTGCTGAAGCAAGAGTTTTCTTGATTTTCGATTCAATGTTTTATAGAACATATTTGAAAATCCTGGTGACTTCCCTAGCTTGTTTAGTATGCATGGTTGATGCTGTTAGTTAATGGTTCATCAAGTAAAAGATAAGGTTTCCTTGTGTAAGATATTTTGTGTGTTTGAAACCAAAAGCTCATGTTAGCTCTTCAATGGAGCTCGGTATGAATCTGCACATATGCAAAAATGTTTCGAAAAATAGTTTGACATATTTTTGTATTCATTCTTTGGGGAGATTTCCTAAATTCGAAGCTTCACTTGTTAGGATCATATTTGAAATGATTAACTAAAATTATATCGAGTTCCCTTTTTTCTTGTCCTTAATGAGTGATCTTTGGGGCTCATATACTACTGGTCTTTTGTTTGTTAGGTGGTTGATTTGGTTAGAAAAGCAGTGCCTCTTGCCCTTCTACCTGAAAATGATCCTAGCAATGAAGAACTGAAAATGCTGCAGGAAAAGAAAGAAGAACTTGATATGCTTGCTCATAAACAGGTCCGTCGCATCTTATGGACAGGTTTAGGTCTTGCTTTAGCACAAGTTGGGCTTTTCTTTCGCCTAACGTTCTGGGAATTCTCTTGGGATGTTATGGAACCAATTGCTTTCTTTGCTACTACATCTGGTATAGTAGTAGGTTATGCTTATTTCCTGATCACTTCAAGAGATCCCACTTATCAAGATTTCATGAAGAGGCTTTTCCTCTCAAGACAGAGGAAGCTCTTCAAGAAATATAAATTTGATATCGAGAAATTTAAGGAGTTGCAGAAGAAATGCAAATCGCCTTTGGATGTCCCTGCTGCTGTCAAACATCGGATAAGTGCAAGAGTTGATTCTGATGATCTTCTTCCCGGACATTAACAGAAGACTTTATATTTCAATTGACTGCTGTTGGATTTTTAACACAACAGCGTAGAACTCATATTGTCTTTCAGGTTAGAGAGATATATAAGTACCCAATGTGTACTAACTGTGGCTGTTTTTAGCCAAATTTTGGTATTCTTCTGTTAATCTAAAGAGAAGCTTATTACTGCAATTTGTTCTTTTCTTTTCCTCAAGTTTCTAACCTTTCAGCTGTAATCAATAACTGTTTATATTTCTTGAAGAGCTTCATCACTTGCAAATAATTTACTTTTTTTTTTTTTTTTTATGAAATTCAAAACAAATCTCAAAACGGAATCTCTGGGACAATTTCACTAGCTTGGCATGATTCTTCCAGCATTGCATCGAATGGGTTGTTGGTAAAACAATTGTTGAACTCATTCACTAACTGGTGGTCTATTAAACCACTGAAGTTATTCTCCGATCCAACTGAAAAAGCTCTCGGAGGAGGGAAAGTAGTTAGCCTGATGGTGAGAGCATCGGAGAGTTGAGTTCTGAGAGCCATTGTTTCTGCAAGAGCTGCATTTAGCTCGGATTGCAGCCGGAAGATGTGCTTCTGGAGAGAAGCAATGAGTCCAACACAACCATAAACAGGATCCCTCAGCCGTGCTGTGGCTTCATAAACCATGCTCGTCACTGCATCATCTCTATCATCCATAGGAATTTCCTGGTGAGAAAAAACAAAGTTTTAGCATTAATATACCGTCATGATGATCTTCTAATACATTTTTTCTCTGCAAAACAAAACGCAAAATTACTTGTAAGAGTTTGGTGATATTACTGGCTCCGAAGATTCGATGTACAGCTGCAAATTTATGAGGTTCAGTAGGGGGAAAGTAAGGCAAAAAGATGCAATTTTCGTCGCAACGCCTGCGCAGTATCTTGCATGCAGCGCAGGGCATAAGGTTTCTGCTGCTGGCCATGGCCATGCTTATGGGGTTAGCCTTTTCTTGATTTTCTATTCTTCTGGATTGGGTGCATTTATTTAAACCCCAGAAGAACAAGAATCGAGAAAGGAGACACGGAGAAAGAGGCCCGCATTGGATTGCAGAATTGATAACAAAGGACCAATGTTCAAATCTTTTCAACTGTGGTATGAAAATTTCAATTTTTCCATTGTGAAAGTGGTTCTTTATGTACAACAGGATCTAACCTCAAATTTACAAAGCTAAACACCATGATTTCCGTTCTCTATTGGGCTTTAAAGACAAAGGATTTAGTTTTTTTGTAACGAGAAAGAGAGAGTGATTAGGGGGTAGATGTCATAGGAAATATCTTTAGGGACAGCCTCCAAATCTTTGCAAGTTGAAGAATTGAAGGAACCCTATTGGCTGAATTCAATTTTCTTTAATATTTTCTGGTGAGATTCTCAGAAGATGATAGAAATGGAAAGCGCTAGAGAAATTTGGAAAGATTTGCACATGCAAAACACACAGTAACACTACATCTCTCGCCTGTGCCTAACCAATTCCGAAATTCTATTATAGACCTGATTTATTAATCGCTTGAATCATATTAACTCTGTTTTATATTATTAGGCAAAATTATTATATTTAGAACTTCATATTATTAGCAGCACTATCAAAACGAGCCTATGCCCATGGTTAGTCTGGATTGTTAGTAAAATAGATGAATATGAATTTTTAAAATTGCACTCAGCAAAAAATTAGTGCGGATAAGACTGGCCCGTTATGAGTGCAAGCTGCCGGGCTGGTCCCTTTTTTTTTTTTCATTTTTTTATACATTAAGTGTTATTGATGTGTAATTATTTTGTTTTACATTTAAATATTAATTTATTTTTATGATTAGTTGAATATTTTTGAAAAAAAGTAAATTTAAATATTTTTTAAGGTTAAAAATAACTTTTATTAAAAATATTATGTTATTTATGCATAAATATTTTATTTTTTATTCAGAAGCTAATATAATTTTTATGATTAGTTAAATATTTTTAAATAAAATTATTTTTTAATATTTTTTATGCTTAAAAATAATTTTTATTCAAAAAAAAAGAAAAGTCCATGGACAGATATGAATTATAAAAATTTCGGCATGCTAAAAATCAGTCCGAACCGGACCGTTTGAGTGCAGGATAAATGCAGTCCGAGCCAATTCGGCCTGTTTTACAGTAATAATTATTAGTAATTCTCAACACCTAAATACATTCGCATTTGATAAAATTGTAAATATATAAAGATGAGAGAAAAGATAAAGAAATTTATCAAACTGAATACAAGAATATTAAAAGTATTTTATTCTAAAAGCACGTAGATTTCAAATTTTCTCAAAAATATAAAATAAAAAATTACCTTATAATATAAAACGAAAACATTAATAATGTGAGTAATGCATTAATCTCTTGTATATATTATGTCTATAATTAGTGATTTGATATTTTTATAGTTCATGATTTATAAAAAGAACGGTGGATATGAGTGAGAAATATAAATTGATTTTGATGATTTGTGATGTGATAAATTTATATTGAATTTGGAGACAAAATCCAATCCAAATACAATAGCCCTTTTATCCTGTCTAAAGCCACATAAACTGGACAAGGTCCCTCTATCCCTTTCTTTCAATATACAAGAAATTTCCCTGCACAATACAAACCCGTGCTTCTTCTTCCAACCTTATTTGTTCTTTTTTGTCAATATTTTTTCAATTATATCATAGATAGAACCCGACCTTTAAAAACAAAAAATCTAAGAATTTTTTTTTAAATATTGAAGGAACGAACTTGAAAAAAATATCCCTTTTAGTTCCGTCCTTGAATTGCAACTGGTTCGTTCGACATATACAAAATGACACACAAAAATAGAGTTTTCAAAGAAAATATACAGTGTTAGAGGAAACTAAACTGGATAAGAATAAAAAGGACAGGCAATCTACTACTGCTACCACATGTTTTCTCCTTCTAAACTAATTAATGAGTTGTTATTTTTACTACATAGGAAAATAGGCATCATGTTTTCTGAAGATCAAGAATTCACCTTCAAGACTTCTCAGAAGATCAACCAAAGACTCTTTTGTTGATCCATTGAAGTGTTTCAAGAGATCAGAAAGAGAAACCTGCACGTTTTGTAGATTACAGCGTTCTTTTAGTAACTTTATACGATTTTTAACATATACGAAAGAATAGATTTGAGATCAAGAGGCATATAAAGGCCACCACATGATATCTATTTATGTGCAACGAGTATATAGTTCATGTATATTTATAACCAATATCCTTTATAAGAGACACGAAAGAATAGATTTGAGATCAAGAGGCATATAAAGGCCACCACATGATACCTATTTATGCGCAAGGAGTATATAGTTCATGTATATTCATAACCAATATCCTTTATAAGAGACACGAAAGAATAGATTTGAGATCAAGAGGCATATAAAGGCCACCACATGATACCTATTTATGTGCAACGAGTATATAGTTCATGTATATTCATAACCAATATCCTTTTTAAGAGACACGAAAGAATAGATTTGAGATCAAGAGGCATATAACGTACCCCTTCATTGAAATTCTCGAGAAAGACTAAGATAGAACTCGCGGTTGCTTCTGGTCCAACTGGAGTTTCCAAATCTGTTGCATCAGTTTTTTGCCGTTTTCTTGAAGTTGGATCATCAGAAAGATCAAGAGCTTCTTCTTCTATGTTGTCTTCTTTTTCACATGAATGAGGTTCAGATATTTCTGCAGGTGCCTCATTCATGTTCTCACTGTCCTCCATTGTTGTCACCCCCAACTCTAGCATAGCCAAACATACCTTAATTTGGGAGTATGTAACCTGTTAATATAAATATTGTTGTTGAGAACATGATTTTGGTTAGCCGAATGATATGATATTATTGTAATTAAAATGTACTTAACGGTTATAATTAAAACAGTGTTATAAGCGCTAATTACCTCCTCGGGTAATTCATTTTTGATAGGCTTTAACTTCTCTTTTCCAACTTTAGAAATGGCTGATAGAATCCATTTGTGAACATCTTCTGTCAATCCAATCTCCTCAGAGAATCTGGTCCAATTGATGACAAATCCCTCTCTTCCAGCTTCAAGGATATATTCTAAGACAGTCTGTTCTTTTATTGGAACTGCTCTCCCAGGAAAATTCTGCAAGAGACTACAGTTTTAAAAATATGTTCCATAATAAATATCGTCAGGGAAAAAAAGGATTTCAGATAACTTACGGCAATTCTCTCAATGGAAAGGCCATCTTCTTCCCACTTTTTCCATGCTTCAAACTTTGCTGGAGCCAGTTTTTTTCCATTTGGTACTTTAGCCTTTAAAGTTTGCAGGTTGGGTGGTGCCGAGGGTTGAGTTTCTTGAACCCCATCTAGAGAAAGGTCAAGCTCTCTAGAGGACTTCCGGATGTTTTCTAGAAAATGATCACCATATACTTTCATGAAATGCTGCAACATGGTCAAGGCTTCCCAGTTAGCATCAGAACAAACATGAACCGGAAAACCCAAATCAAAGAAGGCATATAGCTTTCTACTTAATAATTATCAGACAGTCCTGACAACATGGTGCTAAAGGTGCTTTATTTATTGCATAATTAAGTATTGTATAATGTAAAAAGATACAGAGGGTTATTCACTTGTTCCTTAGTAGTGGATTATCAGGAAAAGGAAGAGCAAAATTTTGGGCATTGTTCAGGAAAAGAAAGCCTGCTTTTTAGAAGCAGTGCAGGGAATAGAGTCTTTCGTTTTGTTTCGTTTTGTTTTTTGACCACCAAAAACAGAGAGACCTCCACAGCCATCATCTGATGCACGAATAAAGTTACAAATAGATCAATCATGATGCTCAACATTCAGTAACTAGTGTAGGACTAAGGAATCTCATATGACTAAATGCACCATTAGGATTCAGATATCGTATAGTACATGAGAAACCATTCATCAAAAGTAGGTTAAAACAAAAGGAACATGAAAAAGCATACATCATTAACAAGATGGGATTAGGAAATCACAAGCAAATCTGCCAAAAATTATATAAAACACCTGGTTGACTCCATCTATGTTTGCTAGTCTTGCTCTGGTTGATGGCCTCCCCAACGTTATCCTTCTCAGTGCTTGATCCCCACAAACTGCATACCTGCAAGAGAACTCTCAAAAGACCTAAGAAAGTGAAAATTCAACTACTTGTCCAGAGATCCTTCTATGCAATGAACAGTTACACAATGATTTGTTCATTTCAGCAAAGCAGTTCCTGTCCTATTAAGAGCACAAAAATTGGCAAATGAATAACTACTTACGGGGCAGTTTTATTGGCCCTTGCAAGCTGCATTCTCTCTTCCAAAAGCACTTTATAAAGTTGTGCCTCCGCCTGAATAAGGAAGTCATAAAAGCTTGTGAAGAATAAATCTAAAACATGGTTTTCAACCGGCAATAGACGCGCCTCGGTTAGAACCTCACTAGCTGCGTCATTGCCCCAAGCACAAAGATTAAAAAAAAAAAATGGTTAAATGTATCAAAGATAGGGAAATAATTTATGACTTGTTATATGGCAGATAGATAGGGCTCCAGGAATGATCACTCCATAAAAGCTTGATTACAGAATAAATCGTGAGAAGGTAGAGGTCCACATGCAGCTAACTTTTGGTTTAGAGGCAACTTGCACAGAAGTAAAACTTCACAAGAGCAAAGACAAGAAAAGGGGGCTAAACATTTTGAGCTGTTTGGACAATCAAATAGGGTCTATTCTTTTTGTCTTTGGAGGCATCAACAAGGACTCTTCCCGAAAAAGTAAGAATAATTATATATGGTAAAACAGTGAAAGAATATATCTTTTATATTTCCATATGTATACTATAGCAGCACAGCCCGCCCCCCAAAAAAACATATTCAATCCGTACAATAATTTTCAATTTCCACTGCTTGAAGTACCAACCTGAGAAAATCTTTCAAATCCTGCAGGTTCCAAACCACTTAACTCTCTAACTTGGCCAGATGGATCTTCATCTTCATCAGTACCGATCACTTCAAGAGTCATCCGGAGATACAGTGGAGGTTGATAGTCGGGTGTGCATGAGCTCAAAAACTGCAATCCTCTGGGACTGACCCTGTTGCATTGTAGAAAGGACATTACAGTTTTAGTTGCAGTAGATAATCAACCTTGAATACAATTGTGACAAATGTGATTATCATGGCCTGATAGATCTTGAAATTTTGGGTTTATAGGAATTAAATTTAAAATAAAATAACAGAGTATGGGGTGAAGAGTGTTTGTGTTTGCATCTCCAACATAAAAGGTCAAAGAGGAGAAATTAAAAACCTTAAGGTTCTGTAGACATCGTCAATCTTCTCAATCAAATAACCTGCAACAAAGAACAAAATGTCCCAGTGTAAGTTATGAATACCATCATGAAGGAGAAGAGTTTGGAATCATGTGCATTGTGCCATGACATACTGAAAATGCAGATGTTTCTAGAAGCAAGATTTGTTTTACTTCAAAACATAATAGCTTAACTAACATAATAAATTTGTCAAACAAGAAGGTAAAATATGCAGGCTGAAATGAGGGTTTGTAGTTGGCCTTAGTATAGCAGATAGGTAACAAATTCGTGCTAAATGTAGAATTTACTATACCATTTGAAATCAATTGATTTCCAAGTGATTTCCACCAGTTTGCTGTCATCTCTTTCCCAAAACCATGAAAAGGCAGTTTATCAAATTGAGCATCAAGAATTTTCTTGGCCTGTCATGACACATAAAGCATGAGCAAAATATTCTAAGGAACCAAAAACTGCCAAAGACATGAGGCAAATGAAAAAACCAAAATCATTACTTCTATGCGCCAAGGAGACATCTAAGCTCCGCCCTTGCATTGGCTATTAGGAAAATTTACTTAAAAAGAGAAGCTCACCCTAGACCCACGAAGGACATCAACAGGCATATTGAGGCCCCAGCTACCCCTACAGGACTGAATGCAACCCATCAAGAGAAATGCTTCCCTTGACATGTCATTCTCCTTTCTTGATGTAGTGCAATTATCACAATTACCTACAAGCATCATGTCAAGTTATTGCAGACCCAACATGAATTTGTGAAGCAACATACAAATTCACAAACATTGTCACCACAATAATCATATGAATACCTGATTTTTAAATAAAGAATCAAGAGAAGCTTTAGGGTGCATTTGGATTGGATTAAGGAATGAAGAAAGTAGAGATTTTTTACTCGATTTTCATAAAAGATAAGTTGTTTGTGAGAGAAGATGTGGGGTCAAATGCAGAAAAAGAAAAGGCTTTTGGATTTTAAATCCAATCCAAATGCACCCTTAAGCCCATGATTTCTTTCAGTTCTGTAAATTGGTCACTGCATGCAATAGTTCTGAACATGACAGAGACATAAAGAAGTCTTTCCTTTCTATGGCTTTAAAACCCACGCTCCAAATAGAAATAGAGAAAGCTTTATTACTTCAACAAGAACGGTTTTGTTATAGCTCAATTATGCACATATTAGGCACTAAATTCAATACAGAATCATAAAAAGTCAACAGCAACTAACTACTGAACTCAGAAAGAATCAGCCTACCTCAGGCTTTATGTTAAAACAATTTGAAATCTGCTTAATAGAATATAATATATAAAGCTGAAGAGTCCAAAATAATATCCAACCACATTCATCAGCAGAATTTTGCCCAAAGTATTGCAGCAGATATTTTCTTCTGCATGTTGAAAGCATGCAATACTGTTGTGCAGCTGCAAAAGACTTCACAATGGCTTCTCTCTGATCTCTCTACTTACACATGTCAAATGAAGCATGAGTTAGCCAAAGACTCCTACTATATGGATTTCTAATGAAATTGAAAGCAAGGAAACTTGCCGACTTTGCTTCTCTGCAATAAAATTCAGCTTTTCCGAAGTCACTCCTTGTGAAATAAAGCCAGCAGAATGATGCAACACCATCTCTACCACAACGCCCACTTTCCTGATAATATGATTCCAAACTTTTTGGGCAGCCGTAATGTATTACATACCTTATGTCAGGCTTGTCAATACCCATGCCAAAAGCAATAGTTGCAACCATCACATAGAATTCATCTCTGATAAATGATCTGGACAAATTGTGAAATCAGTGTGCTGCCGAAGTCTTAGATCAAGCTATCATGTATTGGTAGGTTTCGAACATATTTAACAAGAGAAATACGGCATTTGCAAGAAGTCAAATACTTAAGCTTCATATAACTCTAGTTCTGCTTTAGTCAATGGAATACATTATAAGATAAGTCCAATGCCAAAATAGGTTTACAAGTATATTAAGATACTCTGACAATTCACCTAGACCAGCTACCTTATGGTTGAAGTGAAAAAGAAAAACCCCAAATTGATACCTGTGTGACTCCTCACGTGCCTTATTGGACATTTGTCCATGGTACATTCCAACCTTGACTCCTGCCTTGAGAAGTGAGTCGGAAACCTACGGAATTCAGGCGATGGAACAACATAAATGTTGGGAATGCTTACAAAATTATCACTAACAAACGCAAGTGCAGCGAAGTTCATGATGGTCTCATGTCACCAAAAAGAACCCTAGCAATCTAGTAGAAACTGTAGATTGATCTAGCTTCTAATCCCAATAAACACAGAATGGTAACAAAAACCACCTAGTGAATTTATTCGTGAAGTGACCAGAATAATATGAAGCTGGACATAAAGGAAAACAGGTAAAGACAGTGAAGCTCCTCAGGAAACATGATATAATTGATGGACCCACTATATTAGCTCCTTTATGATTGTCATGAAAGCAATCCAAAGTACAGAAACTGAGAATATTCCCTTCCAGAGAAACAGTAGAGCTGTATTTCAACATAGTTCAAAGCTTCCTCTACAGAAGAGTCTAATGCTAAGACCTAAGAGAACCATGCATTTCTACTAATAAAGTGTAGGACTCTCAACTTTGAAACTTCTAAAGTAACAATTGCATGAAAAGTAAGCTGCTAAATTACCTGTTCAACATCTTTGACTGTTGTACAATACACAATTGATGAAGAAGCACTCTCCACATATTTACAGATTTCCTCCACAAGTTTATTGACAAAAGCTAGGCCATGGTTGAATGACTTTACACCATAAAAGAGATTTTGGCGATCAAATGAGCCTATACTAATATGAGGATCTCTCATGCTCAAGGAATCGATGATGTCAAGGCGAACCCTGAATGTAAATTGTTCAAAGCTATCATATTACTCAAAGACATAGTTAAATGCCTTAACTGAAACAGAGCCTTAAGTAATAAAATGCAAAATAAATCTGATTTTATCTCTTTTATTGTTTTTCTGACACATTAAACACAACAAAACATTAAACCATTTTAAGAAATACGGTAGTAATTCATGAGCACCTCAATCTTGGGGAGGAATATACCTTAAATTACTTCATAACTTACTAAAGATTAGTTATAGCATTTCAACCATCGGCATGAGTAGTAAAATTTTTCCATCTTGTCTTTCAGGGAAAGAATCGTAAGGTTTGCAGGTTCTTTACTGATGCCAAGAAAATAGATATCCTTCAGAAAGTTTGGGTTGATAATTAAGCTACAGGATCAGCATTCTCCACTGGATAAGGGCTTAGTAGTATATTTTCATTTCATAGCATGGTAATCAGTCAATATGGTTAAACAAGTAAATATAAGTATTTTTTAACCTTTGAATTCAGCTAAATGGTGGTACTGGAAGCAGAATTGAGGAAATTTTAGGGGAAAATATATACAAGGGAATATATCACAGATAAACACATGAATTCTTTTTTTTTTTGTTAACACTAGTACCGTGAAGACAACTTTGCAAGTATTAACTCACTAAAAAGCACACAGAGGTCCATGATGGAATATAGCAAGCAGAATCGGATAAATAACGATGATATTGAGTGATTTTACACATACTTCTCAGTAGCAGTTGCTGTTAAACCAATGACTGGAACACCTAATAAAACATTGCGCAGCTTATCCAACTGTTTGTAATCAACTCTGCAAAAAAAGTAATATTATAGGACAATAGTGAGAAAAGAACCTGCAGATTAGAGATAAATTTCAAGAGATAAAAAAAAATTAAGAATCAAAAGCTTGGGGAAAGATACACCAGCATCAATTTACTACCTTCACACTGGAAATTCCAAATTTCATTCACAAGGGCATGTGCACGAGGAAAAAAATTTGACTTGTAGGAAAGCATCATACTCAGTTTCTACGACTAGAAATCTATACCAACTTTGAAAAGATGTTTCCGGGGGAAAATAAAGCAAAATGGTTAATAAGGTAATCATCAATAAGAGTAGATGAAAAAATCAAGTGTATCATCACCTGAAATCATGACCCCATTCTGAAATGCAATGCGCTTCATCAACAGCCAAAAGACATATACCAACTTCCAGCAATGTAGACCAAAAACTGCAACAGAATACTATACAATTCAAGGGCCATAGCATCAACAAAACCTCAAATAACATGAACAGAAAGAGAATAACAACTGTATTGTACTCTGAAATTATAGAAATACTTAAATGATAAAACTTTGGCAAGCCAAGTGTCAGTTTTCATGGGAACTGAAAAGAAGCATGCTTAATTGCCTGGCTACACAACGTGATAGGTAACAGGAGTTGATAGTTCACTAAGAAAGTCAAGCAGAGAATGAAAATGAGAGAAGTTGTGGCAACTGACGAGTTTAGGACGCCGTAATGTTCTTCAGCAAGCCACAACTGTACCTGGTAGGAAGCAGACTAGCCTTTTCTGGAGTCATATAGATAATGTCAAATTCTCCATTCTCAGCATTGCTTAGAGCACTTGAATCCGTCTGAGCACTCGAGAGATGCTCAGCTTTAATGCCTCTTTGTTTTAGCGCCATTACCTAAACACTCAACTCAATACATTATAAACATACATTATAAACATCATTCTTTACTTATAATTACAATATCATAAGAAAAAAGCATAATAGCTAAATCCCCACCTGATCTTGCATCAAGGATACGAGTGGGCTAACAACTACAGCAGTCTTCTTAGTGATCAAAGGAGGAAGCTGATAGCTTTATCACAAAATTCAAACAAAATTATCAAATAATAAGTAATAACCATATCAAAGCATACAAAATATACAATATTTCGAATAAGAATTAAAATTTGGAAAATAACCGCCAATAAATTGAAGCCTCACCACAGTGACTTTCCATTTCCGGTGGCCATAACCACCATACAGTCCCTTCCATCCAATATTTGCTCTATAATTTCCTTCTGATATGGCCGAAATGATGAAAACCCAAAATATTGCTGCAACAAAATTAGAGAAAATAACTAAAGTTTGATCACTTTATACAAAATTTCAAGCAGCAAACGTTGAAAAATAAATGTACATGCATAAGAAGATAAAATGGGCACGAGACTTGAGCAAAACCTTGAGGACGGACTCCATGATTTTCTCTGTTTTTCCCGCAGATATTTGGGATTTGAGGAAGACAAATATATAATCGTCTGGAAACCTTTCGATTTTCGGGAGATTATTTTCTTGTTCCGACAAATGCCAATGCCGCCATTGTGCCACCGTGTTATTTCCCGCCAATGTTTGAGCCAGCCATTAATAAGTACGCGTCCCAAGCGGATTGGTCCACTTTTTTCCCAATACCCAGCCCAGCCATGAAGCCCACAAGCCCAACAGAAAAGTTTACTCAATTTATTTAATATCTTAGTTCCTTTAATAATAATTTTTATAAATTATTATTTAAAATGTACTTAATTATAATTATAATTTTTAAGTAAAACTTAACTTTTAAGTTTGAATTTTGAATATGTATATTTTTGTTAAATTAGTATACTTTTTTATATAATTATCATTTATTAATTAATTCAACATTTAGATTCAAATTTCAGTTTTTAAATTTAATATTTTAAACATAAAATTTAAATTTTAAAACTTAAATAATTTAACTTAGTTCAAGAAAAGCAATTAAAACCAATTTTTAAAAATTTTTAACTAAAAAATTGTTACTTTCTCAACACACATTGATAAGTGTAAGGCATATGAATTTATTAGTTAATCATTATATTACCGAACGATTCATTTTTATCAGTTAAATTTCACTAATTAATTGACATCCAAAATTATTAAATAACTTTCTCAAACTCTACTAAACTTATCTCTATAAACAAACCACACAAGGACATATTTATATAAATATAAATATATATCTTAAATTAAATTCATGGCCAAATAATAATATTTAAAAAATAATATAAAATATTGCATATTGCATCAAATAAAATGGAAATTACAAAATTAAAAACTAAAATTTATGAAAAAACTATTCTAAAAACTAACCAGCACCATTCTAAAACTAAACTACCCTACTCTAAACTAAAATTAATCTAAAAGTCATCTATTTAAAGAGTTTTTTTTTTTTGGGAGAAATATATTTACAGAGTTTTTTGGGGAAAAAAATTAGAAATTTACTTAAAATAAAATATCTAAAAAGAAATCCTAAAAACTAATGAAAATAAGTGAAAAAGGAAAATATTCGATTTAAAAAAAAAAAAAAGTGTAAAGGAAAATATTAGAAGGAAAAGGAAAACTGCAGCGCTGCAAGCCTTGACCAAAATCAGATTTGATTCAACTTCTGCAATTTTCACTTTAATCCCTTAAGTTTCTGAATTTTCAAATTGGTCCTTGAATTGTGACATTAACATTTTGGTCCCTCCAAATCCAATTAAGTATAGAAAGAGTTATTTTTTCCGATTACACCAAATTTGCACTAGAATTAACATATAATGACCATCAAATAAAGCTTGGTTTCTAGCGTAAAAAAACTCATAATATATATCAATACCTAATCACAGTTTTTGTCTTGACTATAGAAATCCAGTTTTTTTCATTAGGTAACAGGAGGCTAATTGAAATGAACTTCATAATTTGTGCTGGCATTTTGAGCACCAGCAGAAACAATCTAAGAGAAAAGCTTTCTATATTCAGCAGCTTCTTCAGCCATTTCATCCAGGCTTCTATCCTTTCTTTCCTTGTCCAGATCTAGCTTCTGCTTCAATTCGTTCTCTTTTTCGTCTATCTGCAGAATACAAATGAAACAGGCAGAATTTGCCTTCGATTAAATGGTAAACACAAATGAAAACAGTAAGAAGTTAAGTCATATTGAGTCCTACTGCATCATAGATCTCATCATTTTTCTCAAAATCACCACTCTTCCGGGGAAGGATGTGAATGTGAACGTGAGCAACTGTTTGTCCAGCCTCGGGTCCATCCTAAGGCGACAAAAAGGTCAAAACAGTAAAGATATCGGACGATGAAGCGCACACATTCTAGCTAAAATAAAAAATAGCTGGACAGTTTTCACATCAGCAGGTGGGAGAAGAAAATGAATTCATGTTTTATTCTCAAACGTGCAAGTCAACATGATGGATACAGAAGCAGGTGCTCCCTCCCTCTTCCAAAAAAGAAGGAATCCAACAATACATAAATACTGTGCAAGATTTTCTCCACCTCAGGCAGCCATGAAGAGGTTCAGCCCTTGGTTGCCTCAAACATAAACTTTTTTTTTTTTTTGGAGCTAAACCCAACATAAAAAAATATGGAGAAGCAGACCATGCAGTGAACTATTTGAAGGAGAAGTAAATATAAATATATATTTATCATGGAGTAAATAAATATATACAATCAACTTAGAGCTGCACAAAGCTGAAAAAGGTGGCTAACATAATCTGCCAAAACAAATTCAAGATGCTTTTTTACCTAAATCGAAGACCATAATCAGAAGAAAGGATTAGCAAGTGCATAAACAAGCAATTTGAGCAAATTTAATGCTAACAGTGGCTAACTTCTGTGATAGCTTAAGTTTACAAACGAACACATGCAACCACAGGCGAAACAGCTATAACATCATTAAGAAACAAAGGAATGCAAAGAAAAACTTCGAAAATGAGGAGCAATTCTAGATGGGATTGAAAAAAGTCACTGAGAAAACATAATATATTGAGTTGAAGAAAGCCACTTTAGGAGCAGTACATTTTATAGTACCCTTTTCAAGTTTCAGATAAACTTTCAATGAAACATAACCATGCAGTAGCAGAAAAATCTTTAAAACAAGAAGCAAAAAATATTTTATAAAAAAGTAAAAAAATTAGTAGAATCATTCTACAGTTTCCTTGCCTGGATTGTAAAAGTGAGTGAGGATGCCTTGTGGTAGGACTCAAGTTGGTATCCAATCTTTTTCGCAGAGAGCCATAAATCACTTGTCTCATCAGCCGTGAGATCCACAAAGCGCTTCACTTCACGCCTTGGGCAAACAAGCACATGTATGTTGTGTCAAGTCAACAATGAACCGGTTTCAATTTAAAGATCCACAAAGGTAGAGCTATGTTATTACTAAATTGGACTACAAAGCTTCATATAAACAAAAGATCTTTTGTACAAGATATACTTCTCATAATTTATGCACTTTATGCCAGCTTCCCCTAACAGTAAAGCAGAGGAATGAATCAATAAAGTTCATTGTATTAATTCAGATCACTCTAAGCTTCCGCGGAGATAATGATGTATTATATATACTTGTATATATCTGTCATTAAGATAGAGAAAGCAAATGAAGCAGAAATTCCACCATAACATCTCTTTAGTGCACTGCAAGCTGACGTGCTTTCAAATTTCACTTAAGGTAATAACAAAGTAACACTGGAAATTTCGAACCACAAATTATATCCTAGGGATGCTAACAAATAAGTAGAACCATCCCAGTTACCATTTGTTAACCAATTCAATTTGAAAATCAAGAGTACTCTTTCATTCAGTACACAAAATTCACCAACTGAACTAATGTACATACAGAGATCGAAAAGGATATGACCTGCAAAAGACAAAGAGAAGGAGAATAAGTTATAACAAAGGAAGTTATTGCAACAGAAAGAAATGAAGTCATCATCTGCGGCCAAAAATGTCACAAGAAAAAACGAGAAACAAAAGAATAAAAATCAAGAGGGCACTTGTTCGACCATTTTCAAACCTCCTCCCCCCTGAGTAACCTCAAAAGCATTGAACTCAAGCAATTTCACAAACCCAGAAGTGCCATTTTCCTTTTTATATATTATATATATATAATCGAACAGACTGATTGAGCTAGTTCATGAGGGGAAAAAGGAAATCATGCATCAAAATATACAAAAAAGCAACCAATAAAATCAACCCTTTTAACATTTAGCAGCATTTCGTCTTAGATTTAGCAAAGAACAATTACCAGGAACAACAGGCCGGAGGTTGACCATGGCATAAGAAAGATCAGTGGAGTAGAATACTTCCTTTGGATCGATTTTGTAAGGTCCAAACTTATAGTATTCCGTCTCCATCTATAATCAAAATGAATTTCAAGCGAATATATGAGTTGCTAAAGGGGAAAAAAGTTAAGACGAAAACAAAGCTCGTGAACGGCTGGAGTGATGATTAGAGGTTCAAAACTTGCCTTAGAATGTATTCTACTTATGCCGGTGAAACGACGGCCTGCCGCCGCCTTTATCGCGGCGGTGGCGATTCGGAGCCCTCCGGCGGTTGAGACACTGAGAGATGAGGAGGAGAAGAAGGTCGGAGAAGAAAGCAACAGCTTTAGCATTAGTACCACTTTAATTTATTTCACCACTCATCTTTATTTGGGTTAATTTTAAAAAGGGTTTATTGCAAAAAACCCCTTAGGTTAGGGTGTGTGTCGCACTTTAACCCTCAAACTTAAAAAATATACACTTTACCGTCTGACACCAATAGTCAATAATAATTAATCGCAAAATATATTCTTAAATGGGAGGATGTACTATGAGCATTTTGCCCCTGAAGTTGAAAAATAAGCAGTTTACTTGTCAAAATATGTAAAATGTCTAAAATATCATTTTATGTAAGTATATTTTTTTGCAAAAAAACTCTAAAATTTGATATAAAATATATTAGTATGTAACTCAATTTATATTATAAATTATTAAAAAGTACTTTCATAAAATTTCTAATAATACCTTTGTAGTATATTTTTTAAAGATTGATTATTTAACTTAAAATATTTGATTATTTAAGAAAAAATAACATGGTTATTTTAATTTTAATTTAATGAAAATTTGAAAGTAAGGTACTAAAATAATAGTCGAAAATTAAAATTTTTTTTTTACAGTAAATACTATTAATTAAAATTTTCCTTTTTTTTCTTTATATTCAAGTTTTGTAAAGTTTAATAATCAATATTGAAAGAATATATATATTAAAAAGATAATGTTTTAAATTTTATGTAAGTATTTTGTAATAATATTCTATAAAATTATTATTTTGACTTTAGTTATGTAATAATATTCTTTAGTTTATATTCTTTGAAATGATTACTTAATTGAAAATAAAAGTATTTTTATAAAAATAAAAAAATGGTTAGAATTTTTAAAAATTTTGTGTAATAAATTAATAGCATTTATTGTAAAGAAAAAATTAGATTTTCATCTATTATCTTAATATTTTATTTTTCAAGAATTAAATTTAAAACCATTTGTTTGACTAAAATAAATAAATAAAATATATATATGACTAAATTCAGGTATAATAAATAGTTGTCGAACAAAAATAAGTAAAATTAAAAATATATGAACAAATTATAATGGAATAAATAATGATTGGATTTGTGAATTACTTTAAATAGAAATTGAAAAGAATAAATTGTTTATAGTTATGAATATTTTTGCCGCTCAATACTTTTATTTTCTTAAAGAATAATATTTTCTTTTATAATATATTTTTTTTAAAATTTATTTTTTCCTCTTTAAATTTATATTTTAAATCTAAATCAACTCATATTCAAGAGATTCAAATATATCAATCTCATTTTAACCATTCAGAATCCTCTATAACATTTCGTTTTTAGGATTTATCTTCTATTCGATAAATTTTATTTATAAAATATATCAAATTAAAAATATTATAAAAAGTATTAAAAAAATATTACAGATAATTCGAACATCACTTTAACAACCCAATTTTACTACTATACATTCATTACAAATACTTATAACTATTTAGTGAGGAATTGATATTAAAAAAACCATACACAAAAGCCCAAAAAATACAGTTCATTCCTTCAAAAATCTGAGCTCTGTTATCCTAAGAGGTGTTTTAAGTTTTTTTAACTTCCACAAGCCATGCATTCTTCCCGGTTTGTTAAGGAGCAAACCATCTTGGCCATTTTATTCTCATCATCATCATCATCATCTTCCTGCTTTGGCTTATCCTCCTCCTATATCAACAACAACATCAAATTTCTCAATATCATGAAGAAATATACAACAAGGTAGCTGATGAGATAGCGTTTTACCTTAAGCATGGAAGTATCCACTGTAAATTTGATAGCATCAGCTGCAGCTCGTGACCTTAGATAATACATCCCCGTCTTTAAACCCTATAAAGAGTAAAGGTAATCAAGAGCATATCAAATTGTTGTTTATTTTCTCAAACAGAATTCACATACCATTGGCAAATATGTAAAAACATTTGCATGATACTTTTGCAATGGGTTCTTAGAAATGTATGATAATGTGTACAAGTTTTCATATGCCATATCAAAGCCAAAGAAGCATATTGAATGTCGATACCTTTCTCCAAGCATGGAAATGAAGTGATGTAAGTTTCTCAAAGTCGGGTCGGTCCATATGAATATTAAGGCTTTGACTCTGATCTATGTAACATCCCCGATCAACAGCCATGTCTACCACTACCCGTTGCTTGATCTCCCAAACAGTCCTATGCAGTTAAATTGAATTAGCACAGTGCTTCAAGGAAGAAGAAGATACAAACAAAAAAGTGAACCTTTTTACTGATGTATTCATACTTGTATATAGCTTTAAGTTGATCAGGAATTTCCGGGATTTTTTGGACAGAACCATCCTCATAAATAATTCTATTCTTGAGTGAAGGAGACCAAAGTCCCATTTCAGTCAAGTCATGAAGGAGATGTTTGTTCACGACAACAAATTCACCACTGAAAAGAACACCAGAACATCAGAAGGCAGCAAAGAAAACAAAGTCATGGAAGTAACTAAAATAGGAAGCAGATATACCTTAGAACTCTGCGACTGTAAATATTAGCTGTATATGGCTCAAAGCACTCATTATTGCCAAGAATTTGACTAGTCGAAGCAGTTGGCATTGGCGCAATAAGAAGTGAATTTCTTACACCATTTTCTGATATCAGTGCCCGAAGAGCATCCCAGTTCCACTTACTGGAAGGTGTAACTCCCCACATGTCTGGTTGAAGAATTCCCTGATTTCACCAAGATTTACATAGATCAGGATAAAGGAATTAAATATGAAATATCAATAAATTAACTAGACTGGTCCAATTTAAAGTGATATTTGCCCAAGCAAGCTCGAAAACTTGACTCAAACAATGACTAGTTTCAATTACACTACAGGTAGGCATAGCAAGATTAAGATCAGGTAAGTATCACCCGCTCCACTGGTGGTATGATTGAACTTAAAAACCAAAAATACAGATGCTTTTCATAGAATACCTTACTAACAGGGCTTCCAGCATAAGTTTCATATGGACCTTCTTTTGCAGCTAATTCAGAAGAAGCCTTTAATGCATGGTAGTATATGGTCTCAAATATGTCCTTGTTCAGCTGTTGAGCCTGTCAAAAAAGGAGACATACAGTCAGATCCAAGAGAACCCAAATCTTCTCGACCAAGGAATAGATAACTAGCTTTTACCTCTAGTGAATCAAAGGACATGCCAAGTAATATGAAAGTGTCTGCAAGACCCTGGACTCCAATACCAATAGGACGGTGTCGGAAATTAGACCTTTTTGCAGTCTCAACTGGGTAGTAGTTGATATCAATTATTTTGTTCAAATTTGCAGTAATTATTGAAGTAACCTGGTTTAGAAGAGGAATGTTAATCAAAGCAAACCAATATTTTGTAGCTTATCATGAACAAGTTCATTCAACAAGGAGTGATCTAAAACAACCTCAGCCAACTTGTCAAAATCAAAGAATCGATTATTAGAACCTCTGCTGCCAACAAGCTTAGATGGTTGGGAGTCTGATTGGATCCCCTGCAACACAGAAAATTAGTACAAAACTAAAACAAGAAAAACTGGAACCAGAGAGGAATTTATTTGAATAAAGTAGTCTACCTTCTCCCTAACAAACCGTGGCAGGGCAATTGATGCCAAATTACACACAGCAGTTTCTGTTGGACTAGTGTATTCAATGATTTCAGTGCATAAGTTAGAAGACTTGATGGTCCCAAGGTTCTGCTGGTTGCTCTTTCGGTTGCAAGTATCCTAATTGCATGAAAACTTTTGTTAGAATAAATCTTTCTATGTAGATATATCCATCAATATGAAACAAAAAACTAATTGGTATTTGAGAAATTCACCTTATAAAGCATATATGGTGTTCCAGTTTCAATCTGGGACTTCAAGATCTCAAACCAGAGATGCTGTGCCTGGACAACTTTTCTTGCCTTTCCCTGTTTGACAAAATAGGGAGGGAGAACACAGGTACCATTGAGAACCAATGAAATACATAACCAGAATATGCAAGTAACAAGATTAAGATAGCTGGTTTGACTTTACTTGTTTCTCATATTGGGTGTAAAGTCTCTCAAATTCTTCACCCCAGCAATCAGCCAGTCCAGGAGATTCATTTGGACAAAACATAGACCATTGCCCATTAGCCTCAACCCTCTGCATAAAGAGATCAGGCACCCATAGAGCATAAAAAAGATCTCGAGCCCGGTGTTCTTCCTGAGAAGAGGAAACACTTGTTAACTGTTTGTTAGATATTGATCATAAAGGCCACGCTCAAAAGTATCAAGAGAGTACACATGATTTCACACATAATATCCATCTCCAATTGTCTTACTGAAGTTCATTCCAATTATGAAGCATTAGCAAATCACAATATACCTTCCCATGGTTTTTCCTCAGATCCAAAAATTCAAAGATATCAGCATGCCATGGTTCCAGATACACAGCAAAGGCACCTATTTAAAATACAAAAATGAGAGAAGATCAAAAGGGGAAACCAAATAAAATAGGCCAAGAAAATTATTTTGACAGATTTGCATACCCTTCCTCTTGCCACCTCCTTGATCAACATAACGAGCAGTGTCATTGAATACCCGTAGCATTGGAACAATGCCATTGGATGTCCCATTTGTTCCTCGAATGTAACTTCCAGTGGCACGGATGTTGTGAACAGATACGCCAATCCCTCCTGCTGATTTGCTGATAACAGCACATTCCTTAAGGGTATCATATATTCCCTCAATGCTGTCATCTTTCATGCACACAAGAAAGCAGCTACTCAACTGTAAATCAACAAAAATACTATGTTACAAAACATCGTACTACAAATAAATACTAGCTGGAGCTTAAAATTTTCATGCAAGTGTTAAAGAGATTTGAAATGATATACTTGGGGCCTGGGAGTTCCAGCATTGAATAGGGTAGGGGATGCATGGGTAAACCATCTTTGAGACATCAAATGATAAGTTCTGATAGCAGATTCAATATCATCCTTGTGGATCCCAACAGCTACCCTCATCAACATGTGTTGTGGCCTTTCAACAACTTTTCCCTGGACCTTTAAAAGGTACGACCTCTCAAGGGTTTTGAAGCCAAAGTAGTCGTAATCAAAGTCTCGATCATAAATGATCTCACTATCAAGACGAGCAGCATTCTGGCATAAATGAGCAAGTCATTAACTAGACGGAAAAATGTGAAAGACAGCAAAGAACATCAAACAACTGGTTCTCTTAGTAGATTCATTTCAATACAATACAGTGAAGTGGTTAATCATATGCAGAACAGATTTGCAAACAAAATGACCAAAAGAATACATCAAGAGAAAAATTAATTCCAATGCCATTTTTTTTTTTTTTTGCAAGGGGGTTTCTTTTAACAAATTTTCACTTTATTTTTCATTTTCTTATTCCTCTTCACTGAGGGGCATGGATGGACATAATGAGAGATCTCCAGCCATACAAATACCAAATCTAAACAAATTAGAAAAGAAAAGTACTAGAGACCATCTTATACAAAAGCGCCATTCTGCTACTTCATGTAGACAGCCTTAACACAACACAGTCCAAGCACTATAAGAATATAAACAAAAGAATCACTCCCAGTTTTTACAGTTTGAAGTACAATTCCACTTGAACCATAATCAAACAACCAAAGCAGAGAAAGACAACTATGATCATATAAAGTATAAATACCTTCATGATAATATCATAAACATCATCAGAAATCAAAGGAGCCTTCTGACCAGATCTCTCACTGATATGCATGTACATATCCTTTACCCTGCAGTAAATCCAAAATTAAGACAACAATAAAACCTCCCAACAGTCAAAACTCTCCATAAGCAAAACCAAATCACCAGAAAATTCTACATTGACTTACGTGTCAGAAAATGACTTCTTAGTGTTCTTGTGAAGGTTTGAGACCGCAATCCTTGCAGCCAACTGTTCATACAATAATACATCATAAATAACAACAATACATGAACATCTTTCATTTCAAACAACAGAATCATCAGGACCAAACTAATCTCTTAGGACAACTAACCCATACAAGCAACAATTTTGTGCAACTTAGTGGGATCAACAAAATCACGATAAGTAGAACAATCTAAATTTAAATTTTGACAGAACCCAGAAAATGATAATCATATGAAAGGAAAAGGCAAATAGCCCAAATAAAGTGTTGTTCACAGAGAACAACAAGGAAAAAGAGAACACACCAAAGCATAGTCAGGATGGTTGGCAGTCATAGCAGCAGCAGTCTCAGCAGCCAACTCATCAAGCTGGCTAGTGGTAACGCCTCTGTAAACACCAGCACAAACTTTTTGAGCCACGAGAACTGGGTCACAGTGTTCACTGCTGAGCCCATAACTCAACTTCTTCAACCGGGCAGTAATCTTATCAAAGTGAACTGATTCTTGCCGCCCGTCTCTCTTCACCACATACATCATCTTGAAAATAATAATAATATTATTTAATAATAATAATAATCAACAACCTCCAAAATTGAAGAACTCTTCTTCTCACAGGAATTTTATTAACAGTTTTGAGCAGTGGCAAAACAATAACAAAAATGTTAGGGGGCTGAACAACACTAAAAATTTTACCAAAATTTCATCTATAAGATAGATTGTATTCCAAATACAAAAAACATTCAAATAATTCCAAATTTACAAATAAAATAGAAAAAATAGGTAATCGCGCATTAACAATGAAAAATGATCACTCATCACTCATGAAAAATTATTATCTATCACTCACAAAATAAGTATCACTATCAAATCTGAATATATTAATGCAAATAAAATAGGAAAAAAATAGATAATCTCGTGGCATTTTCCCACAATCTTCATTATTAACATTTCCTGTATTAGAAAATGTTTCAACTGGATTATAAACCTTCTTCCACTTTTCAAGATATTTTTTCATAGTAAAATCCTATATAATAACAAAATATTTTAAATTAAATCCAAAACTTTTCGCTTATGAAATCCAAGAAACAAAACAACAATTAACTAGAACAATTAATTAGTAATTCATTATTTAGTTCAACAATTAAACCCTCTTTCATTATTTTTACCAACAAAAAAAAAAAAAAAACCCTAGGAATTTTTTGACACAAAATCAAAATTTTTCCACTTTAGAGGGTGGGGAATTTGAAAAAGGAGGATTTGAAGATAGGTTAAGTGAATTTTTAAAACACAAATTTGAGGAAAAAACTGTAATTAAAATGTAAGTAAAAAACTTACTTTTTTCTTCAAAGTTGAAGAACAGCAGGAGAACTGGAGTGGAGAAGCTACTGCGTCTGCCTCTGTCGCGTCGCCGACTCGCCCCGCCGGTGCCGCCGCAAGCTGCTGCCGAGGAGAGAGCCCAGCCAAGAGTCGAGATGGGAGGTAGTGAAGAGAGAGTCGAAGAGAGAGGGAGCTTCTTCAATTTCTTCTATGGAGGGAACTGATAAAGAGCCCCTCAAGAAGAGAGACTTATATATAGTGGCAAAAGAAGGCTGCGTCCTCTTTTGTTTAAATTCCACAATTCAGTAGGGTTTTCGGGATTCCCTCTAAAAATTGATTATAAATTTTAGGGGAAGGGCTTGAAATTTTCCCGCCGATAAACTGGATTTTTTTTTTTAGCGCGCTTAGTTTGAAGATAAAAGGATATAGGAGGAGCTGGCAGAATAAGGGCCCACTTGATTGCTATAGCAAGCTTTCAGAGAAAGTTTTTCCCATCCCCCCACACACTTTGGATAAATGTCAAATTAATTACGGAACTTGTTAGTGGGTGAATGATATAAATCATATTAACTTAGCAGTTTTGCATTAAAGGTGAAGTATTAATGCATACGAGCAATTATTTTACATTAGAGAAGTTGAAATTCTCACATTATCGCGATTAGAATTTAAACATTGGTTTTTTATAACAACTTTGTA
Organism: Catharanthus roseus; assembly: GCA_028651295.1. Classification (NCBI taxonomy): domain Eukaryota; kingdom Viridiplantae; phylum Streptophyta; class Magnoliopsida; order Gentianales; family Apocynaceae; genus Catharanthus; species Catharanthus roseus. The sequence goes on from JAPQWS010000087.1 coordinate 7,793,942, forward strand.
GTCCCATATTTAAAACTGAGAAATTTTCTCAGATAAGTATTTTGATTTTAAAAAATATGTAAAAGCATTCTATCCACCATATTTCTATTCCTGCGTATCAAACCTCACAAAAAATTTTCGAAAATTGTGAAATTTATGGAATCTAATTTTTTAATAAAATGTAATGAAATCTACTAATAATTCCAACCAATATAATTAAAATATATTTCTAATTTTTTTACTAATTAATTTCATTAAAGTTTACAATGAGTGTGTAACTATAAAAACTTTTTTTTTTTTTAATCAATACAGAGTTAAAAATTTCTACATATATAAAAAGTTTTAAAATATAAAAATAATATAACCTTAATAACGAGTGCTATATTACTATTACAAATATTTACTATAGTAACATCTTGGAAGGAGAAGAGTGAGGCCACGTGCCCACAGTGCGGTGCCCTCACTATGGCTCCGTGTATGTGTGTATATATATATGCACACAATAAATTAAATTATCATAAAAATACTATGGATATATATAAATGCTCGGAGTAGAGAAATTGAAATGATGATTAAAAAAAAAAATTAGCTATAAATACACTTTCAAAATTATTTTCACTTCTAACACTTTCGAAATGTGCCTAAAATAATAAGAGATAACTTAGGAAATACATAGTCCATTTTATTCGCTAAACTCTTCAAAAATATAAATAAATATAAAACTTAGTAAAACTACAAATAAAATAGACGTATCAGTTCAAGATTCCAAAGGCTATATTATTTAGTATACTTTCCATATTAAATAACGTGATTATCATATCCAGTCTTCAACATATTCACAATTCTTGGAATATATAGTTCCAACATTTATTTTAAAGTTTAAAGTCCTCAACTAATTTACAAACTTCGTTTATTATTATTTTTTTGTATAAAGATTCATTTTTAATTAATAATTTAATAAATGTTATACTCTAATCGTTTAGGTGTCATATATCAACATTATTCATATTTTTTACTTATGATATTATAAAATTAAGTATAATAAGTTGAAAGATTGATTTTAATGATATTTATGTAAGAAAAAAATTCATAATTTCACTTTTTCATGAAAAGAGTAAATTTGAAATATGATAACTAAAAATTGCAGGAAATATAAAATTAAATAAATATATTTCCTCTGATCGTTAAAAAAAAGGCTCGAGTTAGTTTAAATTGCACAAACATAGAAACAAAATCATACACAAAAGAGCAAATGTTTTGTGTATCAAGCTAATCTATTTAATAAACATAGTTTTAGTATTAATTATATTTTTTCCCTCAAAGTTTGACCAAAATATGATTTTATTCATTTATTTTTTATATATTGTAAATATATTCTTATTGTTTATATTTTCATAACTAGTTAGTCCCTATATTGTTAATTTTAAGAAAAAATAATAATGATTTGATAGCAAAACGTTTAAAATTCTCCAGAAATATCATTTCATGTGTCTAATTCTTATTTACTAGCTATCATGTATTAAGACCATAATACCCTTCCTAAATTTTTTTATTAGTATAGTTTATGTAATGAATGATATTATTTTCTTAATATATGATAATAAACAAGAAATAAACTCATAGAAAGATTTTAAACTTCTTATTACATAAGCATTGTTTTATGATAATTTTTTTTGAAAAAATTGTAATAGGGATTAATTAATTATAAAAATATTAACGATAAAAATGTATTTGTAATTTATACAAAATAGATTGATTAAATATTACAATTTTCACAAACCTAAAGGGAAAAATATAATTAAACGTAGTATCTCTTTTATATTCGAAATAAAAATACATTCAAAGTAGATTACATAATATTAACACGATAAATAGGAAAAGATTAGTTTATTTGATTGTAGAGTGTCCTATTTATCGTGTCGAAAAAGAGTTTAGAGAAAAGAAGAGTTAGAAGGAAAATAAAAATTTATCGTAAAAGTTTCGTAATTTATTGTGAAAATTACTAATTTAGAAATTAATATGCAAGGGAACGAGGTAGGAGTAAGACAGAAGCCTGCATAGACGTAGTTTAGTTGGTTATAAGAATGCAGAATTATTACCTCAAATTTCAACATCTCTAATGTAAAGGTAGTTTTTTATGTATTAGTATTTTATTTTCAGTCTACAGGACCTTGAGTCACCATTATTTATATTTTCAATTTGGATATTGAATTGTATATAAGTTTGTAAAGGAGTGATTTCGTCTTTTAGTATATAGAGACGAAATGTAAATGGGCCCACAAAATCGCATTTCAGCCTTTTCTGAAGCCAGCATATAACATAACCACTCGCTTACGTGTCTCTCTCTCTCTCTCACTCGCCTCATTTTATTTTCCACATCAGCATTGGACCTGCTTTTGTGACTTTGAGGGGTCGCCTCCTCCAACTTCCGTGGCGCGTAGAGTCCTTCGCCAATAGCATTACTGAAAACGGAACGGCGCCAGTTTCTCTCTGTGCTCTTCTTATTTGCTTGCACCACCACAACCGGCCGGCGACAGCAGCAGACGAACTGAGACCGAGAGAGAGAGATTTACAGAATTTCATTCGTAAAAAAACAAACACTCTCTGATTCTTTCATCCTCTTTCTTTTCTCTTTACGTTCTGTTTTTCTAAAATTTTCCTTTCTTCTTTTTCAAGTTTATTTAGAGCAGTGCTTGCTTGGTGATTTAAGTTTCCTGCGTTAAATTTTGTTGCGATTCGCCTGATGATGTTTATGCTATGATCCTGTGTGTGAAAATAGTTTTAATACCTGTTGGAATCTGCTGTATGGTATGTGATGATATATGAAATTGTTTGTGCTTCAGCATTTTTTTTTTCTCCCAAGTTGAGAAGGCAGTTAATAAGGCTGAAGAATAGTTGCTTCGATTAGAGTTGTTCTCCTTTTTGTCTTTTCGTATTCGCCCATTCTTTCAGAGAAAACATGGAACTAGAAGTATTAATTTGGTTTGGAGTTGTTTTCCTTCTATGGAGTCTTAAAAACAGGGCAACCAAAAGTTCTCTCGATCGTTCATTACTATACTAACATGTTTATAGAAAGTTGAATGTTTATGGAACTTAATGTTTTACATCTATGTCCAGAGACAGGATAACTCGTTCGGGAAATAAATTCTTAACCCTTCTGGAAAGTAAAATTCATGTAGTCCCTTCTCGTTAGTTTTTCATTTATATCGGAAGTGGTCATACCAAGATAGCTCCCTTGTCTCTTCATATTCTGTTTCTCTGTCTTTCTCTGGGTCTGTTAATTTCAGGTAAGAAAAGAGTCCTTGGCTCCCCTGCATTTGCGGATCCATTTATGCATACATTTGTTGCTGCTTAGAGTTAGAATCTGTATTTCATTATTTTTTCCCATCTCTTGATTTCAGCTTTCTGTCTATTTTTCAGGATTTAATATACTTGGTTAAGTATCTATAAGGAGTATTAGATACTTAGACAATGAGCAGGGATGCAAATGATACATCAGAGGAATTTCATGAGATGTCTTCTGATATTGACAAAAGTGAAATATTTGTTTATCCTTGGATGGGAATAATTGCAAATATTCCTGTTGAGACTAAAGGAGGGAGGAATGTTGGAAAAAGTGGCTCTGCAATTAAAGATGATCTAATTAGAAAAGGGTTTAACCCAGTCAGGGTGATACCAATATGGAACCAGAAGGGATTTTCAGGATATGCAGTAGTTGAGTTTAATAGTGATTGGCCTGGATTTTGCAATGCAATGGAATTTGAGAAGAGTTATGAAGCAGCCTGCCATGGGAAGAGGGATTACAATGAAGCATATTTCAAAGGAGATAACTTATGCGGCTGGGTTGCTAGGGCTAGTGACTATCATTCATCTGATGCCATTGGAATCCATCTTCGAAAGAAAGGAGATCTCAAAACGATTGCTGAAATTGAAGCAGAAGAGGAGCGAAAAACCCTAAAGCTCGTCACCAATTTGACTAATGAAATAGAAATGAAAAACAAGTGTCTGCAGGAGATTGAATGCAAATACAACGAAACTTCTGCATCGCTAAGCTCTATGATAAATGAAAGGGATAAGATGATCAAACTGTATAATGAAGGTAAGTGGAGGCCACCATGGCAATATTTCTATAATGATCTTGAACCAAAGTTTCTCATTTCCACTCTCTGATTATAGTCGCTGCGTCTGAAGTTAAAATTTTGTTGGTTTTGATGTTTATCAGAGATACAAAAGATGCAGGAGATAGCGCGTGGTGAAGCTGAAAAGATCTTTGAGAATCACGAAAAGTTCACATTAGAGCTAAATTTGCAGAAAGAAGAGCTTACTCGACGGGAGAAAGAGTTGGAGAAACGTCAAGCCAACAATGAAAATGAGAGGCAAAAGATTGAACTTGAGAAACAAATGGTATTAGTTTGATTTTTGTCATAAAATTCTTGATTCCGAGTAAGCTCTTCAAAGGCATCTTCAATTCAGCTTTTATATTTTATTTGATTAGCATGAACGTTAGAAAGGTTTAAAATCTAAGATTGATAAATCATAAATGTGAAACAATCAGTAGTCCATGCTTCACAACTACATAATTTCTTTTCATCATTTGTATCTCCATCCTTCACTTTTGTAATTAGCTATTTTGATTGATAAAACTCCCATACTTCAGAAACTGTTTGCCTATATTAACTAATTGGTGTTTCGGAGTAGTACACAAAAGCTGATTGTGCTGTTGCTCTGCATATCTTAACATTATTAGTCCACTAATTTCCATTTTTAGATGCATAAGCATGCCCTGCATTTCATGTAACCTGCTGAATATTTTCCCGTCATCTTAGAATGCAGAAGCCACCTTGGAACAAAAGAAGGCAGAAAGGAATCTTTTGAAGTTGAATGAAGAACATAAGGTATTTTTCAATTATATATTTTGTAGCCCAATAACATTTATGCTCATATTCTTGCAATCCAACTTGCAGAAGGAAAAGGAGGAACTTCACAAGAAGATTATAGAACTGCAAAAAGAACTTGATGCAAAGCAAGCTCTAGAACTAGAGATACAACGTCTGAGGGGTGCTGAACAAGTAATGAAACACATGGAACAGGATGGAGATGAGCAAGCTAAAAACGAGTTGCTTGACATCCAAAGTAAACTCAAGGAGAAAGAAGAAGAATTAGAAAATATAGGAGAAACAACTAATCATCTCATAAATAAGGAGCGCAGCAGCAATGATGAAATACAAGGAGCACGGAAGGAGTTATTTGGGGTAAGAACTTCTTATCACTTCTTTCCCAAAGAAATCTCTATGTAGGATATAATATCTTTGGATTGTGTTCCATCTTCTAAGATCAAATAATGTGATTTCTCATTGATCATGCTAACTTATTGTGTACTAATTTTTGGTCCAATAAACTAAGACATTTGGAAATTATCTGTGGCTTCTTGCATCAAAAGATTTATATTTTGAGTTGTTATCCGTCCAAATTAATATTAGTTCCTATTGCACATCCAATTCAAACCTGTATTTCCATAAATCAGCTCCTTTGATCTGCCTTCCAGGGTACAAAGAGGAAGCTGATTAAACAGCTCTTTTTATGAGGAGCTCTATGTCGTCATTGATTTTATCCAAAAACAATAATTATTACATCTACCTTACAATGCACAGAAGAAAAGTCTGAAATATGAAAGAACTTGATATAGGTAGCCGGGAGAGATTCTGTTATGTGATGCTATCCTTGTGGTTTAAAAAGAGTTCTGTTCTCATTTATCTACAGGGCTTGATGGAACACGGTTCTCATCTTTCAATTGGCATCAAGAAAATGGGAGAGCTTGATTTTAAACTCTTCCAGAAGGCTTTGAACGGAAAGTTTTCCGGAAAGGAAGTGGATGTGAAAGCTGTGGAGCTGTGTTCACTGTGGCAGGATCGCTTTGGAGATGCCAATTGGCACCCATTCAAGGTTGTCAAAGTTGAAGGAAGTGAAGAATTCAAGGTAAGTAAGAATTTGAATAGAAAAGCAAGAGCAGCATTTTCTCACAACCTTTTTTTGACCGAAACAAAATGTGTGTTATTTCAGGAAATCATAGACAAAGATGATGAGAAACTGAAAGGTCTAATGGATGAATTTGGTGAACAAGTGTACCAAATAGTGGTTACAAGTTTAAAAGAGATGAATGAGTACAACCCTAGTGGGAGGTATCCTGTCCCTGAGCTATGGAATTTCAAGAAAAACAGGAAGGCATCCTTGAAGGAGGCCATTGAATACATCTTAAGGTTATGGTCCTTGTGGAAGCAAAAGCAGAGAAAGCTAAACAAGAGAAAGAGAACTAATTGATGAAGGCTTCAATACTATGTTTTTTCACTTAAAACTGTTGAATTTCTTTTCTTTATTCAAAACTGAAATTATATATACCTAAGTGGAAGATGGCTAGAGAGGTTTGTTGGACATGTTGCAAGTGCCTCTGTTTTAAAACTAAAAGAAACGTTGATATTCAAATAGACAAAGACTTATTGAGATGATTTTTAAATATCATATTAGACATGTATTATTGTATAAATAAATATTTATAATTAGTCATTAAAAGTCACAAAATGATGAATCTATTTTACACATACCAAAACCATCAAATTCTTGATTCAATTATGAAAAAATAAAAATTAGTAATTGAATTTCTAGTTCACTTAGAAAAGGCTATTCCTTTAAAAAAAAAAAACAAAAAAAACTAGTGATTGTTATGGGTTAAAAAAGAATAAACAACAAAAATATGGGGCCAAAGTTGAATTATCCATTTATACACCAAAACACTGCCCTCTTTTGGATAATCCTACTCTTGGAAACCGCCATTTCCAACCAGAAAAAGCAAGGAGAAGAGCAGCAGTGGAAATTCTTGAGTGAGAAATGGCGTGTGCGAGCTCCACAGCATTCGCTACATGGAGCATGTCGTCTCTTAAAGCAGCACTTCCTTCACTCCCAACTCAGAACCCTCCCCTTCGATTTTCAATTGGTTCTTCCCAAACTCGCTTCAGGGTTTCGAATCCCAGTTCCAGACCTCTTCAATCTTTTGTGGGTCTTGCCCCTTTTCATCCACTCCTGTCTCTATCTTCTCAAGGTACCTTCATTTCTTTTTCTAGTGATTCATGGGCTGTTTATTATAATGCTGAATTTTAATCTATTTGTTTCCTTGCATTATCTTGTGATTTATTTCCAAGATTGGGAACATTAGTAGGGGCCTGTGTTTACTTCTGTGGAATTTTGTGCATTGTTTTGGATTGCATTCTTTTTCTGCTATTTACATTAGTTTAATGTATCTCCTACTAGTGAAAAAGTAGAAGGAAAACCTTCTTGTGAAGGTTATTTGATGTTATTTGCAGATTTATGATTGCATTTTGTTCAAATCGTTAGTTGATTTGATGTTAGTTTGTCTGGATTCATCTCTGGGGGGGCTTCACCTCTTGTTCAAGAATCAATCTAGCAATTTAAGTCAAAGGGTCTGTCACCAATTCTTATACTCTTCATGTTCCTTACATGGGGGACTCTGATTTTTGCAACCTTATTAAGATGTGTTACAACATTATGAATTTATGTTGAAGAGGCATTATTGGCCTATTTTGGCTGTAAATTTTCTTTGTTGTTATAATACAAGATCCCACCTCCAAAAAGACTGCATTATTGATATGGGATTGTACTAGAACCAAATCTCTGAGATTATCATGCTTAATTTGTCCTAACAAGTGATTCAACAATGTTCCTCTAATTAGTTGTCCGGGAGAGTTATCCATGATTTAAGTCCTGTTGGTTACAAATTATTTTCACATCCTTGCACAGGGTTAAGGCAGAAAACATTTTTGAGTTTGTTACTGCATTTATCTGCTGTTCTTGATTTATGTCTAGGCTTGTCTGTGGATATGATAGCATATGTCATATTTGAAAGGGGCAGTAAAATATAAGCAAAATTCGGGGGGAGGGGGAGGCTTCAGGACCGTCATGCTATGGTTATGTGGGATTGAAGAGTTTGAATGTAGTTGTTTTAGCTTAACTTTCTGCCCCAGATTTTGCTTATTCCGGTCTTTGTTCATTGCTGCAGATTCGACTAGTTTTGAGCATACTTTTACAGTGATTGACAACGGTGGCAGATTCTTTGCCATGAGACATGGAAGAAAAGTTCCTAAACTCAACAGGCCACCTGATCAACGACGTGCACTTCTTCGTGGTCTAACTACTCAGCTCCTAAAACACGGACGCATCAAGACTACAAGAGCAAGAGCTAGTGCAATGAGAAAGTATGTAGATAAAATGATTACTTTGGCAAAAGATGGATCCTTACATAAGAGAAGGCAAGCTCTTGGGTTCATTTATGAGAAACAGATAGTACATGCCTTATTTGCTGAAGTCCCAGAAAGATATGGAGAAAGAAATGGAGGGTACACAAGGATAATCAGAACTTTGCCTAGGCGAGGAGACAATGCACCAATGGCTTACATTGAGTTGGTGTAGAGATTTTCTTAATTGTTTCATGTATCAGTAGATTTTGCAATGAACTAAAATTGATTTAATTCAATTTTGTATAAACAAGTTTGTTAAAATCTCTCCCCTTGCCTTTTTATTGATGCTTAGTTAGTTGCTTTCTTTAACCCTATATCCGAGAGTTATCGACAATAATGGCTTGGCATGCAGCATTAAATCGTTCATTGGGTGACTTGAATTTGAGACTTCTCACTTAGCATGCTAAGTGGAGATAACTAAATGAGAAGATTGCATCATCGGATAACACACTTCTTATTTTAGTTGTTCTTATAAAAGAAAATGTTACGGATCATTTTTGGAGCGGCTAAAATTATTTATATTGCTCATCTTATATTGTTGGGATGAATAATATATAAAGATTAAAAAAACTCAATTCTAAAATTTCCAACAGATCAAGAAATTCAAAAATAAATTATTCTAAATAATACTTGTAAGTGAAGGAGAAAGAACAAAACAATGTAAGACAAACAATTATATAATTTTTTTTAATAAAATTTTTCATTAAAAAAAAAGAAAAAAAGAAGGGTTGAGATTGTTTTTTATAAAAGGATATAATGAGTTTTTTTAAAAAATATTGTATTATTTTCAAAATGTAATCAGTATTTAAAAGAATAAGACAAAAGATGGTATAAGAAATGTGACGGATCATTTGAACCTAGATATTTTGTGATAGAAAATATACATATAAGTGACAGATAATAGGAAAATAAATTGAGTATAAATATGTTAGTACTTTGGTTTCTTTGGGAAAAAAAAAAAGAATTGATAAAAATAATTCAGAAATCTATAAGGATAGCGCAAAAAAATTAATTTTTTCTGTCTTTTTTCTCTCTACACATTTGGAGGTAGATATGGATTATTTTGAAGATTTTTTGTAATAAAATATCAATTTTAAGATAAAAAAAACTATCAATTTTTATCACTGGACCGAGTTTGGCCCAGATGTACGAAATTCTCCAATGAGTTTCGCCTGTTCTGGCAAAAAATGTATAGAAAATTTCACCCAAATAGGCGAAACTCGGTCTAGTGGGTTTTTAAAAAAAAAACGAGTTTCTTCCATATGGGCGAAACTCTTAGAGAATTTCTCCCATTTAGACCAAACTATTTTGGGAGGAACTCAACAAAGTTGAAAAAAAACAAATTTTGGAGTTTTTTAATCTTAGAATCGATATTTTCTTGCAAAAAATATTTAAAATTATCAATATCTATCTAGAATTTATGTTGAATGTGAAAGATTTGGGTTAGAAAGATTTATTTTAGGAAAAAATTTGAATTTTTTTGTGATATCCTTATAAATTCCTAAGTTTTTTTATTGAAAAAAAAAAGTTAAAAAAAAACATGTTACTACATTGGGGAAATGCAGAAATAAAGCAAGGAGGATAAGGGGGGCAGAGAGTGGGGGAAAATCTCAGAAGATAAGGTATGGAGGTCATCATTTCTTTCTAAACATCCCTCCTCGCATTCTTCTTCTTTTTACACTTCAACTTATTTGGATTTCTACAGCTCAAGGTGGATTCTCAACAATAATGTCAGCTTCGGCAACTTTGAATCTGGGATTTTTGGGTAATGGCGGCTACACATCAGTAGTATTAAATGTTCAGAATTCCTCTCAGAAACCTCTTCTTCTTCTTAATGGGACTCAATCGCTGCCATTCTGGGCATCATCAACAAATCATCTGCCTAAATTGAGTTACAGTAACTTCAATTCTAGGTCAATTACGAATGTAAAGACCGCTGTTGCTGCTGTTGATTCTTCTACTAGTTCTGGGCCCTCCGAAAAGGTTTGCATACTTTCTCTTATTCTTGATAATCTGATGAATTTCTTGGTCAATAGATTGAACCCTTTTTTTTTGTCTGAAAATAGATTGAACTTCACCGTTAATAGTCTGATATGTCCATGGTGGATCTTGATAATTTTAGACCTTTGTGGGTATACTAGTGACTTTTTTGTTAATCCCCAAACAATAACACTAGCTTGATTGAACTCACTTCTCACTTAGATGTCAGGTGTACCTAACACACACCTCTTTTCATATTAGTGTTTTAACTTCACATAAAAGGGAATGTTTTGGCATTAGAAGAATAGCAAAGTATGTGGTAGATTGAGTGTTTTGGTTAAAAATTGTGGCTCAATCATTATTTTTGTTTGGTTTTTGGTTTTGGAGATTCTAATGTGTTGTTAACATTGATTGCTCAGAAAGAATCTGAAAAGAAAATGTACCATTTTGTTGTTGCAAATGCAAAATTTATGCTGGATGAAGAGGAACATTTCCAGGAACAATTGGCTGAGAGGCTTCGTTTGTTTGGAGAGAGGAATCAAGAACAGGACTTTTGGCTTACCATTGAACCTAAGTTTTTGGACAAATTTCCTGATATTACTAAGAGGCTTAAAAGGCCTGCTGTTGCTCTTGTTTCTACTAATGGCCCTTGGATCACGTAAGTTCTTCTCATTACTTCTTCCTCATCTCTATCATCACTCTAGGACCCTGTTTTCCATTACTTGAAATATAAGTCTTTTAGCTCATTTTAATCTATAAGCTATTCTATAGTTGTTCTCTCTTTTTCCCTTCTTTTCTCTTCCCTCATAAACTCTCAAACTAGGCTAAGCAATGGAGAACAGACCCAGTAGCATGCTGCATTTTCAGTCTATATAGCAAAGTTCTCTACTTTTAACAATAATAAACAAAACCAAATTAAGTCATTTTGGGATTCCAATGGAATAAGGATGTTGTTGTCATCCTCGTTTGATGATAATGGAATTATAGAGAAGAAAGCAGATCAATGTTGTAATATTGGAATGAATATTAGCCCTCATATTACTTTTGTCTGATCAGGTTCATGAAACTAAGATTAGACCGCGTTTTACAAGGAAGCTTCGAAGCTGATAGTCTTGAAGAAGCTTTGGCATCTAATCCTGTAAGTCTAGAGTTTGAAAAGCCAGAAAAATGGACAGCACCATATCCAAAGTATGAATATGGTTGGTGGGAACCCTACTTACTCTCTGGTTCTAAAACGGCAAAAGTATGAGAATCAATCTTACTTTCTTCAGCAATCTAAGAGATTTTCCAGAGTGAACAAGTAGCTAGTAAGTTGATAAATCTCTACGAATTCTTTGTAGTTGTAATCAATTTGTGCTTTAATTCTGTCTAAGTTTACCTATGTTGAAGAGATGAATACAGAAAAGCACAGTTCTAGTGCTTTAGAGGCTTAGCTAAGGTTCAAGCGATAGATGATTGATTGTTAGTTTAAACCTGTAGACCTGGTCAGGATCATCTAATATATCTTCTAATACGCAAACTCTGCAACACTTCTCTTATAAAGTTATTATTAAAAGAAGTATATTAGAAGATGAAGACAATCATGTATGCTGTAGACATTTTTTCTTTTTCATTTGAGCTTGAGAAAACGAGGGAACATGTAAAGGACTTAGCCTAAAATTGAAACTGTTAGTCCTCTCTGAATGGGAAAATCATGCTTGAAACAGAAAAATAAAAGAGAAAACACAGGATCATACGCGTTTAAGAAGAATGGAGAAGTTCATTTGTAGGAACTGAATAAGCTATGGAAGTAAAGAAAAACGAAAGGAAAAAACAAAGGATGAAAAATCAGTCTACCAAGAAGGGAAAGAAAAGAGTTGCCCTGTCCTGTCCTGTCCTGCCCTGCTCTGCTACAAAAATGAGTTGCTGCATTTTTTTACATTTTCTTAGGATGTATGTTTGGGAGTTTCTGAAGAGGGAGTCTCTGAAGAACTTTTTCATCCAACATGCTGTATTGTCTTTTAAGTTGAACTTTTGCCTTCTCTGCATAAGCATCAACTTGATCTTCATGCTTCTCATACAACATAGGCACTGTAAGAGCCGTCACAAACACTGTCCCATATTCCCAATCAAACAAGAAGAATCAGGTTGATGAATTGCAGTGTTATCCATAGCAAAATCTTGGTAAAAATGTCATCGAACATTTAACCAGTTATGTTCTAAATCTTTTATAAGACGCATTTTATCTCTAAACTATTCAACCACTATGGCCGAGTAATTGAAAAAGGTTTTTAAAGTTAAGGGCATTCATATAACATCAAAGAAAGAAAAGGAGAACTTACTTATGTATATAAGTGTCAAGAAATCAAACCAACTGCCAACAATAGACGCAAGCCATAAGCCCAGAATTCCCTACATGCCAAAAACCATTTCTTCAAAACAAATTTTACAAAATTGTGGCAAGAATTATTAGGTACAAATTGAATGGAGAGAAAGAAAGAGAAAATTACGTAAAGAAATTTCTTCAAGTCCCTTCCTGAAGCAACTTCCCTAAAGATTCCAAATGCCTGGTTACATTTATCTCTCAAGAAGAGAGCAAAAGTTGTACATAACCCCTCTGGCAATACGATTTCTGGGATGTCTAGAGGAGATCTAACCATGAAACAGGAAAAAAAAATCATATTTACAGAACTCACACAAAGTTGAAAAATAGCGAAACATGACAGGTAAAATGAAACCGGACTTGGAGTTACCTGTTAACGAAGAAGGAAAGGTTGGACCAAAGGAACAAGGATGCCAAGGTAAGTATAAGGGAATGGCAAACAAAAGTAAGCAAATGATAACCAATCCATTGAAATAATAGCCATATGACAGTAGCAGCAGCTAGTAAGCATGCTGATATTTGCTTGTTCCTCCACAGCACAATGTCTGCCGCTGTTATTGAGTACTCATCAATCAGATATTATTATACACACAAAAAGAAAAAAGAACCTCAACAGAGAATCTATGGACACTGTTAATGGCAATCAGACCTCAGATTTTCATCAAATGCAAATTGGAAAAGAGCAGATTTAACTTCAACCCAAACACATTTGTTCACGAAGCAAATAACTCTAAAAGTGAAATCTAATCTAAGTGCACTAGTTTCAAAAAAATTCGAAATAAAAAATTTTAAAATTAAACTTTATTTGCCCGTGGATCCATACAAGAATAGAGGAAGAATAGAGGACAAAGTGTAGTAGTGTTTTGCAAGAAAACAGGAAAAAGAAAATGAAGGAAAAAATGATAACATACGCTTGCCACCACCAAGAGCGGTGTGTACGGGTTTCTGGCGACCAAAAAGACGAAACTTTTCAGGGTCATCACAGTGCTTAGAAGAAGGGCCCCTCATATTTCCATCATTATCATCATCAGAAGATGATGATGATGAAGAATTGTGCCTATTCCCTTCAACTTTGCCCATTAATTTCTGATGACGATGATCATTGCCCATCCCAAATCCATCATCTCTCATTGGATCTGCTGCCATTCTCACTCAGTCCTCCTGCGGCATTTGATTGATTATCAGAACTAGAACATCCAAAAAAAAAAATTAAATTAAACCATTCAAGGGGTTTGTTTATTGTTCTTACTTTATCAAGGATTAAAGCAAATGAAAAGAAGGAAATGGTGTTGTTATGATGATTACAAAAGGAAGATTTGGTCACTCTGTAACTAACTAAAAATATTCACAGAGAGAGAGAGAGAGAGAGCTTAACGAACCGAAGAGAGTAAAATGGTTGCGCGATTCCACCAAATCTCTGCCCAAAATTTCGGCTATCTTTTCCCATTATTTTTGGAACTAAAAACCAAAACTTAAGAAAAATAAATAAAAATAAAAACGGAACATTATTCATGGAATCATAGGCAGTCTAGTGAGGCCCGTGGGTGAGGAATTTCGCCCCTTTGGTGATAGGTGCTAACTTTTTACGTTTTTTCTTTGCAGCGAAAAATTATGTTATGTTCCCTGAACTTTCTTATATTTTCACATTGGTCCTCATATTTTCTACAAATTTCAGTTTGTTCCCTAAGCTTTCTGCAAGTTTTCATCCCAACCCCTAGAACTATCACGTCTGTTGATCAAAATTCGACCGAATTCTGAAAGATTCCCAAGACTAATCCTTACGTTCTCTTGCCATAGTGACTCTTTGTGCAAATTTACGTCAGGATATCATTCTTGCAGAATGAAATAAAATATCGACAAGTTTTCGTCCTCAATCTTGTTAACTATCGAATATTGACAGAAATCCGAAAGATTCTCAAGACTAACCTAACGTTCCCCGTGACATGATGACTCTCCGTGCAAATTTACTCGTGGATATAGTCTCAAAAAGTGAAATAAACGATCGACAATTTTTTGTCCCCAATCACGTACAATCATCTTTGTTGATTGAATTCGACCAAACCCTAAAAGATTCCCAAAGCTAATCCTAACATTTCCTATGCCATGATGACTCTTTGTACAAATTTATATATAGATATCATTCTCGGAATGTAAAATAAAATATCAACAAGTTTTCATTCACAATCTCGGAAACATTAGTTAAATCATGTATGTTGATCGAAATTTGATCGAACCCCGTGCTATATATAATATAACGACTCTCCGTGCAAATTTACACGTGGATATCATTCGCAAAAAGTGAAATAAAAGATTGACACAAGTTTTCATTCCCCATCACATGAACGTTGTTAAATCACGTCTAATGATCGAAATTTAATCGAACACGGACGATTCCCAAGACTAATCCTTAGGTTCCCCGTGGCATGGTGACTCTATGTACAAATTTATACGTGAATATCATTCTTAAAAAGTAAAATAAAAAATCGACAACTTATTTTAAAATACTATTCTCATCCAATGAACCAAATCTTCAGCCATCTTTTATAATATCATCATCTCGTTTACAATTACAGCTTCTTCACCAACAGATTAACACCATATCCAGGCTCAATAACCAAATTTAAAGCCGGTGAATGCTTATACTGAGGCGACAGGGAAAAAGAAAAATTCGACAAAATTAAAGAAATCAAAATCTTGAGCTCAATCATGGCCAGATTCTGTCCGAGACAAACCCTTGGTCCGATCCCGAACGGCATGTACAAGTGCGGGATCTTACAGGCGCCGATTATTCCATTTTCAAACCTCTTCGGATTAAACTCGTAAGAATCCGAACCCCATATTTCTGGATCTGTGTGTATTGTTGTTACTAATGTCCAGAGGTTTACTCCTTGGGGAACCTTGATTTCTCCAAACTTCATCTCCTTTAGTGCCTCTCTTGATATTACTGCCACTGGAGGATATAGACGGAGGGATTCGTTGATCGCCATTGTTAGCTGCAAATTACATTCAAACACATAGCCTCATATTCTGCTAAGAAAATATATTGGACTCAAATTTTTTTAGTAATTGTATTATGTATTAGTATATGGTAATAGATAATAATTAGAACGAAATGATATTTTAAGAAATTTTTGAATTTTTTGTAGCTATATTATTATTTTTAAATATTTTTTTTATTGAAATTAACGGGTAAAAATTTATTAATTTTGAATATATAAACGATATATTTGTAATTTATATAAAATAGAAAAATAAAAATTGTAATTTAACAGAATTTTCAGAGGGAAAATATAATTAATCCTACATCCATTTATGACTTAAAAAAATACTGAAAGAATTATGTTTAAAAAGTTAAAATATGACGCCATTTAAAACTTTTTTTTCTGCTGATAATTTTAAAAAAAATATTAGGATTATAAAATCAGATGATTGTTAATTACCAGTTTCATCTTTCGAATCATGTCAGAATCAGGAAATTGGCCCTTGCAAACTTGAAGAACTTCAGAACGGATGCGTTCTTGCCATTCTGGATTTGAGGCCAAAAGCATAAGGCACCATGTGGCCGAAACAGCAGTGGTCTCATACCCAGCCAAGTACATGTTTTTGCAATTATCAACTACGAAGCGATCGAATGCGTCCTGGCTAATAATAAAGTCACTGTTTTTGGCTCCTTCAAGAATCATTTGAAGTAAATCCTTTTCATAACCAGCTTCTTCTCTTCTCTCCTTCACTACTTTTAATACAAGTGTTTTGATTTCCTTTTCTATTGCCCATGCTTCCCTATTGATCTTAATCGGCAGGTGTCTGCATGAGTGTAGCTCAGTGTTAAAAAGTACTCTTTATTGGTATCAAAAGACGAAAATTTTTGTTTACAGAGTCCTTAACAGATTATTCGATGCGCAAGTGAATAATGTAAATCAATTAATAAAAAGTACTCTTTATTAAATGATTATGAATGTGTTGATTTTGAATATACTTTTTTTTTAATTCATAAACAGAAAAACAAGTATTCCGGTCTTTTCATATTTTTTGTCACTTTAGAACGGTGTATAAGAATTAATGAAATAATTGAATTGTTTAGTTTTAAAAAATAGATTAAATTACTCTTTAATTATCATTAATAATTCTACTGAGAATTTCTAAATAATAAGGATATATATGAAAAAATATCATTTAATACTTTTTATTATTGAAATAATAAATATTTTTAAATGGAAAAAGTATGTTACATGAGACAAATAATATGAAACATAGTTAATATAAGATATTTTAAAATTTTCTCACAAATATCTTAAATCAATGTACTTTTTTTTAAGTTAAAATTTCTATTATCTTGTAAAAGAAAAAAATTAAATTGAGAAAGGAAAATACTTTTGAGAAATAATTAAAAATAATTATATAATTAAGAACAAACGATTGTGAATGATTTTAAGGGTTAATTTGGAGAGGTTTTGACTAGAGTGTTTGGTGATGATACTAGGTAAGAAAGTTTATGGGGTTTTGATCATTAAAAAAAAAACTCATAGGGGTATCATTGGAAAAAAATAATTTTTTATAAAAAAATACCTTAGAGAGTTTTTGTTTTTATATGGAATCCGTCCATAGTGGAAACATAAATTCTTGGATCATATTAAACCACATCTATAAAGAATTTATAAACTGATACATAAATAATCCACGTAAAAGATCTACAGCTGTTTCTACTGTTACATATATGACATGATTTAATATTATCAGATGGTTCATATCTTCACTTAAAAAATCATGTACTTATTATATTTAAAAAAAAAACACAATAATATCCGATAATATGAAAAGAAAAGAATAAATACTGAGAAATGTGGTGACAAGATAGTACCTGATTCCTGGGATTCCAGTAACCAAAGCTCTCTTTGATTCAACTTCTTGAAGAGCCCTAAGTTTCAAGAAAATTTCTTCTCCTTTTGAGTAATTACTACCAAAGCATGCTCTTGAAATTACATCTCCAGAAAAGCTTCTCATGTATTTATCAATTTTAATATCAGCAATTCCATCCTCTGCTTCATCAATTATTCCCTTCCATGAGTTCAACAAATTCATTGTAGATTCTTCAATAAGGCTTACCATTCCCTATAAAAATGTGGATAATAATAGTTAAAAATTTTAGTTTTAATTCAATAATAAACTATTTATTCATAATTTTAACCGATGAACTATTTCTTTAAAAATACCAGTCCCTATCACCCACTCTTATTACACGTCTCACTTGTATGTATGAGTTGTTGATAGCGACATGTAAGTAACTTATGCAGACATTTAAGAATAAAAAGTTAGAGACGGATGATTTTAATAATGACCTGTAATTTTAAAAAAATAATTTGGGATTAATTTTAACCAAATTCTTAAATTGTACCTTAACTTTGTCCATGTACAATTGAGGAGCAATAATCTTCCTTTGGTGTGCCCAAAAAGGACCATTTGAAGTAAGGATACCCTTGCCAAGCAAAGCTCCTCTGTCTTTGGCCTGATAAGCTGGCTTTCCCAAATCCAAGGATGTGCAAGTTGTGATCTCCCTCACCATATCAGCTTGGTTCACATGTAATATTTGTGTATTTCCAAGTGCAAATATGAACACATCACCTACCCCCAATGAAACTCCAAACATTGTAAAAAGTTTGGCACTGCCCCCATACAATTATATATATTTGAATAGGTGAATAAATATAACTCGAGAATCTATATGTATACTGTGAAAATTTTTATTTTTTTCTATCAAAATTCAAATATTTCACATTCAACACAAATTCAAAATAGATATGGAAAATTCAAAATAGATATGGATAATTTTGAAGATAAAAAAAAAAAAATCAATTTTAAGATAAAAAAATACTTAAATAGTAGGACTAACCATTTATTCTTAACTTCTCATTCTCTATAGCTATAAAAGTATAAATAGAAAAGTACTTTTGAGGATTTATTTAATCCTACAAAAATTATAGTTTTAAGCCGGTCATTAGACTTAACTTACTTTAGTTTATTATTTGATAATAATTCTCGTTACGCTAATCTAATAAAGTATTTATATTTTATGTTAAAAGCGAGAAATGACTCATGGCCGATGTAATTCGTTTTATTATTTTAAAATGTATATAATTTCAAAATTTATATAATTTAGTTATATTAAACTAACTATATAGGAGACAATAGTTCTCGTTATGCTAATCTAATAAAGTACTTATGTTTTATGTTGAAAGCGAGAAGTGACTCGTGGACCGGAACATTTGACGATCCCTACTTTTTGCAACCGCCTTTACTATTTTAGAATGTATACAATTTCAAATTTTATATAATTTAATTATATCAAACTAAAACATTAAGGACAAAACACTTAAAATCATACCATATTTCTTCCTCCATTGATCGAAAAAAGGTAGGAGAATGGACCCACAATTATGATAAACAGGAGGTCCATTAATGGAGGTAGCTTTTTTTGCAGAATCTCTAGCCTTCTTGATTTCCAAGATGTTACCAAGAATCAAAGTTGGTTTTGGTCCTTTAATCCCTTGTTTTCTTAATGCTGATCGAAGCCTTTCAGGTTTTGCCAAAAGGGAATTGTACAGACTCAAAAAGAGCCACAAAAAACCGACGATTGCTGCAGATATGAATACTCTGTGGAGAAGAAGAAGAAGAAGAAGAAATCCCATTTTCTTATGCCTTAAAAGAAGCTTTATTTCCAAAATTTGATCTAATTGTGGCCGTTTATATAGTGGAAAACTTAATAAATGGGATTAGTTCAACAGGAGAATTTTGTTATTGGAAAATATTTATTTATTACTTTCAAGATTGTCAAGGAAAATGAGAAAGAATTAATGGCAATATATTATGACTATGTTTGAAAAAGGAATTTTGTACACACGTTAATATGGATTAACTTTCTTTATAATATAATAATTTTATAAAATTTATTATACTTAAATTATTATGTATGATAATTATTAGGCTGACCTTTTAATTTTTACGGCCATTGCATGGACTTTTAGAAAGGAGTTCAAGAAAAGAAAAAAAAAAAGGGTCATTTATATGATTTTGGACCACATAAAATGTGTAGCTTAGATGTATTTATTTAATCTTTTCTTATTTATAAAAAGAGAAATTTGTTATTCATACAAAAAAGTTATTTTTGCTTTTCAATTTAAAAAAAAATAGTTTATTTTTATATTCATAAATTATTTATATCTTTATATTTTTCAATAATTTAGGCAAGGCACAACATAATTTAGTAACGATTTTTACACAATTCTCACTTGATTTCACAGTGACGATAGAAATGTGTGAATTTTATAGTGATTTTACCCGACATGTAAAAAGGGTGTGATATATGTAACCAAATTTCACTGATTAAATTGTTAAAATTTAAAATACTCAAGGTCGAACATATTTATGATTAGAAAAAAAATGTTTGAGTAAAAAGAGAAAAGGTAAAATTGTGTATTAGCAGAATATATTCTTTTTATAAAAAGAATATGAATTTATTTTATTTTAGTTGGTCTAACTCGACGAATTAACTTTTTAATTTAAATATAAATTTCGTTAATATTCAAGAATTTCTATCTAATAATTACAATTAGGAAATTAGGAAATATAACTAATCTAGGCTAATCACATTAAATGCAAGACCTAATTAAGGTACAGTTAGGAATTATTCACAAATGTAGTCCACCAAATCTCAAATAGGAAACACATTTAAAAATTTCATTAAAATTCTTAAAAATTCATCCTTAGTCAATTGAAAGAATTAAGAAAATAAAATAAGGTACTGTTTAGTTGAATTATAAATTTTTTTTATCATATTTACATCGTTTGGTTGTAACGTAAAGGTAGAGGGGATGTAAATAAGGAGGGAGAGGTTTCCCCTCCACGTTAGTAAATTAGTCCCTCTCAGAACAGACGGATTGTGACGTAAATCATGTTAAAAAATTAAATTATATCCTTTTACAAATTAGTTTATTACAAATTTATCATAAACTAAACTCTTACCCCATACTCATAGCTTTGTCCAATAGATATAATAGTAAATTATATATAATAAAAATTATTTACCTTCTACTTTTCACTCTAACCAAACAGAAGAAAGTAACCACTACTAAACAATTTTGAAAAAAAATAAATATATTTCCCCTAATGCCCCTCTCCTCCCGCAAAATCAAACTAGGACTGAGATATATACACTATATATATTAAAATTTTTAATTTAAAATAGAATTTATTTAATATTTAATCATTATCATTAGAATTGTAAATTTATAAGATTTATTAAATTTAAAGTCATATATATTATTTCTTATTCGTATAAAGTTTACGTGTGTTTTGAAATATACATTAATCGAAAAAAAATTATTTTTTTTAAATGACAAAATAACTTATTTCTAAATGTGAATTTGGTAAAACTAGGAACTAATTCCAACCTAATTAATTAGCTAAAATACCGTCACCTCTTTTCAATCTTGCTTCCACTTATCAATAGCAAAAAACCTTCCAAGATGTCAATGCTATCAAAGAAAGGGTGGTAAAAAAACATAATATTTCTTCCTCCCAACTCATTCGATATTAGTTAGCAGATTTTAAGCCGTCAAAAGGATTATTTACAACTTTTAATGAAACACTGAATTTCTCATCTCGTATCTATTTTTTGTGAAAAAATATAAAGTGAATTAAAAGAGATGTTAACCGGTAATTGGAGCGAAAAACAGGACATAAATTCTTTACGATTACACCATAGACCATTTGAAAAAAATAATGTAGCGCAGTTTTTTTATTTCGCTTCCGATCAGTATTATACTACTAGTGGTCTTGCAGGCTTAGAAAAGAGAAAAAAAGCAAATATTATGTTGTGGGTTAACAGTACTTGCTTAAGTAGCAGACTCGAACTATCCTTTCTTTAGGATTAAATGAACTTAGTTTCGGATCTGACAAGGGAATTGGTGATTACTAATTAACATGTTCAGTAATCTCTCAATAAATCATTAAATTATAAAGAAAATATATTATAAAAGAAATATTACAAAAATCTTCGAGAGTAATTATTTCAATAAGGATATTTTCATCTTTTTGTGTGTTTGAAGGATAATATCCCAAACTAAAATTAAATATTTAACTGGTAAATAATATTTTTGGTGAGTTAGTAATTAATTCTAGAAGGAGAAAAAAGAGCTTCACATGGTTTCTCAATTAAGCAAACTAAGAATTGACCTTAAAGTAAGGTTTTGTTCCAAATTGAACAATATTCAAAAGGAAAAAATATTGTTGGCTCAAATTAAAGTACACTTTTAACTCAATTGTGCCCTTTAAGAAAAAAAAACCCAATTGTGAAGGTAAAATTATTCTTACAATATTAAAAAAAAAAAAAAACATTTGATGCAATTCTAGTCATTTAGCAAGTATATATTAAAGATGAAATGAAACTCCATTTAATTTAATTTTTTCTTACGCATACATAAAAATGAATATGAATCATTATCTGATAAAGAATCCTTTGAATTAATTGAGATATTATTTTATCAAAATTATAATACATATTACAAAAATCAAACAAAAAAAGAAGGTATTTTTCAAAATATTTAATTCAAATTTTGTGTTGGGATTACATATTTGAAATTTTGAAAAAAAATAATTAAGAAAATTATATCAAAATCTATTTTATTTTACAATCTTTATGCGGTTGCAAATTTCAGTCGATAATATATATTTTTTCTTGTAGTGGAAAATGACGAATTTAAATAATTAATTAATCAAAATAGAAAATTGGATGTTCTAGAAGACAATGTATTTTATAATGTAAATATGATTTTTTTTTTTTTTGGGTCCCCAATTAGTGGATAAACCGCAGTCTTTCTAGATAGGCGTGGGAAGAAATTATCTTCTTCCCACCATCTTTTGCCGACTGTAATTATTCTTTTTCCTTCTTTTTGTTAACTTCCTTGGTTAAACAAATAAGAAATCATCGAAACGGGATTGATCCTCCATTTCACCTCTGATGCTTTAAGTCAGTTTCAAGTTTAACAGAGTTACGGTAATGGAAAACATAATGAATTAGAGTTAAGAACAATACATCTATTTATAGGGAGGATTATCTTGTTATCGAAGATAAATAATGTATGATATTATTATGTAACCATTATCGTAAAAGTTGTTTTAAGTTAATAATTTAATTAAGGAATAATTAGCACTTCCTATAAAGACATAAACTAAGAAGTGTTGTCACTGAGTAAAGGTAGGAGAAAAAGAAGGTAACGGAAATTGAGTTGCCATAAATGAAGGAGGTGCTGTGATCAAGATGGACATAGATGGTACAGAAATATGTGTAGAAGTCTGAGAAGCTAACACTGCTTGTTAAGAGGCTAAAAAAGCTTGCATCTTTGTAATTTGATATAGGGATAATTGTATAAATATGGATGCATTCGCTATAGTCGGAAGGGAATAAGTGCCAATACCTCCCGTTTGTTGAGCAAATTGGGGTATAAGTAGGGTTGTAAACGAGGCGGGTCTTACCCATCCTGCACGGGTCTGTACTCGTTTATAGCGCGTAATGTTAAATTTTATACTCATGGATCCCGTATTCGTACTTGTATAGGTTCTATTAAATGAGTGTGGGCAGGGTATGATGATATCCAGACCCGTATACCTGTTATAATAAAATAATAAAATATATTTATATATTGTATTATTTATATATTTTTTATTATTACATAATTTACACATTTTATGATATTATTTCTCTCACAATCTCACTCTCAGGGCGGTCATTTTCATCTCTAACTCGAATGTTCAAGCTAATGTCTAATGTAATGGCTATTTCCGGTAGTTGGAGTTGGCTTGGTAGCACGGTTGCTAGTAGGGTTACGGTACCAAATCGAAGTGGAACGCATTAGCTGTCCACTCTCAAGTTGGGCAGTAAGGGTTGGAGAGGGGCAATCACTCATTCTTAAAACTAGCTTTCTTAAGACCGACCAAAGAGTCGGGCGGAAAGCTCTCCATTCCTGATTCTCCTGGAACATAGGAGTTTGTCGCTAGGTATTTAACCAGAAGAAGTCATGAAGCTATCACAAGCAGGCTTCATCAGAACAGTGGATGATTTTGATTGAATATAACAAAAAAAAAGTTCCCGTCGCGAGAGTCTACATCGACTTTCGCAACCGCATGTCCAAAAGCAAGCAGAGCTTGCCCTCGTCGACTCAACGGCCGGACATGAGAGGTTATCATTCATGGACGGTTTCTCAGGGGCCGAGAACTACATATGGTCTGATATTGACTTCCTTGAAAAGAGAGAAAGAAGTTATATAGATTGTGGCCGTTCAAGAAATATAGTGGTTGCTCGACCAAAGCCGGTTAAAGAATCTATTATATGCCTGATATTTCTATAAGACTGATGAGACTTACCGGAAGTAAGAGCAAGAAATTGCATATTTTGAATAAAAAACTTAAGATGTTCATTTCCAAGCCTACCCTACTCTTCACTCATCTGTTCTAGGTCGCCAGTCGCCGCTGCTGCTTCACTCTCACTCTTATTCATTTGAATTAGAGATGTTAAATGATTGTATTTGTTGAAAGAGATCTTGAGGAAACTATATTAATCATATTAAAATTTTATTAGATTATACATTGTTTTATATATATATATTTGTTTAAAAGGCAAAAAAAAAAAAAGAAAAATGTCATACTAGCACAGGTACACCCATATCTTACTTTAGATCCTGAAAGGTCGGGTTTGAGTCCATAAATTTTATATCCAGATAGTTTAGACCTGTTTACACCCTGGAGGATTTAAAAGAATGCCATCTGCGTAAGAATTATTAGATACTATCGAGAAAAGTGGGTCTAAATTATTTATTAGGTACCAAAGTCAAGAAATGGAAAATTTGTTGGTACTACATATAACAATAACTGTCTTCAATTCACTACTTTAAATAAAAATAATGATATATATAGAATTCTTTTTGGGCTTAGACGGATTATAATTTAGGCCCAAACTTAATTTACGAGTTATTTTTTACCTAAACTTATTTTGTTAATATTTTTGTCAATCATTTCTTTTTTCGTTATGTGTCAATTTTAAATTATTAATTACTCTCCTCTATTAAATATAGAGATATATATCACTTTCTTCTCTTTTTTTTTTTTAAGTTTTGAATTTTCTTATCATAACAAAGAAAATTATATTTTGATTCAAATCGGTCATAATAGCCAAATATACATGTAAATCCATGACCAATTTAGTAGAAGGTAAGCAAAATTACATTTCATTTTAGAAACATATGAAAATATAAATGGAGTCAATCTATTATATGAGGACAACTTTTAAACTCATAAATGTTAATTCTAAAAGGAAGATTATTAATGATATTTAAATAGTTATTTTCTTTAATAAAACAATTGATTGAATTAAAATAAGTATATTATTATATTTTTAGGATGTCTATAAATTATAGTCAATAGAAAATTGTTCTTTTTTATAAATTAATTTAGACAACGTATATATCTTTAAATAATTTATGTTGGTTGCTTACGTGAAAATTAATATAAACAGTTATCTTGACAATACTTCTTTTAAAAAATTTTATTTTTTTATAATATTAAGATTTATAATAAATCAAACTTTAAAAAAACTCATCATTTTGGATGCAACTCTCTAAATAACACAAGATTTTTTTAAAGCTTTCAAGAAACTACTTAATGATTATGAATAGTATATAATTTCACCTATTAAAACCTCATGTTATTTCTCTTAAATATTTGTTACATAATAATCGTTGCTGTTTAATGTATAAATTATTGAGCTATTAACTATTTTTTATTTTTTATAACTACAAAACTTTTATTTTAATTTTTTTTAGCTATAAACTATTTTATTTTTTTATAGCAATAAACTTTTGTTTTATATTTTTTCAATCATCAACTAATTTTGTTTTCTCTTTATACCCATCAACTACTTTTTAAAAAACAGTTCAAATACATTTGATGACTATAAAGAGAAAAATAAAAATAGTTTATAATTACAAAAAGATAAATAAAAATTGTGACTATAAAGAAAAAAATAAAATAATTCATGAGAAGTTAAAATAAAAGTTTATTAATATAAATTATAAATAGTTAATATCTAAAAAAAAATTAGGCATATTAATTTTTATGTTTATCTATATCATACAAAGTTTGTTATATATTGAACTTTACTATCAAATTTTTTTTTCTCTAATGAAATGTGAAATCCTTAATTTCCCGCTAAATAATTTCCAGAAAAAGAAAAATTTCCCGCTAAATGAAATTCATTGCATATTTTTTCTTGCAACCTAAAAAAAAAAAAAGGTAAACGTTAGAAATTGAGAAGGGAGGATTAGCAGAAGTTTGGTGTTGGAGGTATAAATAGCAGATGATGCCCAGAATTTCCCTTTTACTTCTTCCGTTCATAGAAAAGGAACGAATGAATTCATAAACCTCCGGAAGAACAAGAAGCACCCAATTCAGCAGTTCCTCTGACTTCTGAGCATCTCTGAATCTTGTTTTTGTTGATAGAAAGGTAAAGTGGAAATGGAAGCAGTGGCTGAAGGACTTTGGGGATTAGCAGACCATCACGAGAACAACGGTGAAATCGGCAAAGCTATAAAGTGTTTGGAAGCAATTTGTCAAAGCCAAGTCTCTTTCCTTCCTGTAATTGAAGTTAAAACTCGCCTCCGCGTCGCTACTCTACTTCTCAAACATTCCCACAACGTCAACCACGCCAAAGCTCACCTTGAACGCGCTGTTAGTATTAATTTGATGATTTTCATTTTTATCTTCATTTCGCCTCTACATTTTTCTTCCTGGAATTATTGAACTTTTGTTGATTTCTGCTGTAATTTCTGTCAATCTCTCTCTCTGTGTGTGTGTGTGTTTTGGGAATTTATGGGCGGAATATATAGCTTCAAGTATGATATCTTAAGGCTTTTCAAATTTGTTTTTCTGTTTTCCCTTCCTGGAGGGTGTACGGAATTAAGTGAACTGAACTAATATAGGGTTTAGGGATACAGTCGGGGTTTATTATTGAGCATGTTTTATTGTTTGATTGGAGAGGGTTGGATCAGATGCTTCAACAATTAAGTGTGCCCAGGGTTCTTATATCCTCTAATTTTGTTTGATAAACTGCCATTTTGAAAATAATTTGTTATTGAGCCAGTAAACTAGGAAAGTTTCACCATTATGGCAAAAATGTTTTTTCTTGCTACTTTTTCTACAAATTTTAGTTGGTAAAGTCCCTTTGTACTTGGTGATTTGGAAAATATTTTGGCTTGAAACTTGCAGTTGCCAGTTGGAATAGGTGGTACAGACATGGTTAGTTGATTTAGTGGAATTTGGATGGAGTATAACGTGGGTCTTTTGTGGGATTCTGATAGGAGAAGAATTCTTTTGCTAATTGAAATGTTTCATGTGCATTTATTTATATAAACATTGTTAATTGTTCTTCTCCATTTTTCTTTGGATCCTTGAAAGAATTCATTGGAAAGAGTGGGAACTGTCAAATTTGTATTTTTCGTTATTGGTATATCATTCACATTCAATATTTCCCTTTTCGAGAAAATTGAACGTGATATATGCAATATTCAATGGACAGCTATGAAAACTTATCCATTGTTCTGTGGAAGGAATGGACTCGTACATGAAAGATTTGCATCATGCAGCGTGACAAGTCAACACATGAAGCGAGAATGAGAAGCTTTTAAGCTAGGGCATGCCTAGAAATTACTGCATTTCCAGAAGAGTTATGGGATGAAGAGAAATGTATATTTCCTTAAGTTTAAACGTGCAGGACTAGAAACCTATTGTAAATAATTATGCCTCGTGCTTTATATTTCACAGGTGACACTGTTGTACAATTATATAAGATATTTCTTGTGCTCCAGGGCACATGATTAAACATGCTCAAAGATATTAATTTTTATGAAGCAGACCAATTGGTTGGCTGAGTTAATTCGTTATTCACCTTTCAAGAAATATTGACTCTGTAGTTCAATGAATTTGGAACCAGTTCTAAATTCTCATGTTGCCTTCTTCAGATATGAAACTTAGTGCTTTAGGCTCTAAACAAGTTTAGTTTTGCACATTGGACTAAAGTTTAAAAACGGAGTAGCTTGACCACCCTACCCTTACCTGGTGCAGATAAGTTGGTAGATTGATGGTGTTATTTCTTTGTCACCCTTTTTCCTCATTTGCTGATAAATCTACTGAGAAAAATTCACTTACTACAAAACATGCCCATGCCCAAATCAAATGCATGATTGAGTGTCTTGGAATAAGTTTCCTCCTGGAAATTATCAATACTGTATTATTTGGTTTCTTTGATATTCTTTTTCTACCCTATCTCTTATTTTCATAAAAACCAGAAATATTGCCATGTTTATGGAATTGATATTTAAACTCTCTTTTCCACACAATGTGCATACAGTTTTATTTTACTTAGTTTGTGGAAGAGAATCCACAAATAAACATAGACTGTCAATGCTACAATACTAATGGCTTAACCCTGTTATTAGTCCTAGTATACAATTGCTTGAGGCATATTTTATCACCCATCTTGCCACTTTTTGATGTAACTTTTGTCTACTGCAGCAACTCCTCTTAAAGTCTATACCTTCATGCTTTGAGTTGAAGTTTAGAGCGTATAGCTTATTGAGTCAATGTTATCATCTGGTCGGAGCCATTCCTTCGCAAAAGCAGATCTTGAACAAGGGTTTAGAACTCATTGCAACTTCTATAGATGGGTATGGGCCTTTTACTTAAGATTTCTGTGTCAGTACATTTCGCGATTCCTATTGACATTGCGATGTTGCTTCCTGCAATTTTGCTCATGAAGTTTTTATTCGTTACAAAGTGGCTGTTGGGCATCCCTTGCATTATTTTGGTTGCTTAATGCTGGTACTTATCATTGATGGATTATTTATTGAAGGTTCTCTGGGAGGTTATGGTTCTGCAACTTCAACTCTCAGCTTGCAAATGCTCTGATTATTGAGGGGGATTACCAAGGTTCAATTAATGCTTTAGAGCGTGGGTACATCTGTGCAACTGAAATGTGTTACCCTGAGTTGCAGGTTCGTCTGAACAAATGTTAATTGTCTTCTTGTCATATAGCTTCCGTGATCTGTATTCTGTACCTATAAAAAGTTTCTGCTGAGCAAGCAAAAACAGTTAGTAGTTTCAACATTATAAGAATGAAATTGGTGCATTATTCTTTTGATTGCAAATATAAAGAAAGATGTATTTTTCCCACTGCATCAACTTTTAACATATGCTCATGAGAATTTAATGTTATCTAAGTGTCTGATTATCTGGAATTGAATTTTCCTGCTGGATCAGATGTTTTTTGCGACATCAGTGTTGCATGTGCACCTCATGCAATGGGGTGATGCCAAGTTGGTGGAGGGAGCTGTCAATAGGTGTAATACGCTTTGGGAATCCCTCGAACCTGAGAAAGTAAGACCAGTTCTGTATTTGCGAATTCTTCCTGATTTAGGTCTTTGATAATATATATATTGAACATGATTTGCACCATGCTCTGTGTGTCTTGCATTTTCAAAATATCTGTCTTGGATTTCCTGGGTACTCTTTTATGGATCAATCTCAAACATCTCTCTCTCTCTGTTTGCTTTATTTGTACCTTGAGAACAAGTCATGTTCCATGATAAGGTGCTGAATTAGATTTCTGTTAAGCATTGTTCATTTGATCTTAATTGAAACGTCTCTATCTTGTTTTGCCTTGTTGGATTAAAAAGAGACAGCAGTGCCCTGGTTTGCTCTTTTACAATGAGCTGTTGCACATGTTCTATCTACTACGGATATGTGACTACAAGAGCGCTGCTCAACATGTTGACAGATTGGATTCTGCTATGAAGTCTGACCTAGAGCGAACAAGGCGTGTCCT
Source organism: Catharanthus roseus (assembly GCA_028651295.1). Taxonomy (NCBI): domain Eukaryota; kingdom Viridiplantae; phylum Streptophyta; class Magnoliopsida; order Gentianales; family Apocynaceae; genus Catharanthus; species Catharanthus roseus. Next base: position 7,823,493 of record JAPQWS010000087.1, read on the forward strand.
AGAAATTAGAAAAGAACTTGAGGCATTAAACATAAGTCTTTCTCGACCTGGCTTAAATTACAGGGAACGATCTGCACTGACTGAGAAACGAGATCAGCTTGAAGAACAACTTAGTAATTTTCCTGGACTGTGGTTTAGTGGGAAAGAATCTTTAGAACCAGCATATTTTGGAAATGTAAAACGAGCATGTGGGGAAAAGCTTGTGTTGGCGCCACCTCCTATTGATGGGGAGTGGTTACCAAAAAGTGCTGTATGTGCATTAGTAGATCTTACTGTTGTTGTTTTCAGTCGTCCAAAAGGTCTTTTTAGAGATTGTGGAAAGAGGATTCAATCTGGAATTCAAACCATTCAAGGTTAGTATAATCAGTGTAATTCTAATATGTCCTTTTTGCTTTGTTCTTTTGTTTCTTATTAAAGATTGGCAGTACATGTTCTCATCCTTTGGTGATTCTGGATTAAGAACTATAAGTAATTAAAATTAGGGCATCTTCATCATCTTCTCTGACTCATTAATCAAAAGCAACAGTTTCTTAGTCATCTAGATGTTAATTAAGGTAAATATAATTCTGAGATTAATTTCTTTAATAATGGTCTTACTGCTATGTGCTCAACCTTAACTTTACCAATGCAGACTATTAGACTTCACTAGTACTTGATGTTTGCCTGGTAGGTATAGTTACTTTGGATTTAATTTCGATCCATAGTTTAGTTGCTGTTACTGTAAGATTACACTTTCATGGAATTAAGTGTCCATGTATGTGAAGGAGGTGTATGTAACACACATTTAGTAAACCTTTGTGAAGCAATTTGTGCCTGTGTGCTCACACCTAACAAATCTTCTTATATGCAGAGGAATTAATCAAACTGGGAATTGATGAAAAGGTGAAAGGTGAGTCTCACTTGTTTGTGCTATATATCTATTTACTTGTCGAAGCTGACATTTTAAACAATTAGTATGTTTCCATTATCTTTGTAGAATAATTCATGTGATATTGGGACTTACTATTTATTACTCATGGGGTTACTTCTTTCTTCAAAAACTTCAATGAAAATTCATATTAATTTCTTCAACCTTATATTTTATTTAATTTATAAAATCCTTAATTTTTCTGGGTTAACTAACATCTTTTTTTTTTTTTTAAATAAAAAACAGAAGTGAATCTTCATCACTCTGCTATTTGGATGGCCGGACTATATTTGTTGCTTTTAATGCAATTCCTCGAAAATAAAGTATCAGTGGATCTTACAAGATCAGAATTTGTGGAAGCGCAATTGGTTGGTTCCCAAGTCTGCACTTTTGTCATTTTCAGTAATGTTGACTTCTCACTCATTTACATGCCACTCTTGGTATACATGTTGCTACTTTCTGGAGTCGTATGTCTAGATTTCGTGTCATAACTAATTCAGGCAGACATCAATATGTTCGTGTGACTGTGAATGAAGAATTGCTGTGGTTGAAGGGGTCCCCATTACCTTATCTGCTTGTGTTACTTTATTACAAATCAAAAAAGAGAAGCATGTGTGTTACTTGCTTTTTTATTTTTTAAAAAAATATTATTTGGTATCTGAAAGATTTCTTTTTGGATCAGATAAACATTAAACCAGTTGAAGTATTTGCTATGCTAATTCTAACAAGTTAGCCACTATTGGATATTGCTGAAAGTATTTTGTGATTTTTGTAAATTGCAAGGTGCTTGTGTTCTATTACTTATCTCTCCTCCTATGGACAATCTGATATTTTGTTTGCAAGGTAAAAGCTTTGGGAAAATGGTAATCAAGATGTGAAATATGAATCTTCTTATAACAACTGAATGCAGCTTGAGTTCTTTCTCTTGATATTTTTATGAATGTTGGCTTATGTTACTTTTGAGTGTTACTTTTCACAAGAAGGAATCCATGTAGTTTCTTCTTAAGAGTGCTCCCAGATGATGCCGCTGCTTGAAAGCAGCTCTCTTGAATATGTGGCTAAACATTTATCTTCATTCACAAGAATTCAAGTTTATGTTCAAATGATTTTAAATGTTTCAAGGTACCTGTAGTCAGGTTCTATAGATTGCCTGTTTACAGATTAGACTAAATATTACTAGTACTCACTCTTTTACGAAATCTACTCTATCTCAAACATAACCATCTTTTCGTTTGGGCTTATAGAATAGGAAGGACTAACTGGTGCATGTATTTCAGACTTTGGTGCAGATGAGAGAGTTGTTTGTTCGATTCCCAACTATTTTACTGGCTTGTGAGAGTGTTATTGAGATGCTAAGAGGGCAGTATGCTCATTCTGTTGGCTGCTACAACGAGGCTACTTTTCATTTTCTTGAGGCTTCAAAGGTATATTTGTCTGGCCTGAGCAGGGCTAATTTTTATTTATTGAAATTTCTTTCCAGACACTAAGACTTGATTTTACTATTGATAAGACGGACCCTTAAAATATAAGGATCTCTTCTTGTCTCATTTAATTTAGATTGGCACCAAAAACTAACAAATCTCTTGTTCTCCAATTTCTAAAGGAGGTTTATTTTGCAACCAACTAGCAAATACCGAACTGATAGGCAACCTGAGTATTACTTATCCAAGTTCACATTTGGTAGTGATTCATAGGCTCCATACTGTTGGTTTTATTTCTTGAATTTCACATTATCTAGAATGTAAGAGAAGCTGAAGTGAATAAGGGAAATTGAGGCATTATAAGTCTCCTTAAGGATTTGGATTTCCCCAACCCTCAAAGTTGTCAGGAAGAACACTTAACTTGACGTATGCCGTATACCTTTTCCTTTGGGTTTTGTTTTGGGGCTCTAGGTAAATATGCACCTTTGCTTTTAGTAAATCTGAACCAGTAACGTAACCATATATGACTTAGAATTATACTCTAATCAAAAGTGCAGAGAAATTACTATTTCTTGCCATTCCTTGTTTATGGTTGAATAAAGTAGCATAATTGTTGGACATAATTTCACTTTTCTAGAGTATTATGCAATCGAAACTCTCCTAAATACAGTTCTGAGTGAAGCTGAAATATCAGCTTTTGGAGGAAGGAGGGATAATATATTAAGAATAGTTGATCTGCTAAGTTTTGCTGTCTATAATAAGGTGTTGGACCATTATATAAGTTAAAAGCTTCTAAGCAGTTAAAAATAATTTTTTATGTCCTTGTTAACTCTATACTAGTATTTGCTGTTAAACAAATGATTCTTCTAAAAGGTTAGGCCAAGTAAGCACTATTACATGAGAAAGGTAACTAGGGAATTTTATGTTCAGATGACAGAAAGCAAATCAATGCAAGCTATGTGCCATATGTATGCAGCAGTCTCTTATATCTGCATTGGTGATGCTGAATCCTCAGCAAAGGTTAGAGCATTTCAGTTGAGCTTCAGATACCCAATCTTATAGCAGTATCTAGTCAATCTATGCTCAGGACATTTGATGTTTATGCAGGCTCTTGATTTGATTGGCCCAGTTTACCGAGCTGTTGACTCTTTTGTCGGGGTGCGAGAGAAAACTAGCGTGTCTTTTGCTTATGGGCTTCTTTTGATGAGGCAACAGAATCTACAGGAAGCAAGGTGAAATCTAATCTCTTTCAGAAGTTTTCTAGTATAGATTCTGGCTTCTGATATACTGTTTGACCTCTTGCAACATTTTTGTGAATGTAGTCCGTTATTACTTAAAAGCTGGTGCATGAAAATCCTAACCTTGATCTGGTATCCTATATACCTATTCTTCTTGAAATCTTAAACATGGTAATACTGGATTTCTGTTTATACTTAAGCTGACATCTTTTCTCCTGGGGGTTTGAGGGTTGGTAAAAGCATGTTAGAATCACAAGTAAACATGGCCCTCTTTTGAATCTCGAATCAAGAAAAAAGGCCTTCTTGTAGCTTCGTTATACTTGGATATTCGTGAGGTTTGGTAATGCTAGTTGTGAGGATAGCAATTTTTAAGGCTCCATGATTTGGTTTTACGTAATAGTAGGTTTGTGTTCTCTTGCAGTTTTCTATCTTCAAGAATTCAAGATGGGAAGGTTAAATAAGTGATATGTCAAGGAAATACTCTTGAAGATACTCCTGTTCCCCTAAAACTCAAGAGTTACTAATTTATTTGTAGAGAAAAATCTTTCTGGTTGTTCCTTTTCTAATTTGTTAATCATTTTCTTTTCTTTATTGTGAACAGTTTCATTTATGTCGGTCTGTTGTATCATTGCTGAAAATGTAGTTATCCACCTTGTTTGAACTTCATACAGAGTTCGATTGGCAGCTGGGTTGCAGACTACACATAATCATACTGGGAATCTTCAACTTGTTTCCCAGTATTTGTCTGCCTTAGGGAATTTGGCTGTTGCTATTCATGATGCTGGACAGGCTAGAGAAATTTTGAGATCCTCCCTTACACTGGCAAAGAAGCTCAATGATATCCCTGCCCAGATCTGGGTATTATCAAATATGACAGGCATGTTTTGTTACTCCCTGACCTCCCTTACAAGTCTGATTCTTGCATGAAAGTGTGTTCTCTCTTGTTGAAGGTTGTTATATTTCTAAATATTTAATGTAGAAGGTGACACCATTCTTATTGCAGCTTTGTACCAGCAGTTAGGTGAAAAAGGGCATGAAATGGAAAATCAGGAATACCAAAAGAAGAAATTGGAAGATTTGCAGAAAAGAATTGCTGATGCTTGTTTATCCGTTCACCATTTTGAATTGGTAAGGACACATCCATCAGTTTTACTTCTTTACGCCTTTTAGACCATTATTTTTTCATTCTTTCTGCAATATCTCTCTTTGTTTTGTCAAAAAAACAGATCCAGACAGTTAGAATCCAAGTTCATCAATTTAGTGACGTTGACATTAAGCGCGCAGTTGCTGGCCCTTCCACGATGAATTTTGATCTTGACATTCCAGAATCAGTTGGTGTTTCAGGGCCGTCTCAGATCCCTTCGTCCTCAAGACTAATGGACTTAGACTTCGGGAAACTTGGAAGGCGAAAAGCTTAGTTGTCTGGTAAAATGTAAATTATGTAAGTAGCAACAGGATGATGATCTCTTGGAGTAAGGGAATATTGAAGCCTCCTTTGCCCTTGAAATTATTATACTATGTTTGTAGCATCAAAGAAAGATAGATTCTGCCAGCAGACTGCTTTACTGCTTTTAAGAATGTATTAGTTTCAGTTTATTTGGGGCAGAAATTTGCTGTTCCCTTTACTACTCTAGTCCACTCCAGTTTAGCTTATACTTTCTCCTCATGTTTGAGAAATAAAGGCCGCATGGGCGTAGCTCAGTTGTAGTATTGTAAAATTGGCATCAAGGATCAAGATTCAAATTCTGACAGTGATAGAATTTTAATATCTTCAATGTAGAGTGGTTCTTTGTACGCATCAGTGCTTGTCCTTCAATCTGCAAGGTTAATTATAGACAGAAATTGGATCTTTATTTATTTATTTATTTTAGGTTTGTTACATGATGGACTTCAAATATCTCCTGCATTTTATGCTACCATGGCCTTGAGTCTAGGATTTGGTGCGTACAAGAATCCATCGTTACATTGAAGAAGTTGAAATTTTTATACTGTTTCTGTTTCTGTCATAATTCGATTTGTAGTTTTTGTTTCTAACTCTTGTAATCTATAACTAATTGAACTTAACGTTTGTGGACGGTTATAATCACCATATTTCACTAGTTTTAATTAATTTATAGAGTTTTATTGCAATGATCATTGCAAATTTGCTATGTATATTCTTTTTCGAGGAAAAATAATAAATATATTAAGATCGAGATTAATACTACATTTCTTGTAAAAATTAATGACAAATTTAAAATTAAATTTTATCCAATAATACGTAAATTTATGAGAAGAAAGGTAAATAATAAAGAAAAAGAAGATCATTTTAATTCGAACTATATATAAAAAAATAGTTTTACCATCAAATTATAACTTTTATCGAAAATTTTAAAATTTCACCTCCATTGACGAATCCGACGTGGCGTCTGTTAAAACTTCGGGCCCCACAAAAGAAAAAAAATACAAAAGAGAATCTTGGTCAGAGTCCAGGCAATGGTTAAGGCAACGTAGCTAGTGTGAATGTGATGCGAATCTGTTGCTGTTTTCCGTCTAATTTCATTTTCAATTCAAACTCCAAAAGGCCACGGCGGCGGCACGACCACCGCACAGTTTCTCTCGGCGGCTCCACCAATTGCGTGTCCTAACGCTCTACTTCACGTTTACCTCTGTGTTGTTTTTTCTTCGTTAATTTAATGTCTATAGAATTTGTCCAACAATGAGACAGATGATCACTTCCAAGTACATTAGGGCTCGGGAGATTTTGTTCGACCGAGCACAGACCTTGGTCAACGGTCGAAGTCCTTCTCGTTATTATTCATCAAAGCCCTTTGCGATGATGAATTCTGCAACTTCTCTTCACAATGGGTTTCTCCCTTACTATCCCCGGAATCGCTTTATTTGTACCAGGCAACTATCCAGTAACTATAGCCCGTTTAGCTCTTCCAGGACTTCCCCATATTTTTTAAAGCGCATCAATGCCTTTGTATCGGATATTCCTTCCAAACCCTCTTCGCAAAACCCCGTAAATTTTCATTTCCATTTCTTTTTAGTTGAATTCTGTGTGTGTGTGTTGTAAGTGTATTGTTTTTGCTTTTTAGTTCTTGTTTTTAACTTGTTTGATGGCGAAATGGATGTAGGGATCGATGCCCAATGGATATGGTGCTGCAATGTTGTCTACAGCTTCTAGCGGCGGTGATGCTGCTGAAAAGAAACCTTCTTTGGCAAGGACAGGGGGAGCACCTGCAGCAGAGCAAATTCCAGACGCCAAAATTATGCAAACTCTGGCTAAGTACTTGTGGATGAAAGATAATTTTGAGTTCCGGATGCGAGTTATTGCTGCTCTGGGTTTCCTAGTTGGCGCCAAGGTTGGGGGGAATGCTTAATGTGCTTTAGAAAATTCATTTCTTTTTAACTGAATTTTGATAGTGATATGTTGGTTTTTGTTGTTTTCTTGCTGCTTTTTAGGTGTTGAATGTTCAAGTCCCATTCTTGTTTAAGCTTGCTGTTGACTGGTTGACAACAGCAACAGGCAATGCTGGTGCTCTTGCCGAATTTAGTGCAGCTAATTCAACCATGTTGGCTCTATTTGTCAGCCCAGCAGCAGTGTTGGTAGGCTATGGTATAGCCCGGGCAGGCGCATCTGCTTTCAACGGTACTTCACTATGAAGTAATTGCTTATGCTTCCCTTGAATGCTGAGGATAAGAATCTTGGATGTTTTCTATGTACTTAACTGTTTAAATATTTTAGTTTTTCATATAACTTTGGTTGAATATGGAATTTATGTTTCTGAGTTTTGTTCTAACTTCTGGTTTCAGAATTACGAACTGCTGTTTTCTCTAAGGTGGCTCTGAGAACAATCAGATCTGTTTCCAGGAGGGTATGAGACTCTCTAATACTTTTCTTTCTCCTTTGTCTTTCTATGAAGAAAGGGGAAATAGTTGGTCTCTTTAGTCAGAATTGAAACATGATAAATTGGACTCCAGCATTGGAATAAATTTTTTGATGTTTCACAATGATGCATGGCTTGATGAATCTGTTGGTTAAATTATGGGCCTTTTGATATCTGATGCATTAAGAAAGAGGCTTAATATATTTCCCAAAGCAAGGACTTGTTTCTTGCTGTTAAATGAGAAAGATGATGGGATAAATTTAAACTTTCCCCATTAAGCTCTAGGCCTTTTCAATGTGAATGCAATTGATGATTGACTAATTGATTAAGGAGCTGAGCCATCTGCATAGAGAATGTCTTCCTGCTGCTGCATCTGATTCCTCGGATGTATTACTTTCCCTGTGTAGTAGTAGTACCAAATCCCTTAGATGATAATCTACATTCTTTTATCTGTTACTTCAACTATTTTCTTAACTTTTTGATTTCTAAGTATGGTATGTTCAAACCTTTTGCAGGTGTTCTCTCATTTACATGAACTTGACCTACGATATCATCTAAGGTATTTCAGTAGACTAACACTCTTATGACCTTAATTCTATGGTTCTTTACTTGTTACCCCTACAAAAAGCATGCTACCACGGATAAAATCAGATTTCTTTCTATCATTGGATGTGTTATGTCCTTCTTACCTCTTTATCTGCTGTTACTTGCTTTATTCCTTTTTTCTTGCTTGTTACTCATTTTCTTCTGAAGAAGTGCCATTCTTTTTCTGCGTGCGAATAGTTACAGAACTCATGGAATACTAAAAACTGGATGTCGCCCTTCACGGTTTTCTCTAGGAGTTTGCCCTCTCAATTATCTTACTGTAGGAAGACAATTGATTTTGGCCAATTCTAGAAACATGGGATCATCCTTCCTTTTGTGCATACAAGGATGGTCTTGGCTTTGTGGTCCACCTTTCATGGTGTCTAGTATTCAATAGTTAGCGATCTGGGAGCTACTTAAAAAAGTACTTTCTAGATGCTAAATGAAGGCCTTTTGAATATCTTAAAACACATACTCTACTGGTTATTTTGTCAGAGTTGTCCACTTCTAAAAATGATTGATCACTTGTCACAAAGTGAGAAAATAAATATCATATGAAGTTCACATTTTTTTTGCCCTTTTGAATGGATATTTTGACTGAATGTGCACATTGCTATGTCTGCAAATTCCTAGTATGCATCTCATATCAGAAGCTGCTGTGAAAAGATAATCTTAGAGAGGTTATACTGCATTTGTGCTGGTCTTTACTTATTTTTTGTGTAAAAGTTAAATGATTAACATACTTACATTCTCAGATTCTTTTTGTAAGCATTTCTATCATGCCTGACTCATGAATGCACAGTCTGCTACCCTTTTCTTTCCGTCTTTTTTTACTTTTCTTACTATCTATCTGTTATGGTATAAGATTTTGGATATAACAGGCTTTCTTGGTACCTGAGATTCACTCTTTGTCTTTTTAGGTATAATCTGGCTGGAAATCTTCTGTTCGTTACTAATTATCTCAATTTTTTTTGCTTTGTTGTATGCAGTCGAGAAACTGGAGGCCTGAATCGAATTATTGATCGTGGTAGCCGAGCTATTAATTTTATTCTTTCTTCCATGGTATTTAATGTCGTACCGACTATATTAGAGGTATGTTACTTGTTGTTTGTCATTATTTCACCCATTTATCGCAAAACCTAACTGTCAACTGTCAAATTATGTATTTATATTAAGAAATCTTTAAGATGGTACTTCAAGGGCTTTAAATTTCTCTTATATGGGATTTTGTTTGCTGATTTGTCTGTTTTGGGCTATGACTTGATCAGCTTTAACATAAAGCCTTCAGATATCCATGGTATCAGGTATTCTTGCATACAAATTTGGAGCACCATTTGCGTGGATCACTTCTCTATCAGTTGCTGCATATGTTGCTTTTACTTTGGCTGTAACTCAGGTATTTTTCTGGGAGTTGGTAGTTTTGTGTTATCTTCCATCGCGCATGTGATGCAGCTTTCTGCACATTTGGTTTTTAAAATTATGGTGTCTTTTACTGTGTATGATGAGATACAGCTTCCTCTGAAATGTTCAGAAAGCTTAGGACTTGCCTTAGAGTTAGTTTCTTTCTGTAAAATGCATTACTCATGGGACAAGAAGGTGCTAATTTTTCTTTTGGTGGTGGTGCGGTTTTCGTTTTGTGCGTGTAAATTCTTGGTTTGTTGGTTTATGTTGGTACAATGCCCTGCATGCTGGGTTTACTAATGTCGGATTACTTCCTTTCTGAGCTTGTTATAAGTTTCTGATCTTTTCTTAAGGTGTTCTTCTCATTTTTCCTTTTCTAGTGGAGAACCAAGTTTAGGAAAGCGATGAATAAAGCTGATAATGATGCAAGTACAAGGGCAATTGATTCTCTTATTAATTATGAGGTGAGTCTAAATTTTTATATTCCTCAATTATTTTATTATGGTGCACGTGCATGTTGATTGCTTCGGTTTGTGTCCTTATTATTCATATCTTCTTTTGATGTTCTTCTTAGACTGTGAAATATTTTAACAATGAGGAATTTGAAGCTGAAAAGTATGACGAGTTTCTTAAGAGTAAGTTCTTATATTTCCTCTCTGAATATTGATTGTGAGATTGACTTGCGTATCAGGATGCATTGTCGTCATTAAGTACCTCTAAGAAAAATTGTAGAAACTTTTAAGAACTAACAGATGCCATTTGCTGTTGCTCCACTGTGTAAACACATGGTTACCCTTTGTGCAGAATTTATATTGATTCTCAACTTTGTTATTTCTGAATTCTATTGCACACGCAAGGCCAGTGTTCTTCACTTGCATGCATCTCCTTTTTTCCTTTAGGTTTTGGGATGGGGGTGTGGAGGGTTACTTCTCTTGTGGATAGTTGGAATGGGATAAAGTTTTGTGGTTTGCTTTCGTTTGATAGTCTCTTGGTAGTTTTACAGGATAAAGTAGCACTCTTTCACTCTACTCCCTCCTCTTTTCGCTTTCTCTCCCGCTCTCTTCTTGTTTGTAGGGGTGGCTACACTTACTGGGGATTAATATGATCAATTATAAATGCTTTTACCCATAACATGTTCCTATTCCTCATTTGTTTCCAGCTGACTTGGCTGTAATTTACTAAGTTTTCATATCTTATCTTCCAGGATACGAAGATGCGGCATTGAAAACTCAGCGAAGCCTTGCATATTTGAACTTTGGCCAAAATGTGATATTCAGCACAGCTCTCTCAACAGCTATGGTGTGGTGTTCGCATGGAATTATGAATGCCCAGTTGACTGTTGGTGATTTGGTAGAACATTTAATTATAAGTTTTCTTATTCAAGTTTCAGTACTAGGGAGTAATTTATTATATGCTTACAGAATCTTTTTTCACAAAGGTCATGGTAAACGGGCTGCTGTTCCAACTATCTCTTCCACTAAACTTCCTTGGCAGTGTGTACCGTGAGACAGTCCAGAGTTTGGTTGATATGAAGGCCATGTTTCAGTTGCTCGAGGTATTTGCTCGTCACATCTATGAATATGTCATTAACCTTGTTAAGTAATACAATTACCTTCAGAGAAAAATACTCTTCAAAACCAGTGGGGTTGAAATCTGTCATATAGGGCCTTTTCCCTTTTCCCTGCAAAGTCAGTGTGATTTCGCTTGGTTCATCCAGAATCTTAGGTTTTTAATTACTTTAATGTATGATTTTCTTAGATAAATCTTATTGACTTGTTATGCATCTTGCATTTCTACCAAAAGCTAAGAGCTTGAGGACCACAATTGAGGCCATACTGACAGCTTGAGTAACAGTAAGCTTCTAATAGTTAGGAAGATGAAAGATTTAAACGGTTTTGAGTTATAAAACATCATACTTGATAATCCTACACACCAATCTGCATCTTGTGAAATGGCTTCACTTACTATGTCATGATCAGATCTTGTACATGAATTGGAATTGCCAACAGTGCCAACGTTATTTAACTTTTCTTCTCTTTCTTTTTCCTTAGCCATGCTTGTAAATTCTTATATGTAGGAAAAAGCTGATATAAGAGATGCTGATAATGCAAAACCGTTGACGTTAGATGGTGGTAGCATTGAATTTGACAAAGTTCACTTCAGGTGTGCCTGAACTCTTGATTGAATCATTTTTCAAGAAATGGATCTCTTTTTAAAAAGATAATAATGTACTTATTCTTGTTTTTTCTTTCATGATCACACAGCTATGTGAGCATATATACTTGAATTGCACATGGACATGGATTTTGCAGTATCTTGTGAAATGAAATTGTCTTTTGTGTGCTCCGTCAGACTAATTTCTCACTGTATATCACTTAAGATACTTGTCTGGAAAGAGAAAAAGAAGAATATTAACCTCACTGATCTGGGAATGCCATTCTTCAGCCATAGTCTCCCAACTTGGGCTTGTGATATGACTGTTGTACTTCAGAAGTTCTCCTATCTGTTTTATTTTCTACACTCCAATTTCATCTAATAATAGTGAAAGATTCCAATAAGGTGATTCTAATGGTCTGAAATTATTGAAGTGATGCTCCTTAGGGGCTATCCTCATTAAGAAGCAAGCAAATCCTAATAATGTTTCCTTTGCATCTCCTATGTCAGTCTTTATTCTACTGTTAATTTATGTAATGAAATTTCTACAGCCAGGAGCGTCTCCGAGCAAAAAGATACTAACATAACCTCAAATTTCAATCTCTGGAGTATATAATCTTTAGGAGTTTCCTGGGAGAGTAAAATTCATATGCAGTTTAGTTTGTGTGCCCAATGTATCTGATCACGTTTGGACTTTTCTTCTTCTTTCCCTTTCTAATCTACCATGTTATATGCATTTCTTGAAAATGTAAGTGACTCCTTTTTATCTTGCTCATAGGTATTTGTCAGAAAGGACCATTCTTGATGGGATATCCTTCACTGTACCTGCTGGGAAGAGTGTTGCTATCGTTGGAACTAGTGGTAGTGGTAAGGCCATGTTTTACTTCTAACTACAATGAACTCGCTTCACTTATTAAATGATCTATATTTTATTGTTTCCATTTCATAAGCATGAAATGATTGGTCAGATAATTTTAAAAAGATCATGATGATTCTGCAAGCAAGTACCGGAAGTTTTATAAACAATGAGCTTCGCATCATCTTTGCTGAACTCCTGCTTTCTCTTTTTCCATCTCAAACAGAAAATTCTTATGTATAAATTGCTTACATATACAGGTAAATCAACCATTCTTAGATTACTCTTTCGGTTTTTCGATGCTGATTCTGGAACTGTAAGTAAGAAATTTTCTTTTCACATTTTACAAGTTCAAATATAAACAAAATAGTTTGTTATTATGTTTCTATTTTTTCCTATGGTGAGATTTTTGTTGGTCAATAATCAATCATGAATACCGTTGGTTTTAGCAATTATTATTGTGTCTTTACTTGCTAGTACAATAAGAAAATATAGCCTTTGTGGTGTCAGACACGATTTTATGCAAAACTTGACTAGCACACAAAATAATCAGGGAAGAGAATATGTCTAGTCAATTCATAATTTTAATGCTTGTAAGTTGTTCCTTTTGAAATTTTTTTTTTCAGTATTTAATGAAGTACTAATACAAATTTGCTATTTGACAGATAAGAATTGATGGTCAAGATATCCGAGAGGTAACACTTGAGAGTCTTCGGAAGTCTATTGGTGTTGTTCCACAAGACACTGTAAGTTTGTATTTGAAATTACCCTGACGTGATTTTTCTTTCTTTTCACATTATCTCCAAAGATATAGATGAGTTTTTGCAATAAATTGTGTTTTGCCACTTCTCATTTACTGCAGGTACTATTTAATGACACAATTTATCACAATATCCGTTATGGCCGTCTTTCAGCAACAGAGGAGGAGGTTAGGGACGGAGAATCTAGCTTGAAATAAAATCCTTGTTACCAAAGCACAAATTGGGACTTATCCTTCATTGGTTTCTATTGTCTTAGGTTTATGATGCTGCTCGGCGGGCTGCAATTCATGACACTATTATGAACTTCCCTGAGAAGTATTCAACAGTGGTGGGGGAACGTGGACTTAAGGTCAGTCTTAGGTTCATGCTTCGTCAGTTTCTGGAGATGATTGGGGACTAGTAAAAACTGAGATATGAGTTGAACAAACTATCTTCCAGCAACTGTCTTATGCTCTTATTGTTCTAACTAATAGACCTGAATACACTCAAATATCTTTATTTACAGAGTCAGCTACGGGTAATAGTGAATGGAACTGGTTTAAAAGATTATTCATATTACTGAAGGTTCTGCTTTTATGTTACTCATACTGTTTTCGAAAATGAGCACTCTCCACACTCCCTTGTTATATAGTTGAGAACATGGATTGCAGTGACAAAGTTGCCACATCCTACTCCCCTGAGAGAATGGTGGGGCATCCCCTCTGCACCACATTTCTTAGAGAAGGGCTTTGTCACTGAAGATCATCCCGATAATGGATTATCTTTGCTCTTTTGGAGTATATTTCTGTAGGGTTGATTGGTACTGGGAAAACACTTGTTGAAAAACTTGTTAGTCATGGATATCTTAGTTATTTATGATGGCCAGTTGGTCAGTAACCATAGCCATCAGTATAGTAGCATAGTTTACTTGTATATTTGGCATTATATCTTAAAGTCAGTTTACAGATGATTTCATCCATGTTTGATTTCTGCAGCTGAGTGGTGGTGAGAAGCAGAGGGTGGCCCTAGCTCGTGCATTTCTGAAAGCTCCTCCTATTTTGTAAGTCACCTTTGCTTGTGATCATATTCCAGGGTTGGTTGTCTATTATATCTTGAGAATTGAGCCCTTTATTTGAAAGTGGATTTCGAGTCTCCTATTAGGATCTTATGAAGTCAATGAAATCTAAATGATCGACACTAATGATGAACAAGTTTTGATGGGTGGGAGAAAAGATTCAACCATTGTGTGGTTGATCTCTGGCAAGAAGGAATTACTTCAATATTGTATGAATCAATTTTATGAAAAGAGTGAGAAGCCTGGCAATGAAAAAGTTATTGCTTGTGCTTCTCTCTTTCAGACTTTATTCAGAGTCGAGTTATAATCAATGCCTTTATTTACTGTCATTTATATGAAACTCACATATAGACCAGCAGTTTTTGGGCTATCCTGTGTGGTCTAAATATTTCCTTCGCTTTTAGGTTATGCATGAACAGAATTCAGTTGTGTCTTCGTGAAAGTTATATAGATAAATTGTATGTTCTAACCGGCTATCTTAAAACAGTAGTATCCTGCCAATAAAAAGGAGAATTTGCTTAGACTCACCCAAGAAAGGAAATAAATTAGCTCTTTTCTTGCACTTTGCGAGTTCATTTCCTTTTTCTTTGTTATTTTCCCAATCATTTTTTTGAATCTAACTCAAACCTTTGTTAATAGGCTTTGTGATGAAGCAACAAGTGCCCTTGACAGCACAACCGAAGCAGAGATATTAAATGCCTTGAAGTCCCTTGCAAATAATCGGACTTCAATTTTTATTGCTCATAGGCTTACAACTGCAATGCAGTGTGATGAGGTACTTATATGAACTTTCTTAGCAGCCCAGTTTTATTCCAAAACTTGAACCTTCTTAGCAGCAAAGCATAATAGAAATTTCTTACAAAATCATAAGCTAATACATACAGATAACCGATCAGCCTACCCAATTATGCAAAAATGGTTCCCTATCCCTCCCTGAAGGGCATAAAATCGAAAGAGAAAGTGTTCCAATATGAAGTACAAAGATAAACATAATTTGTTTGAATCAGTCGGACTGGAAGATAGTTATTCAATTTATCATGCTTATTTTCATGCTGTTTACTTAAAATAGAACCAAATAATATGCGTTCAGCCAATAAGTTTTGTCCGGAAAGAACTGGTCCTCAGATGTATAAATCTATGTACTAATACGATCCAAATTTTTGCGTATTTTGTTATGTTTTAACAGATTATAGTGTTGGAGAACGGTAAGGTGGTGGAACAAGGAGCACACGAAGTTCTGTTGTCGAAGGCAGGGAGATATGCTCAGCTATGGACACAGCAGAATAGCACTGTTGATGCAATTGACTCTGCTGCTATCAAAGCAAATTAGACTCTTTTCTTGCTTTCTTCAAGTGTTGTTTGTAGATTATAAGATGTCTATAGTGAACTGATTGGGATATTTTTAGCCCCCTTTTTTTTCTGCTTTTTTTATTTGTAGAAATATTAGATCAGAATTTACAAAAGTATTGTGTGTGTTTTGGGGGCGATTTTGAGAGGTGAATAAGTTTAATAAATATTCATCAATTTTTTATTTTTTATTTTTAATAGTCGCACACCAATGACTGCTAGCTGATGGAAGTTGATTGGATGCTCCGTTTTCATGTCACTTTAAAAAATTATGTAAAAATTCCTATTGTTGAGGGTTTTTTATTATAATTTTTAATACATTTTTTATTACGTAGTAATCTGTTTCTGTTTTTTTTTACTTGTCATGATATTTTTTTTTTTACTGGGCACATTTTGGACATTACAATGTTTAAGAAAATATGAATGTTATTTTCTTGTGCAGAATAAAATGTCTATCATAGTTTTTTCTCGCTTCATTACAATTTTTCTAGTTTTTAGAAGATAAAAAGAGGTTGTAATTTGTTATTAACGGAGGGTATTATAGGAAAACATTCGTTAGATGTTATTTTAGAATTACAATGTGATAAATATAAAAAAATACGGAAATTCTGACCACAACGTGGCAAGTAAAAAACAATACGGAAATTTTTACTATGTGCCAAGTAAAAAAAAAATTTAATTAGGCATGAAGGACGCTCTCGAATAGGAAAGGAATGTAGGAGCTACATGCTCCGAAATCGAATATTGAACTAAGACTTCACGGAAGACCTTAATTCTTTTTCGGAAAGTTGCAATTTTTTCAAGGACTTGGAGGCCAGACAAGTTCTTTAACCATACCCCGTATTAGAAGTATCCATTTCACGCTTGGTCCTCAGGACTTTGGAGTAATATTTAATAAATCTTTTCCTAATATACCTTCCCATTAATAATGAATTCTAACATTTCTTACCTCTTCTAACATGAAAAACTTATAAAAATAATAATGAGAGAAGTTTAAACGATAATTTAATCTTTATATTTTTAAAAATGTCTAAAATTTCGTATTTATTTAAATAGTGTGATATTAAAAATGTGACAATAAAAACCAAAATGCATAATTATCTTGCTAGGATATATGTTTAGAGACGTGTGTGTATTAGGCCATTTCCAACCCGTATCACCAAGTCATTAAATTTGGTATTTTTAGTGTTGCTACAGTAAATTATCTCTAACCCGTAACACTATTTTTCACACCAAAAATAATAATCTCTTTAGATTTTTTTTTCATCTTCTACATTTTAATAATATACTAATTCAAAAAAACAACCCAATGTTATTTGTCTATTACACATTTAGCTAAAATACTATTTTTATATTACACTCTAATTTAAAGTAATTAAATAATAATAATAAAATGGACTAAGCAAAATTTGAATTAAGAATTTATAATTTAACAAAATATTATACAATAACACTTTATTTACCTTATTATTAGTAATTTATTATGTTATTTTAGTGTATATTTTTTTTATTTAGTTGTACTTGATTCAATGTTTGTACTAGTAATTTGTTATGTTATTCTATTGTGTGCTTTTTATTTAATTGTACTCTATCTAATGTTTGTATTAGTAATGTATTTGTATTTTTATTTACTCTCCTTAATATAATTATTATTTTTATTATCAAGTTTATTGTAAATTAAATTAAATATAATTACTTTTTTTAGAAGAACATAATAAAAGTAACTCAATTATAAAATTATTTAAAATATATATTACACATTATAATGTAGCATAAATCTGAATTTATGTAAAATAAAACTAAAGTGTAAAATACATAAATTATAAGATTCTTTTTATAAGGGGATGATAAATCTAACTCGGGAATATGAATGTATAGCGCGAAAAAAAATCATTATTTTCCCTCATCTTTCTCTCTCTACACAGTTTCTCTCTAATTTCTCTCTACTAATATAGATCATTATGAAGAATTTATAGAAGAAAATATCAATTTAGATGTAAAAAAAGTTTTAAAAAAAAATTCAAAAAGAAAATATCAATTTAGATGTAAAAAAAGTTTAAAAAAAAAATTTCAAAACTGGGCTCGGATCGCCCAGATGGGTGACTAGCACACATCCGAGTCGCCAGCCCGGGCAATCCGAGGTTTTATTTTATTTTTTTTTAAGGAAGAAAGAATTTTTGTAGGTATTTGTAAAACTTGAAGCATGAATAACTCTACAATCGGATGTCCGTTTCACGCGTATGACCACTCGTTTTGATGGTTCTCGTAAAGAGAAACACAACGACATCGTCGAAAAAGTGATCCGGACGCGTTTCGGGGCAAAAACATTAATGTTTCAAGTTTTTCAAATACCTATAAAAATTCTTTCTTCCTTAAAATAAAAAAAAAAACCTCGGATTGCTCGGGCTGGCAACCGGAAGTGAGCCGGTCGCCCGGGCCGACGACCCGGATGTATGCTGGTCGCCCATCTGGGCAATCCGCCCATGTTCGGGTCGCCCGGGCCGACGACCCGGATGTGTGCTGGTCGCCCATCTGGGCAATCCGCCCATGTTCGGGTCGCCCGTCCGGGCGATCCGAGTCCAGTTTTGAAAAAAAAATTTTTTTACTTTTTCTTACATCTAAATTACTATTTTCTTCTACAAATTCTTCATAATGATCTATATCTACCTCCAATTCAAATTCAATGTTAAAGATCTTAGTTTTAGAATGGAGAAGGAGTAGAGAGAAGTTAGAGAGAAAGTGTGTAGAGAGAAAGATGAGGGAAAATAATGATTTTTTTCGCGCTATACATTCATATTTTCGAGTTAGATTTATCGGGAATATAAGAATCAATAAAAAATTATAAAAAATCTCATCACCAAAAATGGTGATGTGATTTGGTAATCTATTATTCCCATTACCATTTTGCCCTTAGACGATGTTGTGAACTCTACTTAATTGCATCATAATTTACCATTGGGCAAAACATATTCCATACTCCATATAACTCCAAATTTTTTTCTTTTTTGATAAAAATTTACTCACACATAAAAGCTTCACAGAAATCTTGACGTTTGGATATGATGAAAGAAACAAGGCATCCTTCACAATATGATTTTCAGTCATATAATCAATTATGTTAGTCTTTCAAAAAAAGAAAAGGAAAAAAACAATTATTTGTCGGAAAAAAAATGAAAAAAAGGACTAAAGTCGAATGTAACTCAGTTGATTCAATGGCTGCAGAATTAGTAACAATGACCAAAGTTCACTCTCTATTCTTCCTTCTATTTCTTAACTATATTAGCTATATGAGCTGTATTAGCTGCAATAGCAAAAAAAGAGGCTCCAGCTCCCTGCGTCCTTTCTACCCAACAGGACTCTATCTCTAGCATAAGCATTCGATTGGCCAGGTCCAGTACCAAGCTTTCTTGCAAGTTCCCATCAGTTCAAGAAGATGCTCAAATCCCGGCCCTATTTTGTTGGCAGGCTCTTATTAACGTATTTGTATCTGACCTCCAGGACCAAACTACAACTATCTTGTCACTTCTTAAAATTAAAACAATATATAATTAATTAGGAAATGAACTCTGAATCTTTTCTCCTCAAAAAATATTTCAATTGGAAAGTATTAATGTTTGTGAAAATTCAAGCAAGACCTTATTATTAGCAACAAAATTTCAAGTTTGATACAAGAAAATCAATTGTATGCACAAATCTCTCTTTACAAAAAGTAAAAACAAAATTCTGAAATATTATATAAACCCTAAAAGGTTAATACAATTGCCATTGGTGGGTTCCCTTTTTTTGGCAATATAGCCCCCATTTGTAGAGATTCCAAGAAACACAACTTGTATGCTCTAGTTTGGAGGACCGCTGAATCACTATAATTTACATTCCCCATCAGAGTGTCGGGCAATTTAGTGAAAATTCTGTAAGCAAAAAATTTCACCTTTTGGTAAAAAAAACGCAACATGTAATTTTGTATTTTGTTGTCTGTCACCACTAATAAAAATACACCAACAATAACACATTTTCTATATAATCAAAACTGAGGCCCATCCATTCTAATAAATATACTAAATCGAGGGGCGGCCACCTCACTTAACTAACTTTACTTAACATATACACTGGGATGAAGTCAGGACAAAAAGATTGGGGCTGAAAAATAATAAAAATTTTTTTAAAATTTCGTCTATTTTATAAATGCATTCTAAGTACAAAATTATTCAAACAATTCTAAATGTATAAATAAAAATAGTAAATTCTGGGATTATATTGAAAACAAAACAAAAATTGGGAACTTAAAAATAAAATACGTAAAAATTCTAAAATTTTTAAAATTTTCCGAACCGCCCTAGTTCCGTACCTCTATATATATATATATATATTAGCAGCAAATCCCTACTGCTGTTCTTCAGAAGATTCTTTCAGATTTGCTAAGTCCTAATCACCTTTACTTTTTTTTTATTGCCTCCCGAGAGAGAGAGAGGGGGAGAGTTTAATCTCACCGATGAAAAATATCAAAATCGGTTAAAATTGACACCTTCAAAAAATTCTAAAATTCTCATGAAAAAAAGATATTATTCAGCCAGCTGATCATCAAGAATCTGTCTAAGAAGTCCTTGTGTTCTAATAAGGATACATGCATGATTCCGCCTCACCGGCATTGCAAACTATACTAGCCGGCCGGCAACAGCTCCGGTGAAAGTGCACTACTGTTAATTAATAAAGAACACATAATTTTCCAAGGTAACCGAAAAACACCATTGGTAACCATGTTAGCAATAGCAATAGAGTTGCTATGACGATATATATATATATAAAATATCGTATATATCATCTATAACTCTAAAGAAAGCTACATTATGACATTTCATGTTATAAATGATATTATAAACAATCCTCCGGAAAGAAAAATTGTATTATAAAAAGAAATATTACAAATAACCGAGTTATGAAAAATAAATATATTGAGATCTAACTTTTTCTATTTTTTTATTTTCAAGTATAAGAGATACTACATCATAATAATAATAATGAGAAATCATTTAAACATATAAACCCTAATAAGAAATATTGCAACAAAAAAATGGAATCCCTAATCTTTTTTCAGTTTGAAGGGTTTAACAGTTGCCCTAAATCTGGAAATCTAACAAGTACCATAATTTTGCAAAACCAGTGGATTCAAATGACGACATAAAGCATTCCCATATATATACAACTAAAAATTTTTAATATTCTTTTAAAATTATTCTGTTTCCAACACGTGTCGCATATAACCATATATAGCTTCATGCAATGTCTGTATCTATAATATATATATACACGAATATTGTGTGTGAGAGAGAAGTGTGTGTAAATGTGCAGAACTCTCTGCAAAGCCCAAAGGCATTATTACCAAGAGGGAAGAAAAAATAATGAGTTATAAGCTAGGGAGATTTTCTAGAGAGAGAGAGAGACAAAAAAGAAAACAAAAACATTGTACTTTGATCTTGGAATACTACACCAATGAAATGAACTCCATTTGTTTAAACCTAAGAATCTTCACACACACAGAAGCAAGCCCTAGGAGGGAGTAGTCCTCATCAGCAGCAAGGGCAGCCATTTTTATAATGACTTGATTAGTCCAAGAAAGAAAAAGCAAGTGAAAGCCATAGTTCAAAAATTAAAAAAGAGGAATTAGGGTTAAGAGGCCGTACTATCTCTCTCTCATTAGTTGGGATAGACGGCAGAGAATCATGCGCTTATCTCTTTTCAGACTACTACTGTTCAAACAACATAAATTAATGCTAAAAATAAAACTTTATATGCCCATAAAAATGTCAAAAACCCAGTAAATAGTAGAACTAGCTTCAAGTTCCAATGCTCCTTAGACTATCAAAAAACCATAGACATTAATCCGGACTTTATGATCTCTTTGATGGAATTTATCCCTTTTTTTAAAACACAATTTCATATAACTTTATCTAAATCGAGAATATAACTCATGACAACTTAACAGTCTCTTAATTAGAGGTCCGTGATAACTGGGTGAGATATAGTTTTTTTTTTGTTATATATGAACTACTAAGTGAGATGTTTCAAATATTTAATAACTTTTACCAAAAGTCTTTAATCCTAAGAATAAAGTTATATTTTGTAGTATAATTTTACGGCCTTGTTATATTCTATGTCTCAAGTTTGAATCCTAAAAATAAAATTATATCTTATGAGAAAACTTATCTTCCCTTATAGTCCTACTTAAAATCATCAAATAAGGGTTAATTTGATTTTAGGTATGGCTCAAAGGAGCCTCCACAACCATTAAAAGGGGCAAAGCTTTATCATAAGACACATCAGTATTTTCATGAAAGAACAATCAAATGAAGGGTTAAACAATTTATTTTTTATGTAAGTGTATAATTAGAAAAAAAAATCATTAAATTAAATAGTAGTGTGTTATTTTCATATTATTGACAAGTACAAAAACACAAATATATATATATGAATCACGAGAAATATGAATAAAAAAAGTGGGAAAATTAGTAGTAAGCTTACCCGAACCGGTTAACATTGGGTTTGATAGTGTTCACGAGTTATACCCGAAATGGGAAGGCAACAAGAAATTAACAGTATCAAAAGTACTCTTGAAAATCAGCATTCTATCTATTCCCAAAAGGATGAAATCTGTTAGTAAAAAATAACAATGGAGGAAGAAATCCAGAAGAAGATGAAATGAGGACCAAAAGGATGCAATCAATCGAAGAGGGGAAAATATCAAATTTGATCTGGAAGAAGAAGATGAGGTATGGATTTGGCTTCTTTTTCATTCAAGAGAAAAGAAAGATTAATTACTAGTATTTTTAATTAAGTTTGCGCAATTGATTATCTCTATTATCAATCAGTTCAGAAATTTGTTGAACAAATTGCACATTTCCTATTATGATATATCAGAGATGTTTGTGAACCTCTTAATTTGAACTAAGGGTTTAGATTGGCCAATTCCCTAATTATGCAAAATAATTCAATTGAGAATAATATTGTTGAAGAAATCTTAGGAATGAATGAACTCTTGTAGAGTAGAGTAGAAAAGACAATTGAAAAACTAATTCAGTGCAGGAAGGATATATCAATCAATTGGGGGAATCTTAAATCCTAACATGAATTGAATGAATTAGGAGGAGTAAGAAATCAAATTTTAGTTTGAAAGATGCATAATTGATTGTAATGAAGAGAGAGAGAGAGAGAGAGAGAGAGAGAGAGAGAGAGAGAGAGAGAGAGAGGGAGCTCCCTTCAGTCCAAGCACAGAGAAGGGGAAGGATGAAGTTTACCTCCCGCATCATTCACACATTCACCAATAGAGTATTATCCTTAATCTCTTCTATTGTGTTTGAATGAATGAGTCGGCAGGTAATTCAATCCCTTCTCCCCACCCATGAGTGGACTGAAGGAAGCTCCCTTTTTTTCTAGCTAATTACACTAAGAAGAAGGAAGGATGATAACTTTACATTCTTAATAAAGATGTGAATATTTCCAGTTGTTGTATTAGAAATTATATAGGGCCATCTAAATAGTAGTGAAACAACAGACATTGAAACCTTTGTATTCTTTTTGTGCCCAAAAGGTTCATCAGATTACCCAAATCATAACAAGTAATTTTCACAAACAAACTAGTCATGTGGGATGGGATTACACAGTTCTTGTAGGAACCCTAACCCTAGGTTCTACCCCCAAGCCAAACACAAACACCCTCTAGAGTACAGGATATAGGTTTACATTGTTAATGTAAAATTAGTCAATGCCAGAAAGAGAAACAGATGAGTTTGTACATGCAAAGATCAGATCATAAAAACAACCAATGGACAGATTCAGAGAACTCACGTAGATCATGCAGAGAGAGAGAGAGAGGCATATTCAAGAAAGTTAGAATACATTACCTGGAAAAACAAATCCCACAATCCGTTCTGGATTAAGACAAACTTTTTTGGCAAAACCATTGAGCAAAGTGAACTTTTTCATGAGTATTAGAAAAATACATGATCAATAGACAAACAAGAAGAAGTAAGAAAAAGTCATGAGAGTTTAAAGGCAATTTAACTTACTTTTCTTGCGTGTAAGTTTTCCATCAAAGGAACTCAAATGATCAAATATTGATGGATCAGGAGGATCCCATATTAATAGTTCAAGAAAGTAAAAAAAAAACAGTAGCAGTGATGAACGAATATTCAGAAAATAAAATAGGTCCTTCAAGAAAACGACAAAAGGAAAAAAGAGGAAAGCTAAAAAGGCGGAGGAGAAACAGTACTGAGTTTTTGCTGAGGAGAGGAGTCCTCCTCCTCCTGATGTGTCGTTGTCTTTCCATGAGAGTCAGGGCAAAACACACAAAATAACAAGAGAGTTGTCAACAACATACAAATCAAAGAGAAAAGAAAGGGGCTTTCAGCTTTGCTTTTTCTCAGGAGAGATTTTTCAGGTTTTTAATGAGTTTGAGAGACTTGGGGAGGAATTTGTGTTGTATTTATACACAAATATGGGATGGATCATGGATGGATGGATGAATGCCCTCTCTCTCTCTCTCTCTCTCTCTCTCTCTCTCTCTCTCTCTCTCTCTGTATGTGTCGTCAGTCAGTGGTTGTTGACAGCACCGTCTGCCCTGGCTGGGCTTATTTTCTTTTGTAAGTGAAGAAGATAACATCTAAGGGAGAGGCTCTTCTCTTCCAGTAGGGTTTTTATTTTATTTTATTTTAATTTTTAATTTCTTTTATTTATAATTTTGTATTCGAGAATCAAATATTTAAATAAAAAATTACGCCATCAAACCATAAAACTATAACAAAGGTCATATAACATAGGGCTCTCCTAGTCCCAGAAGGTGATGGGTCATTAGACTCGTTACCCTCTCATCTCAAGTGTACACCCATTTTTCCATTTTTTTCCCCTTTTATGGAGGAACAGAATTTCCAAATAAAAATTAAAAAATGTTTGGTATGAAAATTTAAAGTTAGAAGTGTCTCATTCCACAAGAATTTTATTTTTTGATGAAGTTAGAAAAGTCTTTAGAGTATAAATTATTATAAAATAGTAATTAATTTATGATTATTTCATTTCGTTATGTTTTTACAATTATTTTAAGTGTTATATATAAATATTTATATTCAACCAAAAAATAAATATTTGTATTTTAATTAAATATTTGATTTTTTTATTTTAATATGTATTAACGGGTTAATACATTTTACATTAAGACTATTTATTTATTTTTTATTCTATTTCAATATTAAATAATAATGTTTCAAAAAATAAAATGAATCATTATTATATTATACCCTTTTTTTTCATGCACTAAAAATGGAAACAAGATTCTTATTCCATTATGGATTAAAAGGAGTTTCATTTCATATTATTTCAATATAACAAACGTGATGTAAATTCACACACAAAGTCTGTCTAAAGTATAATAAAAAATCAACACGTTTGATACACTCGAATAATAGTCAATAAAACGACTATTCTAATTTCTTTTACCCTTCAATTTTAGGAAGAAGTGCAAAATATAATTCCACATTAAAATTAAGGAAATATCTTTATAGAATAAGTTAAAAGGCTAAAATAAAATTATCATGACTATTAAACGTATCTTTACAATATTATAGGAGAAATGTTAAGTAACTAATCATTAATTTTATTTCTAGCAAAAAAAAAAATCATTAATTTTATTCTTTAAAGAAGAGACCAACAAATATTGTGGGAGTTTTAGGTCTCAAAAAAAGATAAATAAAAAATTACTCCTAAAGTTAGGAGGTAGAATTACTTTACCCTTAAAGTTAAAAAATATGCAATTCACTCTCAAAAATACCTTTTTATGTAATATATGATTTATTATAAAAATAATCCTTGAAGTTTGATGTATAAATTTCAAAGAATTCTTTTTGTCGAATAAAATTTTTAAAAAATATTTTGCAATAAATTATAACCGTAAATTATGTTATAGTCTAACTTGATTTTGCATCAAAATTTACGGGGTTATTCTTACAATAAATTATAACTTACATAAAAATATATTTTGTTATATTATTTAGTTGATAATTGTCTTAAATTTACATATTTTTAACTTTAAAAAATAAAATACTTATAACAAAAATTGATCAACAATTATTTTATTTAATGAACAATAATCAATATCACATAATATAATTAAATCCCATGCCTCTAAATAAGATAAATTAAATCTTTTAATTTCATAAATACTTTAATATATACTCTAATTTTTTACTCTCATAGACTCCATCAAACCCTGGACCGAAGGACGCGCAGAAAATCATATGATTGGACCAAAAGGCTAATTGGCATTTTCCTCAATAGCAATTGGCATGCACTAACCTATGTTTTATATTAAATTATTAATTTTATGTCGACAACAATATTCTAGTAT
Source organism: Catharanthus roseus (assembly GCA_028651295.1). NCBI lineage: Eukaryota > Viridiplantae > Streptophyta > Magnoliopsida > Gentianales > Apocynaceae > Catharanthus > Catharanthus roseus. The sequence goes on from JAPQWS010000087.1 coordinate 7,849,479, forward strand.
TAATTAAATTTGGACATATTTTCATATATTACAACTCTTTGATGTGTCATTTTATTTTTTTTTAAAGAAATTGATCATTATTAACATGTGTCGATGTCTATGAATAATATTTGTCTACAAGGAATATCCTCAAACCAACATATATCAGAGCTCCCATAAACAGTGTTTTTTGAGGGTTTCCTACTGTTTGTTTGTCTGAAAAAGCCTAGACCAAAGCCAGTCTTTAAAGGGCTACAAAATTAAGGATTCAGATCGCGTAATTTCACTTAAATATCTATGTTTAACATGTCAAGTGAGATGTTATAAGTTTGAGTTATTCTATGAGTTTTGTACTCTTTAATCCTTTATGAATTAGTCGATCATTTTTAAATTTATTTTATGGATTTAATTAGAATGATTACGCAAGTTCAATGAATTTGTAAAGGCTACAAAATTAAGATAAAACCTTAATTTCAGAGCAGAAGAACATTAATTGGTCTAATGTTGTTGTTTTTGTGTTGGTGATGATCATGATTCATCATGTGTCCAAATATATTGCAGCATTTACGGAAAAGATGGGTCCTAATAATATGATTTTTTTTCTTTGTTTGTCATCTTTACATGCTAGAATTTAGGTGAGAATCTTAATAATTATTTGCCTCCAAGACCTTAGTTCATGGTGAAAGGATTATTATTATTATTATTATTATTATTATTATTATTATTATTGGAAGAAAGTGAAAGGATTAGTAAGAACAAATTATTTGTTAAGATATTTTGTAATATTTTCTATAAATGTGATAGGAGAAAGAATATCAAGTTATTAACGATTTTTCTAATGATTAAATCAAAAGAAAAAATGAATTTAATTAATTTATTATTATAAGATGATTTTCTTTGTCTAAAGATTGATTACAAATTATTCTTGATAAAAAAATGTATGTTACGAGACATTTTTGGTGACAAGTTTGAATATTGCGAGATGTTTTTGCAAGAACATCCATCATGAGGGGATTTTTTTTTTCAAGAAAATTAATATAATATATAGGTGGTAGGTGACATATATATTTTTTTTAAGTAAAAAAAATATTATTAATAGGTCACACATTTTTTTGTAAAATTATATTAGCATCAATAATTAAAACAATAATTAAAAAGAATTATTAAAAATGAAGATCAATTTTACATTTAAAGAAAAAGTATGACCCCTGACTTTTTATTGAAGGACATAAGTTTTTGTCAACTCAAAGAAAATCATCGGATTCCATCATAAGTGTGAGATCACCGTCAATTTATTTACGAGCACTTCTTATCAGAAAAAAATTAATAATATAGAGAATTTTTATTTTACTGTTTATTTTTTTATTTATATACTAATTAAAAATGATAAAAAAAATAATATACAGAGTGATACAAGAGATCTGAGCCTGTATAATTAGCTGCTAAATCAACAACTCACCTTTCTTAATAAGAACAACCCACCTCTAAAATGTTAATATAAACATAGACAATAGAAAAATATGATCCAAAATTATTATAATTAGATAGCATGTCATTATATCAAATCTTGGCATATCCCATGTAATGATAAAGAGGGTTTGACCTTAAACTATGCATTAACATTAACAATTCTTGTATCAATAACATCAATTGAATATTCAAGTCAATAACGTATTGAAAAATTCAAGATTCGAATTTTCTTGTAACACTATATAAAAGTTTTTGCGCTAAATCATTTTTCGAGTAAGACTAAGACTACTATATGAAATATTTTATAAGTCAAGTCAGATTGATCAGACCATTATTTTTATTATTTGCAGCTTTTAATTGAAAATAGGGTCGTACTCACTTAAAAAGGCATACTGCAGCTCCCCGTTGCAAAGATTCCATCGGGATGGAATCCGAAGCAATGGAATTGTAACTACTGTTGCTATGAAAAAGAATATTTAAATTCTTATATGCACGGGATACTTTTAGGAGCATCTATTTAAAATAAAATTAAAACAAAAAAGAAAGTTTTGATAGTAAGAGATGTTTGGGCTTAAATTGGGCTCATTCTCATGGGATGGATCATTGGCAGCCCAACAAAATAAATTGTTGTATTTCTTAAAATGAGATTCAATAATTGATATCTAATAAGTGGCCCACAAAAGAGACAAAAGTGGCCCAAATATTGACAGCCCAAAATTATTTTTTTTTACAAAAAAAAAAAAGTTTTAAAATTGAGTTTACAGATCTTGGGTTGTGGCGAATCTGCCGGATACAGCGGTTGGGGGAGTAGAGGGAAGGCTTGTCGTTGACATTTCCATTTTCCGACGAGGAAAAGCAATAGGTGAGGAGAAGAGAGAGAAAGTGAGGAAAAGGGCTTCGAAATCATTTTCTCTTTTTGATTTTGATTTCATCGCCCTTTTCCTCAGAATCTATCAATTTCGTTTTGTTGTTGCGGTGCAATTCAATTCTTGTAGTTGTAGAAGGTCTGAGCATTTGGCGGCGGAGGGATTGGTTGAATTCGAAATTAGATTGAATTAACTACTGATGGCTTACCGGAGGCGGCAGCAAGTCGGTAGGGTTTCCACTGTGAGGGAAGAAATTGGGAGTTTTAATGATAATAATAATAATACCCCTCCGCCGCCTTACGACGACGATATGGTCTCTTCCTCGCCGTCAGCCTCTTCGCTTGCTGCCAAAGCCATCAGAGCTTCGTCTGCTCATCTTGATTCGTCTCTCTCCTCTGCCTATGGCCAGTCCGCTTTGTCTTCTCCTCGGGCCTCTGTTCCCCCGGGATCCTCTTCACCTTCGTCGGGGAAGGTCTCTTCTATCTCTTTTTACTTCTACTGATAATTGTATATGTACATTTGACTTCTTCATTCTGTTTTCCGTATGTGTTCATTTCTTTTAGCATCGTTGTTTTTTACTCTCTGTTCTTCCAGTTTGACCATTCTTGTTGAATTTAGAATAGATTTTGTGACTTAATGGAAGCGGATTGTTCTAATTGGAGCGTTGTAGGTGCTATATCTTGCTCCCAGCTTAGAATAAAAGAGTAAGCATTATAGTATTTTAGTTATTTCCTTGATATAAGATCTCATGGCATTAGCTCCTGTGTTCTCTGAGGAGTTAGAGGGGAAAGTTAAAATGCATACTTGATTTAACATGATTCTCTAGCCGAAATTGAAAGACCTTCTAAGCAAGTTTCTCATAACGGTTATTAGCAATTCCTTGCAGATATGGCCTAAAGATGTCTTCTACTCAGAGAAATGTTTTGCACACTTTAATTATTGGTGATATGAACTCTGTGGACCTTGATCGTTTCCTAGTTGTAGTTGGAGTAAAGAAGTTTCTTCTGCATTTATGTATCACATTAAAAATTTTCATCTAACGTAGTTCCAAGAGCATTGGCATTATTTCTGTTGTTTCATGTGTTTATCATATCAATTAGTATTCAATTAAATTAAGCAGATTTAAGTTTTACTGGTACAGAAATGATATCTATAGTTGGCCGTTTTTAGCCATTGGTCGTATATGAGGAGTGAGAGGGAAGCGGCCAAGGAGAAAACTTGACAGAGTTACTTTTTGCTGTTCATAGAAACTGTAGGGGACTAAGCTTATTGTATTTGATGTTCCAACTTGCCGAGATGCTTTTTTCCCCATTTTTTGATGATAAATGTATAACCTTGTATTTCTCTGCACTATCTGGTTTGCAGTCTGAAAATTTGTTAGTTATGAATGTAGGATTCCTCCAGTTATGAGTACACATCAATGAGTAGCTTGAATGAACCTAAACAAGGATTTTGGGGCGTACTGGCTAGGAAAGCTAAATCCATTATTGATGATGATAATGCGTCCCCACAAAATGATACACCAGGAAAGGCAAGGTTTCAGATACCCAGTAGATCACCAATGCCTCAGGTAAATTCCGAAAGTCAACTCCCTGTTTGAATAATTTAAATTTATAGACATTCTTCTTCCAATGTTGGGAATAGGCTCTTGAGATGTTCTGGTTCTTATGATCTATGTGGCTAATGTACTTTTGCAGCATGATAGGACATACCAGCCATCCGAAAACCGACCAAAGACAGAGAGCCCTGCACTACAGAGGGGACTAGGTGCTATTGCTTCTTCACTTAATTACATTGGGGGCACCATTGGGAATGCTTTAGAGGTAGGCCTTTCTGTTAAGTTGTTCAAACAAGATGTTGTTGATGCACCTTTATGTCATCTAGTTAGTCAGATATGTCTTTGATGCTATGTTATAGATTGATCAAACATGAGGAAGGGGTGTATTGAGTTTTCCTACACTTATAGTGTATTCTTTATTGATGTTCATTTATTCTTTTGTTCTACATGGCTGATATTATCTTCTTGCCCCAGGAGGGTCTCACTGTTGTGGAAAACCGCACCGCTGATATCATTCAAGAAACACGAAAACTGCATATAAGGAAAAAAAGTAGTAATATGGGCTCCCAGAATCAGACAGATTTTAGTACTGCACAGCAACAACCGGCGACACGGACTCATGGGAAACCCCAGACGCAGGCTGATCTGGACATCCAGCTGAAGGCATCTCGCGACGTAAGGTGGCAACTTTGTATAACTGGTTTAATATGGTAACTGATTAACCACAGGGTACAGGGGTGCTTAATCATTTAATATAGTATCACAGCCAGTCATTAGTTCGACTTAAACTCACCCTTGTTCTGAGACAGGAACCTTTTGGTGATGGATGAAGTTCACTTTTATGATATCGTAAATAACTTCTGTGGGTAAGACGTTCAAGATTGGTTTTAGGGTAACAGTGTAGAACCTTTAATTATTTTTTGTACTGTTGAGCAAGTATTTTGTTGGTCATTCTTCATGGTTATAAAATGTTACTCTTAAGTAAAACTTTCAACTCTTGAAGTTCAGCAAGTGCCCAAGGACAACTTCCAACCCTTGAAGTTCTTATACTTGGAAGATGAATGATCTTCCTCTTTCTTCACAGGTTGCAATGGCAATGGCTGCAAAAGCAAAGCTACTTCTACGTGAGCTAAAGACAGTTAAAGCTGATTTAGCTTTTGCAAAGGAGCGTTGTGCGCAACTTGAAGAGGAAAATAGAATTCTAAGAGAAAGCCGGGACAAAGGAGACAACCCAGAAGATGATGATTTGGTACTGACCTTTCTTGTCTCGGTCCACCTACCTATACATTCCTTTTCCAAAATTTTACTGACAAATTTGCCTAGTAAAGTAGATCTTTTTTTAACATGATGCACTGGTATTATTCTATTTGATGACCACCACAGGCACGCACCTGGGTTTTTATCCGGTTCATATCATGCACCTTGTTCTAGGATGTTTTATCAATTTGTTTTTGTTTTGCGTGGGTTCTAGTTTTTTCCCTTTTTTTTTCTTTTTTTTTGGGGGGGGGTGGGGTGGTTGGGGGGGAAGTGAGGGGTTCTATCTCTATAGCTTATACAGGGAAATTCAAGTAAATCAATTGTTCTACCTCTGATTAATCATTATGGTGACATTTGTAACAGATAAGGCTTCAACTTGAGACTCTTTTAGCTGAGAAAGCTCGGTTAGCCCAAGAGAATTCAGTCTTTGCACGGGAGAACCGCTTCCTAAGGGAGATTGTTGAATACCACCAGCTTACCATGCAGGATGTGGTGTACCTTGATGAAGGAAGTGAAGAGGTCACTGAAGTTTATCCCATCAAGGTCACTTCAGTTACCAACCTTCAATCTTTGGGCTCCCCTACTTCGCTTCCAGTATCCTCTGTATCTTCAAAGTCTCCTTGTAGCATACATCCACAAGTGAGCCAGGATGACTCTTTCCACAAGCCATTGTCCTCAGACGCCAAAGATATTTCACAATCTGTCACCCCATTGAGCGCATATATCCATATGGTGGATGAAGACAGGGGGAACCAGTAGATTGCTTTGGCTCGAATGGTTCTCCTTGATTGATCTTTCTCCTTCAACAAAGGTTTGATTTGTACAAGATTGCTTGGTTTTTTCTACTTAAATTATTTGGCTCTTGTCTCTTGATCCTTCTTGGTCGGAATTATACTAATTGCCATTATTAGAAACACAAAAGAAAGGGAGCAAGGGAATGAGTTTGAAGTTGTTTTGAGAAAACAAACCCGTACCCTTTCTCTAAGATTGTGAAAAAAAAAAATGGTTTGTACATGTGTATTAGTTAAAACGAACTGGCGATTATTATGTTGTAGGAACTCAATTTGTATACCTTTCTGTTGTAAAGTTCTGAATGGACATATATTCGTCTAGTATAAAAGTGGTCGAAAACTTGTTATGGAAATCATTGTTTGATATCTTAAGCTGAAAGACTCTTTCCCTTTCCCCCGCCCTTTTGGTTCTGTGAAAATTGTATTTTACATATCTTTCACGGGTGCATCTTTACTTTTCATGTCCTTTACCAACCAATCAAAGTATCATTGAATGGTAGGTATCAATGTGGACCTTTTGTCGGTGTGATTGAGAAAGTATGCATGTGCTTTTAGAATTCCTTGGCTTGTCTTTACTCCATAAACAGGGAAAATCTTGTTCTGAAATCCTTGTGAAATTATGGTGCATTTTAAAGAAAAAATTGAGAGAGGTTTCATTCTTTTTTGTAAGTGTGTGATTGTATAGATTTTTTTGTAAATTGTTTTCAAGATAGGAAATTTGGAATTAAAAAGACAGACATTCATTTGGACCACAACGAGAGTCTGATTTCTGAATCCATACTCTATTGAAGGAGGGATATGGCTTTCTGCGTTCTTGGGTTCCCCAAATGGTTACATCAGGCAGAAGGTGGTGGTCCTATTCTCTTCCTCTTAGATCTTTTTCTTCCGACCAGACTCACCTGTTTAGTAGTTCGAGTCTTGTATAATATTTTCTGTATCACTTTCTCTTAACGTGATTATGAGTGCTCGTTTAGCGTGTTTCCTAGAGCAATAAATTTCAAGAGAGAAGAAGTATATAGCGATTGAACCCAACTCTTTGGCTGAAGAAGAAGAAGAAGATCAAATGTCTTTAATCCGTGGTGCTCTGTTGTTGCTCACATGGAGACTACAGAATAGAATGGTTTGTACCCAGAAAGGAAAACGTTTAAAGAAAAAAAGTTCAAAATGGTCCCTACTCTCTCTCTCTCTCTCTCTCATCTATTGCTGCTGATATGTCTCAACATGAATGGGTTGAAGTGAAGCTGAGTAAATACTCCCACACAAGCGGTGAGTATAAGAGACTCTTTCTCTTACTAAAAGCAGATGTCTGGTTTGATGATGTAATCCTTACTTAAATACTTTGAAACTAGTTGATAACTTTGAATTAAAAAAAAAAAAAAAAGAAAAAAAACTCTTTCTATCTCTACCCCTCCCCTCCTCTGTCTTGACTCTTGATACAGCTGTGTGTGGTCACTGATTAGTAGTTGCCTTCCACTTCTCCTTTTTTCCTTTCCATTTATTGCTTGGTACTCTTAGATTTCTTCCCAAAATACTTATAAAATTCCCATTTTCCTTGCAAATTTTGTTCGGCCCTTAATGTTCTCAAAATCTTTTTTGTCAAAGGGTCATTCAAGATTGATTATAATGAATCCATCATGAAATGAGATGAATAATTAGAGAAGCATGGCCGTTACAAGTTTTGGTGAAAATTTCTTGAAGAATTTCACAAAGGGTTATTTTCAGAAGCTTCCTTAGAATGCTTCTGCTTGTGTATTTCTTCTACTTCATCATCTTCTTTTTTCCATTCTCTATAGCTCAATTTTCAGCCCGTTCATTGGATTCACTCCTTCAAGACTATGCTTTTAGGGCATTTGTTCGTCCCAAAACCGGCATCCCTTATGAAGGAAAAGTACCGGTAAATTTAACGGGGATTAAAATTGCCGCAATGAGATTAAGAAGTGGAAGTCTAAGAAGAAGAGGGGTTAAAAGGTACAAAGAATTCCAAATCCCAATTGGGGTTTATGAACAGCCTTATGTTGAGAGATTGGTTTTTGTTTACCAAAATTTAGCAAATTGGTCTAATTTATATTACCCTTTACCTGGTTTTACTTATCTTTCCCCAATTTTAGGGCTCTTAGCTTATGATGCTTCCAATTTATCTTCCAAAAATCTACAAGAATTAGAAATTAGGGCTTCTAAAAACCCCATTACTGTCCATCTTTTGAATGTTCAAGAACCTCCCCAAAAAGGTTTATCTCCAATGTGTGTTTATTTTGGCTTAGATGGTTCAGTTGAATTTGATAATGTGATAAACAAAACTGTTTGTTCAACTACAAAACAAGGCCATTTCTCTATAGCAGTTCAGTACACCCCTTCTGCTCCTCCTGCTCCATCTCCCGCCGGAAAACATGGCGGTGGCGGTGGCGGCGGCGGCGGTCGGAAAGATAAGAAAAAATTAGGGATTATTATTGGTTCTGTGGTGGGAGGAGGATTTGGGCTTTTGATTTTTCTTGGGGTTTTATTCACTTGTTTGAAGAAATGTAGAATAAAGAAAAGGATACAAAGAATGGAAGCAGCAGCAGATACAGGGGAGCCATTGTTAATGGCAAATATTGGATCTGTAAGAGCTCCAATGGCATCAGAGACTAGAACTAGACCTGTTCTTGAGAATGATTACATGCCTTAGCCAGATGCCCATTTGGTTGCTTGATCATCAATGAGGAGGATTCTAGTAATATATATTTTTTTGTACATTTTTTTATGAAGATATAAACACAATTCTTTATGGATTTTGATTTTTGTCTGATTGAATTAGTTTGTGTATTGTAAAGTAGAAGTAAATATGAAAAGAAGGATTTTCTTGTGTATTTTATAGACACTAATGCTATGTAATAATAAGCAAAGAAAGGTATCGAATTCGAATCCTGAGAATCTCTTTTGGGTTTTTTCTTACCCGATTCAATTAGTTGGGTGTATCCTTTTAAAGGCTAGTTTTGTCATTATATATTTTTACTCAATTCGAATAGAGATTAGTTTGAATAGAATATTGTGATATTTTTATCGCTCGAATCTGAATATTATATGATTTAAAAAAATATATTTACTTGTGCTTCAAATAATTGAAGTAGGTTCTGGAAATGCGCCAGCGAGCAAGCCATCAAAATCTTGTAATTGTATAATAAGGAAAAAAAAAACATTGGATAGAGAGAGACGACAATTAAGGTACTATTTTCAGTGAGGATTTCAAGATTTGGTGGGTATTTTGCTGGATTTACTTACCAGATAGCATTTTCAAAATAAGTGTTTTCTTAATTTTTGACATAAATATTGAGAGTTTGAAATAAATAAAATATTTTTTTATAAGAAATATTTAAGGGGTCAATATTGAGTCAAATATAGTGACTTAATGAAAAACAAAATCGAAAAAACAAAGGAAAAATACACTTAGTTCCGAGACTAGTAAAAGGTCTTTTGTACGGAAAAGACCATTCTGACTTTATAAAGATATGAGAAATGGTTCAATGGGATCTCGCAGAGAAATTAAATCGTCAAATTATAACTAAAGTTACTATTATATTTGTAAACACTTGATTAAAAAAAACCTTGTAAATATTAGTGAGTATGTTATATATTAAAATCATAATATATTTCTTAAAATATGTTTTGAGTTTAATTTCTACCATGAATGTTTTTTTTTTTGTTTGGTAAATTATACCATTAATGATTTATTATCTTATTATATGGTATTAAATAAATAAGTTATAGACTTTATGTTTTGAGAAAATTTTAAATTTTTTATGATAGAATCTTTATTTTTTGATATTTTTTTACTGAAATTAGTAATAAATATTAAGGGGTCGATAAATTTAACTCGGGAATATGAATGTATAACGCAAAAGAAATTATTATTTTTTCTCCTCTTTCTCTCTCTAAACAGTTTCTCTCTGACTTATCTCTATTCTTTCTCCACTCTAAAAGTAAAATATTTAACATTAAACTTGTATTGGAGGTAGATATGGATCATTATGAAGAATTTGTAGAAGAAAATATCAATTTAGATGTAAGAAAAGTTAAAAAAAAATTTTCAAAATTGGGGCGGACGGGCGATCCGGACATTAGTGGATCGCCTGTCCTGGCAACTTGAGCTTCAATTTTTGTTTTCTTTTTTCAAGAAAGAAAGAATTTTTGTAGTTATTTGGAAAACTTTAAACATGAATAACTTTGCGATCGGATGTTTGTTTCATGCTTATGACCACTCGTTTCGATGGTTCTCCTAAAGATAAACGCAACGACATTGTCGAAAAAGTGATCCGGACGCGTTTCGAGGCAAAAAAATTGTCTCGTATAGTCGAAAACTTTGACAGGACATAACTTTGCACTCAAACGTCCGATTGAGACGATTCTTGTGGGCATTTTTTCGAGACCTACGCGTCCGAATAATTTTTTCGACGATGCTGTTACGTTTATCTTTACGAGAACCATCGAAACGAGTGATCATACGCGTAAAACGGACATTTGATCGTAGAGTTATTCATGTTTAAAGTTTTCCAAATACCTACAAAAATTCTTTCTTCATTAAAAAAAAACTGAGGATTTATCATAGAGTGGAGAAGGAGTAGAGAGAAGTTAGAGAGAAACTGTATAGAGAGAGAAAGAAGAGGAAAAAATAATGATTTTTTTCGCGCTATACATTCCTATTTCCGAGTTAGATTTATCGACCTCCAATATTAATTTATTATGAATATATAAATAATAAAAATATATTTATAATTTGTATAAATATATTAATGAAGTTATAATTTTTTTTTAAAAAAGTGAAGGGAAAAAATATAATTAACCCTTGTTGTGTCACTATATTTATCCTAAATTATCCTTTTTCTCTTTAAATACATCATCAGATTGGGCTGTCAACTTAGAGCCCAAAACTTAGCATCTAACTACAAGAGCCCAATCACCCGACTCAAGCCCAAAAGTAGTTTTAAATTTTTTTTTTCTTTTAAAAAAAATAAATAATATGTCAGGGCCTAACCAATAGCCCATAACCAAGAAGATGTCCGGCTTTGCCTGATAATAAGTGCTATTATTTTTACCACTAAATTATTCAGATTGGGGCAAGGGATGCATGAGAATAATAATTGTGAGGAGAGGGCAAGAAGGGAAGTCTCCAATGATTTAATGCAATTTGCAATCCACACATTGTTGTCTCCAATCCAACGTGCTTTGCCACGTCCTTTTTAGGCATACCTTATAGGAATCCTATGCTCCTCATTTCAACAAACATCTGCAGAGTGGTAACAATAACTAATATTTAATAATTTTCAACATTTTTAATGTGGGAATGTTTACTTGTATGCATCGAGATCGCTGAGTCACCATGATTTACATTCTCTATTGAGTATCGAACAATCTTATGAGAGCCCTGAAGACGAGGGATTTTGTTTTTTGGCAACAAGACAATTATGCATATATTGTTGATAATAACCAATAAAACAAGACAAATGGTTCTCTCCCACATTTTATAGTGTACTATTTTTTCTTTCCAGTACAACATTCTTATGGTAGTTCTAATGACGATATCTCATCTCTTTGTATAAAATAAAATATTTATGTTTTTATTTATTTTATACTAAATAACTCTAGTGAAAGAGTATACGAGTGAAAATCTAACATTCTGGTGACTTTCTTTTATATACAAATCATCAAAAAGATTGTTTTTGAGTTTCTTTTTTTTTTTCCTGAATACTTTTTCTTAAGTTTGAAATGCTTATATTCCGATACAAAAAAAATGTAAACTATATTAAAAATAAGAGTAAATCTTATATAAAGTAGGGATTGAATCCCGAACATTTTATTTGAAAAACTTTCACTCTTAACAATTCTTAATAGAGATGTAAGGTAAGGTAAGATAAAGCAACGATTTAGTAATAAAAGCACTCGTTATCAGTTTAGATTTTACGTTTAAACTATAAATCTTCTTCCAATGTATCAAACAAAAGAAAGAAAAAAAACAAATTAGACAAGTCTAAATTAAAGGGATTTAATTTAAGTTAATCTTAAAAAAAAGGGAAGAAAAAGCATTCTAACTCTTCTATTTTTTCTTGGAAGCGTGCAAATTAATTAAGTTAATAATTTGATTGTAATATATATTACATAAAATAAGTCCTCTTGTCTGTTTATGGTTGCAAGGAATATTTTGGTTTGGTTCGGACAAATATGCGGTGACAATTTTGAGGAATAATATGAAATTATTTGTTAAACTTAAGAAACACATTTTGACAACTACTAAAATTCTGTCATGTAATAAGTAAATGGTTTAGGATTCTGTATTTGTATTTGTTTGGAGAGGTTGCCGGATCTGCAATTTCTGTCTCATTTGGACTTGAAGCATGACATTCTACTGGCCTAACATCATAGTTCTGGTATCATATTAAAATTTGGACTTGGTTATAATTCATCCGAAAAGGTACCTCAAAAGGAAAGGATTGTCAAGTCTTTACAAAAATTAATTATTTTATAAATACTAGTCACGTGAGATTCTCAACAAATATGCTTCTAAATTCTCACATTCTCCCCATTAATTGCAATAAATCTATCACTTATTTTTCATTCAAAAACATCTATAATTTATATAAGTAAAGAATTGGAAATATCAATTCCTCCTAATTAAGGAAAAATAGGATATTACTTGGCGGTAAAAGCATCTTTATCATGTTAGATCTAACTCGCTGCATTCTCCTCTATCTGTAGCGAAGGAGGCTGTTTTCTTGATCTACCTAATCGATCAAGAAAGAGAAAACGATTTTCTTCAAACAATTCAGCCTATCCTATACACAACGGTTGGAACAGAAGGGGCAAAAGTCAAAGTTTCTGGAGATGTAGCCGTTGACATTATGCACCCACCCAAGTGATTGAAAAAATGCGTACCATAGAGGGTTCTTTCTTGATCTTATGGGTGGTGGTGCATGCACAGCCGTTCTTGGTACTCTAGCAGCGGATATTCCTTCAACAGTAAAGAAAGTAATTGACAGCAGTCTCACCCTGATAAGGATAGTTTGACCAAGAGCGAGGAGATCCGCTCTTTGACTTAGTTAAGAAAGGAACAAATTATTACCTTTGTGTTTAGCTAGACACTTGAATATCAAAAAAGTTTCCGTTGTATAGTAAAATAACGCGTGAAAGTCTACTTTTACCTCTATCAAATTAGAACTACACTTCTTCCCGATATATATATATATATATAAGTAATAATGGAAGTGATTGTAATAGTTTAGTGAAATACTAATTATGATTTTAATGACTATAAAACACAGTAGCTGATGAGGGGGAAATATATATAAAAACGAAATAATTTATGTATATAAAAAATAAATAAAAGAAAGTGGTAATGAAAACTTATAAATTATTTCAACTTTTTCTTGTTTTTAAAATTTTGTTTGTTCTCGTAACTATTTTTAGATCATTATAAAGTTAAATTTGGAAATTTGACAATTTATGCAAATTATATATATTTGTGTTATATTAGTAGAATTTGTAGAAATATCCAAGAGAAACGGTACAATCCACATAAGTTAAGTTGTAAGATTTTTATGTGAGGAGAAGATTTAATATTTATTGTGATAATTAATGGACAAAATAATAAAGTTAAAATAATCTATTAGTATTTTACAAATTTCTAAATAGTTGTATATCATTTTTCCAAATTTTTTTAATTTTTTTAAATAAGAAGTGTTATCTTACATAATCAATAATCAAATTGAACATGATTATAACTTTGTATAAAAGGAAGTCTTATAAGATGAGAAGGATATCGTGTATTAGGTTGGAGGAGACAGCATATTTTAAAAGGGTTTAATTCTATTTTAGTATTTTTTTTATTTGTTTATTTGGTAATTTAATGTAATTTGTTTGTTGATTTCTATTTCAGTTTCTTTTTGTTTTGGTATTTGATAATTTAGTACTTATTGTTTGTTGATTGACGATTAAATGGCCAAATCATAATTCTGGATCACTTTCAGGTGTGATTTTTTTTTACTGTTTTTAAATCCCAACGAACATGAAGAAAATTGATGAATTTTCATACAGTAAGAAAATCACACTTGACAGTGGACCTAAAATATTTCCAGCAAAATTGATTTGGCCAGAAATTCTGAATTGGTCATTTAATTAGCAACCAACAATACTAAATTGTAAAAAAAAGAGATGGATTTTCATATTTAAATCTTTACCAACAGTAAAACAATCACACCTGATAGTGACAGTAGTTCGGAATTCCGATTTAGTAACTTAATCATCAATCAACAAATAAATGATATGAAATCGTTAATTTACCAAAAAAAGATATTAAAATGAAAATCAACAAACAAACTGTACTCAATTATTAAATTTCCAAACAAAAGCCACTAAAAAGAATTAACCCTATTTTAAATTCATCTTGCATCTCCTATTTATTCTCTTTTCAAAGGTAAATGAATATGGATCCAAGATTAATTAATGGAAAACCATGTTAAAAATAGAAATAAAAAATGATTAAAAGAAAAGAGTAGTTATATAATAAGGTGATTTGATGAGATAGGTAGATTTATATACTAATACTTATAATTGTCCGATGCGAATATTCTAAGAGAGAAAATTCATTATCTATTATTAATTATCCATTTAATATTTTCAAAAAATAAACAATATAATTGATAAAAGGAATAGATCAAATTGTATTAAGAAGACGAACACGGCTGATTTTGCCTTCCATTTGATTTTGACATTTGAAAATGATTTTTAAAAAATGAAAGAAGATTATATTGAGGAGAAGAGTCAATAGAAGCCATGATATTTTCCATTTTTTGAAAAAAAATAAAAAAATAATTTAAAAATTCATTCTTAATAATTGAATGGCTGTACTTCAAAAATAATAATAATTGAATGGCGGCTCATATTAGTTTAAATTGTTAATAAAACAAATAAACAAGTTATTAGAGGGATATTATAATATGAAAAATTTAAATTATTTCATGGAAAAAAAAGATATACTAAAAAAAGTAATATAATTTTCCCATCTCCTTGCCTTGCCTGATAAGGAATAGATTTGAATTAATTATAATAATTCATCCATATTTTAATCAGTAATAATATAAGAGTTTGTCTAATGCGTACGGTATGAATTAACCTTCTCATTCAAGATAATAATTTTTTATGATTTAATAAATTTTATTATATTTTTAATTCTTTTTAAATTTATTATACTTAAACTATTATATATACATATCCTTATTAATGTATATATTGATGAAATAATTAGACCAAAACATAACATTATGACTTAAAGAAAAAGATTTGGTTTTACCCCCTTACCCCCCCACCCCATCTCAAAAGAAAAATAAAATAAATAGTTGCTCAGTGCCCGTGAGGTCTTATTCGAGTGAAATTGAGACTTCCTAACCAAATATTATGAGTTTAACTCCTGTAAAATTCATATTGTTATTGTTTTTAATAATATTTACGCTCTCTTCTTATAGAATTGTAATTTTACTTTTTTTCAGAATAATCGTAATAATATTTAATTTGATTGATACTTATATAATTATATAATGTACCTAGTTAATGTAATAAATCTTTGTACTTAAAAAAAATTATTGCTTGGTGAAAAGAAAATAAAAAAGAAATAAATGGGAGAAGAAATAAATGCATAGAAGAATAGGATGTGGAAGGCAATGAGCAAAGGGACTGGCTTGTCTCCTCAACACATGGAGGACCGACCTACAATATATGCACCAAATCACCACAATAAATAAAATTTTAAAAAAATGTAAAAACAAAAAATAGGCAAATAAATTGCATTAAATCATTTTCAGATGGTCAAAAGAGATAGTAGTAAATAAATAAAGTTGAAAAAAAATAGCTAAAATTAGAATATGATAATTGCCTATATTAGGTTGGATTTTTTTTTATATATATATTTTTTTAAAATTTTTATTATTGAATTATGTACCTAATAACAACTTAAACCAAATACAAAGATATATAAAACATCCTATTTAGTAAAAAAGTTTAAACTTTTCTTCTAATATAAATTTGTTCCACATAATTTGCTTAAATTAGTTCATTGCCTTTTATAGTTTACGAATTAATAATGAAATCACATATACTCTTATTATTAAAAAAAATTGCATAAAGTTTCTCAATGAAATCATGTTCAATATAAGAATGATGAAAAATGATTACGAGTAATGTTATAAATTGTTTTTTTTTAAATTTTATATATAGTTACATCTTAATGTTATTTTTATTCTTTGGTAATTTCATTAATATATTTATTAAATTATGCGTGTCGCATGAAGGAATTAAGAAGTAATAATTTCTGTAAAACATTATTAATTATATTTTTTAAATATTATTATACACATTCATTTTAAATGATATTTCTATAAAATTCACTTTTCAATGTTTTGAAATTTTCTCTATATAAATTATTGTCTGCAAAATTCAAATTATGATTTTTGTAAAGGGAAGAAGATAAATTATTGATTTTTTAAATATAAAAGGTACCGTAAGTATGGACATATACTGAATTGGTACTAAAGATCTAAGTAAAAATTCTGAGTGTAGTAGCGTAAGAATTTCAACATATTCAATGTATGGGTAGTTCCTATCCTCCACATAAGTATCAACCAGTCTGATGGAAGTCCTGTATATAAAAATTTTCGCCTAGGCCGTTCAAATTTTATAGAGAGAGGGGGAGAGTTTTTCTTTTTTGGAGAGAGAGAGAGAGAGAGAGAGTAGTTGTATTGTATAGCATTGTATATTGGAAGAAAATGTACACAATAATAAAAAATGAGAGAGAGAGAGAAGCCCTCAGCCGCAGTACTCTGCTGCTGAAACAAACTGTAAAAAAAAACGATCCACAGCACAGCATAGCATCAACACAGTAAGCATTTTGAGCAACAACCAAAGTTTGCCGAACCCAGAAACGTGTGCATTTATGTACCCCACAACTCTCTATTCAATTCCCCCAACTCAATCAATTCATAAATAAATAACCCTTTTCATCATTTTTTTTTTTTTTACTAAACAGTTTTTCGCTTCAATCTTTCCATTTTTCACTGAACAGAAAGTTCAGTCTTTCGTCTTCATAACCCAATATTTTCCTTTTTCTATAAAGTTCTTGACTCCCTTCTTTTCTTGTCCTTTTTTTCTTCTTTTTCTTCTTCGTCTTCACCAATTTTCGCAGACCCTTTTTAGCATGCAAGTCATGTCTAGTTTATACACCCAGAATTTGAACTTTTCTCCTGCTAGAGGTGTTTCTCCAATACTCAGGACGAATAGTGATATTGATAGGTATAGGTATTTATTCCCCTAAATCTTCTTTTTTTCCTTTTAATTTCTGTATTGGGATGATGAATTTAATTTCGATTTTTGATGTTGATAAAGTTTTCTTTGATTCCTTTTTTTGTAAAGCATATTTTGTTGTTTAATGTTTTTGTAGTCAGTACTTGACAGAACTATTAGCAGAACGGCAGAAGCTTGTACCTTTTATGCAAGTACTTCCGATATGTACCAGATTGTTAAATCAAGGTTTGTACTCTCAAGTTTGGATCTTCCCTTTTTTTCATTTACTTTGTTCTGCTTCTTCCTGCAATGGTTTGTGTTTACAAATTAGTTAATGATGATGAATGTTAGAGTTGAGCTTTAATCTGATTTGCGGCACTTGTTAGTGGCTTCGTAATGCTTGATTAAATATCTCATTGATTTAACCGTTCCTTGCTTGATTGGATTTTGTTGAATTCCTTTGGCTGTAATTGGATTGAAGACTATATGTGGGCTCTATGGAGTTATGACTTACTTGCTATGCTATGCTATGCTATGCTGCCTTTTTAAGTGGTCCTCTTTAAGTGGGTTGATATAGGATTAAAAAATTTCTCTCATTCTTGATCAGTAGGCACGACTTTTTACTTTATAATAATGGTAAATTAAAGTTGTTATAAGAGTAGCTCTTTCTTTATGAATGCAATTCTTGATGATATATCTGAAATGGGGATCTCCAAGCTGGAAAATCTTTCGAGATTGTAACCCACCGGTTCTTTCTAAGTTGATTTGAAAAGGAGACAAAAAAGAATAGATATTATAAAGAAAAAGAAGACAGCTGCCCGCCTAGAAGAGCCACTCGCTCTGTAGTGTTGTCACACAAGATAAGCACGCCGCCCGCCTGCTGGCCGGGCGAATCGAAAGACAGAACTCATTTTAAGACATTTTTGTTTGTAATGCAGAGATCACTTGATTTTCATCCTCCCAAATCAATTGTTCTGTGTTTTTTAATCAATATTTTCCTTTTTATCTACATGGTTGTTCATCGAAATTGTGAGAAAAATGTTGACAGAGTTTAAATTTATGTATAAACATGTGTGCTTTGTGGAGAAGGGATAGTTTGTTATACTTTTATTACTGTACCTTGACAGAGATATTAAGGGTTTCTGGAATGATCTCCGACCAAGGTTTTAGTGACTATGACAGACTACTACGTGGAAGCCCCAGTCATGTAGCGTCTCGAGACATTATCCAAAGTGTTGGAGGAAAAGCTTTGGGAGGCTGGAAAGAAAATGACTGGAACAGCTTTCAACCTGAGGTGAGCACATGTCATGCTTAAATAGGCCAGACAAATTCAGGTTTTTTTTCACTACTCTTATCCATCGAAGAACATTGCTAATGATTTTTTCCTTCATTTCTTTTGTTTGATAGCGCTTGCATTAAGTTTCAGCCGTCTGTCTATTTGTTGGCACTTTTTAGATTAAAAGATTTTTAGTTATTGGTTTTAGGTGTTTGTTTATCAAGTTTCTGCTATGATGTAAATCTTTTTGTTATGCTTGAAGATGATTACTTTATTGTGGCATTTCCGAAATGTAGACCATCATTGACAGTTTTTCAGAGAAGCTAACCTAAGACCTTATCAATCAAATGAATGCTGTGTTTCCTTGATGTCTTGCAAGTTGGAATGCATTGTCCAATATTCTTGAACGAGTATGGTAAGCATGACCAAGTGTGTTATGCAGCTATATGTTTCTGTCTTATTGAGCTTACAAAAGGTTACATATGTCCCTCCTTAGTGATGGCAACAATTGAAGTCTTTTAAATTTCAAGCAGTCCCATTTCCAGTGCATTCAGGAAAGTGAGCTTAAGGTACCTTATATAAGCATGAAGTTGAGCATAGCATGTTGAGATTAAACCTGACAAAAGAAGAAAACAGTAGAAGTAGATTCCCCATGCTTAGATTCTCCATTCCGCTTATTCATGCTGATTTTTGAAGAATCTGGAGCAGAAAAGTGTCAGTTACTTCAAAAGCAATTGCTATATTATAAAAGTCCAAACGTTTTTTAAAAGTCTGTTAGAACAAATATTTCCATATCATAGAGGTTCTTCATGCATCATGCATGTGCTTACTGGCATACACAGATCCAAGAATTTGATTATTGAACAAATCCATTTTGCCAGTTAGAAGTTTCACTGACAAGAATAGTTGTGTGGTAATGCAGTTTTATGCTCAATATCCAATCTCCTTGATTTGTTTGTACAAAAATGCTGCTAGACCCTTTGGTTTGCCCAATGCTGACATGTCAGTTTTCCATCATGAGTCTTGCGATAAGTAGGCCTTGGTTGTTGCTCTCCTGTTTTTTTTTTTTTTCTTCCTTGGGGGTGGGAGAGGGGGGGACGGGTGCTTCAACAATGCTGCTAGACCCTTTGGTTTGGCCAATGCTGATATATCAGTTTTCAATCATGATCACTCATATGTTGACTAGGTCTTGGTTTGCTATTTATTGTTTCTACAAAGATCAATTTTTGGAGGAAGGCATATACTTGTGATCCCCACGGGAGAAGTTTTCTTCGTTTTCATCGATAGATCACATGCTAGCTGACAGCCTACTGCAAATGATCAATTGAAATGTTTTTAATTAGGAAACAATCTGTTGACTCGGTATGGTGATACCTTTCCTAAATGAATAATGCTGCTTTCCTTGTGCTATCAGCAGTCAGCAGAAGTCATACTACAAAATACACAGCCTAAACTTTTGGCTGTCTTTCATCTCCTCTGGCCCAATTTAATTAACCAAGGATTAAACAAGTAGCTGCTTGTTGCATCAAGAGAAACTTTTAAAGAAATAGAGCAGTATATGGAAAAGAAAACATTATGTGGAGAGACATATACCCATACTTAAAAGGATCAATTTTGTCAATATTGCTTCCCTGTGACAAAGGCTAATCTATCCTGTTTTTCCATATAAAAGTTTCTTGAGATTTCAAGGTATTTTACTTTTATCATTGTTCATATAAAACATACAATAAAATCGTTTTGTGTAATTTCTTTGTCCTTTCAGATAATGGGTTTCTGAGTTTTTAGTAAGTGCCTAGGTTATGATCAATCTATGGGGCTGCATCCGCAATTGTCTTGGTCAAAGATCCAATGAGAGAAGAATAAAGTAGCAAAATATCTTGGAGAAGTCAACTTGTATTATAAGAGATGCAAGAGTCTAACAGTTGAGGATAGTCGCTGCCCCTTTGGAAAAGGAGTGAGACAAGGGACTTTCATCTAATACATGAGAATTACAAATGTGGATACAGGGAACTTTTCTAGTTTCGTATTAGAAACGTATGCCGTAAATCTCATGTTGACGATTCAGTATTTAACTTTTTTCGAGAGGGTCATTTTACCTGCTGAGTGCCAGATATTTTAATCTTATATTGCACTTGATATTGAATTCGACCTTTGTTATGTTTGTGTTTTGGACCACTACGTTGGTGTATTCTGCGACCTGCATTGGTTAAGGTTTAAATCTTATGGTTTTTTGCAACAGTGGCTGGGTGGAGCAGAGGGGATGGCCATAGACTGGCAAGCAGCTGGTGGAAATCCAACCTCTTACTTGGTGAAGAGAGTATTGCGCTTAGACATACCTGTGGAGCGCTATCCAAATGTAAGCCAGTTGGAGTTCCTTCTTTTTTCTATTCTGCTAATTAAATTGTTGAGTCCTGAATTTATGTGAGATACACTGTTTTAAAATAAAAACACTTGTACGAGTTTAGGCTTATTGCATTCCCTTTGTTTGTTAGTTCAATTTTGTTGGAAGGCTGTTAGGTCCTCGAGGTAATTCTCTAAAGCGAGTGGAAGCTTCTACCGGGTGCCGTGTCTTCATTAGAGGAAAAGGTTCGATTAAAGATCCTGACAAGGTAAACTTCTTCTAAGTAGAAATTTCTGAATGGAGCTGAAGAATATTCCTTTGCTTATACTGTAAATATTCTCATTATGATCAAAACTTGATTTATCATTTTGGTAAAAAGTTGTTCTTCATTTTTGTAAATGTTTCTGCTGGTTTTGTTCATATCTCATTCTTATTTTGATATTATTGTCCATTAATTTTCAAGGAGGAGAGTTTAAGGGGAAGACCAGGTTACGAGCACCTGAGTGATCCATTGCATGTTCTGATTGAGGCTGAATTTCCTGCCAACATTGTTGATGTACGGTTAAAACAAGCGAAGGAAATAGTTGAAGAACTGCTAAAACCAGTGGTAACTGCTGGAGCTTCTCTTTTCTTTATTTTCATCAACTGTTCATCAAAACAATAGACTTCTACTTAACTTCCATTGCTCGTTATAAAACACAACGCCTGCATCCTTTTCCTCGTTATGATCTGGTTACAACCTTTGGTTGATTTTGTTTTGTGTTTGCCTTTAATTTAATTACTGAAACCGACAAAGGCGCAGCAGTGCTGATCTTGTTGAACAATGGTTAATCATTTTGGTGATTTTCTTTTGCGTTTGCCTCTAATTTCAGGATGAAACACATGACTTTTATAAGAAACAACAGCTTAGAGAACTTGCAATGCTGAATAACAGTTTGAAAGAAGATAGCCCTCAACCGAGGGGAAGCCAATCTCCTTTTAGTTCAAGTGGAATGAAGCGAGCTAAAACTGGTTGGTAAAAATCTTCATGATTGCTTCACCCTTGTGTCTCTCGCATTTTGCAGCTTTATTATATGTGAAGATGCAGAATGGATATTGCACCTGTGTCGTGTCGTTTCCTGCCCTCTATACTTTTGCATCGCGAATCTGACTTTGTGAACTGTTGGGTGGGGAGAAAAAGAGAAATTTAAAAAACAGTAACTCGTGGATATATGATTGATCAGGCGACCTAATTACGATGTTAACTGCAACCTTGTGCTGTTCTGCTCCTGTTAATCCTAGAAATGTATTGGATTGATTTATTATTGACTTGTGTTAGTGAATCTAGCAAAATTATTATTATTTCATCTGTGAGTTTAGTTAATATTGGATATAATGCAACTTACAGCCATGTCTAAAACTCAAACTCTACTCTCTCCTCTTTGCTTTTTATTTACTCTGATTTCTTGTGGATATATAAGCACATTTTGTTGGCAACAACTTTCCAATTTAGTTAATATACATTGCTTTTTGAGGGCTCTGTGGACAAAAGATTTCGCCTTTTGGCAACAAGTTAATATATATTGCCTGTAAGCATGTTTATTCTCCCTTGCTGGAGGGATTTAGACCCTTTTGTATTCATAAGATCAGGACCTCATCATTTGTCTTGCTATAAAGGGGCAAATACCATCTATCTAGTTTGGATCCATTTGTTTTTTAGCGTCCGGTATTCTATATATAGGCTATATATAGGGATGTAAATAAATCAAGCCGAGATTAAACTAACTTTAGCTTGAACTTGGCTTGAATCTTTTTTAATGAGCTTGAGTTCGGTCGAATTTATTGATACTGGCTTGAGTTTGAATTTGGTTTATCGAAATCGAGTTTGAACTTTTTTAATATATATAATATTTGTATTATATATAATTAATATTCTATGAATATATAATATTCATATTTATATATACCAGTTAAGTAGGTTTAACAAGTTACTGAATTAGTATTAATGAGGCTGGGTTCGTTTTTAATGTTTGAAAAGCAATTTTAATTCAAGAGCGAAGATTAAAAAGTAAAAGATGATTTCAGCAGTATATGCAACTTGAGTAAATATTATAAATAGGGGTGTAAATGGATTCACTCTATGGGTACTTTCAGATTCAAATCTTAATAGTGAAATATGGATTTATACCCGATTTTTTAAGGTCTAGAATAGGGTTTGGGTATATCCTTACTCGTGTGATATTTTTTAAAATTTTTTTCGATGTTAAACAAAAATATATATAAAATAATATATAATCCTAAAATAAAAATATAACATGATTAATATAATTTCTTCAACATCTCTTTCAACAAAAACAATCATTTGGGAGAAACAATATCACATAAAATTTATAAATTATGTATTAATATAATATAATATATAAATATATATACAAATAATATAACATATATATAAATATATATTTTTGTTTTATTATAATGGAAATAATAGAAATACGGGTATACGAGTCTAGTATCATCATACCTTACCCAAATTCATTTAATTGAATAAAATATATACTGGTATAAGTATGGGTATAGGTCTCCAAATATAAAATTTTAACTTTACGTATTATAAATGAGTATAGATCTGTGCAGATACAAGTAAGATCTACACTGTTCACGGCCTTAATTATAAAGGTCTTTTGAGAAATTGAATAACGTAAATAGACACTTTTTAGTGGGTGTTACGGACTTTTATAATACAAATTAATAAATAAATAGTAAATGAGCATTTTTTTTTAGAATTTCAAAGGAAAAGAAATGTCCGTGATATTTAGTAGAGCAGGCCCAGCCCATTTATCTGTAAAGTTCTACAGTCCAATTTATTTTCCTAGCCCATTATTTGGAGAATTCCAGAATCGTTCATCTTCAATAGAGACGACAGAATTTTTCTGGATCAGAGAATCGTCTGTCTGAAAGGAGTCTGCAACCCTAAGTTACGTTGAATCTTCGGATTGCTACCTGAAAGAATCGAAGGAGATGGGGAAGCAGCCGGTGAGGATGAAGGCCGTTGTTTACGCGCTGTCGCCGTTTCAACAGAAAGTGATGCCCGGTCTCTGGAAGGATTTTACCACTAAGATCCACCACAAAGTCACCGAGAACTGGCTTAGCGCCACCCTCTTACTGACTCCCGTCATCGGCACCTATACGTAAGTGCACATACATATTCATTTAATTCCTTTTATATTTATGGAAATTTTTATTGTCTTTTATTTTTGTGATAATTAGGATTTGTTTGCGTTTTGATATAATATGTTTATCTCAATTGGTGTGTTATCTTGGTAGATCGGACGTATTCTAGGTTATATTTTCTTCGACAAAATATTAGTGCTCAACTTTAGTAGTATTCAATTTTACGCTCGCTACCATATTTTTCTTTGAAATGTTATGTGTATACATTGGTTTATTGATGCATAATATTTTTCTTCGCTGAATTGTTCTATTGAGTTACTGTTTTCATAATACTTCTTGAGAATTATTTCTCAACGAGATGTGCTGTCTGTCTCTCTCTGAGGTATGCTCCAGCAATTGGTTGAGGAGCTGAGGAGAATTAGCCTTTTTTAATAGAACTGCCTTGGGCTTTCAAGTAAAAATTTCACTACTAGTGTTGCATTGAGATCTCCAGTCTCTATCTTCCTATGGGTGACTAACAGCTAGTTGGTGTATTAAGAATGTCTCTGAGGTTTAATCTAAAGACATTGTGGGGTTGACTAACTTTGTTTTCTTGGTTATCTTATCTTTTTTACAATGTATCTTGGGTTTAAGGTCTACTAAGATTTATGGATTATTGTATTGTGAAAACCTAAATTTAATCTGTAGAAGGATGTTAATGTTGTCTATGTTGGAAGTTGTTGCATCCAGTGGTAATAGCTTCTTTTTTTGCAAATGGCTGTTTTATTCTGCAAGTTATAGGTGTCTATATATGAAATCTGATTTCACTCTGGGCTTGAACAAGTATTCCATTGTTGGGAATTAGTCTTGTATAGGTCTCTGGTCCTGGTATATAACTATCATGATTCTGGTTTTCTTACATCGGGCCATTTATTGTTGGCCTTTTAAGTTGCATTCGGAATGACATGTAGGTTCATGAACGAATACATGCATGAACTAAAACTAATGTTGCTTGCTGAAAGAATGTCTACATGATCCTTTAAGCCGTTGACTCATGTCTAGGAGCATTGCTGATATTATTACATCAGTCTGCGTTCATATCCTATTCTATCATTCGCAAAACCACCATACTCTTTGTAGGCAATAATCCTTCTCGGTTCATAATTATGTTTAATTGTTTGCTTTGGTTAGACGTGACTCTTTTCTCCTTCGATTGTGGGATGCTTCCTTAACTCACTCCTAGATGAAAGATTGTTGTTTTTCTTTTTAGGTTCATTTTATCATAAACTGAAGCTACTCTTACCTGTTTTGGAAACAGGTATGCACAAAATTACATGGAAAAGGAGAAGTTGGCACACAGATTCTGAGACCCTGAAATGGAGTCTGTTATTATTAACTAGCAAATAAGCTCGATGATACAATTTTTCGGTTCATTTTGAAGATCTCATACTCTGGTGGTCCTTTATGCTGTTCAGTTTCTGCTGGTTTTTCCTACTATTGTTCAAACACCTCTCCCCAAGAGTTGATTAAACTTTTTTATTGTGTTTAAAAATCTTGGTTTGTTTTTATCTCACACTTCCCTGAACACTATGATGGTATTTCTGATTCTTGAAACCCAATAATTTTCCATGAGAAAAATACAAGATCAACTAAATCTGCTGCACATGAGCACAGGACTGGCAAATGATGATAGATTAAGCACATTTGGCACAGCTCTGAAATTAGCTTGACTTGTAAATGTTAGATAATCCAATGAGAAAAGGAAAGATTTGGATAACATATATTGAGACTCTTAATTGAACTCTAGGTATTTAGTTGTGTTGTAATTCTAGTTTACTTGCAGTCAAATGCATTAAGAATTAGTGTATATTATAAAAGAAAATATTAAAAGGTAAATCTTAAGGCTGTGTTTGGTACACTATGAATAGTCTTTGAATAGGGAAGTTCATAGCAGGAAGAAGTTGGAAATCTTCATGAAAAGATTTTTTCGAGATGAATGAGAGTCATTTTAAAAAATATTAAGTTATTATATTCTCAATGTATTGCATATATTATACTCGATTAATTTTTATATGTTATACTTTTTTTTTCATCTTTTAAGATAAATTGTTTTATAACTATTTTTAATCTTATATATAAATATTTATATTTTAATAAAATATTTGATTTTTTTCGGAGTTTTTATGTATTTTAGCGTATGGAAAATATATTTTTTACTAGAAGAATGTTAATGTTATATTATATATAATTTCATTACATTTCAACATAAAATAATAATTTTCACGTCAAAGAAAATAAATCATCATTAATTCTATTTTTTTTCCTTCTAGACATTGAAATGTAAAGATGATTTCATTCTATTCGGTGGTAAAGTATTCTATTCCATATCATTTCAGCATACTAAACATGATGTAAGAAAACAAGGTAAATCTTAAAAGAAATGTTACAAGAGAAAGGTAAACCTTAAAAAAAATATTATGAGATGTTATAGAAAATATTACAAATTATCCTCCATGCAGAATGTGAAATAGTAACTTTTGTGCTAATTGACTGTCAATAAACATTTGTCTTGAAAAATTTCTTAACATTCTTCATATCACTGTGATTCTTCGTGCAAAATTCTACGTATTATAGAAAGTAAAATAAAAAATAGATAAAATAATTTTTCTGAAAAAGAAATTCTAAAAAATTTTTCCAAATGAATTGGTTGCAAACTAGACATTAATTATTAGAACTACGGTCAATAATAGTTGTCCAAAAAATCTTTTAAAAATTGTCAAATATTATTTGTATTACGACGATTTTTTTTTAAATTTTAAGTAAATATCATATTTAAATAGTGAAATAAAAAAATTTATAAAACTTTTACCAAATCTTTGAGATTAATGAATTGGTTTTTTCTGGCTTATCTATACGAAACTCAAATGGTATGTCAAAATTTTCATATATATACATATATATGTATAGCCTTTTTATGCTATATATAAATTATATATATAAATTTTTATATATAGATTAATATAAATTTATATTATATAAAATTTTCATATATATATTTATATATATAGCCTTTTTATGCTGTCAACCACTAGACCTTTTTCAAATTCTAAAAAGGGCGCTTTCTCTTCTGTCCAGTCTCTTCCGACCATATGAACGGTCATCTCCCTGTGCTACAGCGTCTCCGTCTCCAGCTGAGCTGAAACGTTGTTCTCAGGTTCCTAGCATTTTCGTATGGCTTGCTGATTATGCATTTCTCTTTTTGGGTTCTTTTATTTCTGCTGATTTGGCTCCATTTCTTGATTACTGTGCCTGGGTTTTGATTATTCCTGTGAAAAAATATCTAATGGAGTGCTTTTTATCACAAGATTGATTCCTTGAAGGGGAAAAACAATTAAAGAGGGTTTTTCCCTCGATTTTAGGGTTTAGGGTATGGGAGATCGAAAGAACCCTATGCATTTTGTCTATGGTAATCTGCAATCTTCTATATCAATGAAGTATATATTTTTGCCCTCAGTAGAAGGTGAAAAAATTACATTTTGGGATGTACTTAGGTTTTGCTAAATAAGAACACTCTTAGTGGGCGAATTTAGATACTATGAGGAGGTTTTAGTTGTAACTTTGTAATGCTGATATGTTTTGAGAAGCTATAGGCCCTTATCACCATATTGAATTTTAAGGCTTGGTTACTTTTATAACTTATATTTAATTTTCAACAAAATTTTGATGCAACAACTATATAAGAGTCTGGAGCCTAAACATGCTATGCTTTGTATCTCACTGAATCTTTAGGTAAACAACTTCGTACAAATGGAAAAAGACAGCAAGATCAATTCTTACGAAGAGGCTAGAAAGCAGAGAGTTTTAGACAATAAAAAGCGTTTTGAGGTAATTCAGATGGAGCATCAATAATTGACTCCTCTTTATGTGTTTCTCCCACTATTCATGCCTTGTTACCGCCTTCAAGTGGATATATTTGCATTAGTTGAAAAGAATTACAAGTTCTGTGCCTAAACTGACGTGGAGAAGATTGAGCAAGTTGATATGGAATCTAATTTTTCCAAAGGGACTCAAGAATCTAAATATTGCTTCCTATTTTAATGTCAAAACTTGAGAAATTGTTTATCCTTTTGCTCTCTTTTTGTTAAGGATTTGGGGATTTTGAGCATCTCTAAAAGTCTGTCTGACATCTCAAAGTCTGAGAAGAAATCAGAGGTAAATGTTGTTTAATTTTTCATTTTAAAGATCATATGGTTCTTACATCTCTTGGTGTTGATTAATGCCCTTATCTTTTTCAATATATTTACACTATCCATCCAGCAACGCCAACGCCAGATTAGACCAAAACGAGAGAATGTTTACTCATTGGAGCCAAGACGCTCATCACGTGCACGCAATCCAGTTCCTTCTTATCGTGATGATGTAAGTGTTGCCATTTGCAGTGGTCACTTCTAGTTTAAGTGCAAACATCAAAGTTCGTGTATTAATGCAAGAAGGGAGCTGATGCTTCTGGCAACTAGAATGGACCTTCAGTAATGAATATAGTTTATAATTTTATGCTCATTTCCCATCATTGGCACATTAGCTTTTGTCATACTTTATCTTCTTGTATGTCTTTGTTCTGTCCCATTTTATTCAGAACAATTAGAGTATAGTCCCTTAAATGTTTTACTATGTTTTTCCTCATGAACAGGTTGATGTGGACCTTCCAAGAATGCGGAAGAGGTCAAAGTGGGATTCCTCATGGGCAAGGTGAAACTTTTAACCTTATTTGGCATTGTTGTATGCTGTCTTTCATTTAAGCTAACATCATCATCCTGAACTATCAGTTATCTCGCACGTCCAGTAGAGGAGGTTAGGAGTGCGTCATTCCAAGAGAGGGCTGATGCATTGAAGTCTGCTGAGAAACTTCAAACCAATGTACAATCAGAAAATCCATCCTTTGTCAAATCAATGGTCAGGTCTCATGTTTATAGTTGTTTTTGGCTGGTAAGTAGTAAGTCCATTCTCATTTCCCTCTACAAATGCAAAAAGAACACTTGGGAGTATCTGATTGTCAATATTATTATTATTATCATCAGGGGCTCCCTACTAGATTTTGTGAGGATCACCTACCTAAGTCTACAGTAGATATGATATTAGAGGATGAGGAAGGCACAGAATATGAGGCTGTGTTCATAAGCAAGAGAACTGGACTGAGCGGTGGATGGAGAGCATTCGCGCTTGATCACAAACTGGATGATGGTGATGCTTTAGTATTTGAATTGGTAGAGCCTACAAGATTCAAGGTTTGTTAATTAAGGGTTGTATTCAGTTTCCTTGTTCAATATGGAATCCAATTATAATTTGGACAGTAGTAGATTATGAAATGGTGTGTTTTGTGTCCTTAAAATGCAGGTCTATATAGTGCGTGCAGCCTACAGTTCAACCAAAGAAAACCATGAGGCATCATTTGAAGAGGGCAATGATGCTGAAGAAGAAGAAGAAGGAGCACCTGAGAAGAAGGCTGCAAAGTCCAGAAAGAAGAAGAGTAATCAAGCAAAAGATACTACATTTGTGTCTACTAAAGATAACAGTTCAGAAGGCACCACTGTCCTGAGGCGAAGTAGCAGAGGGAAATGAAATGATCCTTTTTTTTATTTGTGCATGGCAAGAAAGCATTTCTTTTGAGTATGAACAATTGTGCCTTCTTGTCTTTATGAAATTAGGCCACTGCTGCTGTTATTAGATTTAAGTGCACAATCTCAGCACTAGGGAAACGGAATACAAGTCTAATCAGATATGTCAATTGCAGAATATATTTTGAATTGTATTTTGTGGGTGGATTAGGTATGGATTCTATTTAGCTCACGAATAGTTCAATTTTAGTATCCTCTCTAAACCTCAAAAGAAAAAGGAACTGTACGTTGCGAAAAATTTCAAAAAAATAATAATAATTTTTTTCTAATTTTCTTTCACCTTTCTCTAAAAATTCTTTGAATATGCTTCAAGTTCTTGAAGAAAATGAATAATTTTTAAGATAAAATTTAATAAAATGGTTAAAATAAATTGAATTTTCATATATTTTTTAGTTATGAATATATTATTTTGTTAGTTTTTTACATTAACTTCATCATTTAACTAGAAAAACAACATAGTTATTTTTAAAAAGTTAAAAAACCTAATGGTACATAACTTAAACAAAAATTGGACCAAAAAAATATCAGCATCATAATTTTTTTTTCTTTAATTCAAAATCCATGTTTTACTTATATTTATTCAAGAATTTCAAGAACATTATTGAATTTGTAGAGAGAAGTGAGATAAAATTATTATAGAAAGAGAATCGAGGATAAAAAAATAAAATTTCTTGAAAATTTTCAGGCGCAACCCAAAGAAATGCAATTGCACTAAAGCCAGCCAGCTAACAAAATCAGAGCTGGCTCTCTCATAATCAATCAAGACAGCGTAGATACTTGGAGGGGTTGCCAATTATACGCTAACATGGAATGCTGTGATCGCAGGCTCTACTTGGATTGGTTTTTAGTTCCAAAGCATATGTTTTCAAGAACAAAACCCCTCAACGACGTTGGTAGAAAAATAAGATTACCACATTTAATCCAGGAGGGAAGCAAATAAAAATAAAGCAGACTTCCAGTGTAGGAGAAGTACTACTATATTATAAAATTGGAAGGAAAGGTACAAACAAGATATCATCATCTGGACTAGTCTTATCAAGAAAAAGAAATTTAGATAGTAGCCAAAAATCTGAAGTTCAAAAGCCGCACATTTAACAAGCAAATCAAGGCACTAAAATAGAACCTATGCCATATCCAGTAAACTAAGTAGTTGCATGTAAAAATGCTCTTCCTGGTTGACGGTTTGCCAATGGTCCATGGCATCCAAGGAGCTTCAAAGTCAAAAAAAGATAGTAGTGAGCCTTGATAAACAACAAAAATTAACAATATGGTTTCAATTGGAAATTTCATAAACTAAAGAAGGCAAAAAACATAAAGATATTGAATATGTCGGAAAATAGATATACAAACCTTGGCATTCACACCATCAGACACAATGCGATTCTCTTGCTTCCATTTCACATAATCAGTGCGGCTGAACTTAGTGAATCCCCTATATTTAAGAATAGATTATATCAGAAAAATGAGGAATCAAATTAACTTGAGTACACACAAAGGGGGAAAAACAGTAGTTACAGGAATAAAACTTTAGTTAGGCCTTCAAAAAATGAGAATGCTAAATGTTTAGTAGGTAAGATCATAGTCAACTTAAATACAAGTGTCTAAACTCTGTAAATAGCAAATCAGACAAGACATAGCAAGTCTAAATGGAAATACATAATGCGTTAATTGTGCAAAAGAGGTCAAGCTCAAATGATACTAATATTGAAATGCGGGGTAGAGAATACAAGCAAGCTGTGGATGGAATTTCTGTTCAAAGATGAACATAATTTAAACAATCACAAAAAGAAAAGGAAAAATCTGCATATTGACAGTAGAATTCATCAAATGAGCGAACAAATGGGAAGAAAGAGTAAATCTTCTAAGAAAAACGAAAGCATACCACTTCCTGCTGACAATGATCTTTTGACGACCAGGGAACTTGAACTTGGCACGGCGCAAGGCCTCTTGAGCATGGAGGCTGTTGGTATCCTTGCAACGCACAGAGAGGAGAACCTGACCAATAGCAACACGTGCACAAGTTCCCTGTGGCTTGCCAAAAGCACCCCTCATACCAGTTTGGAGCCTATCAGCCCCAGCACATGACAACATCTTGTTGATACGCAAGACATGGAAAGGATGAACCCTAACCCTCAAGTGGAAAGCATCCTTTCCGGCAAACTTAGTCATATACTTGTTGCAGGCAATACGGGCAGCCTCAAGTGCCTCACTTGAGACATTCTCCTTCTCCCAACTGACCAAATGCACGCAGAATGGGAATTCATCAACTCCCTTCTTCTTCATTCCAACATCATAAATCCTGATCTTGGGGTCTGGAACACCACGGCAGTACCTTGACTTTGGGTAAGGCTTATTTTTAATCTGGCGGTAACACCTTGCAGGTCCTGCATATTATAAGCCCATCCATCACAAAAGAGAAAAGATCCTCAAAACCAATTCATATCTAGCATCGCCCAAAGTCTAGAACCTATTTGAAAGATATTGTTGTCTGTCAAGAACCTATAAACTATTCATCTGGTTGGATAATTGTATCAACTTCATTGTCAACAGCCAAGGTGTGGCCAAAGCAATCAAACACAAGTAGAAAAGGTCAATGCTTTACATAAAATAAAGCTTATGGGGCTGAATGAGGTAATTCTTAGGCATAATCAGAGGCATATCAAACATCTGTATTCAAAAGTCAGATTACTACGCTCACAGAATTCCATTCTAGACTAGGCATTTAGAAATGAGATCATATAAACTTTCTATCATAGAATATTCTTCCATAACTACGAAAATTATAAGATATGAATATATAAACAATCATGAAACACTGATTTCAGGATAAATCGTTCAAGTATACTAATTAAATCGACATAAAATTAAGATATCACATCTCAAACAAGTTACCCAATCCGAAAAAAAACTAACAATCCATAATCAGGAACCAACTAATACAAAAATCTAAAAATCATAAAACTCTTAAATCCCTAAGAACGAAACACCAATGGTTCAATTATAGCATCAGACAACTCAAAGCTGAACCTTCTTAAACGACAAGGCAATCAAACAACCTCACAATCCACCAAAAAAATAACAGCTTTCGGATAAAGAAAAACTTCAAAAAGAATTAAAAATTTTCGACCAAACTAAAAAATCACGGATCAAAATGCATATTTCTAATGTTCTGAAATGAAGAAAGATGAAGCAGCTTACTTCTCCCCATGGCGAGGTCTTCTGGTTACGCGGCCTCGAACAAGACGAAGACGATGAGAAAAAACCCTAGGTTTGATATGAGGAGAGAATTATATAGAGGATGGAGATGGAGTAATTGACTGGGCTACATGGGTTTACGTGTGGGCATGCGTCACAGAATATAAAATGGACCAATATTAGGCCCAACAATTTTGAAATACTTGGCCCATAGTTTTAGCCCATTAATTGAAAATTCCCCACTTCTTCTACCCTGTTCAATCGGCCCATTGGCCTTTTAAGTTTTTTTCTTTTTTTTTTCTCATTTAAAGAAAACAAAACTTTTTTTTTTTCGTGTCACGTATCGTTCAATATCTTTTAATATACACTATTTACTAACACGCTTTTCTGATGTACTTATGATCTTGGACGAATATAAACATTGCACTTAGAGCTAATGCTTTATTACTTATTTTATAAAGAGAAATTGGTAATATTAGTCCCTAAAATATATTTGTAGTTTTAACGTAGTCTTTAATTTTTATTTTCAATTTTTTTAGATCCCAAACGTTTATTTTCAACAAATTTTAGTCTTCCATACTAATTCATCAACAGAATCTGGCAATAAAAATTGACTGGGGATAAAGGGATCAATATTGAGTTAACTATAATGGCTCAATGAAAATGTAAGGATCATTTTTACGCACAAGTACTTGTACCAAAAAGGGGCAAAGATATATTTTTTTTCTTATTTTTTCAATTTTACCTTCATTAAGTCTCTATAATTGGCTCAATATTGATCCGACAATAATTATTGATAAAAGTATGTGAGTCTTATTTAACTCACGAGTAAAGTTAAAAAAGACATTTATTTTACTCAATTCACAAAACCATGGGATCTAATTTAATACTTAAAATATTCTAGAAATTTATGTGAATTTCTCTCTAAATTTGGAGGAAAAACAAGTTTAAATTTAAAGAATGTATCATATATTCAATTATTGAAATTTTCTCTAAATTTGGAGGGAATTTGTCCCTAACTTTAGAGGAAATTGAAGGTATTTAGAGAAAATTTCATATAAACCCTAAAATTAGACCCCATGGTTTTGTTTAATAAAAGTGATGGTGAATTGAATAATTAAAATGTCTTTTTTTTTTTTCTTTTTTTAACTTTACTCATGAGTCATATGAGGTTCATATGTTTTTTATTATCAAATTTCGATGTGAAATTAGTGGCCAGTACTAAAACTTTATAGAAATAAATGTTCGAGAATTAAAAAAAATGAAATCAAATATTAATGACTAAATTAAGACTAAAAAAATAGTTCAGGGACTAATATTTTCAATTTCTCTTTATAAAATTTATTAATAAAACTGTTACATAATTTTTAGCATTGGCATGATATTGTAGCTAGCACAATTTTTGCCATTCAATATAGGGTATGGGTTAGAGAGGTCTGATACTGCTAATTGATGTTTTGCAGTATGCATTGGAGAAGCTCTTGTACATTAATCAAGATAGCAACATATTATGACTCAAATTATGGCCTGGAAGCACATTAAAACAGAGTTTGCACTAAAGCAAGTTAGGGCTTAGAAACTAGTTTTCAATCAACAGCACAAGAGTTCCAGCTCTGGAACTCGCAGAGGTTAAAAAAAAGATAAAGCAGACCCCTCCGTAAAGGAGAAATAGATATAACAATTAAGTACTACTATTAGTATAAAATTGAAATGAAAAGGTACAAACAAGGAATCCTGGACTAGTCTTATCAAGCAAAACAAATTTAGTTCCCAAAATTTGAAGGGCAAAAAAGCCTCACATTTAAACTTTGAACAGAAGTAGCAGATCAAGGCACTACAGAAGATCTATGCCATATCCAGTAAGCTAAGTAGTTGCGTGTAAAAACGCTCTTCCTGGCTGACGATTTGCCAATGGTCCATGGCATCCAAGGAGCTGCAAAGTAATAAAAAGAAAGCAGTGAGTTTTTCCATATGAATCACAATGTAAAGAAAATAGTGAATGACAGAAAAAAGATGTACATACCTTTGCATTCACACCATCAGACACAATGCGATTCTCTTGCTTCCATTTAACATAATCAGTACGGCTGAACTTAGTGAATCCCCTATATTTAAGAATAGATTATATCAGAAAGATGAGGAAACCAAATTAACTTAGTAAACACAAGGGAAAAAAATAGCAGTCAAAGTAGAGCATGGATACGAAAACTTTAGTGAAACCAGATAATGAGAATTCTATATGCTAAGTAGTAGGTCACATCAGAGTCAACTCATATACTGTCTAAACTCTGGAAATAGCAATTCAGACAAGACATGATAATAGTTCGTAATGCTTTATTTGTGCAAAAGATGACAAACTCAAATGACACTAATACTAAACGCTGGGATGAGAATACAGCAAGCCTTGCTGTCATGGAAAAGGAATAACAACGATGAACCCCTTTGAATAATTTACACAATCACAAAAAGGAAAAAGAAAAATACTTGTGATGCAAGTACAATAAAGGAAATGAGAAAACAAATGGAAAGACAGATCATTTCTAAGAATAGAATGTTTTTCTAAGGAGAATAACAACATACCACTTCCGGCTGACGATGATCTTTTGGCGACCAGGGAACTTGAATTTGGCACGGCGCAAGGCCTCTTGAGCATGGTGGCTGTTGGTGTCCTTGCATCGGACAGAGAGAAGAACCTGACCAATAGCAACACGTGCACAAGTTCCCTGGGGCTTGCCAAAAGCACCCCTCATACCAGTTTGAAGCCTATCAGCCCCAGCACACGACAACATCTTGTTGATACGCAAGACATGGAAAGGATGTACCCTAACCCTCAAGTGGAAAGCATCCTTTCCTGCAAACTTGGTCATATACTTGTTGCAGGCAATACGGGCAGCCTCAAGTGCCTCACTTGAGACATTCTCCTTCTCCCAACTGACCAAATGCACGCAGAATGGGAATTCATCAACTCCCTTCTTCTTCATTCCAACATCATAAATCCTGATCTTGGGGTCTGGTACACCACGGCAGTACCTTGACTTCGGGTAAGGCTTGTTTTTTATCTGGCGGTAACACCTCGCAGGTCCTGCATATTTAAAGCCCAAACATCACAAAAGAGAAAATATCTTCAATAACATATCATATCTAGCATTACCTGAACAAAGTCTACAACCTATTTGAAAGATAGATATAGTTGGCACTCAAGGACCTATAACATATTCATCAGATTGGATAATTGAATCAAACTCAATTAGAAAAGATGCATGGTTTACATAAGATAAACCTTACTAGGCCGAATAATAAAATAATTCTCAGGCATAATCAGAAGCATATCAAACATTTGTATTCAAAAGTCAGAATACTCCTCTCACAGAGCTCCTTCTACACAAGGCATATAGAAATGAGATCATAGAAACCAATTCTAACATAGAATATTCTAGAGATGATTACATTTAGTGCCCACCACTAAAAAAATTATATGACATAAATATAGAAAACAATCATGAAACACTGATTTCACAAAAAATAGTTCAATGAGCAATACCAATTTCATCGCCCTATAGTTAGATATCGCATCTCAAACGAGTTACCCAATTCGCAAAAAAATAACTATCCATAATCAGGAACCAACTTATACAAAAAGCTAAAAAGCTTAAAACTCTTAAATCACTAAAAGCAGAACACCAATGGTTCAATTTCGGCATCGAACAGCTAAAAGCTGAACTTTCTTAAAGGACGAAGCAATCACACACCCTCACAATCCACAAAACAACCATCATTTCCAGCTTCAAAAATAACAGCTTTCACATGAAGAAAAACTTAAAAGAAACAATAAGAAATTGGATCAAACTACAAATTCACAGATCAAAATGCATATTTCTAATATGTGTAGGGATGAGAAAGATGAAGAAACTTACTTCTCCCCATGGCGAGATCTGCGGTTACGCGGCGTAGAACGAGAAGAACACAATGACAAAAGCCCTAGAATCGAAATAAGGTGAGAATTTTATACGGAATGGAAATGGAGTAATTGACTGGGCTACTTGGGTTACGTTTGGGCATTTCCTGACAGAAAATGAAATGGCCCAATATTAGAATAGGGCCCACAATTTTGAAATACTTGGCCCATACTTTTAGCCATCAATTGAAAATTCCCCACTTCTTCTACCGGTTCAGTCGGCCCATTGGCAAAAAAAAATAAAAAATTCATTTTTTTTCTTTTTAGAAGATTTCCTATTTTGCCACCAAATAAATTAAATTTCTCCATTTTGATCCTTCAATTTTAATTTTAACCATTTTAATCCCTAAATAATTTAATTTCATCTTTCTCGATCCTTTTGAATAAATTTATTTCTTGTCTGGTCTTCTCAGAGGATATTGTGCATATATGTAATCCACTCAAATCGTCCAATACATCTTTTAATATATACATAGTATATAATCTTTTTGTGTAATTAACGTTCTTGGTCAAATATAATCCATGTCTTTTAAAACTAATACTTTATTACTTATTTTATACAATTTATTAATAAAATTACTATTAAAAAGTTTCAAATAAAATATAATAAGATGTGTATTGAACTGCTAAAATGACTAATAATATTCTAAATATATAAACTAGATATAAATAACCATGAAATATTTTAATTATTCTGTTTATAACTATAAACATTTATTTTATATTTTTCTAACTATGAACTATTTTTACTTTTCTATTTATAGTCACAAATTTTGATTTTATCTTTTTATAGTTATGAACTATTTTTTTTCTTAAAAATAGTCATGGACTACTTTTAACCTCTAAAATATAGTCATTAATTATTTTTAATAAATTACTATATTTAAGAGATATTAATAAATTTTTATATTTCTCTTCTAAATATAATTGAATCACATCAATCTCAAATCTCTTATAATGCATCTTTTAATACACTCATTGTAACATATTATTTTATAATACTTTATATTCCTTTTTAATAGTTTTAGATTTATTAATAAAAGTTTATATCTAACATCTGTCTGAGGCACACTTTAATACAATAAAACTTAATATATATAATTTAAATCTAATTAAATTTAAGTATATTTAATAAAATCTAAACTCTAAATTTAGGATCACCTTAATTTCAATGATCTTCCCAAAGTAACATAAGATGCCAAATTAAACCCTTGGAGCTGCCTATTCCAATTTCCATAACATTGTTCTTGTTTTTGTCAAAAATAAAAAATAAAAAAATAATTCCAAGCATATACTTTTGCTAAGAAAAATTCCCCTCGTTTATGGAGAAGGGCATATCCATTTCTTACATCCTTAAATCATATTTTCCTCACAGTATAAACATGGCTGGAAAAATATTTCCATAATAAGTTTGGATTCAGAGACATTAAAAGATGGAGAGCAGAAGAAGAATTTCCACTCAATTTCTAGTTTTTCTAGGAATTTCCCTCATGCTGTTTTGCTGTGTCAATGCAGAAAGTATATATATATATATACACTAATAAAAAAATAAATTTCATTTTTTCCATTCTTCTTGTAAAATAATTAATTAGTTTTGCTTGGGTGTGTGTTTGTTTACTAATAATGGCCTTTTTTTTTGGTTTCAGATACAACTTTCCCTGAGGCAAACGTGATTTTATTAGCCCCATTTTATCAGTGGAGAAGTGCTTTTTACTGCCTCAATATTAGTGTAAAGTTCTCTTATACCTTTTTTTTTTTATCTTAAATTTTTTAATATTATCTCCGATAAAAAATATAAATTCTTTTTAAACGTATATCCTTTCAATTGAAGAATATATAATCGGAATATAAATCCATCTACACATTCTGATAAGTATCTCCTTTTTATGTTTCTCGTCAAGAAGTTGCATTATTTAAAAAAAATGATTTCTTGTTTATAAATTCAAAATAGCTTTTATTCTTTTCTTACAATTGAGATAGTACTAGTTTTTACCAAATATGTAAGAAAATTACAGTTTTAGCGGCGGCAGTGTGGGATGGTTTCTTGGCCTTCAGTCTGCAAGGTCGTTGAGTCACCATGATTTTTAGGCATCGGACAGTTTAGTGGGATCATGATAGCCGGATATTATGATGATTTTTTATAGGTGGCTAATGCTAACTGCCCAGCCAAGTATGCACTGGACATGTCAGGATGGCTTAATGTAACAAATGAAGATAAAGCAGTATTTTGTGAGGAAGGAGGATGTGCCGATCATACGAGGGCTGTACTGGATTGCATTAACCATGTCAAGCGCGATTTCTGGTTTGCAAATAAGGCCACCGTCAATGACTTAAACAATTATATACACATTGGATGCACCTCTCCTCAAGGTAATTAATTCTTTCTGTAAACGAAACGGGTCTTATCCGTTATCGAGTAGGTCTGTATCCGTTTCAGTTTATAGTAAGTAAAGTTTAAAATTTATATTCGCAGACCTCAACATATACCTATACCCGTATAACCTCTAGTAAATGGTTTGAGCAAGGTATTATCAACTAATTATTACTTCTTTCTTTCTTTCTAATGTGTTAGCGTTTATTATGGTCGTAAACGGAACGGATTTTATCCGTTCTCAGTACCTTTGTATATGTTTATAGTGGGTAAAATTCAAAATTTATATCTACGGATCCAGATCCATATTATATTCGTATAACCTCTAGTAAATAGTCTGGATTGGATATTATGATATACATAAACGTTTACTCGCATATCGGATATAATAAAAGAATAATATATATTTATATATTAGATGATTTTTATATTTTTTTATGAATACATAATTTATATTGTATAGAGTTAGGAGTTTTGTTTTAATTGGATTAACGTATTTGTGAGGATTATGCATGTACTTGAACTTTTAATCATTTGAACCCAAACCCTACTCATGACCTTGAAGAGTATGGTCTAGATTCATAAATTTGACTATAAATGTACAGAGTCTAGTACAAAAAAAAAATCGTACCCGTGTACAACCCAGCGTTTATCATAATTTATCATAGAACAAATTTGTTTGTATTAAAATAATATTACTTTTTCTTTTCTCTGAGTCGTCTTAATACATACATTATAACAAGATATGTAATTCGAATCATAATCTTTAATCAGTTAAAAAGTCAACGTACAAATGCGTTTTCTCTTATACTATCAAATGAAAAATATAACTTTTTTTTTATTATATATATATTATTGGGTGCAGGTTTCAGTGGACCGTTGAGCATAACCTCCGGTGGGTACAGAATTAACTCAGCTTCTATAATATCAGTTCTGTTGGCCTTGCTTTTATTGGCCATACTTCAAATGTGAAGTATATAGAAAAGTTAAGAGAGAAATCCAAAGTTTATTTCCCTTTTTTTTTTAAAAAAAAAAATACATGCTTATACATTGATTGATGTGAAGAAGGGAAGAGGTGTTGTAATATGCAAATATGTATGAAGTTAATAAGATGATAAAAATGATCAATGTATGAAGAAAATCTTCCTCTATCAATCAATGATTTACTATTTGTGTCTTATGGTAATATTTGAAGCTTCATTTGGATTGTGTTTTAATTTTGAAAAAAAAAAGTGAATTTCTTGATTATTGGAATTCATAAAAATTAAAATGTGAAACCACAAAGTAAAAAATAGAGTAAAATGTGACTTAATAAACAATCCAAATAGACCCTAAAAATTCACTTCATTCAAAGATGTTTTAAGAATTACTCATCTCCATTAAATTTTTTAGGATAGGAAGAAAAGGTTTGAGTAACTGTCAAAAAAAATAAAATTTTAAACTACCAAAATACTAGCCGGGTGAATCCCACCATTCTCAAGAAGAAAGATAGTAAGTGATCGCAGAAAATTCATTCTGGTATGGCAGATCGAAGACTTCCTACTCCGGAGGCGACTTTCTGGGCATTGGTTAACTTGCTTGGGGGCCGACGAGGCTTGGAAACCGGCTTGCCTATATATGCCTTAGGGCTGATGGCGTAAAACCGCGAGGGATCTTATTTGGATTCATAATATCTCTATTGATTTCGTTAAATCTTTTCAGGATTCTATAATAACTTATACCTTGAGTCTATAAATGAAGAACGAGACTCTGAAGGTGAATTTTTAAATCTTTAAAAATTAAAGTATTCTTAGAACTTTTTTGAAGTAAGAAGATTCGAATATTTTCTTTAATAAATGACTTGATGTCATGAAAAGACCAAATTAAATCATGCTAGATCATTTATCTTGAAGTACCATAACACACATAATTAACACTAATCATCAATAATTAATGTGCAATATATTCTTTTTCCTCGAAACATATTCCTTATATTATGAACATCCAAGGAAGAATGCAATTAATACATAATAAATGTCCAAATGTCCAAATACATTCCCCTTGATAATTTAAACTTGATTTTCAAGTTGTACTTTTGTATTGCAACTATCAAATTCGTAACATAACAAGACTTGACCCTTTGAATATTTGTAAATGTCGAATCAAGAACAAAAAAGAATAATCGGAAATGTAAATCAAAATTCAGATAGTTAAACGCAAAATGTATGCATTTTTTGGTTAAAGTCTCATTTTCCCCCTACTATTGGGAGAAATCCTACACGCCTTAAGACGGGTGGTTTAATGTCAAAAGATTACATGAAATGTTAACAAGTTTAAGCAGCTGTGCAAAAATTAAAAATAGTGTATATCCTCTCATTGTAATACTAAACAAAAGATTAAATGACATTGATTCACTCAGATAAAACTTTGAAGGAGGGGGGATTAACAACAAGAACATCCAAAAAATACCATAAAGCCAGCTCAAGTTCCAGCTTTGCGACGCCCAACACGAGCAACAAAACCAGCCTTGATGGGAGCAACAGATCTTCCACAACCACACTGCAACAAGTAACCAGACACTACACTCAGAT
This sequence comes from Catharanthus roseus, assembly GCA_028651295.1. Taxonomy (NCBI): domain Eukaryota; kingdom Viridiplantae; phylum Streptophyta; class Magnoliopsida; order Gentianales; family Apocynaceae; genus Catharanthus; species Catharanthus roseus. The sequence continues at coordinate 7,891,213 of JAPQWS010000087.1, forward strand.
ACAAGTAATGAATTTCGTAACTAAAGACATCACTCCCACAAAATGTAGAATGATTCAAAATACAACTCAATAAAACCAACTTTGATCAGGCCTCAGAACAGATTTGTTCATCTATTCAAAAGATATGCTCAGACAATGTAGGCAAATATTATAAATACATCATAGGCCTGATACCAAGTGATAAAAATGGTGTAGGAAAAGGGAAAACAGAAAACAAAAAATATTCAGAACAAGCTCCAACAACAATCAGATTTTATAGTCAATGTGGCCTCAGGATTGTTATTAAGTGCTCCTCATGTAATGCACTCGGACAATGTAGGCATACAAACAAACATCACAGGCCTCAAATCAACTTGTCATGATTCCTTCCCTTTCTTTTCTTTCGCTTTTGTGTGCGTGTGTTTTGGGTATGTGAAAACAAATGCTTCAATTTTTTAACCCAAAAATAATTATTGAAAATTTCAAAGATCAATATGAAATGAACTTACTAGGTAGACACATCATACATTTTTCACATCTGAGAAAGGAAAGCCCATTCAGAAACTACTAAGGTTAATAGGACAGAACAAAAAAAGCTTCGACAGCAATCAGATTCTTTTGTTAATGAGGCCTCAGGATAATTATTGAGTACTCTTCATGTATCGCACTCGGACAATGTAGGCATACAAAACAAACATCACAGGCCTCAAATCAGATTTGTCATGATTCCTTTTCTTTTCTTTTGTGCGTGTGTGTGGGGGGGGTGGGGGGGTGGGGGGGTGGGGGGGTGGGGGGGGTGGGGGGGGATGTTGAAACAAATGCTTCAACTTTTTAACCCATAAAAAAATGAATGAGAATTTCAAATATCAACATGAAATGAAATTACTCAGTAGACACATTATACCTTTTCGCATCTGAGAAAGAAGAGCCTATTCTCCTTGGAAAGGATTGTATCAGGACTCTTGCAACCATTACATATAACATACTCATCTGGCAAGACACAAAGAAGACACCAACAGAATGTTAGCAGGTGATTCAGAATCCATTGCAATGTTAAAGATGTTGAAGATTATAATGAGCGCATTGAACATGACTATAGTGATAGGTTAAGCTGGATCTACTACTTTGACATGGGAATGGTACAAAGACACAAGAACTTACTGACATAACGCCTTAAAATTCCCTCAAAATTTTTAGGTGCAAATCTTCCTTTAACGACTAGCCTTTGCTGTCCATCAAGTGACCCACTAGTTCCCATTTCAGCAAGTAAGAAAGTCATGACATGCTCTGGCTGCCTGTGCATCCTGCGGATAACAAAGAAACCTACTAAGAACAATAAACCCTCTAATATGCAAAATTTCAAATCACTGACCCCAGAGAAATAGAAAGAACTTCAGTGTAAAAACAGTCAGAGATAAAACCGAGAGCCATTACAGAAAAGGACATACTTCTTGCACAGGTCCATGAAATTCACAAAAACAGTTTTCTTAGTGCCTTCACGAAGAACTTGAGGAGGCATCAAAACTGTTCTACGCCTGTCTCCAGCAAGCTCAGGATTATTCTCACGAAGAATGTTGAACACTCTTCCCAAAAGCTGCAAATGAACAAATTTACAAAGGAAAATGTCATAATCCATGGATGAGATGTGGTGACTAAGCATTGAGCTTTCCTCAGTGTTATTAGAAGATTTACGGACATTTAAATGAGAGAACAAGAAATAGAAGTTCATAGGAAGATAAGTTGGTACATTCTAATATTTCTTCACGTGGGAATATTACCTCCTCATATAAATAATCTCGACTAGTTCCATCCCATGGATTCTGCTGTAGGACAATACCTTCTCCCTCTTCATCATCTCCAATATGATCTGAACGTATAGAGAAGGTTATGTATTGTCTACTTAAAAACAGATTTAAGATTGCTGCAAAAATAAAATTTCAAAGCTGACTTTCAGGCCATCACAATGTTTAAATGGACTATTTACCATCCAGTTCATCTCCTGTGTTCTCCTTTTCATCAATATCTGTTTGCACCTGCATCAATTATAAAAATTTTATGAGGGCCATTCCCAACTAAGCCAAAAAGAAAAGATACTAGCATATCAGCACAATGTAAGAAGCAAAAACTAACCGGCTTCTTCTTCTTCTTTTTCAGACCAGAAAAATTTGTCTCAAGACCATCAGAAACTACAAAATAAAGGGATATAGCTATCAGCATCATATCAACATCTGACCCTACAATACCTCAGATATAATCCCTAGTATATTGATCATTCATACCTGATAGATTGTCTACTTTCTCGCCCAACTTATCCACCGAATCATCTGCAGGATCTTGAATAACAACCTCCTTCTTTTTCTTCTTCTTTTTCTTTGTAGGATCAAATGGAGCAAACTGCAAATAAAAAACAAAACATATAAGAACAAGAACCTTCATTGAATTACAAAGGTAATTGAATTTTTACAAATAACAAATGTGGAAGGTAAAATAAATTCGCAAAATAACAAAGAAATGATGCTATCCAAAACCTACAAAAACATTAAGGAACGAGGATTTACATCTGTAGATTCAGCCTTTACGTCCTCCTGCATCTCTCCCGACACCTCGTTTTGATTTTCTTCTTCAGCCATATTGACTATCTTAGAAATCTAAAGTTCATAAAACCAAAACGAAGCAAATCAAATTAAAGTGCAAGGATTAAACTCGATATACTAAAAAAATCCAAGGAAATAAATATGTAAATCCAAACAAACAAAATCTGCAAATCCTCACAACAGAACCCGCTAACTTTCGGCATTCACGGCTCAAAAACACTAGCTCAGAAACCGCATAAGCAATTGAAATATCGAAATTAACAAATATAAAAAAGAAGATTCAAGAAAATTTTTTAAGGATAAAAAACCTAGAAAACGAAATCAGCCTCCGAAGAAACGGTACCTTGCGCAACGATTGTGCTTCTTCGACTTTCTGTGAGTTTGAGTACGAGCGCTTTGTTATGGTTACAGGTGAGGTCTTCTGGTTAAGCAGTGTCGCACGAGACGAATATATGAGAAAAGCCCTAGGTCTGAAATGAGGTGACAATCTTAGGAAATGGAGATGGAAAAAAAATGACTGGGCTACTTGGTTTTACGTTTGGGCATGCGTCACCAGAATTTTAAATGGACCAATATCAGGATTGGGCCGACAATTTTGACATAAACTCTATGGCCCATAATGTTAGCCCATCAATTGAAATTTTCCTTCTTCTACCTGTTCAGTCAGCCCATTGGTTTTTAAATGACTTTTTTCTCCTTAAAAGAAAAATAAAATAAAAAACAATCTTTTTATTTAACAATAATAAAAAAGAAAAGTAATTTTCAAAAGTACTTTTATGATAATTTTTTAAAAGTATTTTTTTCCAGCTTTTGTAAACTAAAAATATATATAATAAGTAATTGAAGATTTCTAAAAATTAATGTATGACTTAAAATAAGTTAAAAATAATTAGCCTTCTTCTAACGCACCCATTATAGCATTTTCTTTGTATAATAATTTTTTACTTCTAATTTATTTTTTAAAATTAAAATTTATTACTAAAAAAATTATAAGATAAATGTTACATAAAAAATGAATTAGAAGACTTACAGAATCTCTAGAATATAAATTTTGAAAGAAGTGAGTCAAATCGGTTGATTTATAAAACTATAGATACATTAACTACAAGTTAAGAACTTCTTGTAGGAATTCCAAATGGGGAAATATATGAAGAAGATTACAAGAACAACTATACAAAAAACAATCCCTTTTCTCGTCACCAAAAGGTGAAATCCCTTGTCTACATAGACTCTTACCATACTATCGGACGTCCAAGTAAGAGATGTAAATCATGGTGACTCAGCGACCTTGCAAACTGGAGGCCAGTCTCTAATGCACACAAAGAATCATCCCCACATAACTCCAGAACCAACCGAGGTACGTCAATGCAAGCAAAACAATCCCTTTTCTCAACCCCACAAGAAAAGGAAGTAGACAAAAGGACACTTAAATCGGCTAATACATCTTCTAATATACTTAGTAATATATGATCTGACCGACGACAAAGGGACGACGATGATCATCATCTAGGTGCAATGGTAGGAACAACTCCACTAGCAAGGTCACTGCCAGAAACATCTGATGAAACAAATGGATGATTTCTCATTGCAGCAGAGCCTGAAGATGATGGAGTCACAACTTTACTAGCTTCACTCACCATGGAATCAACAAATCTGGTGTCAGATTCCGGCATCATCTGCCATATGCTTTCGAGTTCACGAACAACTTCTGCCATTGAAGGCCGTGAATCTGTTTCTTCCTGGCAACACTTGAGTCCCAGAGTTATGAACTTCTCTACGCATTCAGAAGGATATGAACCCATTTTATCATCTATTACTGAGAAGATCATACCAGAACGATACGCCATGTTTACCTGAAAGAGATTAAAAGATGTTACTAGAGCTACGTTTGAGGCAGAATCATATTATATTCTTTCTTGTTCAGAAGATGCAAAGGCGTTTGATAGTTGCTTATGAATGATTTTGTTTAGTTACTAGAATGAAATAAGCAGTTGGATTTACCTCCCTGACAATGTTCTTGCCATGTGAAATTGGGTGCATCCCGGTTAGTAGCTCCAGAAACACGACTCCAAGACTATAAACATCACTTTTGTCCGTAAGCTTATGAGTGAGGAAATACTCCGGATCAAGATAACCCTGCAAATAACAAGGTTTGAACGTATTAGACTTTGACGATCAACCTCAAATGAACAAAAAACAACTTGGAAAAACATGTCATTCTTACCGGAGTCCCCTTGACAACTGTAGATACATGACCTGGCGCGACTCCTTCAATATCAGGAACAGGAGCAAGCCGTGAAAGTCCAAAATCAGCAACTTTGGCAGTAAATTTAGAGTCCAATAATATGTTGCTTGCCTTAATATCTCGATGGAATATTGGGGGATCGGCTTCTGTGTGTAGGTAGAGTATGCCTTTGGCCGCACCCAAGGCAATTCTCAACCTCATAGCAAAAGTTAGAGGCTCTTTTGTCTTCCCTGAAACAATGAAAGCACAAATAACATTGGATGAATGGATATTAGTCTCATGCGTGCGCGATAGATAGCAGGAGCTTGTCAGAAATATCAATTGACGTTCGACTTCAGGAATAAAAATTAAAAATATCAAGGGAAGCAGAGGGGGAAAAAAGACGATCAGAGAAAATTCACAAAGTACCAGATAGGTGATCTCTTAAGGTACCATTGGACATAAATTCATACACCAACATCTGCATTGAAAAGCATAAGGACCATCCGTTATCAACTCTAGAAAGCTCACAATGATATAGCTTTCTCTTTCTTTTGGATCTTGTTGCGTCTAAAACTGTCCCTCATTCAGTTAGATAGACAAATATGTATTGTTTTTGAAATCAAGAAAATGTAAAACTTAGTTTAGAAAGTTTTCTCAATAAAACCACCATTTGACCTCCCAGGAAACATACATATCTACCATCAACAAGTAATCAATTAAAACATGGATGGATTAATCTGAATATCCATGCGTTAGCAACTAGGTCTTGGTCAATTTTGAAATTCGGGGTTATTGCAGTACCTGTTCATCTTCTTCATCAGAGTATCCAACCAAAGAAACCAGATTTCTATGATGTAGCCTTGACAAAAGTTCGATTTCTGTGAGAAACTCCTTTTCACCTTGTAATGATCCCTGCTGCGCACGTTTTATTGCTACCAATGTTCCATCAGCTAGAATACCTTTATAGACCTTTCCATACCCACCTTGTCCAACTACACTAGAACTGTCAAAATTATTTGTTGCCGATACCATTTCTTCATAAGTGAAGTCCTTCATGCCATCAATTTTAATGGAAACTTTTGATGCTGCAAAGTAATGTCAGCCTGTCAGATACCATAATTAAAGATTGAAAGATCTCTTAAAATGAACAAGATTCTTTCACCCCATTAATCATCTATTTAGGCCGAAGCTCAAGAGGCTGGTATGAAATTTATACCAGGATACTGCAGTTTAAGTTTTCTATCTGTTGGTCTTGAAGAGGCTGCTTCAAGCCAAACAGAATGAGAAATGTTTTAGCAATATCATAAATTCTTCTCAATGTCCTACCAGCAGCAAATGAATTGACAATAAGTTGAACAAGCTTCCTAATTTCTAGTTCTAGAACAACCAGAATATCTTCTCTTCAGTACAATGAATGTTTCTATTGAAATTTATGAATCTGCATTCCTACTGGTTCAAGTCAATATTATAAATAGTATATTTTTAGAAAATCAGCCCGAAGTCATGAGAGAATAACACATCAAATTTCAACTTGACAGTATATTTTTCAAGAAGTTCTAAGCATAGGGCTCAAAAGATAGTCAGTGACATGTTGATTGTTAGGTTGATTCAACTTTTCAGGACAAAAAATCAAGAACCATAGTGGCTCATGCTAACTCTAAATCATTAATCATATAACCACTTACATTGACGTCTTTTTGAAATAACACGCTGCTTCTTCATATGCAACCTCAGTATAACGAGTGACACTAGTGCAGATAATGTAACCGCCCCTGCCACAGCCCCCAGCACAATGCCAACTATTGCACCTTTGCTTATGCTTGACGATGAAGAAGGGACAATTACTGAAAGTTGCAAGAAAACCTCAAAATTAGAAGTTATCACACAGACATGTTTAAGGTGAATATTGACGGAACCTTTAAGTCAATTGCAAGACACTAAATAGTCTAAATTTGCAGCTAGCCTGACAGCAAACTAAGTAAAAGCTTTGTTTCAGCAGAGCAGGACCAACAACAAATACAATGCACCGGAAGAAGCACATACATTTCATGTTCAAGCACAAATGTGGCTTTCGGGAAATAAAAAGGAGCCATTTCCAGATGTGTTCATACGTCTTGTACTAGCAAGAATAATGAAGGTACTAGGAGAATTTCAAAAATCAAAGACTTGAATTTGGCATTTTATCCAACATAAAAGAGGATACAACTGTTTCTCCAGAATAAGCAAAAATGTGCAATCATTGTGAGAAGATAAGGAGACAAACCATCTCTGTAAGGATCCAATAGCGTGATGTTGAGGAGCTCATAAGGTCCAAAAATCTTACTGTCAGGAATCAGCCACCCTGTAAACATACTCTGAATTCTTAAAACTTCACTCTTATTGAATAATGAAGAATTGGAGTCAACGTATGCGGGAAAAATTCTCAGATACGTCCTCAGCCGTGGGCCCTTTTCCCATACAGGTGAACCAATATCAAGCTGATAAAGATACAGATTTAGACCAGAGGATAGATACACTTCAAATTGATGGATATAAGGTCGAAAATCTGAGAATCCAGGACTCTTCAACCGGTATCCAACAAGCAGAGGCACAGCACAAAAGCAAGGTACAGGAGATGCCGGTGCATATTCATATGGATGAGGACATGATTGAGGGAGACATTGACTGGCATTTGGAGAGACCACAAGATGACTGACAATTGCACTCGGGGATCCACAGAACTGCACCAGGTTGGAATTTGCGCAAATGGGATTTCCTTGAAGGCTGAAAAGTTAACCAAAATATATGGCAATAACATCATAAATGACGAGCATTACATATTGCTGAATTATAATTTGAATGAATCAGGCACTTGTTGAGAAAGCTTCATCCTTTTCTAAAGCACTGGCCATGGATAAAGAGAATATGTTGATTGACAAACCTAACAGTGACATTTGGAGGGAGAATGAGACTGCCAGAAATATTTGAAAGCTTATTGTTCTGCAGATTCCTGTACAATCAAGCATAAAATACATGAAAGTTAGAACTCCATTGGTTCTTGGTCAAAGAAATATTCATTTTTGAAGGACAGAGGTAGCGAGCTGAAACTAAATTGAACGCTGATTATGTTAGACAGGACAATGAATGCTAGAGAGCACATAAACATAGTTTTTTGGAGATGGTAGACGAGACGGACTTACAATTCTAATGTTTCAGACTCATTCAGAGTCCTATTTTGCCAAATTATGGATGGAACAGAACCATTCAGCGAGTTGTTTGCAAGCGACCTGTAAATTAGTGAGTATGTAAAGTTAACTTTGTTGTTCTTTAAACATTAGACAGGAATATATTGTAAATTGAACAGAAATGAATACTCACAATCTCTGCAAAAGAGGAAGGCTCGCAAAGTTTTGAGGAATAGTTCCAGTGAGATCATTGTATGACAGATCACTACACATCAAGAATATGAAACTTAGAGAAGCTGAAATATAGTTTGCATCAACTAGTCAAGGAAACTAATATTGATTTTGACAGAAGATCTCACAAAAGGAAGAATATTTTAATACAATGAGTCAAGTATGGGACGCTTACACAGTAGTAATATTCACAGAAAGCTGGCCTGACGGTATTGGTCCAGTAAGCTGGTTCATGCTCAAGTCTCTGAATTGCATAACATCAATTAGAACTGGGGACCCAAATAATAATGCTAAAAGAAAACATGAGGACAAGAAAGCCGCTTTTAGTTTCTAAGGTCAAAGTGCATCCTTTTTCAGTGGGGTAATCCCTGATCCTTGCGAAAATAAGCAACGTCATCAAAGATGGCATCCAAAATGATAATGGTACAGCAATAAATCCCACTAAGCATCAATGACTTACATATAGGAAAGGTTAGGCATATTGCTCAAATTTGGGATTGGCCCTTGCAAGCTGCAGTTCCTCAGACTCCTGAAGAGCCAACAAAAGTGAACTGTCATAATTGTCAAGTGAAGCAAAAGATCTAGGCATTATACATGTGTACCTCCTCTTCTTAGGAATATAGAGTTTTTCAGGGAAGGAAAGATCTCTAATCAGAACAATTCACCCATGTACAATCGCCTAAAACCTACTACAAGATGTTAAAGCCTAAAAGATATTCATGTTTTGATGATGGATCAAGTCCAAGAGAATAATAGAGCTTCAAAAAACGAGAAGGCGACAAGATACATGTTCCAGAATCCTACTCACCCCACCATACCACAAACCCTACCCTAAGGAAAGAGATATCTGGGTGTGAAGGCAGCACTTACAATTTGAGCAAATGCGACATGTTTCCGTAGGAAGCAGGTATGCTACTGCCTTCAAAATTGTTGTTGTCCAGTTGGCTGCAAAATAGAGGATGCAGGGAAAAGAAGCAAGATGAGAAATGTAGAAAATCATAATCCTCAATACTGCATTGCAGATTGAGGAAAAATAGTACTCCCTCCAGTTGAAATATATTCTTGTGCATATGTCTAAAAAGACTTATATTTTGGACTGGAGGGAGTAATCACATTACTATTCAATTGAAAAGGACAAGAGAGACATTTTAAGGACCTCCATGAATTTATGCTGTTAACCAAATCTCAAAATTGTAGGAAAACAAAGTCGGAGAGAAGAAGAAGAACCAATGGCACAGAATAACTTACAGTATCAATAAATTTGGCATTTCAGAGAGCTCCGGCGGAAGGTACCCAATTAAGTTATTATTGTCAAGCAACCTGAAGCAGTTTATATTATTAATAAAGAATTAATATGCATTTGTGGCACTGAAGCACTAGAATGAATTGTATTTATACTTACAAGTGAACAAGCAGTGGTAGTCTAGATAGCTCAGCTGGTATTTGCCCGCTAATTGAATTGTTATTCATGTGACTGTTAGAAAATAATAAAACAGTAACAGCAATTAGAAAATGTTTTGAGGCATACTAAAAGGGAACCGATCTATTGCTGCGGTAACATAAAAGACAAATACAGAAGTGCAAAACAATTAATGCCAGACATTTCTTACAAGTGTAGTGCTTTAGCCAAGTTTCCAAATGATTTAGGTATCGGTCCCGATATATGATTCTGGTCAATTTGAATCCTGTTCAAGTTACCAAGATAGCCAATCTCTTCAGGCAATGGTCCTGTAAGTTGATTTCCATTGAGAAGCCTGAATACAGATAATATTAACAGCAAAATGAGTAAATCAGTACACATTGCAATACCAATAAACAACGGAAGTAGTACTCCAGAAAAATGGCACCAGAACAGGAAATCAAGTACGGAAAATTAAAGAAAATTCAGCAGATAATGAAATTTAGACATGACATTCAAGCATACAGCAATTATTGTAGGTCGTTTGCAGTCTAACTGGCGTAGAAAACTGTATAATTTAGGAGGCATATACGGAAAAGATAAGAAGAACATTCAGCATATAGCTACTTCAACTTACAATAGTTCCAAGGATGTCATGTTGCCTATCTCTCTCGGAATATTGCCGCTGATCATGTTCCACATAAAATCCCTTTATGGAAATAACAAAAAAGAAAGCCACATTAGAGAAAATAGAAATATAAAAGAAAACCCACTACAGTTTAAAGTGCGTTAGGAATTTTGATATCTGAAAAAGAAAAGCACATTCCAACTCACAATATTTTCATATAAGTTAAACGGCCCAATTCTGGAGATAAACTCCCTGACAGATTCATGTTAAGTAGTTGCCTGTTGAGAAAAGAACAATCATATGTTACTACCACAAGGTTAAGAACAAAGAATCACAACATCACAGGAGATATCGTTGCCAAATGGGCCAAAATGTTACTAGAGAAGGCAGAAGAAAGAGAAATGATCATGCTGCATGATACTTTGTCTGACCCAAATCGGTAACAATTTCCTTTATGACATTCAATTGGGGTAGAAGGAGAATGCCTTATGCCTTATGACACACTAAGAGAGATTTGAAATTAGTGAACGGCTGGGAGTACAAGAATATTATGTTCATGTTCAATATAATGCCTTATGCCTTATGTTCAATATAAATTTTATGAAACCCTCACATAAATGGGGAAAGTACAAGAACATTCTTAAAGTTTTAGAGCCAATTATTGGAACATTTTTTCTTACAAAGAAAGGATCACTAAAATGTCCTATGGAACAGAATATAAGTTAATCCAAAATCCAGAGAATAAACATAGGGCCCAAACTTTCTTATCTTAGAAAAGACTAAAAAAGTCATTAGAACTCCATATCAGAAAATAAATAAACAAAAGTGACAACTATTTGAAATTTGTCTAAGTGCATTCATAAAAGAAAGAGATTATGCAGGAAACTCTATGTTCATAGAACACCAGGTCAGGGGAATGTGGACTAGCCAAAGGTTTAAATCATACAATTCTCTGACATGAAGATAGCCATCATCCATCGTCTGAGTAAAGCATAATACTCCTGTCCAATTTGAGTTACATGGATCTCCAGAGCTCCAGTTCCTGAGGTTTCCATTTGGATCAATCAAATCTTTCCTTATGGCCTGCAATGCCTTGACTGCATAAAAGTTGGTTGTCATGGTTTTGTCATGTAAGTAAAGATCTGCGCAAAATTACATTTTCCCTGCCTATCATCTAGAAGGTCTACTTCAGTTCACAAAAGAAACTAATCTTCTATTAAATACTTATCAATAAAAATTGCACTAAGAAATGGCTTCTGTTAAGTGTTCTTCCCCAATTCATATTGTACCCAAGACTCAGGTATCACTAGATGGCGCAAATGCATGACGCCGAGATCAAGCATGGATAAATGTGATAATACTCTAGAATTCACCAAATTTTTAACTACATCAAAGTTCATCCTGGATCTCATAGAGAAAAGTAGTGTATTTAGGTTAGATATTTATTTTGCATGATAGACAACCATGCTCATTTTCTAAAGACATGATTCATAACTCAAATTTACATACACCCAGCTAACTTTTTTAAAAAAATAATCCAAAACTATTTCTACAGTTAATACTAATGGCAAAGAATCTTTCTATCACATATTATGCATTTAACTCAGGTGCCTACAAAATATCTCATGAAGTGCTATGTCCACGAAGAAGTCTGAATCAAAGGGTGGGTTCCCAAAAAAAGTCCGACGACAAACTCTCTATTGATGAGGTTTCGTTTTAATATACATCCCAAAATTCACCTTCAGAAGTTTCAGCCATGACATCCAGGGATAAACCCCACCCTAGTTGACCATTGCAAAAAGTTGTGCTAAGGCTCTATATGTAGCACAAGTTGCAATAAGTAATAAATTTGAGACTTCATGGTCATGTCTAAGCCATATGCATCAAAAGGTTGCAAAACAAGTACCATTAATCTGGTATAGCTAATTAAAACTTATTAACATAATATCTTATACTTCAATTTTAGCAAGTTCTGGCCCATTTGCTGAAGAACAATCTAACTGAGAGAACGAAGTGAAGAAGTATGAGATACAGTATCATTTTCACAAGAACAATTCAAACAGATATACGATTTTCAGGCATTCATCTATCGTGCAGCAGATTAGAATAACTCGAGAAATTTGCATGGCGATCTTCTCTATCTAATGAATGGGGATTTTAAGATGAAAATCGTTAGATAACTCTCAAATAATTCAAAAAAATATCGTTCATAAATGTTATATGAATATCAAAACATAAAGATTTTCAGCGTGGAATATCAAAAAATAAAAAAGTGGGACAAATTGACAACTTCGGAAAAGTGAAAACTGATTATCTTACCTTCATCAGGATGAGTAATTTGGCCATCAACACCATTTAGCACCAAAAACCAGCATAACCATACAATCAAACTTACTGCAAATGTCGAAATTCTCAACTGTGGCCCTCCAAAAACACCCATTACCCCGAAATTTCCAAACATATTACATCTAAAGGGCGGTTAAGTTATCCCCTGACATTAGAACAGATCATATTAATAATAAGTCCACCTTCAAACAAAAGCTCACCATATACCACTTGAAGGCAAAAAGGAGTATGTGGAAAAAAACATAAGAAACTAACACTAAACACCAAGTCTTCAGGAAAATGAAGACTTCAAAATCACTCGTTGCTAAGAACAGATTAAGACAAATACTTTATCAGAAAGAATTAATTATATTCCAAGACAACAAGAAACAGACAGATCAAATAAAAACCCAAAAACAGAATTATGCCCGACAATTAAAATATTAAATAAAGTTTCTCTATTTAGAAGATCAATTATATTAAACAACAGAAGACAATTTCAGATAAGCGCTAGTCAAATAATTATCAAACACCCTACTTGCAAGGGTTTCAACTTCTGGGCAGTAGTCAGGACTTTGTAAAAGATAAAATTCAAGTAATCTTTTGATTGGAATTGAATTTGACCCAGTCGCCATTGAATATGCTTTGTACAAGTGAGTAAATAGATAAACAAGATGTTGATGATGATGATGAATGAGGCAGCAGCCATCATTTTCAATTTGGTGATATAATTAATTGAAAATATAAAGGTAAAGTAACTGTATTAATCCTGGTATTAGAAATTTCTTCAAAAATGAATGCTGCTTTGGATTGGGTGGGTTTAATATTCAAGAAAAGAAAAAAAAAAAGAGGGAAGATGGATGGAGGTTGGTTGGAGAAGTTAGAGTTTGGCGCTTGGCGGTAACGCTGAATTGTGTTATAGTAGGTGGGGAGTGGCAGCGGGAAGTTGACTTTTTACATTGTATTAATTCCAAAAAAACCCCTATACTTTTAGTAAATTATAGATTGAGTATCTAAATTTTTAATTTGATAATAAGTACCTAAATTAAGATTTTTTTTAAAAATAACCACTCAAAAAATTTTAATTTCAATAATTACCCAAATTAATATTCAAACATTATTTTTAAAAACCCTAATTTAAATACTCATTTGTCAAATTAAAATTTTTATTACTTAATCAAATGTGTTTTTGGAGAATTCCCAACTTTTATAATTTATTGGAGGGTTGCATTGTTGGGTTTTAGTGGTCCATGGTTCATTTAAATTACATTTTAAATCAAATTTTCATTTACTTTTTCACATTTTCTTTACTTTAAACCTCACTTATCCTCCCACAAATAATTTATTTTTTACGCATCTTCACTATTTTTATTTTTAATCTAAATAGCACAAGATTTAATTTCCCTTTAATTTCTTTTACTCCCAAATTAAGGAAATTATTGACTATATATGAAGAGTGCCATTTAATTTTTCCGTTAAAAAATACTATTTAATACTTTTTTAATCTACTAAGGAAAACACATTTTAACACACAAAAACAACAGCCTTCTATCACATAAAATTTATCTTTTACGAGTAAAAAATCTCAATTTGTTTCATTCATAAATCCAATTCAAATGCTTTGTAAATCTCGGGGATGTAAAAGAAAAGCAAGTATTTATTTAAATGGGAAAAATGGTGATTGTTTTTTTTAGAAAAAAGGCATATATATAATATTTAATATATATTAAATATTTTTAAAAATTTAATTATACACTTAGAACTTTCAACCTAAAAAAAAAAAAGATCACATAGGTGATGGGAGACCAAAATTAGAAGACATAAATATGTTGGTTAGAAAATATAAATGATTGGGGACCAAACTTAGAAAACATCATGACTTTTAACTCTCCTTTATTTAGTTTAAAGCGAGAAAATTACTAGTTTTTATATATAAAATTTGTTCAATTTACCTAATATTTTTTTAATTATTATAATAACTAAATATTTGGTGACTTTTTCTTCATTTAAACACAATTAAGGGTGTATTAATATAGTATTTTCTTTCAATAATGTTAAAGTCCAATAATAGCATGTATGTAATTTGCGTCCCCGTGCATCGTCAGACGTTTCCTTGGTTGGTTCTTTTGTTTAAAGTTTTTTAATTGAAGATTAATTGACTAATAATAATTAGGCATTAGCAAATGTGAAAAGGATCATGACTTCAAAAACTAAGCTCATCCCTTTCAAATTTGCTTAATTAGGCAAACAGAGTTGACAAAAGTTTATTTTGGATAAATAATAGAATTTGATCACAACCCCCACAAATGGAGCTTCCCAAGCAAAGTTGATAGATTTAACTTGTCTAAGTTAATGAAAAATAAGTTTATTTAATGTTGTGAGTATGGAACAGGTAAACACGATGTTCTGATTTTTTTATGTGTTTTATATCGAACAAATAGTATTTTTTTTTTTTACTGAATAAATGAATTTCATTCAAATATATATATATATATGTTCATGTTTATGGTCACATTCGTATATTTTTTAGGAAAAGAAAATTACATATTATTAATATCCAGTAGAATAGTATATTTTGCATCAGAAGGAATGTTTTGAGATCATTTCTCAAAAAAATACAAGGTCACGAGTATAGATTCGGGGCGTGATAGTTCCCACTTGTTTCCTAGGGGCAGATGAGTATGAATGTTAACTACATCCATTTTATAATATTCTCTACATCCCAAATCTTTGGTCTCACTTTCCTTTTTCCTTTCGTTCCAAAATTATAGACCAATTTATTTTTATGAATGATAGTTCATTTTTTAATATCTTATTATACCCCTCATTATTATACATCTTAACTACTACCTCTGGTCGGATATATAAGTCTTTTTAGCCAAAATTTGATGGTTCAAATTATAGGTCATTTTATACATTTTAATGTGTATCTATTGTCTATTTTTCAATTTTATCATATTTAATTTATTCATTATCTTCCTTCATCTCTATTTTTATTTAGGGTAAAATATAAATATTACCTTAAAAACTGTATTTTCTTCATTCTTAATTATTGTACAAAGTCCAAAATGACGTATATTATTGATTGGAGGTAGTACTAAATATCTCCTCTTCCCAATAAATATTAATAAAACATACAATACTCTAATAACTTTATAAGTATATTTGTGAAGTTTCAAGACAAATAGTCAAATTTATTTAATATTAGAAAAGGAAATAAAAGAGAAATCAAAAGAAAATTAAATAGTCTAACTAAATTTCTTAATTCGTGTGAAAATTGAAATGAGACTAAAGATTTTAGACTGAAGGAGTATAAAGTTAAGTTATTTTTCACGTAGATTAAGAAATATGAAATCAATATATTTTTTAATAATAAAATACCTACAATATCCCTTATAAGTTTTAGTAAACTCCATATTTTAATACTCTGTCCTCTCTCCTTATCTATATTTCAAGGCTTTATTAGATATGAATAAGTTTAAATTTTAAAAATTAATAGGTAGTGATGCATTAATTGAGTAGAGATATTATTGTGGAAAAAGTATATAATGGGAACTTAACTTATATTATGAAATCCCAAAAGGGTGACAAGTGATAGGCACCCCTTACCATACGATATATAATGAGTTCGATTCACACTCTCTCTCCCTCCCCCAATGTATCCCAAGAAAAAAAAAAGGAAAAATATTATAAATATCCTCCAATTATTTACGCATTGCTGGAAATGCCTCTAAATTTTATTTTTCACTAATTTTGCCCTCCAATTATTTTTGGGCTTCTATTAAATTCATCAGAAAGGTACTTTTAGATATTCAAAAATAGTTAAAGGACAAAATTAAAGTAAAGTTTAAGGACATTTTTAACTGCGGATAAATAGTTATAGAGTATTTATGACATTTTTCCCTTATAGAAAACCAAGCCCATATGTGATACCAAAGGGCCCAATGAGAGGAAGGCCATAGAAATAGTTCATTCTTGATTCATTTATTGGTTTCTTTTGGGATGAATTATGTGTTGGGTTGGGTTGAATAAGTAAGCCATTTTTGCTATGGGATGGCTATGGATGGCTAATGGGCCCAAGTGTCCTTAACTTTCCTAGATCTAAATGAATTACAACCACAACTTTGAGAGGCGGTTGCGGGCCCGGGCCGGGGCCCATGGACTGATTACGAAGTACGTAGGGCCCACCAAGTAGCTCCACTCATTGTTGTACCCATGAAGGCTTTGTCCCACACTTGAAAAACCCATTACCCATGTCAATGACACCCATCTCCATCATCCCATTCCCATATTTATTTCACTTTTTTTTTTCCTTGGATTTTTTGTTCCGAGTATAAAACAAAATTCCTCATCCTCGTTTTGGTGAAAAAAAAAATAATAATAGTCATAGTTGGGATAGTTTAATTAGAAGTTTCGAGTTTAAATTTTAAAATATAGTTATAAAATTTGAGCATTTGTATATTTTTAGTGACTCGAACGGTGATTAATTTAAATATAGTACGATTTAAAGGGGCATTCCATATTGCGTACTCAAAATATTTCATGATCTTGACATTACAATAAAAAGTAAAGAAATATTATGTTTTTTGGTAGATGAAAACTATGGCTCCATTTTTAAGGGAAAAAAACCAGTTGAAATTATCTAATGCATCCTCTAGTAGAATCTCTAATATATACCTATAAATTATAAGGGAAAGTTACTATAAAAAGAAAGTATACTAGAGAGTATATATGATGTATTAGATGATTTTGAGCAAAAAAAATCTTAATAATTTATTGTGAATAATAAGCTTTTCATTTTTTTTTTAAAGTAACAATAAGCCTATTCTTATTAATAAAATTCTATTATGTATCAGTTTATTATAGAAATATAAATTTCTTGAACAATATTAAATCCTATTCTCCATTATTTAAAACAGTCCGGTAGATTTTATCTTAAAATATATACCAATTCAAGCTAGAATTCCATGTAATATTATTAGTCCTCCTAATATTATTAAAAGAAAGAAAAACGTAGGAGTGTGCATAAGCATAATTCAATCGATTTTGAGGTTACAGAGTTGTTAAAAAGTATTAATGTTCAAATTTTGGCAACGACAGTAAGAAAATTTCAATTTCTCTAATGTGTGAATGGTTCCTTGTTCTCATTAGAGTCTGCTCTCTAATCTGTAAGGCTATTGAGACACATAATTTATATAATTTATTTGAGCGTGAGACAGTTTTATAAAAACTTTGAGGATGACTGATTTTATTTTTTTATAACTAGAAAGAAAAAAGTGGGCTAGTTGTTATGGTTCTCAATGAGCTTGCTTAATTAATGGGGCAAAGCTGTGGTACCAATGGGGTTAGCAAAGAAAGGAACTATCCAATGGGATAGAGAATGTGCTTTTACTAAACTCCATTCCATGACTATGAAGGCATTGTAAGGTCCCCCACCCCCTTCACCTTCACCTTCACAATAAGGATAACCTCTCCTAATTCATTTGACCAAAAGGCGAATCTCTCGCCCTCGGGTCTTCACCAGACTGCCCGACGCTCAGGTGGAGGATGTAAATCATGGTGACTCAGCAGTCCTGCAGACTGGAGGTCAGGACCTGGTGCACACAAGGAACCACCCCCCACATTGGAGAGATTGAAATTCCCACACTGCCGCTGCCAAGATTCAAACCCCTCTCCTAATTCCTCTCCATATTAGACTTTGACAAAATATGAAACTTTTTAACTAGTTTCCCCTTTTTATCTTCTTGGGAAAAATTCTCTAAATATATCACTAAGCTATTTATGATAGTCTCCCTCAATAAGAAAAAACAAAAAACTATGTGTGATCGTAATATATCTAACAAAAAGGTTCTTTTATAACGCCCCCCAAAAAATTGATGATTAAAATACACTTTTGTTTTTAGAATAGTTTAATCAAAATGAAAAAAATTCATTTTTAAAAAAATCCTTTTTATTATTAAAAAAATTACTAATATCATGAAATATAGTCTTTGTTTCGCATCATATTTATCATTATAACTAATTAAGTCATGACATAATTAAAATGCTTTGAAATTTAAATTTATTATTTTTGTATATTTCTATATTCTCCAAACTAAAAAAATTTAGATGTGGAGAAACTCGTTTTTAAAAGTAATTTAATTTGGTTTGATTTTAGAAAATAGAAAAATAAATTTTCTTTAACTAAAAAAACTAAATTTCTTTAATAATTTTACAAATCATTAGTTAATACCAAATAATATGAAGATAATAAAATAAAAATAATAAAAAGTATGATGCTATTTTAAAATTAATATTATTGAAGGGGGGTAAAGATGACTTTTTATATAAAAACTAACATAGTTAACAAAAATATAGAAGTGTTACGCAGGATATTAAAGTAAATTCGCAATTAGAAAAACAAAAAGAACATACTAGTTAATAAGTTGGATATATGTTACTCTCACGGGAATGGATGAAATCAATACTATGCAACGTGTCACCAGTACATTCGTTCCAATTAGATGCGGTGAGGGCCCACATGAGGATTATCATGTTCATTGAGAGAACATGTAAAGATTGAAAAGTGGGACCGTTGCTGACTTGTAAAAATAAAGATCTGATGACGTGGCGACCGGTCAACCAAGATTGATTTTCCCCTCGGGGCCTTTGGTAGGAGTACTTAGTAGACTGTTAATATTGACCACTCATTTGAGTGGTGGACATAATCCAATCCGATCCAACCCGACCCGTGACTTTACTCTTTGATTGATTTGTTCCCCCTGCTTTCTTTGCTCAATGTAATAATTTTGATTTAATACTGCCAAGATCCAGCTGTGGAAATTTCCTCAATCTTCTATTTTTCTTTTTCTTTTTTTTTTTTGGGGAATAACATTTAACTTTTTTTCTTTTAAATGTCTACCTAAGTAGTTAACAATAAGTTATTTTATTTCCGCATTTAGTATGGAAAAGAAAAAAAAAAGCTAAGATGTATAATTTTATTTTTTTATCACATTTGAAGTGACATGTATAAAATTAATCAATTTTTTAATTATAAAGTATTAAGAATGGTTTTGTATATAAACATAATGAGCCTTTATTACACGTTTTAATAGTACAAAATTTGTTTACAAGACACAATTACATTCTAATTTGATCTTAAAATATTTGGTTAAGTTAAAAAATATATATTAAACATAATATATATATATATCTTGTGATGCAAAAATTCGTCACTAAAACAGTGATGATTCAATACTGATATAATTTGAAACTTTTTAAAGATAAACATCTTCTAATAATATTAAGCTGACGCAGGACGTGTGTCGTATAGAAGTTTGAACTTTTAATAAAGAATGATACTAATAAAAAAATTATAACGATTTAATTAACACGTTTAGAGGTATGATCACAACATTAATCTCTGAAGAGAAATGCTAATTATCAACTAAAACTACTAGCTAATTACATAATTCCATCTTGAGCTTACATGTCATTTTGCTCAGCCATAATGGATAACAGAATCCAGTTCATGAAAACTACTTTTAAAAGGTAAAAGGAAAACAAAAAACTTAGCCATATATATTAGATGCTTTCATGAGAGTAGATGTTAGAAGCTCTCAACCAACTAAAAGCCAAAAAATTATTGATCCAATTAAAAAAAAAAAAGATAAGATAAAAAAGCAACCCACTTTTTAAAAAAGATAAAAAAAATATCAGCAACGGGAATTCAAAACTCTCTCTCTCTCTTTCTATATAGCCTTAAACATAATACATTTCTCATATGAGAATCTCTCTCTCTCTCTCTCTAAAAACCCATTAGTTTCCTCCAAAGATGGCTGCCCCTATCAAGAACAACAGACTCTCTCTTGCTATGGAAAGGACTGGCCAATGGTAAATCAAGAAATAAATTCTTGAAATTTTGTTTTTCTCTTTAATTAGATTTCTTGTTCTTGAGGTTTTTTGTTCTGATCATTTGATGATTTTCCACAGGGTTTTCTCTCAAGATATTCCAACTGATGTTATAGTTGAAGTTGGTGAAGCTAACTTCTCTCTTCACAAGGTAATTTGTACAATTGTTTTCTTTTCTTCTTAATTTGATGTTTCTCTTTTTCCAATCTTCAATAACATTTTTTTTTAATATATTTTTACAATACTTTCTTTAATACATCGTTATTTAATAGATTTTATTAATCAAATATTATAAAAAAATATTATAGAGAATTCGAACACATGCATTATAAATCTCTCTCAATGAAATCTGTGTTTTCAGCATTATGCAGTCGAAACCTTCAGTAATATCTTTTGTAATACTGTCTTAGTGAAAGAAAGGGTTAAAGAAAATTCATTTTTTAGTATTATGCAGTCAAAATTTTAGTAATATATCTTATAATATTGTACCGACGATTCGAGCCCTGTCTTGCGAAATAAAACGGGTTTTTTAGTATTATTAGGTCAGAATCTTTAGTAAGTAAAAGAAAATGTAAAAAAAAAAAAAAACTTATTTTTTAGTATTATGTCATTAGAATCTTCAATAACATTTCGTGTAATACTCTTCTAATAAAAGAAAATGTTGCAGAAAAAAATTCAGGACAAATTAAACTAATATTGTTTTCCTTGTTGTATATGGCAGTTTATGCTAGTGGCAAAGAGCAATTACATAAGAAAAATCATTCTAGAATCGAAGGAAGCGGATTTAACAAGGATAGATTTGTCTGAAATCCCAGGAGGACCTGAAATTTTTGAAAAAACAGCAAAATTCTGCTATGGAGTTAACTTTGAAATTACTGTACACAACGTTGCAGCTCTACGTTGTGCTGCCGAGTATCTCCAAATGACAGATAAATATTGCGAAAATAACCTCGCCGGTCGGACGGAGGATTTCTTAAGACAAGTTGCCTTGACTAGCTTTTCAGGTGCTTTGGTTGTCCTAAAATCATGTGAAGATCTTCTTCCTCTTGCTCAACAACTCAATATTGTTCAAAGATGTATTGATGTTGTTAGCTCTAAGGTACCACCAATTCACCTTTCCTTCTTCTACAAATTAATTAAGATGAATATTTTGTGTGAAATGACTAATATACCCCCTTTTTATCAAACCGAAGTCTGAATTCAGAATCTTAAGTTCGAACACTGGAATCTGAATCTAATGCTAAATTAATTAACAAATGATAATTATATGCAAAAAAAAAAGTGTTAATAGAGAATTTTGTCTATCTAGGAGAAATTCTAGATAGTTGAAAAAAAGTAATTTTGGGATTTTTTTACATCAAAATTAATATTTTCTTGCAAATAATATATAAAATTATCCATATTTATATTGAATTTGTGTTGAATGTGAAAGATTTGAGTTGAGTTACTGAGAGAAATTCCGGTCGTATTAATAATTTTTATTAAAATTTAAGTTTGAGTCTAACTCATCCCAAAAAATACTTTAAAAGAGAAGGACTATATAAGCCTTTTATAAAAAGTAATTATTACTTAAATACTAGTCATATGAGATTTTTAACCATTTTATTATCATTTTGTGGAATCCTAAATTATTGATGTTTCAATTGCAGGCATGTATTGAGGCAAACTTTCCAAGCCGTTCACCGCCAAATTGGTGGACCGAGGAATTGTCAATTTTAGACATAACTTTCTTTGGAAAAATCATCTCCACCATGAAATCACGAGGGGCAAAATCGCTAATAGTAGCAAGTGCTATTATTACATATGCTGAAAAATCCCTATGGGATTTAGTACGTGATCATTCCGGCAACGGAATCAAAACAAACATCACCGACGACGATGACGATTCCGATGTCCGAATCCGGCAACGGGAACTTCTTGAATCAATAATTACTCTTTTACCCTCAGAAAAAGCAGCATTTCCAATTAATTTCCTTTGTTGTCTACTTAGAGCTGCTATTTTCTTGAGGGCATCAAGTGGATGCAAAAATGAGCTAGAAAAAAGGATTTCAGCCATATTGGAACATGTCACCGTAGATGATCTTTTGGTGGTTTCTTTTACTTATGATGGTGAGAAATTATTTGATCTTGAAAGTGTCAGGAAAATAATTTCTGGGTTTGTTGAAAAAGAAAAAAGTGTTGGTGTTTTTAATGGAGGAGATTTTAGGGAAGTTTCTTCAACAGCTATGCAAAGAGTTGCTAAAACTGTTGATGCATATCTTGGTGAAATTGCTACTTATCCAGATTTAACCATTTCTAAGTTTAATGGGATTGCAATTTTGATACCAAAAGGAGCTAGAAAGGTTGATGATGATCTTTACCGGGCTATCGATATCTACCTTAAGGTAAATTGCCATCATTTCTCTATATGTCACTAAATTTGATTTTCTTATATATCTCGCGTTATATCTTTTGTCACTTGTCATGTCAAATCCAACTAGTTACATATGGGAGGGGTTTATGTGGAATATGAATCGGGTTTTCGTGAATCAGAAGTTTTAAAATATTGTATTATGTGTATTGATAGTTTGTACATTTTATAAAAAAACATAATATTTTCAAGATTACACTCTATAAAAGCTTATTCGTGGTGCAATATAGTATCCTTAATAAATGACCCATATGTGCCAAATGTATCAAATTTAGTCGAATTTCACTGTATGAGGTGGTACAGTGACATGAAGGGATATATAAGAATTTGTCAGTGTTACAAAAAGTGGAAACTGAAGTTTAGTCGTAAGAAAAAAGAAACTAAATCTTTCTTTAGTTTCGTTTTAGTTGATTCTCTCTCTCTCTCTCTAATATCATAAGAGTTAGGAAATAAATCGAACTGACGTATTATTTATTTTTGTTATAACTTGCAGGCTCATCCGAATCTTGACGAGATTGAGAGGGAGAAAGCGTGTAGTGTGATGGATCCTTTGAAGTTATCATATGATGCAAGAGTTCACGCATCACAAAACAAACGTTTACCAGTACAAATAGTTTTACACGCACTGTATTACGATCAGTTGAAAATAAGAAGTGGAGCAGAAGATAATACAATGCCAAATGCCATAACAACAAGAAATCAATTGCAAGCAGATGTATCACTTGTTAGAGAAAATGAAGAATTGAGAACAGAGTTATTGAAGATGAAGATGTACATTTCAGATATAAAAAAGAGTAATAATAATAATAATAATCAAGGGACATCAACAACTAAAGGAATGGGAAAAAAGCCAACATTCTTTTCATCAATGTCCAAAACATTGGGGAAATTGAATCCTTTCAAACATGGATCAAAAGATACCTCAAATTTAGATGATGGGGCAGTAGATCTTACCAAACCTAGGAGAAGAAGATTCTCCATTTCCTAGATTTTTGCAAAAAAAAAAAAAAAAAAAACATTTGGTGTTTTCATTTCATAAACTTGTTAGTTTGAGTGTGAAAATTTTAAGATTCCTTTGTTATGATCTTATTAGAATTTGTTGATTGTGTAAGAATATTTATTGAATTGTATAGTTGTGAGATGTTGTAAGAATAGGAGACTGAAGTTTGTGATCACATAGATTGAAATTTTAATTATATTGTTTTCATTTCTAAACTTGTGTTCTTTTGTATAGATATTTGCATCCGACTTATATATAGTTAGTACTGTCAAACGAGTCGAATCGTATCAAATCGGATTTAGTTCGTATTCAAACGGTTCGGTTCGATTTGAGTTCATTTTTTACCGGCTGAAATTCATACAAACCATATTCGTTTGCAGTTAGTCAATGGATAAATGGGCCAGCTTGCAGGTTTTTTTTTAATAAAAATTATTTTTAAACTTAAAAAATATTAAAAATTAATTTTATTTAAAAATATTTAATTAATAATAAAAATTATACTAACTTCTAAATAAGAAACAAAATAATTACACATAAATAACACTATTTTTTGATAAAAATTATTTTTAACCTTAAAAATATATTAAAATAATTTTATTTAAAAATATCCAACTAATCATAAATTACACTAATATCTAAATATGAAACAAAATAATTACACATTGATAACACATAAATAACGGAAAAAAGTTCCAATTCGCAAACTGGACCGAAATGACTTTTGACGAGTCTTGAAAATCCATATTCGTCCATTTTACGGACGGTCCGGGCCAACCCGCGAGTCTAAATCTTTTTTGACAGTGCTATATACAGTGAGTTTGAATCCAATATCTGCTTGAATGGACTCACTTAAAAATGAGCCCAAACTCGGCCACACTGGCTCGGACCGATCTGATTTCTTTTGTGATTTTTTTTTAGTTAAATTGAGAACTAAATAAAGAAAATTAGATCATGAATTATTATTTCAAAAAATTATTTGGAGCTAATTATTTAAAATTTTCAAACCATATTATTAGTTAAATTATTTCATCATAAGTTTTTTAAAAATAATATACAAAATATTAATCAGCAAATTCATTAATATAAAATAAATACAACTATTTATTTGGTAATTTTATTTGAATTTCTAATTTAATATTAATTATATTTTTTTGCTAAATTGTGGAACTTAATTATAAAAACTTCAATATACTTGCTTGTTAGGTCATAAGTGATAGTTTAATAGGGTTAATTATATTTTCTCTCTTCATTTTTTCTAAACTCTAATTTTATCATTCTATCTTGTATAAATTACAAATACATCTTTTATCGTTTATATTTTTATAACTAATTAATCCCTACTACTAATTTTAATTAAAAAAAAAACAATGATTCTACAGGAAACAATTTAAAATTTTCCTACAATATCATTTTGCGAGTTTACTTATTATTTATTATCATCTATTAACACAATAATATTATTCATTACGAAAATTAGACTAATAATTTTTTTTAGCGAGAGTATTATGATATGGTAAATAAGAATTAGACACGCGGAATAATGTTTTTAAAAAAACTTTAGATGTTTTTTTACTAAATGTTATTTATGATAATTTTTTTTTACCGAGATTAGTGGTAGACATTAATAAGTCATGAATACATAAACGATAAATATTTATTTATAACGTATACAAATTAGAGGGATGAAATAATAGTTTGAACAAATCTCTAGGGGGCAAATGTAATAACTCAAATTAATATCATGCATTACTCGGTTTAACTCGTCATTTATCCAAATCCATACACAAGCTCTCGAGGACAGAAATACACATCCGCCGGTAGTACCTTCCGAAATTCACTAATATTTCGGTAAAGATTGATTCTATAGAATAATGGCCTCGGATTAAGAATTTGTTTAGGTTTTCGATTCAATTAGTACTGACAGACGCTTGAATTCATGTTTTGATTCTTTGTTTCAAGTTTTATTACCTTTTCATGTTGATATAGCGGTTGCTGCGAGGTGGAATTCGAGCAATGTTGCAATGGATGGGTGGATCAAGGCGAAAAGTAAACACTGTAAGTTTTGAAGGTTTATTTGTTATCGTCATTTTTTGCTTCTCTGTACATTAAGCGTTCTATTAGTTTGAACATATGGAAGATAAGGTCAATGCTTCTTTCAGGATTACTTATTTTCCAACTAAAATGACCAATTCATGCTGTCACGAGTTAGAATTTGTGTAGTTTACTGCAATGTTTTGTTAATTTTCAGAGCGATAAAGACGTCGAACTAGGTGGTTAGAGTTTTCATTATGTTGGTGAAATTAATGGCCGTATCTATGAAATATTCTAGTTAGTTTGTCTTTTTACATAAGATTTCTTCTCGAGCTCTTTCTCCTTCAGTATGTTTGCTGCACCTTTTGCTGATCATGGGATTTTCCCTTTCATTCCAAAACACTAACATCTTCTGTTTTCTTTTTATCTTTTTGCCTGTGACTGAATTAATCCTCTGATTCTGCTGCGATACTGAAAGTGTAGTCAAGAAAGTCAACACAAAAGAGGTAATGAAGCATTAATTCTTTTTTATTTTTGAAAGAAATTTAGTTCTTAATCAACATTAGTATCTGGCTCTTGTCTCACGGCCAGTTTCAAATCTAGATGGATAACTAATTTTCAATCTGATTTCTTGAATCTTATAGGCAAAAGCAGTACTTTGAGCAGCGAAGGCGCCAACAGCAGCATCAACAGGGAGCTGCTGATGGTGGGAACTATTATGAGGGAAAAAAGGCATATGACCAACAAAATGAAAACAATAGATCACTTGATATTCTCAGTTTGCTAAACTTATCAGCTGCTGCTCAAGAGCAAAAGCCAAGTCACCGCATAGGTAAATTTAGCTTCCTTTCCTTCTGAAGAAAAGTTATGGCTGCTTTACTGCGAGAAGAATGTTAGCCATCTCAGTTAAAAGAATGTACATAGTGGAAACTACTATCAGTTGTATGAGTTAGTGACATGAAATGCAGCTAATCTTCCTGGTTTCAAAGTCTAACTTAACCCTTGATCCAATTAATGTCTATATATTCTATTCCAAGTATGTTTTGCTTGGTTGATGGCTCTAAGAGTAGTACCATTTCATTAAAATATCCGTCTCACTATCTATGTTTAGCTACCAAAATGAGATACGACCAACCATAGGTGGTGCTCAGGAGTGCGTGCTCCTACGCCTGAGAGATTTGAGATTCACTTACCTTAACTTGAGGTTGTGGTGACCTGAATTGTCATGATAATCTTAACTTTACAGAACCCTAAGCTTGGGCTGTTGGGAGGTGATAGATAGTAATCCAATCTTCCTATTTATTTAAATAAAATTATGATTCTATCAAGTGTCATTTGAAAGATAATCTTTATTAGTAATTTTGATCTCTTGTACTTCCATTAGTACTTTTTGTTTATAATTTTGGTTTCAGAGGTTATATCTGAAGTATTACACCGCCTCTTTATGTTGTCTAATTACTAAATGTACATGTAACATGTTAACCCCTCTATGTGGCTACTGAGTTCAAGTTTTTATGTGTACCTAAAGCAAGGGAAAGATTGGAGGATGACACTCTAGAGTGTGAGACTCTCCAGCAACTTCCAGAAGCTCAATCCAATGAAGTCAAAGGACAAGAGCACTCCAAAATCAAGGAAGCAAGTATGCTGCTGAACATTATCTGAGTCATTTTACCTGGCTAGGTTATTACTTTGCTCAATTTAGCAATGATGACGAGATTGCATATTTTTTGTTTGTACAGGAACTTCATCATGCCAGCAAATGGGGATTGGATTCCCAAAGACGTGAGTTTGCTCATGGGGTGTCCCATTGTTATCTTAAACCTCATTTCACGTCATGTTCTCTCAACTATCAGTTTGCATAGTTTTAATTATTAACATTCACATTATGATCTTATCAGCACACTTGAGCCTGCTCTACATTTATATAATTCATTCAGTTTCAGTATGATGGATATTTCATCTAATTTATATGCTTGTTGAAACTGAATGGAAAGAGTGCTGGGAAACAATTAATGATCTGCCTCCCCAGGACATCAGTTACTGCTCCTGGTAATCATGTTGAAACTTTAAAGAAAGATTATGACAGGATGAATCAGTTGAAAATGGCTCCAGACTGTCGTGAGTAACAAATCTTGATTCAATGTATTAATGCTTTTACTGGAATGTTTATTGCTGAAGTGTTTCTATAGTGTCAAACATTATCATATTCATTTTGATTTCTGTTTGCAATGTTTGAAGTAAATATAAATTTTCTTCTGCTTTCTAGAGCTATCTGTGATTGACATACTTGAGGATGATGAACCAATTACTAATGGAAAAAGTTTGCCCAACGAAGCTCATGTTGCCTTCTCTATAGAAGGTAATTCTCCTGCATTGATTGAAGCATCTGATTTTATCTTCTTCTTTCTCATTGAGGCATAATGTCAGTAGCATTTGTTTTTTCTTGACATTGGGGATTTTTGGCGTTGTATGTAGAAAGATTTCTTAAATGTCCAGTTTATCTGAGTAGTTTACAAATAAAAACCGTATGACATTCGTATGGAGGGTCAAAACTGTAGAGCTATGTTCCTTATTCTTCTTAATAATTTTACAAGCCTATTATTACTTTTGAAATTCTTTCTCGTGCATATTTATTCTTATTAATTTGACCTTAATTAAAAAGAATCCTAATCTTATTTACTCACCAACTTATATCCTAACAGTATATCCTTTATTTCTAATGTGGCATTCCAATCTCTTAGTCACATGCAGGTCTATTGGTATTTCTAGTGTATTAGCACAGAGATTCATTATTTACTATCTCACTGAGATCACAAGGCTGCGCTAGCAATTGTTTCTTTCTAATAGGTTACTTTTGCTTATCAGGTCTAGGAAAAGTGGAAACAGAGACACCAGTCCATTCACCGGAGGCACATAGCAGGTAACTGATCTACTATGATGAATTTAGTATCTTTTTGGGGATGTAATGTAAAATAATGCAACTATATTAACAATCAAGAACAAACTTATGAACACTGCCACTGACCCAAGAATCTGAAACTGACACTCCCTTAGAACTTATAGTTGTTAATGTCATACCTCTGTTTAGTATTACTGATTCACTGGTATATTGAGGCAAGTTTTTCTACTCCTCTATTTAACTATATAAGATACTTCGAGGGATCTTCATGTTTCACAATATAAGATACTTTGTGCTTTTTTCAGCACATTCATTACAAATGTTCCTAATTCTACCCCTTTTTCTCTCTTTATTTCTTTGCTCGCTCCTTCTTTCTCTCTATCTCTCTCCTTATTAATTAAGGGTATAACATAATTTTTGCTTCGAACTTTCCTTGTTTTTAAAATCCTTAATATGTGTGTACACCTCAAATTATCTTACATTATGAACGGAGGGAGTAGCATTTAACAACCTATCTATCCATGAAATATGGCAATTGCGGCAACCTTGGTGTTGAACTTGGTCTCAAATCTTTTGGAACAAAAACCATTTAATTGTGGAAAATCTTCCATGCCTAACTAGCATTACTCCAAGATGGCCTTCTTTGATAACCTTGATGTTACTTGATCTTCCTGCAATTCTGCTTTTGGTAAAGTGCTAACAAGTGTAGCCTTCACTTAGGACTTAGGAAACTCGTTTACCACTGCTATTCTTGTTTCTTAACATGGCCGCTTTTGGGAATAATTATCTCATTGGAAATTTGGACAGATGTTTGTAGTGAAAATTATTCCAGAACCTGCACCTTTTCTGTAATATGTCAAGCTTTATGCTCGATTGTTGGTGTTCTTCTCTTGTCTGTGTCTTGTGTTGGCATCAAGAATGCTTAGCCATTAATAGTTGCACAAGAAAGATGGTCGCAACTTCACTTCAATATTGTCTTTTATGTTGTCTGACTGCAGAAGTTTCTTGCATGGTTGCTCTTCACCATCAAAAGCAGTGAAGACAACAAACTCGTCCAAGGACCTTATGAGTGAGATGGTTAACCTTGAAGTTGAATTGGTGAGGGCATTGCTGATTCCCAACTCCTATCCACAGGAATTCTATATGAAGCTACTTGATGCAGTCCATTTTAAGTTGCAGATAGTTTCTTATGCCAATATCAGTGTCCTTTATTCATGATTTCAATTCCCTGTTGAATAGTTAAACTTAGCATGATAACCAGTAACGGGAATCTTTTAATAACTCTCTTGTTATTTGTAAGATTTTGAATTTGGTAGCCCGTTATCTAACCTTCATTTGACCAGACTAGATTTGCACGAGGTCGGCTGCATTTTATCTGCTTGGGGTCTTTTTATTTGTTTTGCTGAATTTCCTTTATATTTCCTGCATTTTCTGCAGTCATGAACTAATTTGATGTGTGATTTGCAGGATGCCATGATGCAGGACATTGATTTACCCTTCTGTAAAAGTTCTGTAGAGCAACCTTTCTACTCAAAGAAAAGAGTGGATTCGTCATTTAGCAAGCCAAAGCAGAGATTAGCATTCGAAGAATTCTCACCGTTGAATGATAGTAACAATAAATTAGATGATCTTCTTGGGGATGATGAACTGTTCTATGGAAGCAAAGACAGGAATAAGGCTATTTGGAACGGTAGTGCCCTTCTATAGATTCTATAATGTCTGCTTTCAATGTCTGCTTCAACATAGATGCTACGATGTCATGTTAAAATTGCATTTTCCATCCACAAGCACTTTATGGTTTAATGCATTGAAATGATTATTTTTCCTGAGGAGAGCTTCTTAAACTCATTGAATCGGATACATGGTGCAAGTTGTTCTGACATAACTCATATTCAAATAAGCTTGCATCATGCAATTGCTTTTCATTCTGGCTGAAACATTTTGTAGTTTAGCATGTATACTGCAAAGCTCCATGATCTGCACTTCCAATGGCATTGAGCAGGTTCTCAGATTCTAGCTGATGACATACTTTATGAGAGTGATATTCATTTATCTGACAAGAATTGGATGGATTCAACATGCAAATCCACCGAGTTTGCAAACAGTATGGACTACAGAAAGAAACGGTTTACCTTTGAAGGATTGGAGCAACAGGAAAGGAGGTTTCGGTCTTAGAAGTTGATTTCTGTTTTGCTGAAGTATATCATGCAGTTTTTATCCCATTTGATTGGTTTTTTTGGTCCTTGTAGGACAACCATGAGAAAAGCATGCGAGCTTGACTGCACAGGTGCCACTCAATTTTCTGTGTCTTTGCCCTCTTTCATTCACGTGTATTTCTTAGGTGATGCAGTATAAAGCTAGTAAATGGCAAAGTTTTCAGTCTTCATGATAAAATCATGCAATTTTTAATAGCATGAACATGATTTTCAGCTACTGGGATCGATGTCATTCTTTTAAGCTTGGCGATTTGGAGTTTCTGTTTCACTTTTTGCTATACTCTTAGTTATACTTTTCAACTACTAATATCTTTAAATAATTATTTAAGTTTTTATTTCTTTTCAATATTCAGAGTCTCCTGTGCCAAAGTTCAAGTACCAGAAGTTGGAGAACCTATCTAATTTCACAGTTCCAGATATGACATGGTACACAAATATCAAATGACTTTTTTTTTTTTTTAATTTTTTTATGAAAACAAATATCAATGATCTATTCAGCCAATAAGTATCTTTCAGTTGAGGACCTTGTCTTGGGTGATGCCAGGCATTCTACAATTGGAAGAGACCATGATTTTAAGGATCTTAAAGATGAACTTAGAGAATCCTGCTTCATAACTGAAGATGAGAGGGAGAGTTTGAGTTTACCCAGGTCTTCACCATTCTCTAAAATCTTGTTTTGGACATCCAATTTATTTGTTTTTAAACTGATTTTATTTCTCTTGATGGTTTCCTTGGCAGTGAAGAGTCATCTTCATCTATTGCAGGTGATATTCATCATTGGAAGTAGTTGTGGTTTAAATTTATGACCCAGCAAAGATCAAGTATTGTCACCCTTTCCTCTTCTTGCCAGTGAGGGGAAAACTGGAGGGCACTTTGTTGAATTTGAAGAACAAACAGGCCATGAGAGACACTGATGATATTTACCACTCAGAAAATGTTTACAGTGAAGAGATATCTCCAGGGCAAAGAAACCGTGACAAACGGAATACTACCCTCAAAGGGCACTTAAATGAGCCAGGAATGTTTGCAAGGATGTCAAATCGATCTGGATCCGCACAAGTCCCTCAGTTGCATAGTACTCCCAAGAAAAGCTTGAAACCAGACCAGGGTAGATATTTTGAGGCAGAATATGATCTCGAAGAGCAAACTTCAGGCTGCAATTCTTTCTCAGAAACATCTGGGGTAAAGAAGCATGTATCATCAGGTTGCGGACTTTGGACTGAAGATCTATTCCATGCGTCACAAGATGTCGACTTAGGAAGCAGCAAATCATGTTTTGGGAGGTTTAACATGTCTTCATCTAAATGTTGTCCTTGCTGCAATTTTACCAAAGAAACACATGATTATTGCGAGCCTAACTTGAAAAATGTGTCTGGATCAAGTATTCGGAACATATTCCAGGTCTCCCCTCA
Source organism: Catharanthus roseus (assembly GCA_028651295.1). NCBI lineage: Eukaryota > Viridiplantae > Streptophyta > Magnoliopsida > Gentianales > Apocynaceae > Catharanthus > Catharanthus roseus. The sequence continues at coordinate 7,923,618 of JAPQWS010000087.1, forward strand.
AAGGCACAAACCATTAGATGCTCATGGCTGTTTGACTCCCAAAAAGGAAAGCATTGTAGGACATGCGGAAGAAAATTCCGGAATTCAGGTGTCAGACTCTGGAAAATTTCAGCCCCAAGGAGATGAGTTTATTGGGAGTGAAAGCTCATCCGCGAAGTCAACATATGCATCAGACTCTGAAGGCGAGTATAGAGATCGCAAGGCACCCACCTGCCAAACCGCAAATATGGGAGAGGAGGAAAACAAAATGAATTGTTTTCTGCAGGCTGAAAACATGACATCTTTAGGGACCCCCAATAGAGTGGATGGCAAGCAGCGTAATGCAGATGGGAAGTATGTGAACAGCCAAATCTCTCTTTTGTTCTTCCTCCTATTTATACTACTTGAAAGAATTTACATGAGAACCACACTTAAAACTTTTATTATCTTCAGATGTCAGTTTGCTCCAGCCTCTCATTTGTGCCAAACTGGATTTGAAGGTAACTATAACCTCTTTTTACCTTTAACCTTCCCTTTTTGTTGACAAATTAGAATCATTTAGTTGTTTTTAATATTCTGGTACGCATATAGAATTAGAAGATCCACGGCCTAAACAAAGAACAATAGGATCAGAAGTACAAAGAACTGCCGACTCAACACGCCAGGTGAGGATGTTTGATAGCTGTATCATGCAACTTCTTTGCGTTCAGGTGCTAAAGGGAGTGTCCATGAAGGTAAGTGGCGAACAACCTTATCAATAGACAGAAGAATTTTATTTTCCATTATAAACAAATCATGAAAATGAAACCTGTTATACTCGGCCTGTTTTAGATACTTCTCCGGGTTGTAGTTTAATATGCGGAGGACCTAGTTTCTATTTGGACTGGACTTGATAATAATGAGGTTCTTAATGGGGAAAAGAATTCATTCATTTGGACGGTCTAGTTTTCAATTTGAGAATCCACATATGTCATTCTTGAAATGGATTATTTCTTTTCGGCACAAGTTGGCTATCCTTTCTAATATTCAATTGAGTTTATGGATTGTTAGGTACGAGTACAGGTATCTTTTTTCACATAAAGAGAACAAAGTATGATTGCATTCATGAAAATTTTCTCCACAACAAGTTTGCCTAATTAATCTTGTTTTTTTTTTCTTTTTCATTTTGCTGGGTACTTGTTGATCAACAGATACCATTGCCGCCATTTATGGACCCCTTTCTCCTATGATTTCCTATCTATCTTCTCAGAATTTTCTTCAAGAATGTGCATCCTTCCCTTCACCTCCCAATGCACAGCCTTCCATTGCATGGTTGGCTTACTCTCACCATATGACATCTCAATTTCTTCACATCTGCTTGTTTGAGTGGCTTCAGCATAAATTCTTGAGCTCCTTCTTCCAAGCACCTAAATTAAATAATTAACAAAAAACATAAACCCCATGTGAGTAAATTTCCTATACACATATATGGTGTTTTTTGTTTCTGCTGCATAGGATTTCAATTAGGTAAAATGTAACAGAATTTACAGCATGTTTAAATTACTTCTTGATCCTTGTTGGGATATTCTCAGATGATACTATTACTACTGGTATCTCCTTGAGATTTGACGATTCCTGTGAATTCAAAGTGCAGGAAAATGTTGAGATATATACATATCTTTTTATATAACATTTTCAATTAAACTGAAAAGAAAATGACTCTTTTATCCTCCACCTTGATTTTCTTCAGTAGGTCATATCCTGTCATCCCTGGCATGCAGTAGTCTGTTATTATTAAGTTTACCTTGGATTCCTGCAAAATAGTTTCAACTCTCTCGCATTATATACACCTTTTTTTTTTTTTGGTGTGAGGGAGACAAAAAATAATAAGTGTAGAATCCGTTACTGCTTACAGTGTGGGTGGTGCATTTCCCTTCACCCAGACCTAAGAACTCTAGAGCTCTTTGCCCGTTCTCTGCTGTGGTGACTGTCCATTTTTCCATTAAAATTTTGTTAGAATTATTATTATTTTTTTAAATTCAAAACAGATAACTGAGTCTTTTAAGGGAAAGGGGAAGAGAAATTAGTACCTTTACATGCAGAGCTGGTAAGAAGTCTCTCAATGAGTTTACGATCTACTAAGCTATCGTCCACTGCTAAAACATGTGGCCTCTCATCAAACTCTTGTCCACATTTTGACCCAGAAGAAGAAGAAGACGCCATTGCCATCTATCTATGCTTCTTCTCAAGAAGACTTGGTTGAGAGAGAGAGAGAGAAACTAATGTACAATGAGTAATGAAGACACTGTAGTACTTGGAGTACAGACGTTTTTATGAGGCAGTACAAACGTCCAAGGTGGTGGGTAGGAGTGGAATATATATAGAAGAAGAAGAAGACGAAGAATCAATGTCGTGTGGTGGGGGGTGGGGGATGGGATATATGATGATGGAATTGTGAAGATGTAAAGTAGAAAGAAAGTAAAAGGAATCGAGATAAAATCGAGTCACAGATATTTCGTGATCTTTTTGGGTCTCTGGGACACGATTTGCAGACGCAGAGTAGTATCAGAGAGAGAGAGAGAGAAGGTAGAGAGAAATCCATTCATCATCATCATCTCTCATTGTTTCTCTCTTTATTTATAGTAGAATCTCCCTCCCCCCACACTTTTATTTCCTTCCCTCTCTTCTCACTTATCTTTCAAATACTAGAATCAAAGATCATTCCAACCTACCACAAACTATCCTATAAACTTGTCTTTTTTCACAAATTTGACTATCCCTTTGGGATGTGATTTGATAGAGTTTGATTCTCAAAATTATTTGTGAGAAGATAAATAATGAAAAATTAAAAAAATATTGTATTCATAAGCCCATTCATCATTATTTATTTATCATTATTTATTTATGTTTTTTTTAAACAATTAAAAATAAGTATTTATAAAAAAATTATTTTAAATAAATTTATTATTAATAATATATAAGTAATTCTAAAAAGTATCCTGCAGTAGCTTTTCAAAAGTAATTTTTTTCTGCTCATTTTAAGTAATATAGAAACATGACCGTAAACTATTTTAAGTCTTGTTAGTATTACAAATTAGGAAAATTTTGTTATACATCTAGCTCATATCTTCACTCATGTACCATGTGACATGTACTAGCATATTAAGTACATGTGACATTAAGTTATGTTTTCAACTATAGAGACAAGAATAACAATAAAAGTAATGTGGTTTCATACAGGTTTATAACATAATTTTTCCATAAATTATACTCAACGCGGTAGTTTCAACACATGATATGCATGCACCACACACTTGAGCCCCTCATTAAAGACATTTTGGTTTTTAAAGTGATGAATTCTAAAATAAAATGTTTAAAAAAAAATTAGGTGATGTGTCCTTAAGTTGAAAGATGATGGAAATGTGTATTTCTTGAATGTATCGATTGAGTTCTGTAGCTATTACTTAATAAAGAACTTCTATGTTGGTGTTTGTCAAATATATGTTGAAAAACATCGTGTTGAGTATCATATTTCTTACCTTATTAGGATATAAAAGTTTCATAAGATTTTTTTTTTACTATGAAGGAAAAAAAGATAAATTATTTATAAATAATTTAAAAGTAAAAGTTTTACATTGGCTTTTGGAATAAAATTTAATTTAAATATATATTTACTAGTCACAATTCACCAATTTTATTTCACATTATAAAAAAAAAATTCTCGACTGATGTTATGGAAACAAATTACAAACGAACAAGTCTTTTGTTATAAATCAAAATGTTAGTCGATTAGCATTCGTTAAAAATAAGACGGTATAGTTTAGGAACTTAATACCTGTTCAGGACTTCGATTATTAAGAAGTTACAAGTTCGATCGATAATGTTAACACTATTTTAAACAATTTTTAAATAAGATAATATCAATATAACATTTCATTTGAATTAGATTTTAAATAAAAAAATTTTATTTACTTTCTATACTTTTTACTTTAGATTCTATCTCTTTTCTCATAAATAATTTATTTTTTACGCATCTCAAATAAAAAAATTTTATTTTTTCATTTTTATTTCTAATCGAAATGATTGTGAACATACCTAATGATGAACCATTTAAGGATTCATTGGAGGCTTTTAGTATTTAGGATTCTTTGGATTTAGTAAATAAAATGAAAATAAAAAAAAATGGGTATGCAATTTCAAAGGGAGAAGAAGATAAACACAATTCTGGATTTTGTGTATGGACAGATTGAGCCATCTTTCTTTTGAATCTTTCAAGATCATCTCAAAGCAGATATGAATCATTTGACTGCGATTTGTATTTTTGGATCAATTGATTTTTGAAGATTGGATTGCAAAAAAAAAAAAATGGATTATGAATTCTTCTTTTTCTTTCATTAATATATACTTTTTTTTAATTGATTCTTCATCCATATTACTTGGTGCAATTATTAATCCTACGTACAAAGGATGGAATTGGACCACTTTCAAATTGGAATATAGAGGCAAATTAGGGGAAAGATTAATAGACACTGATAATAAAAAATAAAAATAAATGTATAAGAAAAAAATTAATTATATAAGTTTATAATAATATAATTCGGGAATCAATAATAATAACGCGAAAAATTTATTTTTCTCTGCCAAATATCTTCTTCTAACCAAATTCTCTCTAACAAATTGAAGGTAGATATGGATGATTTTGAGATTTTTTTGTAAGAAAATATCGATTTGTGTTAAAAATTACATTTTTCTCAATTGTCCTGAGTTTCTCCTAGATAGACGAAATTCTTACGTATTTTAATATTTAAAAAAGAAAAACTCCACTGAAATGAATTTCGCCAGGATAGGCGAAATTCTCTGGGAGAAACTCAGAACAGTTGAGAAAAATGTAATTTTAGGAGTTTTTTTACCACAAAATCTATATTTTCTGGCAAAAAATTTTTAAAATCATCCATATCTACCTTTCATTTGTGTTAAATGTGAAAGATTTGAGTTTGTAGTTAGAAGAAATTTGGCGGGAAAAAATGAATTTTTTTGCGCTATCAATATAGATTCACGAGTTATATTTATTATCCTCTTAATTATTATGCACATGTCTAAAAGACTTGTATTTCTAACAGGAAATAGTATTAAGTAACGTCATCATTCTTAGTGATCATATCTCCAGTTATGGATCAAAGAAGGGTGATCAAAGAAGGGTGATGTAACTTAATACATGCTAAGAGATTAATGTGGGGACATAGACTGGTCCATAATAAAAAAATTTCTTCGACTATGGTAAGACACATCATCTATGTAATTAATATATTGTTCGCTTGCTTAAAAAAAGTAGAGATATGATCCACACAAGATCTAGATATTAACAATATGTTTAGTACGCGAGAATGGAGTGGAATGGAATGACTTTTTCAATTTCTCCTTCTATTCCAGTATTTGGTATTCAATTTAGAAATAGACTTCCGATCATTCTACGAAGAAATTGGAAAGGCTTCAAAACATTGGAATGGAAAGATTTCTTTTCCATCCCAAATCAGAAATGATTCGGAGTAGTAAAGGATTTATTTCATATCATTCTAATGTATCATAGACTTCATATTCTTACTTATTAATAATTGAATTTTTCAACAATTAAATTAAATTTTGAGTATATTTTTATCCCGAACAAAAAAATTCCAAAACCTCCCAACATTTTAATAACTTTAACTTTTTATAACAAAAAGAAAAAAAAACTTTTAACTTTCACAATAATTTTAGTACTAAATTGAATGATAAAACACATATGAGGCCAATTCTCAACATTAAACCCAAAACAATTTTCCATTTTGAACTAAAAAAATAAACAAAACTAATTTATCCATTTTCATTTATATATATATATATATATTGAAGAAGACAAAAAAAAAAAAGGATTTGACAAGAGCACATGCAAAATCTTGTGGATCCAATGGTTGACTAATGAAGAAGATACTCAGTCCATCTTCATCAACGATACGGCTACAATCTACTTGACAAGAAAGCAATGGCAGCAAGTTTCGAAGGAGGAGCGGGCAATCTGGTGGGATCCTGTGGCGAGAAATTTCGTCTTTTAATATCAAAGTTTGAAGTAGGAGACCAACTTTAATTATGGCCGCCGCTGACTTTGGCCCTTCTCCGCTATTTCTCTTTCGACGCATCACAAAAACTCGTTACCAAAGGCTTAAATTTTAGAAATTAGACTTGAGTCTAACTCAATCCAAAAGATAAATCAAAAGAGAAGAATTACTTAATTCTTTTATAAAGATTAATTATTTCTCAAGTACTAATTATGTGAGATTTTTCAACAGTAATCTATGGCTCCTAGCATCCCTATCAAACTGATGCATCACAAAACCTTTCTCGACCTCGCTATTCTTAATAACAAAATGCGAAATCTCTCGTATTCAAATATATTTTACTGCTAAAGTGGAATATTAATCATAGTAATTCAGTAACTCTATAAAATTAGAAGTTCAAGAATTTGTGTTTACAAAAGATTTAGTGACATCACCTAGAATCTTTGTATTATTTTTTTATAATATATTTTCTTTAAGTTTATCTTTTATATTATAGGTCTTTATTTTATTTAGTAAATTTTATTAATGAAATATATATGATACTTAAATCGTTTAATATATTATTTAGTATACTCTCTAATACATTTTATTTAATAGTAATCTTTCTTTAGGATTTATTTTTTAAAATTGAGGATTTATATTTTATTTTATAAAATTTTGTTAATAAAATTACTATAAAAAAGATGTATTAAAAAATGTTTAGAAAATAATACGGAGAAAGTAATGAAAGTGTCTGGGGCTCTGATACCATATTAGAATTTTTGAACTTGGGTCTAACTCACCCCAAAATGTATCTCAAGAGGGGAGGATTGCCTAAGTCTTTATAAGTAATAATTATTTTCTTTAATTAGTCGATGTGGGATTTTCATTCTCAACATAAAGGAAAATCTCATATATGTACGTTAATGAATATAAAAGTTAGGGTTAGGTCTATATGAGTATTCTAAACTATTAGGTTACTGACAATTAAGTATCAAAATTTATTATCATTACAATTGAGTTCTTGATTTATTATCATGACAAAAAAAAAAAAAAAAAGAAAAATGGGAGAAGTGGAAGAAGAAGAGAGTAAAAATTGGACAATAATTACTTTGTCCTCATAATTTTTTTCATTTCAATTTAATTTTTTCTATCCAAATTAGGTACTCAATTGTCAGAGCGATAAGTTTAAGTACTGAATTGTATTATTGTCTTCACTATTACCTTCATTTTTATTTTTAAAAAAATATTATTTTTTATAATTAATAACTTAATTTTAATTAATATCAAACAGATTAGAGCTCTCTTAACCAAACTACATATTTCTATATCTTTTGTAAGGTGCTCTAGAAATTCCCTTACGCATATTTTAGTTCATAATGCAACTTCAACTTGCCCCTTTAATATTTAAATTGAAGTAATTCTTAACGTAATATCTTCTTCCGTTCATATTAATATTGGAGTAATTTTTTTCTTTTTTCCTAAAAAAAAAACTTGATTGGTGTGAATGGTTCGACATTCTCACTCCTTAATCAGAGGTCTCAGATTCTAGTCCGAAAATAGAGAAATCAGTTTGGCTAGGCACTTAACCATGCAAAAGGTCAACACAGTGCAAATAGGGATTAATATAGACGTGGCGTATATTGAAAGAAACCTCCCACGTTTAACATCTCAACTCGTTCGTACTATTTTGTGTACTACTTTGAACGGTTTAAATCGTCTGTACCACAACGATTCTGAACCTAGAGGCATTTCCAAGACTTTGTCTTCATTGTGTCCCAACTCCCAAAACTTGAATAGACACAGAAATCCTGTAAGGAAGGCTGCCTTGGCATCTCATCACACAAGATTGGCAAAAAACTACAAATTTTCTAAACAGGATATTGTTTTGCCCATAGTTTTATCAATAAGGTGGGATTTTTTTAATATAAAAAATATTTTAAGTGGGATTTTTTGAATTATCTAATAACCTTATTTTCGCTCGTTGATACTATTTCGTTATGTTTCGATCCTTCTGAACAAGAGAGGTTTGATGTTTTTAAATTCATTGTATTAATTCTACTTCCTACTCGTAGTATGCAATTGAGTTTTAAAGTTTATGTTTTAGGTGTTCGCAGTATAAAAAAGAAAATCTGAATTTTCTACGGAATAATCAAATATAATTAAAAAGTATGATTCGAAATAATTATAAAATTTTCTAGTGGGGATTAATTTGGGCGCGATATATGTTGAAATAAGCCTCCCACAGTTAGAGTTCCCAAGATATTTTGTCATCGTCTACACCATTTTTTACTACTTTATGAATCATTTTCTAATTTGACATATTTTATTAATAAAATTAATAAGCAAAGATAAATATTAAGAAAAATATAAATATTAAAGATAAATTATAAAAAATAATTGATAAGCAGAATAATACATAAAGTGATAAAAAATAAAAAAATAAAAGGCCAAAAAGTTCCTCTAAAATACACACATACTATTGCATAAAAGTGAGGGGCCAATTGATGACGAAGAACATATGCAATAGGCTTAGAATAAAAAGGCCATGCATGACATGCAATGCACGTATCATTTATATCAAAGAATTTATTTAAGGCAGAGTCACCTTTAAATTCCAAATACTTGTAAATTCTTTAGGCAGAATAATATAATATAATACCCCCAAAATAATACAAATAAAGAGATAAATTTAATTATTCGGGCAGTAATTAATTAATTAATTTATTTATTTAGTTCGGCCAGTAATTTAATTATTTTGAGCAGGATTGAACGGGCAAGAAAAAAATATATTTGTATAATTTAAATTGTTAAATATTAAATATGCGTAGTTAATAATGAAAATAATTTCCTTTGAAAAAATGACAAGAATTTGTCATTCAATTGGTGAAAATCATTTTGTAAATACATAGCAAATTCGAATTAAGAAAATAAACAAACAGCGATGTTTAGATAATTTAGATAAAAGTCTAAAATTCAGATTCATTTACCCTTGTTCGAATTAATTTTTAATTTGAGAAAGTTTTTTTTCTTCAATTATATAAAAATTGAATTGTTTTTTAGCGAAAAGAAACTTATATATTATTAATATCAACCAAATTAACATTTGCTCGTAAGCGAATTTACATACTCTTCAGCAGGGGATATAGACCCACTAAAGTCGAAAAAATCTTATATAGAATAATGTATTAAATATATTATGCACCAATTTATATTTAGTTGTGATCTTATTTATAAAAATATTTTTTTAAAACTTTAACAATTTTTTTCTTTTTTTTTTTCTATTTATCACATTTCAAACGTCGCCCCTCTTAAGAAAATATTAAATTTTAAATGATTTTTCTTAAAATAGCCTTCAAAGGAATCTCTCATCATTATTACTTCTACAAGTTTAAATATTAAATGAGAGAAAATAGCAAAACTGCCCCTATTTTTTTTATGTTTTGTCAATATAAGTCCTATTTATTTTTTGTCGCCACTTATGCCACTCAACTTTTTTATAATGACAAAAAATTCCCAATGCAAAGTTTTTCGTATGTTTGTGCATAAATTATCAATACTCATGATTTTGTAAAATGGGTATAATATTACCTTTATAGAGTGACAAAAGAATAATACAAGAAAAAATGAGGAAAAACTATTCAAATCATGATGGGACTATTGATTAACAAATAAGGATACTTTAATGCATATTTACTATTTTATGAATAACCCTTCTGTAATACACATAATAATCTCGGCGTAAAATACCAGAAAATAATATATTTGGGCATTTTTGTCTTTAAGAAAGGTTGAATGTCATATTGGCCAATCGAAAAAAGTTGAGTTGGCATTGACGACATAAAAAGTATATATCTCATATTGGTAGAACATAAAAATGTGAAGGGTATTTTTTGTTATATTCTCTAAAATGAATATAAAAGGGCTTGTAATTTACTTTTTATACAAGAGTATATAATTAGAAAAAAATTATTAAATACTGCATTATTTTTATTAAATACTTGTCAAATTAGAGATATTAGAAGGTAAAAAAGAACGGATATTATTTTTATTTTATTTTTTTGGGTGAGAATCCCTCCTAATAATGATACTGGTTAATTAACGAACGGATTCCAACTATTGGAACGACATCGTATGTTGGCTTCCAAATCAAAATGGACAAAATCCGAGCTGAGCAGCTAAGCCAGCCAATAGCAACAAAGAAACGGGACCTCCGGTGGCTACTCAATTCCCCGAGCAACGAAGATCCGGCGTCTCCTTCGGCGTTCTTCCAAGAGATGATCCCAGCCGTCAAATACGGAGACGAATGGAGGTATTGAGTTCGGAAACTTGAATCATTATCTCGCATATTAGTTATATTAGTACTAGTACTACTTACTTCATATTGTTAGAGTAATGTGCAGAAGATGTATTTGAATGCTGATCGGTAAAATTTCCTTGATGAGTTTGTCACAGAAAATTGAAAGAAATGTGGGATAGTTTATTTAATTTGATTGATGTCCTTTGGTTTTTGAAGTAGCTTCATTGTGTTTTGATCATATCTAGGTCAAACTGTGCCAATTGAATTGCGAAAAGATGAAACCTTTAGGCATTTGCCTCTCAAAGATATGGGGACAATCTTTTTGTTGGGTCTTGCTGGCCGCTCATATTCTGGGTAGTCTCTGGTAAGAGATTCCAAAAAGCTTTTACTCCCTTTATCTTATAAGTATTTTCTAGCTGGTTTTCAAAAAAAATTAAATAAAATTATCTAGCTGTTTGGATCCATTAATAGGGTTGCAAGTAAAAAAGGGTTCTTTTATTTAGTAGATAAAAATGCTTCATCCAAATTAGGCATTTTGACTATTTTCCATTTTTGAGTTGTCTAATAAAGTATTTCCTTTTTTTGTTTCTTGTTTTCTCCTTTTGTGCATATAGTGGTTTTGGGAAGTATAAGAATTGTTGCCATTAGCATTGATTATTACTTTTTTTGCTGAATTGTTAGCATTGATTATTACTACTACTACTTTGCAATTTGTATGATTGAATAAAAGATGCAAACAAGCATTATTATACTGCGAAAAGATATCTTTGTATCAGACTTTAGACAGTGACAATTTTATTCAAGGGCACAAACATTAGGTTCAATATGTAAACAAGTTCATGGATTGTATATGCATTAGTCACCCTTCCTTTTCAAAATATGCAAGAGTCTTTACCTTTAGGAGTACCTTCCTATCTCTTTGTTGCACAGAAATAGTGTCACATTGGCATTGAATTGAAATTCCTGTGAGCACTTTCTTAGCTAAGTTAATTGACACTTTAGAAAATGTATTTTTTCTATTAAAGGCATGTTAAAAAGGGTGTTTTGATTTAGTTATTCATGATGATACCGAACCCATTAATTTGTTTCAAATTTTAGACAACCATTCCTGGTAGTTTACATGAGATTGGAGTCCACATGGAATTGATAATATCAATTTCAGCATGGTTGTGCACGACATGTGTAAATTTCTTGCTTTAGGTTTTCTTCATCAAAGTTGTACATGCCTTTTGTTCGTTCCAATCTGATTTTTATAGAACGGGTATTCGGGTATGTGCCAACTAGGAGAAATCATTTCTTCCCATTTCTTTACTTATAGGCATGTTTTTGGAATTTGAAAAATTGCTGCAAAAGTAGAAGAGGTGATCATCTTTAAGGCACAATTTTTTTTTTAATAATTATCTTTAAGGCACAATCAGATTAGGTAATCTGTCATAATAAGCATGAGCGAATCACGTTTTTTAGTATGTTCGCGGCAATAAATGAAAATCCATTGAGCAGTATACTATTGTTTAATGATGTTTTGTATATATTCATGTTGATCTTGTGTTAGTTTTATCTCCATTTTGTCTCTCAATTGATGCAACTATTGATTCATTTCCTTTTTTGATGTTTGGTTTGCACTGGATTGATTAACTCTTAAGTTGGATAAGGTGGGCCGCGCGGCGTTGATGTATGGGCCTACTGTTGAAGTGGGTTGGACAAGATGTATGGACGTATTATTACTATTAGCGTACGTTAGATGGGTTGGACAAGATGTATGGATCTATTATTAGCGTACGTTAAGTGGGTTGGACAAGATGTATGGACCTATTATTAGCGTACGTTAAGAAAGCTAGGTTCTTGGACAAATGAGGTTTTAAAGTCCTCTGAGCCCAATACGCCTTTAAAAAAAACTGAAAAGGCATCCATGTATCTGTTTATGCTGGTCCAAAAACACTAGAAATTCCATACCTAGCTACATGGTGAATGCACAATCTTTTCAATTAATTGTAACTGTTTATGTGAATAACAATAACTGATGGGTGATTAAGATGCCTGTGTGATAAAATTTCTTTAATAATTCTTATATTTGGAGTAATTGTGTTTCCTTGTATGATTTTCTATTGTTGTAATCCCATATTTATATCAACACAGTTGTTTTGGTTTTTGTTAGGTCAAGTAATGGTGCAACACCAATCTACCTAAACAACCATTACAATGAGAATCTGCAAAGTGGTTAAAGCTCAAAATGTAGATCTGTGATTGGCAACTCTTCATCTCGAATTTGCCTAGCATCTTCCTCTGGTGAAATTTAACAAGAGAAAATTAGAGCTTCATGGAAGAAAATGCTGAATTTTATTCATCTCTATGCATGCATAATTTATTGCTTTAGTTTTTCTTCATCAAAGTTTTTACATGCCTTTCAGTTTTGTTCATTCCAATGTGATTTTTGTAGAAGAGGTATTCGGGTATGTGCTGAGTAGGAGAAATCATTTCTTCCCATTACTTATGGTTGGTTATAGGCATGTTTTTGGAATTTGAAAATAATCTTTAAAATTGCTGCAGAAGTAGAAGAGATGATCATCTTTAAGGCACAATCAGATTAGGGGGCATGAGAGAATCATGTTTTTCAGTGTGTCCGCAGCATAAATGAAAATCTATTGTAAGGCATACTATCATTTAATGTTGTTTTGTATATATTCATGTTTATCTCGTGTTAAGTTTTATCTCCAATTTGTCTCTCAATTGATTCGTTTCCTTTTTTGAAGTTTGGTTTGCACCGGTTTGATTAACTCTTAAGTTGGATAAGTTGGGCCGCGTGGCGTTGATGTATGGGCCTACCGTTAAAGTAGGTTCAACAAGATGTGTGGGCCTATTATTAGCGTACGTTAAGTGGGTAGGACAAGATGTCTAGACCTATTATTAGCGTACGTTAAGAAAAGCCCAGTACTCAGACGAATGAGGTTTTGAAGTCCTTTGAGCCCAATACGTCTTGCTTGTCCAAAACACTAAATATTACATACCTAGCTACATGGTGAATGCACAATCTTTTCAATTAATTGTATCTGTTTATGTGAATAACAACAATAACTTGATCGGTGATTAAGATGCCCTTGTGATAGAATTCCTTTGATGATTCTTATATTTGGATTAATTGTGTTTCCTTGTATGTTTTTCTATATGGTTACTGTCCCATATTTATATCAACACATTTGTTTTGGTTTTTGTTAGGTCATGTAGCTAGCATGATCAGTGCTTGGCTTGCCTAGCTAGTGATGAGTGGCTTCCTCAGGTGAAATTTTTTAACAAGGCCATTGAAGCTTCAAGGAAGAAAATGCTGAATACTATCTATACATGGTGTGAAAAATTCCTCCCTGTTTCTTTTGATTTTTCATCTGCCTATTGTAATAGTTATTAATCTTTTTTACCCTGCATGGATATGAATAAATTGCTAGTAACTTTCCCCTTTTTTTGACCTTTCAAAAATGGCTTGCATAAGCCCTTGAAATTCTGAGTCACTTCCTGAACTGTTTTTGGTAGCTATTTAATGATACAGAGAAGATTGAATCATTTTGCATGAAGAGGTGAGTTTCACCATAGTCATCAAATTTGTCATTTTGATTTTGATGATTCAATTTCAGTTTCAAATGGCTCAGGTTTTGAGGTCAAGAAAAGTAAAGGAGTTTTGCATGGGAGCGGTGCGGTGGTGCTGACGGGCTCAATGCCAAAAATCCACCGTTACCTTTGTGGCTAGAAATAGCCAGAAAAAGAAAAATATATATTTGTAACTGATGAAAAAAAAAATGAATATTGCATGCATGGCATCATCATATTCATGCATGTGTTGAGCTATGCCATTCATTATCCAGCCTATCTTTTTCTTGTCTTTTCTCGCCGATATTATCCCTTCTTTCCTCATCCCCTTCGTCACATGGAGTAAAAAAAAAGAAAATTATATAAACCCGTGATGGTAAAGTGGTTCCAAAATATTTACGAATTTAGTAAAGTCGAGATTATGAGTTTGAATTTTAATTAGTATGATCGAGTTTTAAAATTATACTTATCTTTTAAAATTAATACTAGCGATGATTTATTTAGAATTATATGGACGCAGATGAACACGAATAGAAATTTAAAAATGACTACAAATAAAAGAAAATTTTAAAATAGTGGGCCGTTTAGTTTTTTCTATGTCTTTATTATCGAGTTACCAACTATTGAATTACTATCATAATAATGAAGAGTTTTGGGCCAATTTTTAATTGGACCGGATAACTTAAATCGGATCTACATTAATTTCTATTACTAAATTACTATTTTAATAACAAAAAGTTTTGGGCTGAACTTTTTTATTTTTCTAAATAAGAATTGAAATTTGTAAGCACAACTCAAAATTAAATATATCGGACACCTTAAAAAGAATTAGTATTTAAAAAATAGTATTTTCCTCAATTAAACTAAATTTGGTGATATGACATATAAATCATTTTTCACTATTTTTTACCTTTCCTTTTAATGTATATATATTTCTTTCTGTGAATTCATTGAAATGTCAGAGGTTCAAAATAAGGCTTTCTTTTTAAGAATTAATTAAATTTACCCAAAAAATAATAATAACACATTTTTTAAAGATTATGGAACCAAATTTATATCTTAATTTATACAAATATTTGTCATATTATTAATTTAGTAAATAATTTGATGATTATTGTTTTAAGCCAATATTAGGGAAATGTCATCTTTGCTTAAGAAGTTATATGTCATTGTTAAATTATACCACCTCATGTGTTTAGGTTTGCATTTTTTATTTCTTCTAAAATAAAAAAAAATGCCTAATTTTCAACTATTATATATACATGATATACATGTTTTGTTTCATGCAAATTAAATGACAAAAATAATATATTTTTGTTGTTTATTAAATTTTTAAAAACCCAAAATAATCAAGCAATGCATGTGTTTTGCTAATTTAATAATTCTTAGGTAAGATCTTATATTTGATTAGAATGGAAAAAACATTCAAATATTTTGGACAAAGAATCTTTTCCATTTTATAATACTCATTAATTCCAACATGGCCAAAAGTCATTCCTACTAATCAATAAGTCCCAAGACCTATTTTCTTTTTTTTTTAACATCACAATCCTATCTCCATACCCACCTACCCATCCCTATCCTACTATTGAAAGATTGTTGTATTAAGTAAAAAAAGAAAAAAATATTTTTTATTATTGAAAAAAGGTTTAAAAAAAATATATATGTCCTCATTGAATTAATTCCCAAGGTGATTAATTTGATTAGTTACAAAGATAATTAAATTATTTTCCTTAATAAAAAAACAAACAAAATGCATCCTAATATAAAATATATGGGGATTAATAAAATAGAAAAAATTGTGGCTACCAACAATAATTGGATATGCATCAACAATCCAAACAAATAAAGAATTTACTATTTTGTTTAATCTTATATTATGAAGAAATAATTATTATGTATATTAATTTTGTTAGAATATTTAATATTCTTATAAACTGGCGAAACTAATTCATAACTAGTCAATACCGTGTCAGCAAATTTTAACTTTTACGCGCAAAAGATCTAACCCAAGGCCCTTTAAGGTAAGGAATTACTCTGTTATAAACAAATATTTGTGGACCAAAAGTTTTAAAACGTTGTATCCTTCTAAAACGTACAATATATAACTTTTAAAATGCATAGTATAATAAATTAAAATTTTTAATTTACAAAGACTCGCTTCATAATATAATTTCCTCCCTTGAAAAAAATAGATAACTTTCTGTAAGTATAACATGACCTGTAATGTCTTTTACCTTACTCATTAATTTTGATAAGTTATAAGTGGACCTGTAGTATACTCTTATTTATGGACAAAAAATTTTAAAACGCTGTTATCTTCTAAAACAGAAAAAGTATAACTTTTAATTCGCATGGTATAACATATTAAAACTTTTAATTTACAAAGACACGTTTAATAAGATAGCTTTCCGTAAGTATATTTGGACATATAGTATCTTTTTACCTTACGCATTAATATTTAGATAAGTTATACTAAAATTAGTAAAGATTGTGACAATGTAGCTTAGTGATAGAAGCATTTCTTATTGGACCGGTAGTATGCTTTTCTTTATGGACCAAAAGTAATAATATGTTATACTCTTCTAGAACGTACAATATATGACTTTGAATACACTAGTAAAACAAATACGCGTGTAACTTTTAATTTACAAAAACGCGTTTCATAAGATAACTTTAAATAAGTATAGCTGGACATGAATGTGTAGTATCCTTTTACTCATTAAGACTTTGATAAATTATGCCAAAATTAATCAACACTGTAGCAATGTATCTCATTGGTAGAAGCATTTCTTACTCAATTATACTAGTAAAATACAAATCTTACATAGAAATTTTATTACTCAAAAAAAAAACAAAATACAATTTGACCAAACTAATACTATTACCGTTAAAAAATATAAGTCATTTTAAACGTATGCACACAGATTAATATTCTTAAAACTAATATGTCTTTTAACCTTAAATATCTAAATTATTCTTTTTTATTTTTTCGCACTGTTTCTCGAGAATCAAAACACTATCCAATACTAATGAAATAAGTAAAAGCATATTTAAAAAAAAAGTATTGAATATCTATAAATAAATATAAAATAACTTATATCTTATATCTTCAATATTTTTAAAAAGATTTATATTTTTCTTTGCTGGTATTTTTATTTTTTTTTACCACACACCGTAATATCTTTACTGATTATTATTACTAGTAGTGTTGAAAATTAAAAAAAAATGTAAAAAAAAAAAAGATCCTCTAAAAATTAAGACATCACATGAAACTCAAGAGAGAGAAAGAAGAGAAAAATCACTTCATTTAAGTCATGGGAATCTACGAAACCGTCGCTCACGTCCTCAATCATCATCCTATTACACTTATTACTATTACCACCCACCTATATTCTTCAGATATTACTGTCCTAAAACCCCTTTTTTAAAAATTTTTTAAGAGATTTTTTGTTCTTTTTTTAAAAAGAAAAATTAGAGAGAGATAAAAAAATATTATTAGGATTAAAAAAAAAAAAGAAAAGGGAAAAGGAACAAATCGCACCGTCCACAAAAAGTCCAAACTCCAAAGAGGGGCCAAGGGCTAAGGGCACTGATGATATATGCAATTTCTAGAGAGAGAAGGGAACAGAGGGGAGGGAGTAGTAGACATAAGAGAAGAGGGTCTATCGCGGTGCCTTGAAGTGTCGTGCATGCATTTTGTGCATCTGTTTGCTTTGCATGCATACCTGTTTTCTCTCTCTTCCCTTTCTCTCTCTATTTATTTGAGACACCCACAGAGAGAGAGACTCAATTCTTCAACTCAATTCATATCTCTCTCTCTATATGCTTTCTTCTGCTCTGCTCTGCTCTCTTCTGCCCTTTTACCTACTAATAACCCATCACTTCTTCTCCACCGCCGTTACAAATCAATCCCGGGTCTGTAATTTTACCCGTTTGACTTTACCCGGGAAGTTGTTTTTTTTCTAGATTCAGTTCAATCTTGGGGGTTTTGGAACAGATGAAGCGGTTTCTTGAGTGATTTAAGTGGTTAATTTGTATGTGTTCATGTGTACGTCCATTTCTTTTTATTTAAACAAGGTGATTATTGGAATGTTGTTTATTTACTTGTTTTGGTCGTTAATTATTTGGGGTTTAATTCGTTTGATCTGTGGGTCAAAATGTTTTCTTTGATGATGGGTTTTTAATTCTCTTAGGGTTTTGTTTTCTTTTCTAATCTAATTTGATTTTTGGGTTTTTAGAATTGAAGATTGCTGCTATTTTGGGATACAAATAGAATGGGGGCAAACATTTGCATGAATGAGGCGTGCCGTACGACGACGTCGTTGGAATGGAAGAAAGGTTGGGTCTTGAAATCCGGTGGATGGGCTACGCTTTGTCAAACCTGCGGGTAATCTTAATTCCCCCAATTCTAATTAATCCGTTCTTTTTTAAAAAAAAAATGTTGCGAATTTTGGGATTTTTCAGACTATATCTGTGATTGATTTTGTGTTTCGGTGGCTGTTTTTATTTGGGTGTTGATCCCTAAAATTACTCTCGGCGGTGGATTCTCTGTTTTGTTGGCAAATCTGTTTTCATGGCTGACCTTTTTTTCGTCTGGTTTATTCGACCCGCATTTTTAGCCTTCAAAAGATTTTCAATTCGATTCAATTCAATGTGTTTTCTATGAAGTCATTTTCCCAAATTTTTTTATAAAAAAAAATTGTATCTTTACTAACTCTCTGAAAAAAAAGAAGTAATTTTGCCAACATCTTTGAATTTTTTTAAAAAAAAAAAAAAAAAATTTGTATCTGGACTAATTCTCTGAAAAAAAGAAGTAATTTTCCCAACATCTTTGATTTTTTTTTTTTTTAACCAAAAAAAATCTTGTAGACAGTTGTTGCTATGTTAGTAAAATTGACATGCATGCTGCTGTTATGAAGAAATCACTTTGAAAGATGCCAGATATGTGTGTCAAAAGCAGGAATTACATGAAAATTTTTTTATTTCTGTTGAGAAATTTATGTTTTACTTTATTTTAAACTTTTTTTTGAAAAAAAAAAAAAAAAACTTTTATACTTATATCTTCTCATGCTTCTGATTAATAATCTTTTTGCCTTCTCAAGTGATTATCTAAGATGAATCTATAAGCATGCTTATGTTAGTAATTATGTCTGTCTTGATGATCTTGTTCTTTGCTATGTATATGGACATTCTAGGATTGCTTATGAAAACTTGGTTTTCTGTGACACATTCCACCTGGAGGAAGCTGGTTGGAGGGAATGCAGAATCTGTGGGAAGGTAATGGAACAATCTAATAACCTTAAATTGTCCTTTTCTTCATCTTAATGAAGAGAACTGTAACTGAAACTTCGGTTGCTAGTTTTGTATATTAAAATCTATTAAAATATGACTGATATTGGCATTGCAGCGTCTCCATTGTGGATGTGTAGCTTCAAAATTTTTGCATGAATGTCTGGATTTTGGAGGTGTGGGCTGTGTAAAGTGTGCAAAGCGCTTGGAATCGCGTTCTATCAGACCTACACAGGTAATTTGCTTTCTGACATTTACTACATTAGTACTACCTCCCTTCCCATGCCATGCCATGCATGCATTTGATTGGTTAAGAGACCTGGTTATGGAGCATTAAATAACTTTTGTGCCCTTCTTGATATTTATGCACAATTATGAGTAGTTCATGCAATCAGATTACAAGATTTCTTGTATTATTTGTTTAATCACTTTCTGTTCATTACTAGTGGGAACTTGACTATGTAATTTGAATCATGCAACAATAGATGATAGTCTCCTTCATTTGAAATATAGCATCCTTGAATAATTTGTGAATGGAGTTCAAAGGTAGACTAATTCTATCTGTTTGATTTGGGACTTAAAATCTTGTTTTTTTGGGTATAGATCCTTGGTGATGAAATTCCCAATGTGACTCTGCCTGAGATTGTTCAGTCTGCTATAGCAAATGGAAGTGGAAGAAAGTTTGATGCGGCTGGCCTCATGCAAATGGCCAATGCTATGGATGTCAATGGGCCCAGGCAGCTCTTTGTGCCTCAGAAAGATAACACCATTGCATCTCTGGGGCAGATGAAAGGAAAAGAAATCATTCCATATGCTGAAGTCAATGAATGCTTTAATAATTTCAACCAGCCGTCCGGCGGTTCATCTATGTTTGTTAGTCCTGAACAGATTAGATCAAAGCAAGGGGTTAAAGATATGTTTGAATCTTTAGCTCAGCCATCTCTGAATTTCTCACTTAGCACTCCTATGAGCAGTTCAACTTCGATGCTGCCTTTTCCTGGTGGGGTTGCTGAAGGAAGTGAACAGAACAAAGCTTCTGGCACACAACAAGGCCAACCGGCACGCCATATTTTACCTAAGCCACCTAAACCTGGCCAGACTACCAGCAGCGAGCCGAATAAGGGATTTGTTACCAAAATACGCGTCGCCAGGCCTCCTGCTGAAGGGCGAGGCAGGCATCAGTTGCTTCCTCGCTATTGGCCAAGGATAACTGATCAAGAAATTCAGCAGATATCTGGAGAGTATCCTTCATGAATGATTTATTGTCTTGCAGTTTTTGTATGAGTATCATCGGTTTGTGAAATCAATAATCACGTTACTAGATGAGGAGTAGCTGATATTGTTGTTTTGTACCTACTTGCTTGTCATTTGTATTTCCCTTAACTTGTTTTCAAGTTTAAAATCCACCATTTCACCATTGTTTGAGAAGATTCTCAGTGCTAGTGATGCTGGACGGATTGGTCGTCTGGTTCTGCCCAAAGCATGTGCGGAGGTGAGTGTTTTATTTGTCCAGGTGCCTTATGACCTTTTCAGAACATCTCTCCTCTACTCCCTTTAACCCATTTTATCTGTGCAGGCATATTTCCCAACCATTAACCAGTCAGAAGGGGTGCCAATTAAGATACAGGATGTAAAGGGGAAAGAATGGACATTCCAGTTCAGGTTTTGGCCAAACAACAACAGCAGGATGTATGTCTTGGAAGGGGTTACTCCTTGCATACAAAATATGCAATTACAAGCTGGAGATACTGGTATCTCTATTTCTTCATATCCCGAATTTTAGATCTTGGCTCTTTCTATTTTGATCTTTTAGTTCACTTGACTTCTGAAGCACCTTTATTTGGCTACAACTATGATCTCCTGCCTTTTGTCACTAAACTTCAGGCATGTTAATTTTTTCTGGTATCTTCTATGTTATATTTCTGTGGTAGCGGGCACTGGATTTCATTATCATCTTGAGATGCAATGGTTGATTAGAGGGAGTCTCAATGCTCCTATCTAGGAAAAAGAAAAAAGCAATCATGAAAAATTTGAATATATTGTGTTAATTTCACACGTCAAGAGTTTTTCATCCATGACTTGTTGAGTTATTCCTTCTTGTGCAGTGACATTTAGCCGTATTGAACCCAGTGGACAACTCGTTATGGGTTTTCGGAAGGCAAACATTGGTGATGCGCCGGTCAAGCTTCATAGACTTGTTTTATTTCAAAAATTTGTTAACTTTTTTCCTTTGTTTTATTGGCCGACTAAAATGTCCTTGATATCTGAATAAGCAGGATGCACAAACCATGCTCGTTCCAATTCGCGGCTCTTCTGGTGAAACTTCAGTTTCTGGTGCTAGTGATAATATGGTTACAGTAAGTGCTTGTCCTAAATATGTTAATATCAAGAAACTCCTTTTTCACTATGTTTCTGATCTGAACGCCCTTACTGTTTGGAAAATTGGAAGAATGTCAGCCGGGCAAGTGAGACAGAGAAGAAGAAAACCCGAAATATTGGGCCAAAAAACAAGAGGCTTCTCATGCACAATGATGATGCTAATGAAGTCAGAGTCACATGGGAAGAAGCACAGGAGTTACTTCGCCCCGCTCCTAATGCCAAGCCAACGGTTGTCACCATTGATGGTTTTGAAATTGAAGAATATGATGTATGTCCAGCATACCGTTCCCTATCCTCTTAAAGACTTCCTTTTCCCTTTCCAGTTATCATTCTGCATGTAACCCCCTCAAATGCATTGAGATTCCAGAGCATTCACAATTTGTATACTCTCATGCTCAAATGATGATATTGTTTTTTCTTTTTAAAATCTTATCAGGAACCACCAGTTTTTGGCAAGAAGACGGTATTTACTGCTCTGGCTTCTGGGTAAGGATTTTCAACATTTTGTTCTTAAGGAATTTACTTATAAACAACCCGATTAGATCCATCTTTGCCAATTGTGGAAAATGTTCAAGCTGAAGTATTCTGATTTCTCATTGCTCAACATTAAAATGCCTTGTTGCTGAAAACATAGAAAATGCTTATTCAGTGAGCAGGAACAATGGGCGGAATGTGACAGTTGCTCAAAATGGAGAAAGTTGCCTGTGCATGTTCTTCTTCCTGCAAAATGGACTTGTGCAGAAAATGTTTGGGACTCGAAGAGGTTAGCAACATATGCCATATATCCCTGCATTTCATTACACTTGGCATTATTGAAATCGGTACTTTTAGCAATATGAAGGTGTTGTTATATAACTGGGAATGGGAAAATGGTTCTTACACCTTAGCCTATAATTTACTTCCAGATCTTCTTGTTCTGCTCCTGACGATATCACTGCCAAAGAACTGGACGCTCTGAATAGAGCTAGCAAGGGTATGAACGTAACCTCATCTCAGGAGTTTCATATGTTTACCCGCGTGTTTCCTGCAGTGTCAGTCTATTGTTTCTTAAATTGTTTTCCATGAACATATTTGCACAGCTGTTTAGATCCTTCTTTGATTCCAGATTTTAAGAGGAGTAAAATGGGGGAGAGCAGCAAAGTTGTTGAAGACAGTGAGCCTACTGGCTTGGATGCATTAGCTACTGCTGCTGTCTTAGGAGACAACGTAGTAAACATGGTTGAGCCTTCTTCAGACAGACCTACTACAAGACATCCTCGGCATCGTGTAGGTTGCAGTTGCATTGTTTGCATTCAGCCTCCTAGTGGAAAGAACAAACACCATCCAAGCTGTAAGTGCAACGTGTGCATACTTGTGAAACGCCGCTTCAAAACACTAATGCAGCGCAGGAAAAGACAACAACAAGAACAACAACAGCAACGTGTGCTTAAACGCTCATCAGAAATGAAGGGCACAGGCACAGCAGCCGCAGCTGGACATGGGCATGCAGTCTTGCAGCCGATAAATAGGGCGTCTGATCGCGAGAGAAGCCTGAGTCTCGTTAATGGGCGTAAAATGGAAGTTGGAGAGAGCAGCAGTAAGGGACAATTGGATCTCAACTGTCATCCTAGCCGAGAAGACGACATGCTGGCAGAAGCAGCTGCTGGAATGAACTTGACATCACTTATGAATGCAGCTGGCATTCCTTTGGATGTGTACTTAAAACAGAATGCTGTCCCAAACTTGAGCTACAACTTGCTCCCAAATGCTGCTGGTGCTGGTGCTGGTGAAAGTGAAGGAGGAGGATCAGGAGGATTTCTTGATGAAGCAGAAGATGATGATGATGATGATGATGATGAGGCTACTGAGAAGGAAGATGATGATGATGAGGAGGATGAGGATGAGGATGAGGATGAGGATGATGACGACGACGATGAAGATGATGAATAAGCCGATGATGATGAAGATGATGAATAAGCCGATGATGATGCCGATGCCGATGGTAAAGAAGTTTTTTGGGGGGTGATATTATCATATACTAGTATTAGTTAAGGATATAGATGCAAGATATATGTTTACTTTCTGCTGTTGTTTTTTTTCATTAATGGTAAAATAGGTTGGGAACATTTATAGACCCTTTTATTAGCATAGTCTCATATTGTTATTGTTATAAATCTTTACAGTTGAAAATAGGGTATAGTGGTTTTTATATATAATTTTGGGACTTTCTGGAGAAATTATTTTGTGCTGATTGCTCTGGTTTTTTTAGTTTTTAAGAAGAACAAAATCCCAGCAGAGATGGTTATGTTTCCTGCCCTGCCTGCCTGCCTGCCTTAGGCGTTTGGGTTGGCAGCCATATTTGCAGGCTGCTGATCTCTAGTTGGCATGTCAACGTGGGAATATTAGGCGTTCCTCCCCCGTCCCTCGTTGGCCCTCCTGGTAAATAGAACCAAGTCCTAGCCATGTAAGTGCCATGGCTTCGCTCAGAATCGTTAGTAATATAAAAAAATATATATTGATTTGAATCGCCAATAACATAGAAAGATACACATTGATGTCTTTTATGACATTTTCTTTTTTTTAGAATTTTAAACAGTCTTCATAAAAGTTAACTGTTTACTCCCAGTATCCTATTTGTTTTGAGTGATGATTAATTCGAAGCTAAAAAGTGGTATGACAAAGGCTAAAAATATCAAAGGAATGTAAGACAAAACAAACATTGTTTGTGTACAATAAAAACATGTGTTATCCTCGAATGCCCAAATAATACAAAAAAGAATACTAAGTAGTACTATGTAGTGGTTAGCTGTAAAATATGAATCAAAGAGTCCGTCCGCCCACTCCTTTGTCTCTTTTATACATTTAACTATATTTATACATTTATTAATAATCAATAATTATAGATGTAAGTTTCTAGCAGAAAAATATGTCTTACACCAAACTTATTTTTAAGTATAAAATCATCCTACCACCTATCATTTCGATCCTTAAAAATTGATTAGGTGGAAAGTATGTAAATTTCTATTAGAAACTACCGTCTGAAGCCATCATTGAGTTTTAATAGATGTATAAAATAATTTTGATAAAAAAGTAAAAAAAAAATCATAACAACTTATGAACAATCGAAAATCATTTAGTGTTAAAACAATTTAAAAAATGATATTCTGTAAAAAGTAGAAGTTAATAGGAAGACCACTTCTACCATTGAGACAATGTCTGACGGGCTTATGGCTATTTTTCTTGGTACCCATTAAAAAACAACTCCATCGTTGTGTCCTCTAATTAATTAAACAAATAATAGGACTTGTTGTTGGAAATTTCCATGGTTTCTTTTTATATCATCATCTTCTTCTTCTTGTCTTGATATCACCTTTTCATCTAATCCAAGAATCTCTCATATTCAAATAAAATTCTTGACGGACGGCCGGCCTTGCAATTTTTGGCCTTTAGCTTACCATATCTTCTTACATTACTTATATATAACAACACTGCTACCTACTATGAGTCATAATTTTTCTCATTAATTTCTCCGATCATCTTCCTCCTCACCCAGACATAGTTCCAAGTTCATCATTCATGGGGGATCATCATCATCATCATCATTTACCAACAACAACAGCGTTGTCAAATGCAAGAAAAGAACTTGAAGATTTATATTGTGGAATTCCTGATGATTCTGTTAATCTCACCTTTCAAGACTTGGCCGAAATAAGTTCAAGGCCACAAAAGGTTGCTGCTGGGACAACTCCTGCTCATAATATTATGGTCAGCCCAAGAAAAGAAGAAGTTGCACCATTAACTAAATTGCCCAGTCTGGATTTTAACAGGGCCATAGAATTAGCTGCTGCTTCTTCAAGAAGTGACCATCCAGTTCATATGAGTCATGTAAATGGGCTTAAACAGGGGATGATGAAGATGGATCATAATCATAATAATAATTATGGAAGCCCATTTAATCATCATGAAACTAGTAGACCTGGATTTAGAAATGGAATGATGGAAAGCAGTATTAGTATGGGCTTGGGCTATGATGAGATGAGTGGGATGACTTCTATGGGGGCTTCAATGGGGATTGGGATGGGAGGAAGACGACGGCCGGGGATTCCTCATTCCAATATCTGCACCGTTTGTTGTACCTACATATATATTTTCCGTCATCGTTGCCTGGTAATATATATTCCCTTAGATGAAAATTCATGTTCATCAATAATTTATTATTTTCTTAATTATTTATAAATTTTTATTTTTTATATTTATGTTCATGGACGATTTCTAAACAATGTCATATAATAAAATTTAATTAAAATAATCATATACAATTTATGTACGTACTGAATCAAAGTTATTTCTACTTTTATACTTTTTAGTTATGTATCGGATTTCATCTTATAATACATAATTTATCAAACTAGTTACACAAAATTATTCAAGAGTATATAAGAAGATAACATGATAAATTAAAAAAAAAACGTAAATTATTTATAAATATTTATTCTATATTTTTGTATCTATAAAAATGCACTCAGAATCATGTATAACATTTCTTATAATATTTTTTTATAATAATAATCAAATTAAAAATGTTACATAGAATATTATAGAAAATATTATATATAATCCGAACGGTAAAAAATGTGGTTCTTTATTTAATTGTTTAAGAGTGAGTACAGGTGTGCGGAAGAGTGTATTGCCGGCAATGCGTGGAGATTGGGATGGGAGAGATGAAAGAAGGCCGGAAATGCATAGAGTGTTTGGGAAGAAGATTCAGTCAAAGGTACCAACTTTTATTCTTTTTTTTACTCTTCTAAGTTTAGACCAGTCTTTATTAATTAGATAATTAACTTTTTTTTGTTATGTGTGTTAAATTTTTACATGAAATTTAATTATGAAGATGTTTAATACTTTTATTATGATAATTAAGTTATTCATTGATATGAAAAAGGTCGAGACCATTACAATAAAAAATAAAATTTTCAAATTTTTTCTTTAATCTACTAGAGGAGAAAAGTTGAGAAATTAGAAAAATTATAAAATTAGTTACAAATCACGTAAGGGTGGTAGATAAAAAATACTAAAATTAAAACTAGTATAGACACAAAAAGATTAGCAAGAAAGACTCAAAATCTTCATATCTCTTAAAAGATTTTTTTTTTGGCAAAGTTATGGGCAAATCAACGTTTTTTAAAATGGCTTCAGAGAGATGTAAAAATCTAATGAGAGGCATAGAATAAATTCTGATTGAAATGATTCTCCAAGAAGTGGAACAATAACAAGATCTGAGAACATTGAAGAAATATTTGTCTTTATATCTTGAATCTGAAAGAAAAACTCGTTGAAGAAAATTTACTATGATCTGTAAGAAAAAACATATAAAAATAAAGCATTATAAAGAAGAAGAGAGGAAGATTCGGCTGAGATTTTTGAATTTCGACTAAAGTTGTTCTCCAGATCTATCTGGAGAAGCTGTATAACTCTAAATTATAAATGATAAACTCTAAAGATTATACAAGAAGTGTGACATTAAGTGTATAAAAAAAATATTAAATGATTCTGAGTAATTTATCTAGATGTATAATTTAATTTTAAAAAATGGTAAACCTCAAAATGAAAATAGCATAAAAATTCTTTTATTTCTTTAGCTATGAACTATATCTCTCCTCTCTATGTTCTATGGATATGGAGCTGGCTTCTTCACCCACGCGTCGTTGTTCAAGCTTCCACTACTTTCGTTCTTCATACGCAACAGAGCTTCTTTAAATAAAAGAATCCTCACCACATATACTTCCAGCGAACAGAGTGCGGGCCGGAATTTTAGTTCCTATTCCCGTGCTACTGTTCAATCCTTACCTTCTTGTCTATTCGGGGTCATGACAGCTGTCCGGTGCTCAAGATTACCCCAATCTACTAACCTTATATAGCTACTGAATCCTTGTCCCACTCTACAGTTTAACCTCCCACAAAACTAAAAAAAAAAATTGAAAGTTTTTCAAACTTAAATATAATCTAAATACACATTTTGTTTCCGAATTCAGTTGTTGGACAATGAAGCCAGACGTTTTTAATGATACGATAAATAAAAATAACATAAAGAAAAAGAAGAGAAATTAGTTTAGTAGTAAAAGTACTTTTTATCAGGCCTAAAGTCTTGAATTCGACCACATCTACTCCCTCAACGTGTGTGCGTGTGTGTATATATATATATATATTTAAGAAAAGTAAGATTTGTAATTTGTTTTTTTGGGAACAACAAATGGGGCAGGTACATTAAAAAAGCAGGAGAAATAGGATGTTGCATGGGATATCCAAGTACAATTAAACAGCAAGAGCTCAAGTGGGCGGAGAAAGGGCCGAGGAGGAGCGGCGAGAACCGGTATGGCCGTAGCGGCATGGTTTCCCAATCACGGAGCGCCGCCCCATCTACCACCAGGCCACCGCGGCACTTCCACACTCCGAACAACAACAACAATAATTCCAATTCGTTTGTCACGAGCTCCCCTTATTCCCCTTATTATTCAGCTACCAACCACCCTCTCCCTTTCTAATTATAACCAATATTTCTTCTAATTATTTTTAATTTCTTACAATTATGAGTGCAAGTGATTTTTTATTTTTATTATTATTATTTTGTTCTTTCGAATTTGGCAATACATTTTAGGCGTATTGCCATGCTGATTTATATATAATTGTTGAAATAATATATAAGAAAATATTTATTTCTCTTTGATTTTTAATTTTGTGAGAAAATGTAGGAAAAAAATGCCTTCCTTTTAAAGTTTTGCCGTTGTGGAACTCATTCTTCCTTTATCGCTATTTATGCTATTCAAATGGCAAAAATACTAACACGCAAACGTTTCTAGTGGTCTTGTGAAGGAATCATCACGTAAATACATACAATTTGTTCATAAAAAGGTAAAATAGGTATAATACTACTTTTGTATAGAGTGACAATGAAATGATATAAGCAAAATAAAAAAAAAATTATACACGTAAAGATGTATATTTATATGTATAATAACACTATTGATTAACAAATAAAGACTGTGTTATATTGACTTTTACCATTTTATGAATAATTATATGTAATTCACATATTGATCTCCGTCTAAAACATAAAAAATCACATATTTTGATATTTTTTATTATTCTTAAATATTGTGGATACAATATGAGCTTTAACTCCAGACTTTTGTCATTTAGGCAACCTTAAAATTCTAAGGTCGACATCCCAAGAAGGAGATGAACTATATATATATATATATATATATATGGACAAATAGAGAAGCAACAAAACAATGAAATGAAATATAAAAGGACAGTTAGGAAAAAATTGAACCTTCGATTTTTTATTATGTGGTTGTCTGTTATTAGTTAAGATTGCATGTCTTGAAATTTTAATGAGATCAACACAAATAATAATTGATATTATTTTATAAACAATTAATATACAATTTCTGGTTGAAAATATAAATTATTTTAAATGTGTTTGGAAATGATTAAGAATTATAAATCATTTTACATTTTTCAATGAGTATTTATTGTAATTTTTTCTATCTTTACTCATCTCTTTATCATTTATTCAACTATTCTTATGTATCTCTTTCCTCATTTATTAAAGATATAAAGGATATTTTGTTTTAAAATTTGTCTTGTTTTCAATGCCTGTAATTATCGTGCATAAATACAAAATGACTTATATTTCTGACAATAGGTAATAATATATAATTGCATACGAGATTAGAATTTTCATTTTGAGTTCCGTAAAAGTTATAATTATTTGTGAAAGAAAATGTAGTTTCTAAAACTAAAATTTGATATTCGAAATAGTATTAATCTCAGTCATATTCTTCAAATGTTTTTTTTTTTGAGAAGATTCTTCAAGGTTAATATCAGCAAAATTAAGAAAATTCATCAAACTAATAAATTTTACTTTTTAAATTTTCTTTTATACCTTTTTTAATATTAAATTAATTTGATCTTTTGGAATTCTAAAAGTTTAAATAGGAAGTTATAATAATTATTAAAAAAATATTTTATAATAAGATATAAAATAATAAGAAGCATTAAAAAACTATTAGTTATAAAAGAAAACGAGAATATAATTTAAAACTAAAGAAAAGAGAAATGGGACAGCAGTAATCTCTATCTTTTTTTTAAAAAAAAAATGCAAAATCTCGTACATCATAGCTATGATCAAAGGTAATACTACTCTGCGGCGTTGGCGGTGGCGGTAGATTGTTGAAATAGGAGTTGCCGGCAAGTCGGACAGGAAGAATGAGAGGCTAACCATATATCAATACATTTGAGATGGAATCCGTGATTACATGTAGGCAGAATCCGGATTTTTTCCCCTTGTGAAAATTCAGCAAGGCAAATTGGGCACTCTGTTGTCGGAATGATAATTTCCGATTTATAAATTACCACCGGAATTTGCTGTAAAACGTCTTTTTTAAGACCGGTGGATGACGCCGCCAATTGAACAGCTAAATCATCTGAGGAAAATCTTCTTCTACAACGTAAAGCACATCGGACTATTGAATTTAGTCCTAAAGCACATATTAAGGCAGAGAGAAGAGCTGCTAGAATTATCACCATATTGCTGTCGAAATTTGAATCTCCTCCATTTCCTGATCCTGATGTTGTCTGATTTGTTAGTGGAATTTCAGAAGCATCCTGGTTTAGGAGGAGTCGATGAAGAAGAAGAAGATGATTTCTCACCATACTCTTATTTAGAAAAATCTTTTTCTAAATGCTCAAATATCTTGATTGCATTACCCGTAAAGCCCAACTCTTATTCACAAAAAGAACCCAAGTGCTCAAATTTCTTGGCCAAGCCTAACTCTTATTGAAGGAAGAAATCCCAAGTGTTCAAACGCAACGTCAGAGTTTAACTCTTATTCAACAAATTTTATGACTTTACTAAAGTATTAGCAGTCTGTTTTTTGACGGGCTGGAGTTGTTTGATAGCATATGGATGATGAAAGATGAGTTTTTAAGGTAAGTAAGAAGAATATTAAGAACTGAAGTTGGGTTTTTGCATAGAGAGAAATGAATCAAAAAAGTGTTTATGTTTAGGGTGAAATAAGAAAGGTGTTGGAAGGATTCCAACAAGATATAGATGGAAGAGAAAAGCATCATCTACTTGGTCTCATGGATAAGGAAGAGGAAGAAGAAGAGAATCAAATAAAGGGTTTTAGGGAAATGATATGAAATTGGGACCAAAGAGGAGAGGATTGATCAAAGCTGCTGCTGCAGTATGAGAGAGAGAGAGAGGTTTGCTTTACCTCATTTTCACCATTTTGCTAAAGTGAGAAAAATTCTTTATTACAGTAATGAAGCATATCCTATGTATGAAAATTGACATCCTGCGAATTATTGGGAGGTTGAAAGTTTGAATACTTTTTATGATATTACGGAATGTTCAAGGTTAGATCTTAATCTTGAGTAAGAATAAGATTTTATTAGTGCTTCATAAGTCAAGTCTAAATTAATCAGGATCGTGTACTTCTGAATATCGAACATTTAAAAAAGAAATATCTAAGTTATGTATTGAGAATCCTACATCGGATTAGGTCCAAACTAAAAATTCTAACATTATGGTACCATAATTTCTTGATATGTGTGATAAGATTAAATGATATATGAATGTACAATATCAAGTAGTAGCAATGAAAATAAACAAGAAGACAGAAGAGATATTTTAGGGCTAGGTAGGTTTGTAACTGAAAGATCTTTTTCAATTTGATGTGATTTTATGGCCCTCAATTCCTTCAATTCATTTATCACATATGATATACTATTCTACGCGATGAATAAAACAGAAATAGTATTGAAAAAATTCTATTATGAACTCAATTTATGTATAGTTCCATGAATCATTTGGCCTCTATTGTAGCTGACCAGGCACAACATGGCCCAATAATGCAATGCCTTGTATCGTAAATGTTATTAATGGAGGGACCAAAATCCAAATCAATGGCCGCCAATATTCCTTTGATTAAGGATTTTTATGGTCGTTTTCTCAAAAAACCAAAGCTTAGCACCAAATATATAGGGACTATTTCTCGCTTCCTTTTTCAAAATAGTCTACAATCCAAATTATTTTTTTAGCACGCAATATTGATTCGAATTTAAGACTTCTTATTTGAAATATAAGATAAAAGTACATTAATGATCGTATTATCCAAACACACACCACTTATCAAAATTACATTTCAGTATAAATAGATACAATTGATATAATTCAAACAAATTGAGATTTTTAACTAAACATACCATATAGCCACATTATAACAATAATCTATTAATTTTGCACATTCCTGTGACATTTTTAATATAATATTTTATTAATAAAATTTACTAAATAAATTTTAAAAAATGTTACTAATAATTCTAAATGTCAAAAATTTAGATTTGACTTTGACCAAGACAGTTTGGATCCAATGGGGCAAAATTGTCCCCAATAAAAATTTGTTTTGTTAGAACACTTTGTAACAAGAAATTATCCTATTTAAGAAATAAAAAACAAAAAATAGCAAAGGTCCTTCCTAATATTTCTCCGAACATTAGACAAAAAGACGGTATTTACCGAGGAAAATGTCGAAAAACCTCCCTCTAATCTCAATTTCCAGCTATGTCTTTCTCCTTCTTCACTTCCGATTATGAATTTAATTTAATGAACAACCTCATAAACCCTTCGGCGGTGGCAGTATCAATGCCTCCGTCGGGACCATCTTTGTCGTATGCATCAACGGGAATTCAAATTCCCGACCGGGCATTTCCTTTCAACGGTTCATTACCGGAATTAAGGTTTGAAACACCCGGAAATGACGTCATCGTTGGGGAGGAAGCTGATGATCTTTTCTCAATGTACATTGACCTGAAAAAGCTGGATGAAGAAGAAGACCACCGTGTTCTTGCGAATGGAGGTGGCTTTGTTGTCGAGAGAGGAGATGAAGGCGGCCAAGGTAGGGGACGAAAGAGGAACGGGAATCAAACGAGGAAAAGAACGAGGCGTAACGAGCAGCAGAAGCTCTGTTCGGGATATGATGACGATGGAGTAGGGGTTTTAGAGCCGCCGAGAAAGGCAATCCTTGCGGAGGAGTTGGCCGAGCTTTGGACCATTAATCCTAAACGAGCTCGAAGGTACGAGGCCTTAGAGAATAACTTTCAATACACGTAATACAATATCTTAAAATTTTGGATCCACGAAAATTGTCTTTTTCTTTTGTTTGAATGAATTCAGAATAATGGCAAATCGACAATCGGCAGCTCGATCAAAGGAGAAAAAGGCTAAGTATATGTTAGAGCTGGAAAAGAAAGTCAAGGCACTTGATGCAAAGACAAGGGAACTCACCTCACAGCTCTCTGCAAACCAGGTACAACTTCTTCCAGACTTTCTTCTTCAAAGAAAAAAGCCCATTTTTACTTGTTTTATCATCTGATATTAGGAGGAGATAACAGAGCTTGTAGCCGAAAAGTCTGAATTAAGACTTCAATTACAAACCATGGAAAGCCAAGTTCAGATTTGTGATGGTAATAATGATCAAACATCTATGAATTTCGATTCTTTCCCTTGAACCGAGAATCTTGTTTCTTAAAAACTCATAATGTAGGTTGTTTTTCTAGCTCAAAACAAACAACTTCAACTGGAAATCGAGAGGCTAAAGAGTGCCATAAGGGAAAGGGAGTATACTGGCTGGCTTACCGCGAGAATGAACAACATACCTCACAGCCTATAAGACTCCAGTTTGGAACTTGCAGTGGTGTCACCAATGCCGGCCCCAACAGAAGCTAAAGCCTTTATTCCAACGCACTCAGATCAACATGCCACCCTCAGTACTTGTTTACAGAAAGTTCACAGCCAATCAAAAAAGAATTGCAGAAAGACCCCACTGGGGAATTAATAGCAGTGCAGAACATATATATCAAAAGGAAGGTAACTATTCAACAGGAACAAAGCAATGACATTGATGAAAGCAGCACTGACTAATAATAATAATAATGAACTGACTAAATTGGACCAAAAAACAAATTCTTATCACTCTGTCTGAGCCTGCATGAAGAGAATTCCAGGCATTCTCTTTAATACTACAACTCACTGTTTCCTGACAAAGATCAAAATGTACAAAACCAATTCTTTCGAGTAGTCATAAGTAACCTTGTGAGGATCCACATTTCAATCATCTTGTTACTCGATATGTTGAGCAACCTTCACCCACATAACTCACTCAGTTTTCCAAGAATTTAACTTCAAAATATAATACAAAAGGTTAGACTTCATTTGTCAGGTGAGAGAAAACAGGAGACTGTGAGATCTTAAAGGCACGGGATAAAACCTCCAAATTCTCCTATGCATTGGTTGTGAAGAAGTTTTAATACCAACGACAGGAAGAATGGAGCCACTTAAGAAGATTCTAGATTGAGCTACCTAAATTCCTGCAAGAACTATTATTCCTGTCAGTTCATGTACAATGGCTAATGTGCAATTATTTAATGAAAGACAAAAGCCAACAAATATAAAGGTATTTCTCATTATGCTCTAAAGTTGACAATACTAACTAGGTTATAGATATAAATACAAGAACAGTTTGAGGTACAAGAAGATAAAACTCTA
This sequence comes from Catharanthus roseus, assembly GCA_028651295.1. Taxonomy (NCBI): domain Eukaryota; kingdom Viridiplantae; phylum Streptophyta; class Magnoliopsida; order Gentianales; family Apocynaceae; genus Catharanthus; species Catharanthus roseus. The sequence continues at coordinate 7,957,786 of JAPQWS010000087.1, forward strand.
CAAAATATACATACCTCTTGCAGTTAAAACACAAACATAAAATCCTTCTAATGCCATCGTGTCATGTTTCTCCACTTGTCCTTCAAATCAACCTAAAACAAAACAGCTAGGAAATTCAATATTTGCTCTAAAGCAACTGTCAAAGAGGACAAGTTTGATAGAATATTTACCACAGTCCTCTCTTCAAATACTTCACGATTAGTCATTAAGATGAGCTTCCAATTTCCATATCCATGTCTTCAATTGGGAGTGGCAAGAAATGACAAAAAAAAAAAATGAAGGTTGTACATTAGTAGATGTAGAAATTTTCACAAAACAAGATGGAGGCTAAAGGAGATAATCTAAATAACAACATATAAAACCGGAACATGAAGAGAGTATATAAGCAAGAGAGAAGGCAGTTACATACTTCTCTACTGCCGATCTCAAAGCATCTTCTTCCAGGGCACTCCATCTCTTCTTTTTTCTCCTCTTCGTCAATTTGTTAGCTTCATATTTCTTCAAAGGAGAAACATTCACTCCCTTAGGGCTAGGCAACCGCAACCCTTTCCCACTTGGTGAAATATCGGGTGTTTCATCAATAGAATCATCACACTTCAAAGAATTCAATACGTCCACAAACATTCACATGCCAATAAAAGAAGCGCAAATTTAATTTCCTATCCCATCAATGTTTAAGTTTAGAGAAAAGACATTTGTTAAAATACCAATGAACATGGAAATAACTAGAATAGTTAATATAGTCCCCAACTATTTCAATAGCAAAGTGGACAACACCCAGTTCTCAGTTATCTCATTGTGAAGAATAACCGTCTACAAATGAAAGCACGATGCCCAAACCTTCCTTTTCCCTCACATTAATCATTAATCGTTCCCAATTTCACACATTAAATTTTAAGCAGCTTCTTGACTAACAAATTCACATATATTTTAATTAAAAAAGGAAAAACAAAATATTAAATTGACTAATTTTTTTTCCAAGGAAAAAAAAAAGAAAAGCTATTTGCCACATGGTTATACGAGCAGTTTTTTTGTCAGGTCACATCTGAATAAACCAAAAATATAACTCTTATGAAATACCAATCTTCAGAAGTAAATGTTCATTGGTTTCAAATCTTCTGTTAACAATGCCAGGTGATTATCATTCCAAAACTTAAAGGAGGAACTACATCAAAAAGACCATATTAAAAAAATAAGGTGTTTGCAGACTAACCAATCATTGATTAGCAACCAACAAGGACAAATTCATGCTACACACAGCAATTTTACAGCTTCGAAATGCACTTTCTATTCCTCAAAATCGCATTTCCGCTTCTTGAATAAGTATTTTATAGTAAATTCAAATTTGAATCATCAATCATCATAAGCATATCTGCCTCTGGACAGGTACAAAGCCAAACAAATAGCAAGATCAGACTGCATAGGCATAAATTATTAAGAATTTTATCTTCAAATTCTTGTGATAAAGAGAGATCTTGATCAATCATCCAGTATATGAGAGAATGTTTCCACCAACACCATCACAGACATTAATGGTTATGGAAGAGCTCTTTCACTTTCCCTTGTTTTTGTTGGACAACATTAAAGCAGATAGGGTATATCACAATCTTTCACCTTAAGTTGGACTTCCCATAGAACCCAAATAACAATTGAATACATATACAAGTTAAATACCCAAATAAGTTGGAACAGATGACTCTATACAGACATACATCAGAGGAAGTTTGTATGTAATAGATAGACAATCAATGGACAAAATAAGTTGCAAGATTATTTACCATATTACCTCAAATGCACGGACTGTACCATTGCTTTCCATTAAGCTTGTTTCGGCTGCATTGGTCCGAACATCCTGACAATGTTTACTTAGATCCTCTTCATTAGCTTGGACAGCTTTGGAGCTCTCAACAAAAGAAGGATCATCTCCAACCTTACTTAGTTCCACTATCTCCTTACTCGTGTTTTCCTTTTCCGTGAAAGAGAGTAGCATCTCAGCAAGGTTTAACGCATCTGGAAGAGGGTCCTTTACAACTGCTTGAAGCTCCAAAGAACTTGACCTAAGATCTTCCTGTACTTTATTTACTTCGGGGGTAGGTAGCAGATCGCAATGCTTGCCTGAAGGATCAACTTCAGAATTACCAGTATCAGCAATTTTGGATCCTCTTGACATCCCAAATCGAGGACCTCTGGTGCGTTTCAATGCAATGTGCTTGCCTTTGGAAAGAATAATTTCTTTGTGCCCTTCTACAGAAAAATAAAGATGAACTTAACAGGCAGATTTTGAGTTAGAAAGAGAACAAATAAGCAAATTCAGCAGTTAATTCCTAGAGCATGCTTAACTATTCCGCATTGCTGTTCAATGAGTTAACAATTCAAGTTTTCAAAACTGCACAGAATAAGAGAAGCCATCATCACAAAACTTAAAAGGTGTTTCCTCATATAACCTAACAATTTGTGAAAACCCCTAAAAAGCATGAATAACAGAAAGTTCATCTTATATTTATGCTAAACAAGAGACACCAACCTTCAATCCGCTAAAAAAGAAACTTAAGTCTAAATAAAAGATAAAGATACTTGGAAATCTAGATATCGCAGCTCCAACTGCACTTCAAGAATTCAACCATAACAATGATAAGCACCTCGGTTATCCGAGCGACCCAATTCTTGATCAGCAGCAATAGCCAAGTTCTCCTTTTTCTCCCCGCCTTGACTAAGATTTGCATTACCAACATCAAAGAGAAATTTCATCAATGTATCATCAGTCCTCGCCTTTTGGGCCACGAATTCCAGAAAGGAAGGCCCCATCTTTCCTTTTTCCTCGTGAACATATGCTCCAACTGCCCCAACCGCATCCATTCCCTCAGTCCTCTTCAGCACATCATCACAAACACTCTCCTCCCACAAGGCCGCCTCAATTTCATCCTTCCAACTCAGCAACTCCTCTGAAATTAGCCCCACATTCTCCACCTTCTCCATTTTACATACCTTCCCTCTCCAAATCCTCTTCACGGCTTCAAAATACTTAAATTTACTATTATCCCCTTTATTAGCAAAGCTCTGCACCGTACAAGCCACTGCTACTGCACAATAAGCAGCCTTCAGAGACTCAGAATGCTGCTCCACTCCGTTTTGGAAATCTAATTCCTCAATTGTCTCTAGGCAATCAAGAATACTTTCTGAAACACAACCCTTGGAGATTTCAAATTCAATTTTTCGTAACAGGATCATTCTTTTGATAGTCGGGTTGTCGTTTGGTAAAGGGAGGACATCAATTAGATAGTTCAACAAGCTCTCCTCAAGAGGTTGCCGGAGAAGGAATTCTAAAATCCACGTGCCAATGACAGAGTTCATATCTACATCCATACAGAAAGCATGAACTATGAAACTCTCTCCAGGACAGAAAATTAGAAAGATTAAAAATAAGAAGCTTGATAAAAAAAAATTTTTAAAATAAACAAGGTTAGGAGATTGGATGATGTGGAGCAGCAACTTCAAAAGGCAGTCAGCTATGATTCTTGGGCCGTGCTTTCTTTTGTTCCAGCTGTATTTGGATAGCCAATACAGGAAACCTATCACATAACAAGTAAACAAGTAAAAACCAAGAAGATTACTAATGAACCATCATCAGCAATTTAAAATCTGAAATTTTCTCTAGAATATCAATCAGTCAATCTAAGAAGCCTAATCCCTGATAAAACCAACACTCTTCATAGCAGCCATTAGCAACCATTGTCATCATGTCAACATATGTCTCACAACAATACCAGACATAAACCTTCTTTTATCAATAACTTTATATTAATTTTATACTTCAAGGCTTCTTTAGCACCCCTAAAGTTCACATCTAGCAACATGTGAAATATATGCAATTCAAGCAGGCGTCTATTCAGTAGAAATCCAAATAATGGATCAATCGTCATCAAGTTATATGGCAAAATATTTTAGCTATTATTTGTCGAAATTCTGTGGAAGATAGCAGGAGAGAAGATATTCTGCCAGAGTCTCAAAATTCTGCCGACAAAAATCTGTCGTTATAGTTCTTTACACTTGGATGAATCTAAAATCCCTTTTTAATAACTGGAACTACCCACCACTGGAATAAGCTCTTACCTTCCGTTGCTTTTCATGAACCACCACGGGACTCCGGAAATATTTTGGTGTTGATCGATGACCTTGACGGGAAGGCGTGAGGCGAGCGTCAATAATCGCCTATGTCGGCATCGGGGACATGTAAAGGGTTTTTTTTCCTGGGAAAGCTCGGGAAGGAGAGAAGACAAGATTTCAGGGGAGAAAGCCATGTTGCCCTAATTTACGTTTTCATACTTTGTTTTATTACATTTAGGTCCCAATATAGTTACATTCTGTCTCATATTGACCTTAAAAAAAAATTAAAAAAAAAAAAGAAAAAGAATGAATGACATTTGTCTCCCCTAAGATTTATTTAAACTTCCTATAAGTTTCCGAGATGTTATCAAATTATATTCTTCTCTTTTTAACTAATAAATTACTAACAAATGAATCTTTATTATCAAATACAATTACGTTTATCTGATAAATAAATATTCTAATTGTTTAAACATTAGACATAGTTTAATAGACTTCTTTCTATTAATTTGTGTATACTAAGCGTAATCCGACCGTATGTAACACAAATTATATTCCAACCCCAATTGTTCCTCGATTGATAAAGTTGTTGGTATATTGCTTTCTTATTGTATCAACAAGTTATCCACAGAGGAAAAGAATACGTTCTAGGGATTATAACACATTTTATACGATACCATTAAATTTTTTTCTCTCAAAGTGGCGATGAAGTTTTTATCCACTAATCCCAATTCAATTACGGGTTAGACTAGTTCGAGTATAACTTATATTATACTAGGTTAGTATTGTATTTGGATAAATTCATGAAATTTAGAATTAAATAGGATATTTATACATTTTTACCCTTACTAATTCTATCACATATTTTACATATATGTCATTCAACGGGTTTTCGTTCTGTTTATAATAGTTGAGACTAAATTTCTTTAAATTACGAATTTAGACTACAAAAATATATAAAAAATATTATATCATCCATAAAAACTAAAAGTCAATCCTTATTGGACCTTAACTTTTTCCGTCCCATTGATTTCTACTTGTAAATTGAGTTATTATCAATGTGGTTAGAGTTTAATTATGTAATATAATATACAAAACAAATGTATAATGCATATTTTCTTGAAAACTTTAATATGTAAAGTGTGAAATCGAAATTTATTTAAGTATATTTAGTTATTTTTCACTCACAAAAAATTAACTTTTATGTAATTTAATAAAAAAAAAACACTTTTCCTAATTTAAAACACCAATCCAAATAAGCTAAACATTTGTGTATTTTTTTCATTTATTCAATTTATTTGAAATAGCATATTTTGGTTTTGAGCAAATTATTAGGGACTACTTTATTTATTCTTATCGTTATAAAGAAAAAAAAAATTTTTATGGACCGCCTCGTGGGGAAACCTATTATTAGTGGCTCTTCCTGTAGAGGGCATCGGAGACCCGAACTCCGGCTGACCGTACGCCGCCATACTTCCTCCTTGTGTCTTCTCAAGTACTCCGAACTTCACCACAGCAAAGAAACTTTTCCCCGCTCGCTACATCGATAAAGGGAGAAGAAGTGGTCATTCGCAGGTCAAATACTCTAAAATCCCTATCTCTATCTTCCAATCGGAATACAATGAATGGCCGTCGCGGCTCCTCGGACGATATAGTTGTGCAGTCGCCGATCGATAGGCGATTGTACAGATATACATTGAACTGCCTTAATGGCCTCTGTGCTCTGCTCGTTCACGATTCTGAAATTTGTTCGCACGCCGTTGGAGTTGCGTGTGATTCAAGAAGCCAGGATGGAAGCGGAATAGAAGTAGAAGACGACAATGATGATGAAAGATGAAGAAAGCAATGGAAGGAAAGGCGCTACTGATTCCTTTGGTTTCATTTTATTTGTAGCTATTTGGCAATGGTAGCACATTTACCAGTAAGATGCAAAGAAACTTCTCAAGTCTACATGAAAGATAAAGAGAATTGGAAATCTACAGATATTACAGCTCCAACTGCACTTCAAGAATTCAACTTTAACCCATCCATCCATGTTTAAATTCATCAAGTTTCATAGATATTCACTACAAAAACAGCAATCATGACATGAATGAAACAAAAAGTACCTGGGTACCCAATTCTTGATCAGCAAAAACTAGCCAATTTCTCCCCACCTTGACAAAGATCAGTTCTCATCGTTTGGGCCACGAAAGGAAGACAACTTTCCCTTCTCCTCACGAACGTATGCTTTAACTAACCCAACTGCATCCATTCCCTCAGTCCTCTTCAGCACATCGTCACAAAGACTATCCTCCCACAAGGCCGCCTCAATTAGAGCCTTCCAACTCAACAACTCCTCTGACACTAGCGCCACATTCTCCACCTTCTCCATTTTACATACCTTCTCTTTCCATATCCTCTTTACAGCTTCAAAATACTTAAATTTACTATCAGCCCCTTTATCAGCAATACTCTGCACCGTACAAGTCACTGCTACTGCACAATAAGCAGCCTTCAGAGACTCAGAATCATGATCCATTCCACTTTGGAAATCTAACTCCTCAATTCTCTCTAGGCAATCAAGAATACTCTCTGAAACACAACCCTTGGAAATTTCAGATTCAATTTTTCGTAACAGGATTATTTTTTTGATAATCGGATTGTCGTTTGGTAAAGGGACGACTTTAATTAGAGATTTCAAGATGCGGCTCTGAAGAGGTAGCCGGAGAAGGGATTCTAAAATCCACGGGCCAAGGTCTGAGTCCATATCTACAGCCATAGAGAATGCATGAACTATGAAACTCTCTCCAGGAAAGAAAATTTGAAAGATTAAAATCAAAATAAGAAGCTTATTAAAAAAAAAAAACCTAGGTTAGGAGATTGAATGATGTTGAGCAGCAACTTCAAAAGGGAGTCAGTCAGCTATGATTCTTGAGCCGTGCTTTCTTTTGTTCCAGTTGTATTTTGGATAGCCAATCCAGGAAACCTATCACATAAACAAGTAAAGAACCAAGAAGATTACCAATGAACTATCATCAGCAATTTAAAATCTGAAATTTTCTCTAGCAATATCAATCAGTCAATCTAAGAAGCCTAATCCCTGATAAAACCAACACTCTTAAGAGCAGCCATTAGCAACCATTGTCATCGTGTCAACATATGTCTCACAACAATACCAGACATAAACCTTCTTTTATCAAGAACTTTATATTAATTTTATACTTCGAGGCTTCTTTTAGCACCCCAAAAGTTCACATCTAGCAACATACGAAGTATATGCAATTCAAGCAGGCATCTACTCAGTAGAAATCCAAATAATAGATCAATCCTCATCAATTTATATGACAAGATATTTTAGCTATTATTTGTCGAAATTATGTGGAAGATGGCAGGAGAGAAGATATTCTGCCAGAGTCTCAAAATTCTGCCGACACAGATCTGTCGATAGTTCTTTACACTTGAATGAATCTACACTCCCTTTAAAAGAACTGAAACTACCCACCACTGGAATAAGCTCTTACCTTCCGTTGCTTTTCGTGAATCACCGCGGGACTCCGGAAATATTTTGGTGTAGATCGATGACCGATGACGGAAAGGCGTGAGACGGGCGTCAATAATCACCTACGTCGGCATCGGGGACATGGAAAGGGTTTTTTCTCTGGGAAAGCTCGGGAAGGAGTTGCTGGCGGCAGAGCGGGAGAAAAAAAAAGATTTTAAAGGAAGAAAGAAAGACATGTTGCCCTAATTTGCGTTTTTCATACTTTGTTTTATTACATTTAGGTCCCAATATTGTTACATTCTTTCTCCTATTGACCCTAAAAAAAACATTTTGCCCTTAGTAGTTGTAACTTGTATCACATATCTTGCATATGGACTAAATTTTTTAAGAAATTATGAATTTAGACTGCAAAATATATATATAAACATTCCAAACTAACTGTTATTATAAGAGGAAATTGCATAATTAGGGCTAATAAATAAAAATAAAATATTTGGGAGTGAGTTTTGAGAATAAAAATAAATTTAGTACCAAAGTTTGTCTATTAAATTGGTTGAAATTAACCATTTTATATCAAACATGTATATGTAAATGACATTGGACAAATACGATTCGCATATATTCTATTACTCGTGTTTTTTCTTTATATATAAATTGAAGAATGAATAAGCAAAAGTCTTTTTAAAAAGAATCCTCGCAACATGTTTGGCGCTACAATAATATATAATGGAATCCTTTACAGTCGGAAATCCTTTCTCAATTAAATGATTATTTATTTTTATTTGTTTAGAAAAATTATTAGTTTATGTCATAATATAATGAAACTATATATAATATGACCTAAATATCATTGTAGCATAAAACATATTTTTCATACTCTAACACATATTAAAGCTAAAAAAATCAAAATAAAAGAAAATACGATATATAAAAATTAATTAGCTACGAGAAATCATCATCTTCACTCATTCAACTTTCTCATTATCATCAATCGTGAAGAAATTTGAGTTAAGTCGCAATCACGACCGATGATTGTAGTTACTTTGTATACATCTTTCTCTAGTTTTTTTTTCAAGAGACGGTAGACGAACTATTCTTTATGACGGGATTTGGTTTATAAAATATTTCTTAGTTGAGCGTAATATAATATATTGAAGGTATAATCGTTCAGTATTTTTAAAAATGATTCTCACTTTTTCTTGAAAAATATTTTCGTGAATTTTAGTGTTAAAAGGCTTCTCTAGCTTCTTTTTTGAATTAGATTTCTCGTGAAAAGACTGTTGATACTTTTAGTTTTAATACCAAATTAAAATGGAAAGAGTGATTAGAAAAGTCATTCAATTCCACCCCATTCTTCCATACCAAACATAGCATTAGTGTAACTTTTTTAAAAATAGTTATTTGTATAAATTAAAAGCAAATTGTAATAAGTAGTCACTAACAACTTATAGCTTATACTATCCCTTGAGAAATTGAAATAAATGTGTTCTTAAAATATTAAGACGATACTCTTTATTCATTTTCTTTTAGTTGTCACATCTTACTATTATTTGCATTGTTTACCTGTCTTATTAGAAAATAATGCAATATTTTAATAATTTATTTTTTTATTATGTCCTTCATAAAAAATAAAATTTAACCCCTATTTTATGTATCTTTTTTCGGAAAAAAGACTGGCTTTATTAATGCATAGAATTATAAGTACCAGAGTTGGAGAATCAATCATCCAAACTAAATAATTTTTCATAGCTCACAAGCATATTGAGCTAAGAGATGTACTCGAATATTAGACTTTCGGTTAAAATATTGAATCTTAACTTTATTTGTCCTATTAATTTCCACTAATAATTGAGTTATTATCAACAAAATTAGAAGTTAATTTTAAGTATATTATAATCTATATACAAAATAGATGTACAATACATAATTTTTTTAAAGGGTTGATATGTAAAATGTGACAATTAAAAAAGAAATGAAACGAGGGATGAAATATTCCCCAATTAGATTTATCGACCCATTTATTTATTTTATTTGAAATAGCATATATTGGTTTTGAGAAAAAAAATTTTGTTTTTTGGCTGGGTGGTTTTGAGCAAATTATGACTTTATTTATCCTTATCGTTATTAAAAAAAAAAAAAATGGACCGCCTGGTGAGAAAACCTATTATTAGTGGTTCTTCCTGTAGAGGGCATCGGAGACCCGAAGTCCGGCTGGCAGTTACATTAAAAACGCCGCCATACTTCCTCCTTCAGTCTTCTCAAGTACACCGAACTTCACCGCAGCAAAGAAACTTTTCCCCGCTCGCTACATCGACAAAGGGAGAAGAAGTGGTCATTCGCAGGTCAAATTCTCTAAAATCACTATCTCTCTCTTCCAATCGGAACACAATGGCCGTCGGCGGGGGGTGCACATTCTCCTCGGACGATATAGTCGTGAAGTCGCCGAACGATAGGCGATTGTACAGATACATTGTGCTGCCTAATGGCCTCTGTGCTCTGCTTGTTCACGATCCTGAAATTTGTTCCGACGACGATGGAGCTGCGGGTGATTCAAGAAGCCAGGATGGAAGTGGAATGGAAGTCGAAGACGACGATGAGGATTATGAAGATGAGGATGAAGAAGATGGTGAGGAAGATGATGATGAAGATGAGGAAGATAGTGAGGAGGACGGACAAGAAGAAGAAGAAAGCAATGGAAGGAAAGGCGCTACTGAGAAGAAAGTAAACTTTCATTTCCTTTGGTTGATTGTATTTGTAGCTATTATTTTGATTTAACTGGTGGAGTTTGGGCAATGGTGATCTTGGAATTCATTACATTACAGTGAGATATCTGATATTGCAGGCAGCAGCAGCATTGTGCGTGGGACTGGGCAGTTTTGCAGATCCTTATGAGGCGCAGGGTCTAGCACATTTTCTAGGTTTGCGCTTTTTTTTTTGCGGGGTTGTAGTGGGGGTGCAATATCACAAATTTTGACATTGTCCCTTTTCAATGTGGATTAAAATTACGGGAAATGGACAGGAAAATTTTCCGTTTTAGAATTAGGCCTGAAGCTCATATCAAGGCAAGCAAGATTGAAGCTTTCTCACATCATTTTTTCGTAGGGGTCAGGCATAGAGGCTTGCAGCATTGGCTTAGTTAACTGTAGACTGTAGTATGATCTTCTACTCAGCTTGACCAGTTTAATCTAGGCTTGCTCTGGCTTAAATAGTTACTGGATTCAGGGCAGTCTTCATATTCTTCTATGCTGCTTACTGCATTTTGTATGTACCTTCGAAAATAGTGCAGGATTTTCACTTCAAGTAAGTCAATAGAGCTTAAAAGGGGGTTGCAGAGGATAGTTAATTAGTACTTATTTTTGTGTTTGTTCTTGCAGAACACATGCTTTTCATGGGAAGCACTGAATTTCCAGATGAAAATGAGGTGTGTTGTAATATTCCAATCATTCCCTTTCTTAAGTACAATATATGAAGTTCAAGTGAAGGCATGGAATTGTGGTTTATGATATTTATGCATACGGTTTTCCTCAACTGTTCTTTTCGTTGTGGTTCATGTAATGCTATCTGGTCAACAAAACTATTTGGCCTCTCTGTTTGACTCTGTTCTTTGCTAGTATGACAGTTATTTGTCAAAGCATGGAGGTTCCTCCAATGCATACACAGAAACAGAGCATACCTGCTACCATTTTGAAGTTAAGAGGGAGTTTCTTAAAGATGCATTGAAAAGGTAAATTAAGTTTTTGGGTTACATTCAAGCAATTGTTTATAGCATACTTTCGGCCTGTTTGATTATCGGATTAGTTGTACTGAGTAGCTGTTTCACTCCCTCACTTTCTCCTCCCAATCATTGAGGCTAGCACTGTCTATAGATTGTGAAGGTAGTAAATCGTTTTGCTTTAATTTCAGATTTTCGCAGTTCTTCATTTCACCATTAGTGAAAGCTGAAGCAATGGAACGAGAAGTATTAGCAGTAGACTCGGGTAACTTAATGATGTACAAATTAATTCTAAAATGTCATTTTATCCTACAAATAACATTTTCATGAGCGAAACAATTTCTTTGGTTAATATTATTTCTGCTGGCTATTTTCAAAGGCTAACTGAAAAGTCAACATGTCAATATGGTAACAGAATTCAATCAGGTACTGCAAAGTGATACCTGCCGGTTGCAACAACTACAATGCCATACATCCACCCCTGGTCATCCTTTTAATCGATTTTTTTGGGGTATGTTTCTCTCCATCTGCTCCAACTTTCTTTTCGCCTTCATGCACACTTTTTACTTCTCTAATGACAGTTCTGTATGCTGTATATCTGAAATGGCTATTACTTTTCTTATGTTAAAGGGAATAAAAAGAGCCTGGTTGATGCGATGGAGAAGGGAATCAATTTGCGAGAACAGATTATGAAGTTATACAATGAGAATTACCATGCTGGACTGATGAAACTAGTTATCATAGGGGGAGGTAGGTTACTGATTGTTTTCAAACAAAACATTTAAGTGTGTACATGTACAATTATATACATATACTGTAGCTGGTGGAGTTATATTGTGTCAAACAAGCATTTTTTTTGCAATGTTTCTATTGAGATGAGTTTAGGCGTTGATAAGATGATATAAATGGCATTGATAACTTGACAATTCCCATTGGAAGAAATTGAATATAATTTGCTTGATAAGATGCTATAAATGGCAATGGTACCTTGGTAATTCTCATTGAAAGAAATTGAATGTAATTTTCTTGATATCTCATTTGTTCCAGTGGGAATAGCTCAATAAGGTCTTTACGGTGTTTTTTAGGTTGTATCAAGGTGATGATGAAACTACCTTGGTACTTTAGTGTCTAGTTACTGAATGAGACTCGTATAACGGTGGTGAGATAGTTGTTACTGAAGAGACTATCGTTTATGATTTCTATAGATAAAACAAGGTCTGACTTCAATCATATGTCATATCAAGTTTCTCCAAGAAAAGTTCCCTTTTCTTCATTTTCTTGTCTCTCTATGTCATCATAAGAAGAAAATATTTCCCCTGTTTCATTAGCTGTTTTCATCTTCTCTTGAAATTATTACCCCCTCTGGTCATGTTTACTTGTCATTTTGTTAACTTCAAGAATGGTTAAACGAATATGTTTCAACTTTACTCCTAAGGACATTAAGAGAAACATTTATTAGCATCATCTTTTAATTGAGTTTTTTTATTCCCAATGACCAATAGAAGTGTGAGTGAGGGAGAGGAGAAAGACCAATTTTACTTTCATAAATCAGTAATGGATTGTGTAATCTTTTAACATTAAATTTGTTTGGAATTCAGAACTTCTTAATCTCTGTGCTTTGGTCATTTTTCACTAGTAAAAATGACCAGGCGGTGTACCTTTCCAGGAGGATGGCTCCAGGTGTAGGCTGGTATAGCAATGGGAAGTCAACTCTTATAAGATATAAACTAGTATCTTTATTCTTTGACTTCAATTGCTGCAGAGAGTCTAGACATTCTTGAGGGTTGGGTTCGGGAATTATTTACTGGCGTTAAGAAAGGATCAAAAGCAAAGGAAGAACCAAGATTGGAACTTCCTATTTGGAGAGCTGGAAAAATTTACTGGTTAGAAGCAGTTAAAGATGTTCATGTTCTTGATTTGTTGTGGACTCTGCCTTCTCTTCGGCATGATTATTTGAAGAAAGTTGAAGATTACTTGGCTCATCTCCTGGGGCATGGTAAGTCTTGAGCTTTTTGTTTATGTTCTACTTGGTGGATCTTGTCATTTGGAGAAGGGGTATCAATATTGAGTGCTTTCCATTCTTGAGCATGCATCTTTTGAGAGTTCTGGCCTTGTGTTGACAAGTACGCAATATTTACTTTACATTGTGTGACTCTTTGCTTTGTTTTCAGAGGGCAGAGGAAGTTTGCTTTTCTTCCTAAAAGCCAAAGGTTGGGTAACCAATATTTCTGCTGGTGTTGGGGATGAAGGAATGCAAAGGTCTACAATTGCCTATATTTTTGGCATGTCCATTCACCTAACAGATTCTGGTCTGGAAAAGGTACCTTTCTCGCCTACAGAGTCCAAAGCATAAAAGAGAACATGACCCGAGGAGAAAAATATGCCTTCTTTATGCTAAAAATTTCTCATCTTCTTCACAAGCTATTTTTATTCTGTCTTTGATCCAAAGACTGCTTTTTCTTAGTTGTGAAGCATGATTTGATCTCATGGAGGCAGCACTTACCTAACTATATTTGTATTCAATAAAATTATTGATGAAGGATTATTGTAAATCACAGTACCATAGTTAGACAGTGGGCGAGACAATTCTTTATGGAAATTATTCTCTAGTAATCACATTTTGGTGTAATATGATTAATAGCTTATATATGTCCACCTATGTGAGTGACATTTTTATAATTGGCCTTTGCTCATTGCTTTTCTTTCTTTTCTTCTGACAAATAGCTCAATTACTGAGGTTGACAATAAGATCCACCCTTTTGTGCTTTGATGAACTAGCAGCTTTGAGCTTGCAAATAACCAAACAGAAGGGCGTGCTATGCAAAAGGGTTAGCCTGGTTGAGGTTTTGAATACTGATTAGTACTACGGTTATATTTACCCATAGAACACGCTAAGCATGCATGGCATAGATTATCTGGCTGAGATTTGTGGGATGTATTAGACAAAGTGGGGAGCCCCTCATCACTTAACCAAAAGAAGAGAAAAAGTAAAGGAAGAAAAAGGAAGGGCACTCTTGTTTTTCTGTTACTGCTTCTGTTTCAGAAGGTTGTTATGTTGCCCTCACTCCAAACAGCCAAAATTGAACATAAGGATGCAACATTTGATGCCTTTCTTGTTAATAGAAGCCCTTCCAGAAGCCTTGAATTCTCACCTAAGTGAAGCTTCAATATTAACAAGAATCATCCATTGAATGGTCAAAGCAGTTGAAAAGGACAATGTAAAAGGAGAACTTTTGCGTCTTCCTCAAACCCCTTGCTTAGTACCAATGGTATTTAGCTCCTGGTTAGAATTCTGAGGCTTCGTGACCATAGCACGTGATCGGGAAATCTTCCATGGGATAGCTGTAATAGAATGATTTGTTAGAGAGCTTCTGATTCACTCCTTCCAGTCCCTTCTTGCCATCATAAGAAAACTCAATGACCTGGATGGACGTCATTTATCAAGTTAAAACTTTATTTGTGTTTATCCGCAACCCAATATTTTCTTTAGTTCTACCACAATTATCCTCATTATAGCTCTTGACAGTTTCATACTTCTGCAATGCACCATAAACTGCTTGCATGCTTATTCTTGTGGCAACCTTTTATTTTCTATGTTAATTCCTGAAGCCAATGTTGCAGATCTATGAGATAATTGGCTTTGTTTATGAATATATCAAGTTGTTGCGCCAAGTTCCACCCCAAGAATGGATATTTAAGGAACTCCAGGATATTGGTAATATGGACTTTAGATTTGCAGAGGAGCAACCTCAGGATGAGTATGCTGCAGAACTTGCAGGTATTACCAGTTTGACTTAATGCAGGCTGCTCTGCATTTCAATTTGAGTTTTCGCTATCACTTTGCTAAGTTTCTCACCAACTAAAATTATAAAGTAGAGTTTCTTGGTAATCCTTTGAAACCATTATATATGCCCTTATTCCGTGCTTGTTTTTTTTCATTTGAATGTCTATTAAGTGTTATGTTTCTTGGTTTTGTTAGATTAGTAGGTATGGAGAAAATAACACTCAGATTCTTCCTCGTTGGTTTGATGAATACAGGGAAAAACTAACTACAGTTTTAGAGAGACAGATATTCTTTGCCCATTGTTGTACCTTGACTAGAGTTGAGGGTACTGTGTCTTGAGAAATTAAGTGTATTTCAGACCTTGGCTAGGACTGATATATTATGGCGAAGAAGCCATCCTGTTCTTCTCTCAGCCTGCTTCCTCTCCGTGCCAGGCCGTGTTTTCATTTTTACTTTGTTGGTTCCCTGATTTTAAGTGGATCCATCACCTGCTGAACTATTCTATTGAGATACGGATATGAATAGAAAACTTCTAATTGTTTGATGTTGGGGGGGGGGGGGGGGTTGGGAAGTTGGAGAAATTTGATCAGCTGATTGATCTCTGAGCAGGATAGGGCACAAGTTGATGGGAACTTGCAAGAAAGCTCGCTATCTTTTCCATTTCCTGATTGAATTGTCTTGTTCAGTTTAAAAAAATTGAACATTTCTGCATTGAGCTATCCACACTCTTTTAAGTTTTTCCTTATGGTTTCTGGTTGGAATGTTTGTTGTTGCAGAGAAGCTGCTTGTTTATCCTCCAGAACATGTTATTTATGGTGACTATGCGTACAAAATTTGGGACGAGGAGATGATAAAACACATATTGGATTTCATGAACCCACAAAACATGAGAGTTGACGTAGTGACAAAGTCATTTCAGAAGTCACTAGGTGAGTTCTAGTGCTCAAGTATACAAAATGTGTATGAAAATCTTGTTATTTTTGTTTCTTTGTCTAGCAAATTTAGTCATATGTTAGCTTCTATTTAGAATATCTACTGGTTTCTTTCTTACAGCACCAAAATTTGGTGGTTGTTTCTCTTCATCTATAAACAGCAAAGGCACAATAGTTTGATGAAGAAATATATCATAGTAGGTTTGAAGGATACTGACCCAAGGATTTGAAAGTCAAAGGTGGTACAGAAATTTGATATGTCAGTAATAGAGGAGTTACACTAATGACTCAAAATTTTTTTGCTTTATTATGTTATTGATTAATCTAGTAATTAGGTGTTATCCATGATATTACTTCTTTCTAAAGACAAGCAGTGAAAAGTGGTCCACCTTTCCAGCATTCTTGAGTTCAGATGTTGCTAATCCTTTCTTGATCAGTTTATTCATTAGAGTTCAAGGATAGTGTTTGTCTTCTTTTTCAAGATACAAGATGCTGTCTCTATATTGTGTCTTAGACAAGATGAGGTTTATTTGGCTTTTGGCATCTTGCAGATGCTAGAGAAGTAGATATGTTAATTCTTTTTCTTTCTGTCAATACTTTTTTTCAGACCTTCAACATGAGCCATGGTTTGGATCACAATATGCGGAGGAGGATATTCCATCTTCTCTAATGAAATTATGGCAGGATCCTCCAAAAATTGATGCAGCTTTCCATCTCCCCTTGAAGAACGAGTTTATTCCACGTGATTTTTCCATCCGTGCAGATAAGTTATCTTCTGAATTGGTGGAGGAGCCTCTTCCAAAATGCGTACTTGATGAACCGTTAATGAAGATCTGGTACAAGCTTGACAAAACTTTTAAAGTTCCTCGTGCCAATACATATTTCCGTATCACCTTGAATGGGGGAAGCAGTAATCTGAAGAATGCTTTACTCACAGAATTATTTGTAAATCTTCTCAAAGATGAGCTTAACGAGACTGTTTATCAGGTTACTACATAATTATTATTGTTTATCTTTTGGTCTAAAATATTAAGGATTTGCTTCACGTATGATGTCATTTGCTAAGCTTATACTTTGTTTATTGCAGGCCAGTGTGGCCAAATTGGAGACTTCTGTTTCTTTATATGCTGACAAGCTGGAATTGAAGGTTTATGGTTTCAATGATAAGCTTCCAGTGCTTTTATCTAAGGTTCTGGAAACAGCAAAGTCATTTTCCCCAAAAGAAGATCGTTTTAGGGTATGCGAGAGTTAATATTGTGCGCTCTTCATCTTCATATGCCTCTGGAACTTGTATGACATTGGGCATGAGTGGCACCCTCATGTTTTAGGCAGAAAAGAAACTATCCCTTCCTTGAAAGCAGGAGGGAGAGCATGTTGTTTTCTTAGTCGGGATATTTACCACTGTGAATGCCCTTGATGGGAAGTTGAGAAGAATGGTGAGCGAGTCGTTTTCGTAGTTGAAGATGAAACGGATAGATCTTGTTGACCATGTTTTTCCTCCAAAAAGTGTACATGAAATCTGCCGCATCAAGTTTTTTTTCAATTTGAATTTGGAAGTGTGCTTGCTGTTTCAATTTTCTTTTCTTCCTAACAAAAAGGCCGCTTTTGCGTTCTTATAATTCATTGTTGCTTTGATGAGGGAAAAAATGTGTTGATTAAACCTGTTAAAATTGGGGTGTACAACTGTGGTGCTTGAGCCATTGTTTGCTCTATAGGTAAGGGTAGGTGTAATTTATGGAACGTAAATAAAAGGAATCTTGGACTTCCTCACGGGGCCATTAGGGACTAAAGTGGATGAGCTTTACTAGATTCTTTTTTATAATATTTCTGCTCAATATCAGTTGAAAGTTCTGCCTATTCTGCAATCTGTTAAGAGTATGTATAATCCTAACTTTTTTGTTCTGGTTGTGAACCTGTCAATATTCTAGCTTGATGTATTTTGTAGCGGGTTGAAGTATGTGACTTTTTCCTTTGAAACTTGGTTGATGGTGCAGGTTATCAAAGAAGATATGGAGAGATCTTTGAAAAACACAAACATGAAGCCACTGAATCACTCATCATACTTAAGGCTGCAAGTTTTGTGCCAATGTTTTTGGGATGTAGAAGAGAAGTTATGCACGCTGAAGAATTTGTCTCTTCCTGATTTAAGTGCTTTTGTACCAGATCTCCTTTCTCAGGTGTGCTCTAGTTTTTGTTTGTTCCGCCTTCTTCTGTCATCTTATTCACTTGCCTGTCTCTACGCGAGGACATTAGTTACTATTTAAAAGCATTAAGATTTCTCAGGAGCTACTCTCTTCTTGGCCTACTGCTTGTCTTCTCTGCTTTTACTTTATTCACTTTACCTGTGTGTGCTGTCCTATTATTTGTGTTAACCTACATAACAGAGCATAAAATGCTTTCCAAGGTTATTGATGAAAATTTAGATATTTAATTTAGACGAAGGTGTTAGACTGTTAGCAATTAGGTTTATGTTATGCAAAGATGTTGCAATAATGAAGATCTGAAGCATATCTCATGTATTAGCTCAAATGCTGAAAGCTTTTAGCTTCACTGTTGTAACATGAAATGAGCACTTAGTGTCATTCTTTATTGGAGAGGGGAACAATGTGGATTATAGGATGTATCTGATAGTTATTTTGGATTCACTTTCACCTTCTTTCTGCAGCTATACATCGAGGGCCTTTGCCATGGCAATTTGCTGGAAGAAGAAGCAGTTCTATTATCCAACACATTCAAAAGTCACTTCTCTGTACCACCACTACCAATTGAAATGAGGCACAAAGAGTGTGTTATATCTCTTCCTTGTAGTGCAGACCTAGTTAGAGATGTCAGAGTGAAAAATAAACTAGAAAAGAACTCAGTTGTCGAGGTAATCTGGAAAAAGGACCTCTTTCTGATTGATTGGTTATGAGAGCAACTCAATGTGCTAACAATTGTGTGGCCATTTTTATTTTGTTTGCAGCTATACTTTCAGATTGAACCTGAAGTAGGGGCTGGATTGTTTAAATTAAAAGCGTTGGCTGACCTGTTTGACGAAATTGTGGATGAACCACTTTTCAATCAACTTAGGTATAAGAGCTCTGGCTTGCTTTGAAGATTGTAATGAAGCTATATTTTCTTTACCAGTATTGAGATCTATGTTTTATTTTGTTTCTGCATTCATGATTCAAATAGGACAAAGGAGCAGCTGGGTTATGTTGTTGACTGTAGCACCAGGGTAACATACCGTGTAATGGGATTCTGTTTTCGCGTTCAATCTTCTGAGTACAACCCTGTTTACTTGCAAGCAAGGATTGATAACTTCATAAATGGCGTGGAAGAGATGTTGGTAAGCCCCTCTCATCGTATTTGTTGTGCTTGTAGGCTGAAATATGTTTAATAAATGCAACATTTAAAAGTGGGAACTCATGCTAATTGGTTTGAAGCTTCTCTTATAATAGGATGTCAATAGTTGATATTGATACTTACCATGTTTATTAAGTAGGTCAATTGTTATTCAGCCAACTCAAATGTGTCCTTAGTTACATTTTCTTGTCATAGAATTAATATCCCCCAAATTGAAGCTCCATATTTGACTTGGCGCCAAGACCTTATTCAAATTGTTACCTTACCCTAAATAATAATGAGGTTAATGGTGAGACTGCATGTGTCAATGGACTCACTTCCGTATGAAGTAAAGAGGTCATTAGTTGAATTTTAGGCAAAAATTATGTTTATTTTAAGCCAAGTGGATATTGATTTTGGGAAATCTAGAACAGAGATTTGGACATTCATAATTTGGGGGTAGAGAGTATCCAAAATTTCTTTTGTAAAAAAAGGCAAGTATTTTATTCTAAATGTTGATATATGTTTTGGTTAGGGTTATTAAGTCCCGCTATCTGTGTATTTGTGTTACTGAACATGAAGATACTGTTGTTGACCCGATTCTACAATGGATTGTATGGCAGGATGCACTTGATAATGAATCTTTTGAAAATTACAAGAGTGGTTTAGTGGGGAAGCTTCTGGAGAAAGATCCATCTCTTTCCTATGAAACAAATCGTTTTTGGGGTCAAATAGTTGACAAAAGGTATGCTATCCTTATGCCTATTTGCTGATTTGTAAAGAGATATACAGTCCTATATTCTTGGCTTTTATGGTAGGAGTGTCTAAGAATTTGGTGCATGAACACATACAAGTCTATGCAAATTTTGGATTCTTCTGATTGAAGTAGCTGGATGCTTAATAAAAGTATCTTGAAGGGTAGATACATGGTTATGTTTGGAGATCTGTTTTGCTTGATTTCGTATCCTATATCCCCTCCTCCCGATGAGTTGGAGTAGAAAAATGTGAAGGCAAACTGAGGAAGGAGGAGGGGAAAGGGGTGCAGGGAGGGAGAAGGGAAACAACACTTAGAACTCTGGTGTTTTTGCTTTGAAATAGGAGGTCAAGAAGGATTTTGAGCAATAAAACTCTATAATCTTGTTCAATTTGACAACAAACATCATTGCCTTTTCAGGTATATATTTGACATGTCAGAGAAGGAAGCACTGGAACTTAGAAGTATTTGTAAAGAGGATGTTATGGACTGGTATCGAACTTACCTGAGGCAGCCTTCTCCAAAATGCCGGAGGCTTGCAGTTCGAGTCTGGGGTTGCAACAGTGGGTGGAGAGATACTGATGCACAAATGATGACATCAGGCCAGGTCATTGAAGACCTTACGGCTTTCAAGTCATCATCTGTTTTCTATCCAGGAATGTGTTGAGCTGAGAATTACTTCTCGAGAACCCCCTGGCTGGAGTGAAGAAAGAAATTACTGGATTACGTGTAGTGTTACATTATACAGGCAGATTAACCATTTGGTTATAAGCCTTGGTTAGCTCTTTTAGCATCTTATGCATTGATCTTTTTCTTTATTGGGTTCCCAATGGAGAAAGACATTCTTCACAGCTGATACTTGAGAAATACATGAATGCTATTATTTGCTCGAAAGAATTAATTAATAATGGGGTCATTTTTTAACAATTTGTACTCTTTTAGGCTGTTAAAAATGAACTACTTCAATGTTGTCATTTCTTCTACTGTCTTTCTCATGTAACTGCTGCATTTTCCTCTCTGATCTCTCATCTTCAACGAGGTCGGTTTTTTCAGCTGGCTTTAGAGCTTCTTCATTTCATTTTACATTGTTTAATTGGAACACTCAAAATCTTCAATTACTTGCTTGGTTTTTCTTCTTGAATGGAGTCTTATTATAAGTTGTGCTTCTGTTTCAGCACATGACTATGTTTGTAGTAGTAGTGGTTCATTTGTGTTTTTCTTCACATTTGAGATTTTGTACAGGGACAAGATAAGATCCTTGTGTGACCAAGACTTGGTTTAATTTCTGATCATTGGGACATTGATGTCCGATTTCAAGGCTGTTAATCATGTGACATTTAATATGATACAGATCCCTGATTCCCAAACAATTGCTCATCCTGAAGAAGGTGAGCTCTTAATGGCTTCTGTCTTTTTGTTTCTGTTTTCTAACACAGTTGTTTTTTTGAAATTGAAAGCTATATATTATGGCTAGGAACCTCTGTTTCTTCCCTAATGTGGTGCTGTTTCTTGATATTTAATGTGTGGGGAGAGCACATCACATCCGGTGGAGACACAGGGATTTCCAGAGACTTCTGCGGTTTGCCACATGAATGAATGTCTTCATTATTCAGGCAATCAGGCTGTAGAAGTTGAAAAGGATAGGCAAATTCTGTTACACATCCGGTCTATGGTCTATAATTGGGGGATATCAACCTCTTAGTTCATATTAAGTCACATTACTCGTTCTTATTATTATTTAGATCTTTTATGCGGATTATGTCTCTATTTATGAAAATAAGAAAAGATATACCCGCATGAGCATAGCTCAATTAGTTTTGGGGGTTTAAATTCTGGCAGAGACAATGTGAGAATTTCAACCTTTCCAATGTGGGGGTGGTTCCTTGTGCGCACTAGTACTTGGCTTCAGTCTGCAGGATTGCTAAGTTACCATGACTTACATCCGAACAGTTTGATAAGGGTCTTGTGGGCGAGAAATTTCGCCTTTCAATACCAAAAAAATGTTAATCACATGAATGATTTGAATCAATATGGTTTAAAGGTTCATATTTCTATTCACGCAGATTTGGTCCATAACTTCATAAAATTGTGAGTTAAATCTTTGGGTGGATTTTGTGAAAGGAATGACCTTAATTGTTTCATTCTTTAACTAACTGTGGGTTCCAAAATTTCTTATTCAGTGCTATATATGTATAAAGAATACATTGTTAATTTCATTATAAACTTTTGCACACTAAAGTCGTTTAGTAAATCTTCTAATACATTTTCTAGTACACTTTTAACTTTATAGTCAAGTGGCAAGCCTTCGGCAACAACAACAGGCCAGTTATTGAATACCATGCCAATCTCCTTAGACGTGAACAAACGCTTTCTTATCTTACAATATTTCAAGTTAGAGATTTCGATCTCTGAAAATGGATGGGCAGTCAGAATATAGGAATTTTTTTCAGACATTTTGATTCGACCTTTTATCATAGAGGAAGCACTATATGCTATGAAAACTCTTGACTCTGTTGATGCCCTGATTCTCGTATGCAGCACAGAAAGCAAGTTTAAGTTTATCTTTTTAGAATTTAGAGTCTAAAGTTTATTGTCCGAATGGGCATTGCTCAGTTGGTTCTGAGGTTGCAGAGTTGGTACCAAGATCCAATATTCAAATGCTGGCAGCGTCAGTGTGGAAATTTTAACCTCTCAAATGTGGGGTGGTTCTTTGTGCGCACCAGTGACTGAGTCACCATGATTTACATCTTCTACCTGAGTGAGTTATTTCGCCTTTTGCTATCCAAATTTATTTCTTAATTTATAAATAATAAAATCATTATAAATGAAATGTATTAGAAAATGTATTAAACCATTTGATCGTTTTTTTAATTATCAGCTGATGAAAAAGGATTCATAAAGAAGAAGCATGTGCTATTAGTATGTGGGGCTTTGGATGAATTTAAGTAAGTTGGGCATGCTTTGTGTCCCAACATCCAACAGAAATTAGACACATATATAAGACCTTCATTGTTTGTTTCTTCTACCTTCCTATGAACCCTCTCTATCTATATTAAAAATAAAAACAAACTAAACTATACTTATAATTTTTATTATTTTTAATATGTGTTTCTATAAATTAATTAATGCCATCACATGTCATTTTTGTTATAATATATACAAAAGGCCAAGATGTTTATATATGAGAAATTGGTTGAAAATGATTTATAAGGAAAGTTAAATATTCTTTTTTTTATCATTTTATCAGATTTCATATATGAATCGTGTGTCAAATTTAGTTAGAGAAATTAAAAAATTTAACGGCATAATTAAACATTTTATCGATACTTTGAGCTATTTCTAATACACTAGTTATATTTGATTAAAATAGTGATGGAGTCACACCCACACTTTAGTGCTAAGGGGGGCCGTATAATTTGTTTATTTTGTTTTAAAATAAATATAATTTACCATTTTGACCCTCCCACATTTATTAAAATTAGATAATTGAATTCAAAATTTAATATTTTTAAAATTATTTTTTGAAGTTAAATTTTTATATTTGAAATGAACTTTAGGCCCATTCCTAAATTCTTCATAGGAGAGGGCTAATTGAGGGGAATAAGCAGCAATGAGATGCATGAGCATATATGATCTGGAAAATAAAATTCTTGACCTCATTCTTTCATGGAAAAAGTAGGAATTTGCTTTGTAGTGAGCAGAGGCATCTTTCTCCATTCTCATACTCATCACCTGCTGGAAATCAACATGGGACTACATTTATGTTGTTGTTATTGCCACATGGTATCCATCAGACTGGAGATCAGATTTTAGTGTGCATAAGGAACTACTTTGTAGAGATTGAAATTCTTAAATTGTCACTGTCAATATTTGAAACTTAATCTTTGGAAGTTTTTTTGGAGGGGGGAGTGTCATGAGAGGAAGGTGTATTGTTTTGAATTTTTTGCTTAAATTTCTAATGAGCAAACATGGAGTATTATGAATCTTCATACGTTTTCTCAAATTTTTCTTAACTAATTTGAGTTTAAACCAAATAAAATAAATAAATAAATTTATATATTTTTTTAATTATTTATTTATTTAAAAAAATAAAATACTATATACGTACATTTTTTATTATAAAATTTTCATTCTTATACATAGCAAGTTAAAATAAAACAAATTATATATATTTAATTAAATAATATTATCTTTCACCTTATTCTTCTTATTTCTAAATTCATAATTTAAAGTGATAGACTGTGTTCTATCAACAAATACCATTAATGTAATTTGTTTAGAATATATAATATTCACACTCAATTAATAAAATTTATATAAATTCGTGCTAGCAAAAAAAAAATAAAAATAACCATTGTGGTGCCGATTTTATTTTGGCACCAAATTAAGTTGAAACCCTCTGGTGGACATTGGAGGGACTCTAGTGTTTTCTTACTATAAATAGAGACTAGTCCACGAGGAAATCTTCTCATCACAAGCTTCTTCTAAGAAGAAGGAAGACCTATTCCCATTTAATGGCAGACCTCCACAAAATATTTGCCTTTGAAATACTTTCTTGTTTCTTCTTCTTTTTTCTGGTACAATTGCATACTACTTTTGGTGATTACGGAGGTTGGCAAAATGCTCATGCCACCTTCTACGGCGGTAGCGATGCTTCCGGCACAATGGGTACGTTTTAGACTAATTCTTGATTATTAATACTTTTTTAATTGATTAAAAAGGAGTTTCGAAAAAATTAGTATGAACAATAAAAATAATTTTAAAAAATCAAAGGTAATTTTTAAAAAATAATTATTTTTAATTTTGTTGTAAAGTAAATATAAATTGTAATAATTAATAAAGAATATTTTAAATACAACTTTTAACTTAATGGTTGTATTGCCTAAATTAAGCACTTTTTAAAATTTATTTTGAATTTTGAATTATTACTTATTTATGTGCTTTTATCTTCACATAAACTAAAAAAACTTATTTTTAAGAAATTATTTTGAGAATGTTTAATTAATCGATATGTGATGATTTTCAACACACCTCCTCACACTCAAGCTGATCATTTAGGTCTGAAGCGTGACAGTACATCATTTGTGAGTGGTCCAACATCATGGCTCTGATACCATGTTAAAATTTGAGTTTGGACATAACTCACCTTAAAAGATAGTTCATTAATTCTTTAATTAACCAATTTGGATTCTCAACAACTTTTTTTATATTAAAAAACACGATTTTTATATGTTTAAAAAATGCACAAGTAACGCAAAACATTTTCTCAAACAATTTTTTCTTTTAAGTGATTTTCTCAACTTTGTCTGGCGAAAGATATATTAATATGGATTAAGTTTTCAATTTAAATTAATTATGAAATTTTAAAAATTATTATAGTTGGAAGTTAATTACATGAATTAAATTGCAGGAGGGGCATGCGGGTACGGAAATTTATACAGCCAAGGGTACGGAACCAGCACTGCGGCACTTAGCACGGCATTGTTTAACGACGGTTTAAGTTGCGGCGCGTGTTTCGAAATGAAATGCAACGACGACCCACGGTGGTGTCTCGGCGGCACCATCACAATCACCGCCACAAATTTCTGCCCACCTAACTTTGCACTGCCCAACAACGACGGCGGGTGGTGCAATCCTCCCTTACAGCACTTTGACCTCGCCGAACCTGCTTTCTTGAAAATTGCTCAGTATCGTGCCGGTATTGTCCCTGTTGTTTACAGAAGGTACCAATTTAATTTAATTTAATTTTTTTTGGAAAATATGGAAAATTATTCCAAGAATTCTCATTCTGCGTTAAAAATGTGTTTGGTGTATTTTGGGACAGGGTACCATGTATGAAGAAAGGTGGTATCAGGTTCACCATTAATGGCCATTCATACTTCAACTTGGTATTGATCACCAACGTCGGAGGTGCAGGAGATGTCCATGCAGTCTCAATCAAAGGGTCCAAAACGGGTTGGCAAACAATGTCAAGAAACTGGGGACAAAACTGGCAGAGTAACTCTTACCTTAATGGTCAAAGCCTTTCGTTTATGGTCACCACCAGTGACGGTAGAACTGTGACCAGCTATAACGTGGCTCCATCTAATTGGCAGTTTGGTCAGACCTTTGAAGGCAGTCAATTCTAGATTTTTCTTTTTTTTTTTCCTACAATTATACTTTTAATATTTTTTATTATATTCCTCAAAAAGTATTTTTATGATAAGTGAAAGTCAAAATCACAAGAACTAATTATTACTATTAGAGGGTTAAGAGAGTAAAATTGGCCCTTTCGAAGCTGAGGTGGCTGATCACTCACTGCCCGCTTGCTCTTATTTGTATCCGGTCAATTATTATAATGCAAATGAATTTTTTTTTAAATCCCAATGAATGCCATTATATTTACATGATCCTTTGTTCTTCTATTCATAAGATTTAAAAAAAAAAAACTTTTATACTAATAAATTATTTAATATACAAATGGTACGACATATTAAAACACGTAATGATTTTCGACATTTTTAGGCATAAGTTATGTACGTGAACTCTGTGTTAAAGGTATTTTAGTTATTAAAGTGGTGAATTAAAAAAAAGAATAATTGTTAAGTCACATGTATTAAAAATAATGAAAATATTTATTTGTAAATATATACTTTTAATTATAATTGTGTAACTATGACTTAATAAGGATTTAATTAGGAGTTCATGTCCAGAGATATATTTAAAATACATTGAAAAATAATGTATTGAGTATAACTTGTTATATTTACAAAATCGTAAAGATAAAAATTTGAAAAACAAAATTTGATTATAAATAAAAAATGAACAATAATTTATGAATATATTTCTCTAAATTTGTTTTTTAAATTATATTTTTAATATTTATATCCTATAACTCAAAAGAAATATTTATATTTTAAAAATAAAAATACAAAAGTGCACACTTTTCCTTCATGC
Source organism: Catharanthus roseus (assembly GCA_028651295.1). NCBI lineage: Eukaryota > Viridiplantae > Streptophyta > Magnoliopsida > Gentianales > Apocynaceae > Catharanthus > Catharanthus roseus. The sequence continues at coordinate 7,984,813 of JAPQWS010000087.1, forward strand.
TGCACGTTGAAGGAGAATAACAACGGCTTCTCGGGGAAGAAAAAAAAAAGGAAAAACGGAATCTGGTACGTCAGAGGCCGGCCAAAAGCCCAAGCCCACGAAAAGTCCACGTAAGGCCGCACCCATAAAGACCACGGTTCGCGTGACGTCATGATGTCTAAATTTTACAAATTTTATTTTCCCTCCTCTCACTTTCTCTCTACACTAATTCTCTTTAACATTTCTTTAAAATTACAAACTTCAATCTCAGATCTTGGAAGATCCGACCGTCTTAAAAAAAGGTTAGTTCTTCAATCTATTTTCTTTTATTTACAATGTTATCGTTTTAAAAATCGTTGAAATATCTGTTAAAAAATGAAAAAATCAAAAAATTTGTTTTAAAAAAATTATTACGTCACTTTCGTTCAATTATTATTCATCATTAATATTCTTCTTTAGTAATAGTTATTAATTTGTAAATTATAAAACCTTAGAATTATATCCTAAAACTAAGGCCAAGAATAATATAACTATGATTTCAAATTAAAATACAAACAGTTTAGCAAATACATCACGCATTTTCTTATTAAACACATAATTATGAAGCAAACAATTTTAAACTAGTTACATTACTCTAAGTTGACAAAATTATATAACATCATCAGAGATATTTATCATTACTTTAATATTGTTCACTTTATCAATTATTATCCTATTTCATTTCTGTTATTTTTTTCATTTCATAATGTTCACAAAATATTCACGTTAACAATAAAAAATGGGTATCACACAAAATATGTTAAACAACTAGTCACACACATTCTACATATACAAACAACGAGTCACAAACAATTAAATTACATATACAAAATTAATTAAATAATCAAATATACTATGAACAAAAAATTAAAACATTTAAATATTTAAAAAATATTTTAAAAATAAAAAAATTTTAAAAAATTTAAAAATTTAAAAATTAAAAAGAAATAAAAAAAACTTTTAAAAAAATAAAAGAAAATTCTGGCGGCACTTTCGGCACCAGAAGTTCTCTGACACTTTCGCCGACGACGTCCGAAAGTGCCTTAAGAATTTTTTTTTTTAAAAAAATTCGATTTTTTCTTTTTTTAACAGATATTTCAACGATCTAAAACGGTAACATTGTAAATAAAAGAAAATATATTGAAGAACTAACTTTTTTTTTCAATTTGGACGGTCGGATCTTCAAAGATCTGAGATTAAAAATAAAAAAAAATAAAATTCTGGCGGCACTTTTGTCCGTTGCCGGCGAAAGTGCCGGAGAACTTCCGGTCGCCAACGACAAACGAAAGTTCAGGCACAAAATTTTTTTCTTTTAATTTTCGATTTTTTCATTTTTTAACAGATATTTCAACGATCTAAAATTGTAACATTGTAAATAAAATATAATAGATTGAAGAACTAATCTTCTTTTTCAATTTGGACGGTCGGATTTTCCAAGATCTGAGATTGAGGTTTGTAATCATAGAGAGATGTTAGAGAAAATGTGTGTAGAGAGAGAAAGTGAGAGGGGGGAAAATAAAATTTTTGAAAATTTTCGAGTTATCCTTATAGATTTCGGAGTTGCCTTTATCGATCTCCTTCCATGAATAAAAAAGTGCTTGAATGGATCACCACCCAATTGGGCCGACATTCCAAAAGGCTACTCTATTTTCAGAGAATAAGGTAAAAAAGTAAAATTATTTTCACCTATAAGACTCATAAGAGAATGTAATCACGCGCAATACTCAAAATTTATTCCTTTTAAATTCGTTTTCTTCTCTGTCATCGACGTTTATTAGTATTGCTGACATTGTCGTTTTAGATAACTTTCTAATTTTTCACTGTTCATCCTCGCCTGGAGATCTCCGACTCTCAATCTATTTATTTTCGATCTATGACGTAATTACACTCGCTCTAATTCTTCGATTAACTATGAATCTAATTTAAAGATGCGAGGGAATTCCTGAGCATCTTCAATTATGATAATTGTAGCAATTATGAGTATAATCGTGGCTACTTGTTTGTTTGATCATGTGATTTTATTTTATATCATAAAATTCTTGTATTCGAAGAATGTTGATGATTATGGTAAAGCATTTTTCGGATCCGTAGTAATCCTATTTCTTCTAATGGGAATTTTGGAGAATTGTATTAGAAATGTCTTTTTGTGTTGTAGTTGTAAGATAATGGAATTATGTATATTTTGTTTGTGTTAGAATTAGACCTCTAGAGATGCAGAGATGGGGAAAATGAAAAACTCTGGTGCCAAAAATGACACAAATGTATAAATAATTCAATATGAGTCTAATAATGTAGACAAAAATAGTTTAAACACTGGGCACGCCACTTTCTCTCACTTAAAATCATGACATTACCTCTCAGTAAAAATTAAGACACATTCTCTCTCTATAATCCATGATATTATTTCTCATTAAAATTCTTGATACTTTCTCGCATTAAAAATCAAGACACTTCATCTTACTAAAAATCACGACACATTCTCTCTCACTAAAATGCACGATACTTTCTCTTTCTATAATCCACGATATTCTCTCTCACTAAATTCACGGTACTTTCTCTCATTAAAAATCACGACACTTCCTCTCAACAAAAATCACGACACGTTCTCTCTCACTAAAATTTATGATACTTTCTCTCTCTAAAACTCACGATACTGTCTATCTTTAGAATTCACGACACTTTCTCTCACTAAAAATTATGATACATTCTCTCTTACTAAAATGCACGATACTTTCTCTCTCTATAATCCACGATATTCTCTCTCACTAAAATTCACGATACTTTCTCTCATTAAAATCACGACACTCCCTCTCACTAAAAATCACGACACGTTCTCTCTCACTAAAATTCACGATACTTTCTCTCTCTAAAACTCACGATACTGTCTGTATTTATAATTCACGACACTTTCTCTCACTAAAAATTACGACACTTTCTCTCTCTAAAATTCACAATACTTTCTCTCACTAAAACTCATAATACTTTATCCCTCTAGAATTCATTACACTTTCTCTCTTTATAATTTGCAATACTTTCTCTCTAAAATTCATGACACCTTCTCTCTCTAAAATTCCCGACACCTTCTCTCTCTAAAATTCCTGACACCTTCTCTCTCTAAAATTCCTGACACTTTCTCTTTCTAAAATTCGCGACACTTTCTCTCTCTAAAAATTTGCGGTACATTCTCTCTAAAATTCACGCCACTTTCTTTATCTAAAATTTATACTCACTTTATCTCTCTAAAAATTATACACACACTCCCACTCTTATACATATATACATTTATATTTTGAATTCTAATTCTATAATATTTTGAACTTCCAAACAAATGAATTATAATTATAAAATGAATTCCACAACAATTTTATAGTTTTACCAAACAAATAAATTATAATTACAATTCTTAAAATTGTATAGAATTCCAATTCTATGGCCCAAACGCAACCGGAGATAAAATTCCGTAAACAATTTATCTTAATATTATTAACTCGTTGTTAGTTTCCCTTGAGAGGGAAAAAGAAAAAATAAAAAATAAAACAAAACTATCTTTGTTGGTTAAGTCTTAAGTGGCATTCATTTCTTCCCTCTATTTTAGTTTTTGGTAGTATTTAGTTTCTCTTTTTTTCTTCCTGAAAAAATAGTATTGAGTTTTTTTTTTAAATTTAAATTTGTGGGTATTGAGTTTTCTTTATCATCAACATATGAAGTAATTAAATTGGAGATGGAAAAGGAAACCAGTTTGTCCCAGGCTTTATTTCTTAGTGATAAAGATTTCCCATCAACTTGCATGAGTTTTAAAATTTGTCGCCTAACATTGAAACATTTTGAGGCAATCTAACTATTTTTAAAGTTGTATTTTTTTAAAAAAATAAATTGAATTATCTTAAGTTTTTAGAGAAAAGGAAAAAGTATAAAAATGTAATAACTTATGATAAAACACACCTTTTTTTTAAAGAAAAAAAGAGATTATATATTATTAATATCTAAAGAAATATCATTAATTACATTAGGTAGAATATTATGAATTCATTTAAAGGGAGAATTCGAAAGCAAATAGCAAAATAATATTTTAAGAAAAATATAAAAAGAATAAATTTATAAAATATTTGTATCAATTACAATCAATATTCAGCAGAAAAATAAATACAATTACAATCAATAATCATGTGATATACTTATATGACATAAGGCCAACCTTAGGAAGAAAAAAAAAAAAAAAGGAAAATACATAAACGTATCACAAAGATTTTTTTTGAAGGGTATTACTAAAAATTTAATAGCATATGCGGTATACTGTAATGATATGGAATTAAATCATTTTTTTGTTTCAGTATTTGGAAATGAACAGTAGAATGCAATGATAATTATATATAATATGATATAAAGTCCTTATAGTATAAAATATATTTTTCATATCCTATCACAACTTAAAGTTAAAAAAAAATTAAATATTCGATTACTGTGTAAATAATTATGTATAAGATTGAAATAGTCATAAAATAATTCATTTTAAATATCAATATAAAAAAAATACGATACATAAAACTTAATTTGAACAATATATGAAATATATTGAATATATAATATTTCATATTTTTTAAAATAATTTATTTCAATAAGTTTTAAAATGTAAAGACCTTTGCAACTTCATCATGAAATGAGTTTTTTCATAGAAGGGTTATTTATACTTCTAATTTAAATATCAAATACTGGAATGCGAAGAAAAATTGAAAAACTCATTCTATTTTACTTCATTCTTGCGTGCTAAACGTAAAGTAAGATCTTATGAAATGTTTTTTTTTTTGAAAATATCTTTATTACACTTTTTATATATTTTAATTTTTGAGAACTTATTATATGGTTTATAATTTATTTAAAAAGTATTATAAAATATTAATAGACGATACTATAACGTAAAAAATAGATTAGAAAACCGAATGTAAAACGTCGGGTCGGGTATACATCCCGTTTCTCACGATCCGGGCCGGCTTCTCCACGCGACTCGCCGGCTGAAAACCAACAGAAACATTTCTCCAGCTCGAAAGTCAAAAAGTTATCTGAGCTCATAGATTTGTTTTATCATTATTTTATTTTTGACAAATATTTATTTTCCACTACTAATAGTGCTAACACAAAGGCCCATCATTTAAAACAGAAAATTAAATAAATACAACTTATTATAATAAAATAATTATATATTTCCTCATTCCGTTGAGCTCTTTCTTGTACGCCACTGGATGCTATACATCATATTTCTTCTTCGTCAATCTCAGTGATCTGATTGATTCCTCTTCCGGTTACATCTACAGGCCTCCTTCAACTTGATCACATTTTCTGTAAGTATTTGATTCTTTTTTTTCTTTTTAATTATTGGAGCAGATCTAGGGTTCTAATAATGCTGGATATGTTGTCTGATATTCCGTAGTATTTAATGTTATTTGTGATTTTTATCCTTCTAATCATTTGCTGAATCTTTCTTTGTTCTTTATTGTAGTTTGAGCTGTTGCGTATCTTAATTTTGCAATTTTTGTCTCGTATCGTGGAAATGAGGTAAGAGTTTTGGTTTTGTTCAGGATTGTTATTGGTGATTCATTTATGTGATTTTGGTGAGATTACGAGTGAAAATGTGATGCGCGTGATGTGCAGAATTGAGATTGAGAGCGAATAAGCTTTTTCTTTTTACCGTGGCTGCGAAGATGAGCGACGGCCAGCCGTTTCAGCTGGGAACCATTGGGGCTCTATCATTATCTGTAGTTTCATCGGTTTCAATTGTGATTTGCAACAAGGCATTAATCAGTACCCTTGGTTTTACTTTCGGTAAGTTTTTACTATTATTGGGTGTTTGATGCAAATTGAATAAACGATAGGATGATGCCATTAGCCATGCGTTAGTAGTCCACAAGAGTGGACCAGATAGAGTTTATCTGATGATTGGTTTAGGTTTCAATACTGTGAAGATTAGAATCAATATTTATGGCAAACATAAATTCCACATAGTGAGTCCCTCTTTTTTTATTGAATTTTGTCTTTATGCATCACCTAGGAAAGATATACACCCTTGTGCAACTGCATATTGGTTATCAGTTTTGGCTGACCATCTCTCTTATACCCCCGCCCCTTTTCAAAAGTAAGAAACTCAATTGCGAGTGTGACATATGTTTGAGACTCTCATGTCTCTTGGCAGTATTATCAGATCATAAAGCGGATATAGCAAATGCTAGTTGTTACTTATTTTTAACATGTCTAACTATAGTTCTATAAGAAACTCACATTTTTGTTATACCATAATTGAGGTGCTTCCTCATGGCATAATTCCCCAGAACACTAAGTTTAAATTCCAATCGCTGATAGGCTGTTAAGCAATGCCTGTCAAGACATTTAAGAAGCCTACTATGTTATCTAATTGTTGTAGCATGACATCTATAACCATGACTTTTGTTCTTGGAAAGCACTATGTAAACTTATTGGAAGAAAATCCTATCAGTTTGTGTATTTAATGTAAAATATTTGGCCTCTTTCAAACCAGTGATCTGGGGTAACATTTTGGTTAAGGCTTAACTTGGATTGGGATTCAGTTTGAGAAAATTTTCAAAATTTAATTTTGGTACCCGTATCACCTCTCACAAGCAATTTATCTTTTACGAATTCCAAGAAAAAATACACACTTTTCTCAATCTAAATTCCTATCCAAGTTGAGCATACAGTATCCCACTAATGTTTCTCAATGTAGTTTTATTTTCTGATACTTTTGCATGGTTATAGTTACTGGTATAACATAGAAAACATCATTGTCGTATTATGTTTGAAATATATCACTAACTTTATCTAATGATACTTCTCAGCTACAACTTTGACAAGCTGGCATCTTCTAGTTACCTTTTGTTCCCTTCATGTTGCATTATGGATGAAATTGTTTGAGCACAAGCCTTTCGATCCAAGAGCTGTCATGGGCTTTGGAATATTGAATGGAACATCCATTGGACTTCTGAATCTCAGCCTGGGTTTCAATTCTGTTGGTTTTTACCAGGTTATAATTATTTTTTTCCTCTTCTAGAGCATGGTTTCAAGTCATTGCTTTTCATATTTACATTGTGTTCACTAGAGCTGTTGTTCAATACTAAGGTTCATGAAAAGCTTGTTTGGGTTATTCGTGTTTGATTATTGTTTACTTGCTTAGTGGAGCTCGGACATCAAATATAGTTTGTTTGTTCATTGAATGAAGATGAATATGTTTGTGAATGAATTCGAATGATTACGTTCGAATAAATAACAAGCAAATCAAACAAGTATTCAAGGTCACAACACTAGTTGAATGAACTAGAACAGTGCTTGAGTAACGAAGAACTCAACTTAAAAGTCGATGTTTGTTCTTGTGTTTGAATGCAGCATTAGCGTTGACTGCAAACAAGTGTTTTCCGCAATGATCCATCTTCTGCTTTTTGAGACTGCAAAATCTTTTTTCAAATCATTAAGAACTGCAGCAGTTAATGATTTTTCTGCTACTAGAAATGCAAACTTGTAATCATAACAATAGTAATTGTTGCACCATTAAGTAGGGCGTAAGACACAATCCAGAACTGTTTAACTATGATGGCTATAGTTTATGTTGGTTATTACAAGGTTGCAAGAAATGTTAATAGTGACAGTATACTTCACATCTATGTAATCATAGCACCTAGTATTTTAGGTACTTGGCAACTCACTTAATCTCCCCTTCCTTAAAAGTTCTCTAAGTCTGTTGGATAACTATGTTCATTTCATGTCTGTTTCAATCAAGTATATTTCTGTTTTTTATTTGTATTTGTTTATTATTATTTTGCTTTGTTCCTTTGGGAGTACTTATGAGGACTAGTGCTTCTTAATCACTGCAGATGACAAAACTGGCAATCATTCCATGTACAGTGCTTTTGGAAACTCTTTTCTTCAGGAAGAAATTCAGGTTAAGTTTTAAGAGCTATGTTAACTTTGAAACTGCTCCTTTCTCTCTAGACACACGTCACCTTCACAAAATAGATGATAACAAAAATCAAGTTGGAGCCAGTTTGTTTTTTGTTTGTTCAAACATGCTTTTGTTTCTTGCTACGGCTCTATGCATCAATGACCTCTGAAATGAAAAACTAGAGGACGCAACTAAGCATCTTTCTGCTTGGCGTTTTGTGTAATTGAGTATTGATCCCTAAGCATCTTTTTGCTTGGCATTTCGTCTATATTGGGTGCATCCATGATCTGTTATTCTTATTAGCTTTATGCATTTTTGAGAAAGCAAATTAATTACAGTTTATTTTTAGTTTAAACCTCTCCATTCATGTGCTTCCCAACAAGAAGAAGTCGACCCTGTTGATGCAATTGGGACGATTACCTGTTTCCTCTGCAGAAATCTGCTTTCTTGTCTATAGTTTTGTACTTCATATTTTTTCCATCACTTTTGAATCAGATGACATGACTGATTTTTCCTATCATCCATAATTTCCATATTAATATAGTTTTAACCATATTTTGCAGTAGAAATATCCAGTTCTCTCTTTGTGTTCTTCTCCTGGGTGTTGGGATCGCCACTGTGACGGATCTGCAGCTCAATGTTGTTGGCTCTGTCCTGTCTTTGCTTGCTGTTCTTACAACATGTGTTGCACAAATTGTATCCTCTGATGGATTAGTTTTTCTTCTACTTTTCAACATTTTCTTTCCTTTGCCTTTATTAAGGATAAAGATAAAAAAAATCTCCCCTCCATCCTCCTCCCATTTTAAGTAGAATGACCTAGAAAATAGTAAGTCAAAATAGAAAAACAAGGGATTGGATTTTGAAGATTAGTTGAAGAATCTGAAGTATTCCTTTTTTTCTTTTTCTTTTTACACCATTTTATATCAGTCATTTGGACATCTTAACCAGTTTATCTCAGATGACTAATACCATTCAGAAGAAATTCAAGGTGTCTTCAACTCAACTACTGTATCAATCTTGCCCTTATCAGGCAATCACATTGTTCATAACTGGACCATTTGTTGATGGACTGCTGACAAATCAGAACGTTTTTGCCTTCAAATATACCCCCCAAGTCCTGGTGAGTATTGTAGCACTACTTTCCTGGGAACAACCAAAATAATTTGTAAAACATTAATTCTTTCTGTGTGTTTGCTTGCAGGGATTCATTGTTCTGTCCTGCCTAATTTCTGTTTCTGTGAACTTCAGCACCTTCCTGGTAATTGGTAAGACATCTCCAGTTACGTATCAAGTTCTTGGACATCTCAAGACGTGTCTTGTTTTGGCCTTTGGCTATGTTCTTCTCCATGACCCGTTCAGCTGGAGAAATGTTCTTGGGATCTTGATTGCTGTAGTTGGAATGGTACTTTATTCTTATTATTGCAGTCTAGAGGGCCCGCAAAAAGTCTCTGAAGCAGCAGCAGTACAGTTGACTCAGGTACTAGATTATTTTCTTATTTATTCCATGCGTTATTACAGAAAGATATTTCTGATTAGCTGATTTTCTCTTCCTATTCTGATCCGAAGGGCAAGGAAAGTGAGTCTGATCCTCTATTAGGTGTTGAAAATGGAAGCAGTCTCTTAACAGACGGTGTTGCCAAAGGCCCCGGATGGAATAGAAACAAGGACCTGCAAGCATAATTCACTCTACAGTTCAGAAGTATGCAATGTAAACTATTCCTGCGATGAAGATGTCGCCAGAAGAAGAGTATGTTCACGTTCTAGATGAGTTTGGTTATTCCAATAGATTTTATAAAGAAATTACGAGAGCTATGAGATATATCTTGAGTAGAGCAATTTTGTTATTCAGGTTTGTACAAGTAAATATAATATTTTGGCAATAGAGAAAGTATTCTTGTTTCCAATGGTGACAAGGACACCAAAATATATTGTGACTGGTAGCAAACGTATCTACTTTGGTTCTCCAATAGTTTGTTTTGTAGCTTATAATAGTTGCAGAAGTTATAGTTGATTTTTCATGGCTACTACTTCCATTCAATGCCCATTTTTCCTTCAGCTTTCCTGTCTTTTTAGAATGTTTTGCCCGTGTTTGCAGTTCATTTTTCATTATGCAAGTTTTACTTTACAGCCCTTATTAGATTATTTGTTGAGTAAATAGAGAAGGAACCGGGAAGTGAAAATAATTATTGGGAGAAAAAATAGTTATCATAGTGTTATGAAATTATCTTTAATAAATGTCCATTAATCTATAATGCAATAATCTCGCATTTAGTCTTGTAAATAATAGTAGTAAAAAGTTAATAAAGTTTAAAAATTTCCCTCTACTCTTCTTATGTGTGCTATTTTTCTTCAATTTTCATGTATTAGTTTTCCTAATATTTATTTCATTACGATAATACCTTATTATTTTTTTTTTTACTTTCATATAATGGGAATTACATGTGTATTTTTTACTTGTTATATTGTGGTTAGAAAACAATAGTGTACTAGATAGGTAGATAAAATTTGACTTTGAAATTTATAAAATTAAAATTATTCGTGAGAGGAGATGTGGATCCTAAAACTAAGACCTGAGATGTGTCTAATCTCGTCTAATGAATTAAACATAGAAACTAGTAGAAAAAATAATCAGGAAGGAGAAAGGTCTGGAGTTTATTATAGTATACACAAGAACAAAGCATATAAAATTATGTATTTTCTTAAACAATTTGAATAAAAAAGAACGAACGGATTAACTCATTAGTGATCCGAGAAAATTCTTGGTACAGATTAAAGAAAAAAAATTACATAAGGACAAATTCTTAACTCATTGGAGAAATTTGAGAGAATCTTTTGATGTTTCTCCTCTGAGTTAAAAATTTGTTAGTATGCAAATTTTTTTTTTTTAATAATATAGTTAAATTTTTTAGTTTATTTTGATAGTTTTAAGAAGAAATATGAATATTTGATCATGGTAAATTTGTTGAAAATGATAATAATAATAAATTATTTATAGATCAACACTATTGAAATTAAAAATAATTAATTAAAATAGTGAAATTTGAATTATTCGGAAATTAAATAACCCAAGCGTCCTCTAAGAAATTCCTACTATTTAAACCGAAAAAAAAAATTATAATTTTAAGAAGATCTTCAACACGTGTCAAAAAACCTTGTCACCAGCAATTCATAAAAGCATGAACGGGACTTTTGAGATAGACATTGCGGACTGAGCTTGAGAGAGCTGAGAAGAATCGGAATGGCCCTTCGAAGGATCATTGGCATGAACAATCTTCTGATCAAATATGGCAAAAATAATGCAAATGTATGGAGCTTCGGAAAAGCGAGGAGCTTGACGACCTTTTCTCTTCCGGATCTCCCTTACGATTATGGAGCTTTGGAACCAGTCATAAGCGGAGAGATCATGGAGCTTCACCACAAAAAACACCATAATACTTACGTTACCAACTTCAACAAAGCCCTAGAAAAGCTCGAGGCCGCCATGGATAAAGGCGATTCCCCCACCGTCGTCAAGTTACAAAGCGCCATCAAATTTAACGGCGGAGGTCTATTGATATTTTCCTTCTTTTTTTTTTCCATTTCATTTGAGATTCTATTGATATTTTCCTCTTTTTTCGGTTTAAAATTTTAAGGTCATATAAATCACTCAATTTTCTGGAAGAATCTGGCTCCTGTTAATGTGAGTGACTTCAATTTTGATGTTTAATTTTCTAATAGATTGGGGGAAATGGAAATTGTGTTGATTTTGAAAATAATTGCAGGAAGGAGGAGGAGAGCCGCCTAAGGGTTTATTGGGTGATGAGATTCAGAAGCAATTTGGTTCATTAGAAAAATTGATACAAAAGATGAATACAGAAGGGGCTGCTCTGCAAGGTTCTGGATGGGTGGTATTGTTCTGTTTCATTTTCTCTTGTGCCTTTCTTTGATTCTTTGTGTCAGTTTACAATGTTTGTGTGATTAAACTATTTCAAAATTCTTTACAGTGGCTTGCTCTTGATACTGAATTTAAGAGGCTTCTAGTTGAAACCACTGCAAATCAGGTAATTAAGTGAAGTATTGGTTGATCTTTGGGATTAGAAACCAGTTTTTTTTTTTTACATTGAATGGATTTTTCTCACTCTAGATGAAGCATCAGAATCTAGACTGGTTTCGGTTAAAAATTTGTTAGAACAACATTGCCAAGTAAAAAAGAAATGTAGCAATCTCCTCTAAATTTGTGTTCTCAAGGACTGCAAATGCTTATTCAAAAGTCATGGTTGAGCCCAAAAAATCATAAACATTAGCATTACTCAACTCATTGTTTAAGTTTGATACTGAATTGTGTTAAGAATCCTACGAGATTAGTTTGTGAGAAAAAATTATTCCTTCAGCAATCCTCTCCCGGTAGTTAGTTTTGTTTAAGACATCTTGGCTCACTCACGCAGTGATGTCTAGTCCCGTAAACTTTACCTTCCAAGGGGTGGCTTTGGATCCCCTCATGAGTTAGTTTTGGGAGCGAGTTAGACTGAACTCCAATATTTTAACAAATTGGTATACCGCAATCATAAGGGGCTGAAATTATAATCTTGAAATATAGTAATTCAAGAAATTTATTTCTTATAAAGTTATGGATGTGACCTGGAATTTTTTTCTCAACTAAACTATCCATGGCACAGGATCCAGTGGTTACTAAAGGCTCAGCATTAGTTCCTGTGCTGGGGGTGGATGTTTGGGAGCATGCTTACTACTTGCAGGTAAGCTTTTAGCTTGAGGCCATATGTTTCTATCATAGCTATGTATGGATCATAATCGATTCTGTTGTGAATATCGAGTGCATACTCCAGAATTATGATACTGGGATAATGTTTGCAGTACAAAAATGTGAAAGCAGACTATCTGAAGAACATATGGAGAGTTATGAACTGGAAATATGCCAGTGAAGTTTATGAAAGTGCAGGTCATCCTTGAGGAAAGAAAAGGAGACTGAATTAAGAGTTTTGATGATCTCCAATGTAAATATTCAGTTGGGAATTGGGAAAGGGAAAGAGCATGATACTTGCTTAAATAAAAGCTCTTTCAAGGCAACAATTTGAAGAGTCTTTTGTCTAGTTGTTTTTGTTAAAAAGATATGAGAACAAAAGGGGAAAAATAAAAAAGGCAGAGAGCTCGGAAGCGCCTGGCTTCATCTGGCAATCGGATGAATGGAAGAAACCCTGGGTCTTCCTGAGTAGCGCCAATGATCATCATTGCTCTCATTATGCACCAGCCGGGAATCGAACCCGGGTCTGTACCGTGGCAGGGTACTATTCTACCACTAGACCACTGGTGCTGTTGCTGTGGTTAATTCATAAATCTCATATTATATAAAAGTATTAATCCATACTATTTTCTTTAATTAAATGGAAGACAAAAGTAGAGAGATTTAATATTTATATAAAGTAACAGTATAATTATACTTAGGTGGAGAAGATATAATAAAATTTGTAGGATAATTAAATATACGATAAATTTATTCTCATAACTTTCTTTGCAAATTCAAACCAATTCAATATTTGGAATCATCTTCCTTATTAGTAAGTAATGACGAATCAATGACTTTCAAAATCAATTTTGAAAATTGTTTCGTAGAGATATAGAAATTTTAGAAAGCGTCTAAACTAAATTTTTAGTAAAAAATCGTTCTACAGATATAAAAATATTTAAAATATTAGACAAAGATATTATTATCGTATTTTGAATCCTTTGAATTTCGGGTGAAGCTGGTAATGAAATCTGATCGAATTTTGTTTTTGCTTCAAAGCATCCACTAAACAAATATTCACATCAAATAAAAATCATATGCCCCACCCACCTTTTCTATATAGCCGTATAAACATAACTCCGTGGGGTATTCCACGCAAATGAAAAAATCCTTCTCCCGCGATTTTCCCGATCTATAGAATATGAGATAGATGGCTTGCCATCGGCCTCTGACAGCTTGAAAGCAACGGAGTCGTGACTTAAGTGTGATCAACCAATATATCAATGATGGGAACAGGCTAAACCCGAACATTTGAGCATTCAGTTCCCAAGTTTTTCCTTGAAATAAAATGGTTATAAAGCAGCTCTGCAAAAAAGTTGGATTTTGAGCTTTTGTTTAGCGAGTGGGAGTAGCGTTCACAAGAGCTCTTCCCCGCTCGTTCAATTAGTAAGACAAAGAATTCATTTTTAGCGGTTTCGCTTTAATAGGAATAGGAGTTGAGAAGCTCCTAGGGAATGACTGTTTGCCCACTCCTTGCGCTCTTTGCTCCCTACTCACTCTGTTCACGGTCGGTTGGCTGGTGGATTCTTCCGAAGAACCGGAAGCGAAGCGAGCAACTGTCTGTGGCGGAACTTGCCTCTCGGAAGGAGAACTTCCATATACATTTACTTTTTATATAAATATGACTTTTTCAAGAACGACATTTCCCAAAAGGAAAAAAAACCTTTTCCCTGGCCTGGTTGACAGTAAAAGAAAAAGTAAGTCTTTGAAGACGTGCTCCGAAGTTTTTCGTTAGCACAGTGCATCACGGAAACTCCTCTATATGAGTCCAGCCAATTAGTAGACCTATTTCAGTCTATTGCTCCTAGGGGGAGAATGGATTCTTTGTCAGTGCGCGGTATATCATCATAAAGGAACTTAGTTATCACGCAGTGCAAGAGGTAAGAAATGGAATCGAAGTGACTCACCGTTCCGAAGGAATGGAACCCCGCTTCTGCAGCTCAACTCCCCCCGAGGGGGATTAAGGGGTAGAGAACGGTGATAGATAAGCAAGACCAGTTCCGCTTTACAAGACTTTTCCAGGCAAAGTAAAGACTGCAAAACTCTTATAGCTGCAACTGCTTTTGAGCACTAGCTTTAGGTTCAACTGTGATACGAGAAATCAATCGGGGTTTAGTAAACCCCGATCTCATGGTGTAGTAGGCGGCACTTCTAGGCCCCTTCCTACCTTCCCCGCCCCTTCGACAGCTAACGAAAAAGTCGGATGAAATGCTTAACGCCCTTCATAATCTGATTAAGATTATCTATGATAGTTGAGTTCATCAGTTCAGGAACGAATTGAGCATTTTCTTTTAGTGCTTCGACACGAAGCGAGAGGAGCGAGCTCGAGCACTCCATCCTTCTTTGTGAGGAATATGTAAACTCATTATATCCCTTTATAATGAAGTGGTCCTCATGGAGAAGCCTCTCAGAAAGCTGCTCTTGAGATTTTTTTTAGGCGTGAGACGAATAGGAATAAAACGGCTATAGCTCCTATATGAACTACTGAGAGTCAGATACTTCCTTAGCTACTTAGTCTGCTTTTCCATGCTACACAAAATTGGACCCTTTTTTTTTTTTTTTAACATAAAAAGAAGATATATCTATTTGTCAAAGTTAAAACAAGTAGGAGAATAATTATTTTTAAACTTCAAATAATTGTGAGAAAGTTAGTTAATAAAATATTGTAATAGATTGTCACAGCACCTCCATTATTATTGAAGGAGCTAAACTTGGATCTATACTTATATTTAAAAATTTTGTATCTTTTTTTTTTAATTATTTATTTTCTTTCATAAAGAACTTATTTTTTCTTTTTCAAAAAATTACTTTTCATAAAATATAATAAAAAAATACAATGTTACTAATCAAATTTATTCTAAATAGAGCGAGCTTATAAATTACTTAATTGGAATAAACTTTGAAAGTTGAAGATATATTGAAACATCTTTTGATTGCACTTATATTATGTTTTTTAAGAAAATAAAAAAGATTTTTATGCAGTAATTAATGACTTGATATTAATGAGATAGACTGATAGATAATATGAGAGATTATTATTATTTTGCTAAAAGAATATGATAGATTGGAAACAAAAGAAGCAGATGGGTTAAAAAGAATATATTAGAAATAAAATGGCCAAAATTAAAACAAATATTCAGGACCTAATATTCAGAAAACAGTATTATAAGGGGCATATCGCAATTAACCCTATTTATTTACACTTAACTATTTGGGCGGGTCGGAATTGGTGGGTGGATCAAAGCCCGCTTGAAATAAGAAGGCATTAGGGTTCGGCCTATATAAAATTATCTTTACATATTCAGCTCACTTCTCACCTCCTGCCTGTGCTAAACCCTACCCACCGCAGAGCCGACCTGCGCCACAGCTTCTGGGAACAAAATGGTAAAGCTTCCGATAGACGAAGAAAACGATCAATCAGCGGTTCATTGATCTGAATGAGTCAGATTCTGATACTGTTTTTGTTTTGATTTGGTTACAGACCTTCAAGAGAAGGAACGGAGGCCGCAACAAGCACGGTCGTGGGCACGTCAAGTTCATCCGTTGTTCCAACTGCGGAAAATGCTGCCCCAAGGTCTGAAATCCTATTCCTCTTTCGTTTTTTTAATTACTGCGCTAACGTATACTCTTGTGGTTCAACATATGGATGTGAATTGATTCTAAGTTTTTCGCCGTAGCCTTAGTTATTAATTGCTTTCAGCTGAGTATTTGACAATTAGTACTGACTGATTGAATCGCTTATAAATTTTGTTTTGTTTATGTTACTAGTTGTTTTTAGTCCAAATGAGATTTCGATTTACTTAATCATATTACTTTCATCATGCTTCCAGACTAAATCGATATTATTGGTACTTCTTCCATTTATAGTCTTGTTAGGTTCTAAAATTGGCATTCTCTTGGTGCATTTGTGGATCGGAGATGTGAAAAAAATTAAATTGTTATTGATGTTTAGAATTTTTTGCAATTTAATATCCAACGGCCTCTCTGAACATGATAATTCTGTATAATTGTGGCTGTACCTCGTCATAATACTCTAATTCTGTGTAGTTGTTGGTATACTGTCACAATAGTATGTATTTGAGAGCACTTTATTTGATGTGACCAAAATGAACCTTGAGTTCATTACTCTTTTTATTTGACAAAAACAATTTGTACTGTAATTTGTAAAACAGTTGCACTAATTATTTGCTGTTCATCATCTCTTTTAGGACAAGGCCATCAAAAGGTTTCTTGTAAGGAACATTGTTGAGCAGGCAGCTGTGAGAGATGTTCAAGAGGCTTGTGCCTTTGAAAGTAAGCATTTGGACTTGATGTTGGCTTCAGGGGAGCTTACTTTGTTATGCTATGGTTATTCTTATCATGTCGTCTTCTTGTTGTTTAGGTTACACCCTTCCCAAACTCTATGTGAAGATGCAATATTGTGTTTCATGTGCCATTCACTCTAAGGTTGTTAGGGTCAGATCCCGAACTGATAGGAGAATCCGTGAGCCTCCACAGCGTTTCAGACGCCCAAGGGTATATTTCTCTATGTCGTATCTGGTCAATGAACTTTTGTAGTAATTGTTGTTTAGTGCATCTTTGTTTTCTGCGTAGTCTATTTTTGCTCTGCCCTTGTTCTAGGGATGGCAATGGAGGCGGGTGGGGGCGGAGGCCCCATCCCCACCTCTCTACTTTGTCCTCATCCCCAATCCATCCCCGTTCTTGGGTACGAAATTCATCTCCTTCCCCAACCCAAGCTTCCATTTTTCAGCCCCAACCCCAATCCATCCCCCGCCAAACCCATTGGGGAATTGGAGATCCAAGCGGGGATCTAGAGTGGAGAATGATTGAATATGAGGTTTAGTTAGTATTTTTTTTAAAAAATTCAGTTCTTTTTTTACTATTTAAATTAATTTTTTCTTTAAAATTTTATGTATATATAATTATATATATAATGGGGATTGGATGGGTTGGGGATGGGAAGAACTTAATCCCTGCCCCCAACTCATCCCCAAGCCTGGGTACAAAATTCATCCCTATCCCCACTTGGATCCCCTGTCAAATCGGAGTCAAATGAGTTGAGATAAGTTGGGGATGGGTGGGTATCCGATTAGACCCGCCCCATTGCCATCCCTATCTTGTTCCTGTAACTGTTTGTCTTCTAAGATTAATTTCATAATTTTCACTCCTTTGCAAAAAGTGTTCTGTCTAATGAACGTTACTGCATGCTTGTGCTTATAGTTGTACAATTACTTATTTGTGTCAATAAATGGTTTCATCTGTTTTATATTCCTGAAGAATGTGTTTTAGTCTAGTGGTTGTATCTGGTTTCTAGCTAATGATCTAGTAAAACAGCTTGTAATTTGGTGATGATTTAAGCAATATCTTTGATCTGGTTCTTGTTTTGTCTCTTGAGCACAATCAATTCCGAACACTTCTTCTACTTGGTATTCTTTCTATAATTTACTTTCATAATCACTTCAGTGTGTTTTGATAATTTTTTATTGCAGTCTTGCCTTCCCAGATAGAATTTTGTTATTTGCCTTTTTGTTTTATTTACTTAGCCACATATTTGTAGCCTTTGATTTGCATGATTATTCTCATTAGATTGAATTGACTCCTCAATTAATCTTTATTATTCGAGAATGGAACTGGCTTCTAATGGTTAAGTCAAAACTATGCAGGATGATTTGCCCAAGCCAGGTCAAGCACCTCGTCCAGCCGGGGGAGCACCAGCTGCCCGTTCCTAGCTTCATTTCTTTTATTGCTCCATTAATAGGGTCGAAATAGTTTTCCTAAAGGTGCAGTGCGCCTGTTATATGAAGATTTTGACTTGAATGTTACTTCTAGATTTATGGGTTTTGAGTACAATTTCACTGTTTTGAGAATTCATGAACAAAGAGCTCTTTAGTTTTTGAACAAAAGATTATTTGCTATTTATTTTCTTTTGAATTAACCCAACTTTTAATGTGAGATTTGAGAAGAGTCATTCATTTGGTGGTAGTTTGTCATCTGAATATCGTGCTAGGCAAGGCGTGTCCAAGACAAAAGATAACGTTTTGTAAAAAAAAATGATGGGCTTAATAAAGTGTGCCAAGATGAGACCGTAACCCTCGTTGTCTTTGGGGTTGCATGAAATTTCTGTGTGGGAGGAGGATGTATCATGGACCGTAATGAACTTTTATCTTCTCCGTGTTTTTACCATCTTCCTTTGGAAAGAGAAAACATAATAATTTATTGTCTTTTCTGTTCTAACCGAATATCCAAAAACTAATTAATCTGAGCATTCCGTCTTCTGAAACCAACGCTTTTTTATGTTATTTGACGTACAATAATTTCTATATGCCTATTATGAATCTGCACCTCTTGGGATCGATAAACCTTTTGGATCTTGTTGACCAAAGAGATACGACTTTGCACTATAGTTAGCTCAGCACCAATGCAGAATTTTCAGGGAATCCCAAGAATTCTTGTTATCCATTTGTTCCAACCTTCAATTCTCTTTTCTAGATTCATCGATATTGAATCGATCGAGCGTACTTCTAACACCTATTTCACTTTTGGAAGACCTTGCGTTATGTCGGAAGATACAAGGTTAGTGTAACAACACAGTCTATTAAAATTTGAGATTGGACTTATATTATTTCAAAAGGTATTTCAAGATACGAGAATTATAAATTAAGAATAATGATTATTTTTCAAATACTAATTATGTGAAATTCTTATCACGGACATTGAGTTGTTCGTAATTTATTATTAGTTTGGGCTTTTGGCAGTCTCGGTCTGCTCGTAGTAAGGGATGTGCATAGTACCACTATTAAACTAGTGAACAGATACTATCACACAAGTTTCCTTAGAGGCTAAAGGGGTGCATCACAAAGAACTCTTAAGGTAGTAGGGAAGATCTTTTCATATCAAAATAAAAAATAAAAAAAAATTTCCCGAGGTTAATATTTTTTATTATATTATATTATTATACCATTTCTTAAGAGTGGTGAATGAAGCTAGAGTTATTATCTCTGGTCCTACAAAGACGGTCATATTTCGTCTTTCACATAGATAAAGAAAAAAGAAAGTTAAACTAATAGATTCTGTTTTGATTTTTCTTTTATACTTTTCTTTAATATTAAATAAACTTGACTTTTTAAAATCTTAAAACTACAAATAAAGATAGTAGAACTATGTTTTTTTTTTTTTAACAACTCTTGAGAAGTGGAGATTTTTAATAATTAAGAGGTAGAATAAGGAGGAGCATAAAAGGAATTCATAAAATTAATTACTATTTATAAATTAAAAAAATATATAATTTGGGATGGAAATAAAGAAAAATGATACTATTTTTATGGAACAGAAGGAATATATATTAGAAAATAATTTTATTTATGATAGATTTATAATAAAATAATTCTTAACAAAATAAAATAATATTTTTTAATATCATTTATGTTTAATTTGTCCATTTGAATCCAGGGCAGCTCCCTTTTTTTATCCAAAATGGAATCTGAAATTTTATTATATTTCAAAATAAAATACAAAAACTCTATTAATGCAAGTTCTAAAGTAGAGGATTTCCTCTTCTTCTTTTAACTCTCTTCAAATATCTACATTTATTAACTAAACCAAATAAATAGAACAATTATATTATAATTTACATTCCTTTCTGTTTTCAATATTCCAAACTAGTATTTAAAATAGGATTAGTTACATTTTTTTTAATTGATGTTTGTCTAAATTACAATTTTATCCATTTATTTTGTATAAATTATAAATACATCTTTATCGTTTATATTTTTTAACTTATTTGTCCCTACTACTAATTTCAATGAAAAATATATCAGAAAATAATGATTATGTTGAAAAAAGTTATAATTTTCTTAAAATATATTAGTTTGCAAATTTACTTCTTATTTATTATCATATATTAAGAAAATTAATATCCTTCATTATGAAAATTAGACTAATTAAAAAAATTCAGTAAGAGCATTATTATCTTTATATATAATAATAAACATGAAATGTAAGAAAATCTTAACATTTTTACTACATAATAATTATTTTTGAAATTAATAATAGGTATTAACAAACTATGAAAATATAAATAATAAGAAAGTATATTTAATTTATACAAAATAAAAGAATGAAATTATAATTTAAACAAATCTCAACCCTTCAAATTATTAAATATAATATATTTTATCAGTATTAAAATTCACAATTAAAATTTCTTATATTGTGAAACGTATGCATATAAGGAACCACCTCCCACATTGTAGAGATTAAAATTCTCACATTGCCGCTGCCAGAATTCGAACCTTGGCTTTTTGACCAACTCTACAGTTCCACAACCAACTGAGTTACGCATGGGCGGCGCCAAAAGTAAACATTTCTAATACAACAGATGAAGATAACTATTAAGTCAATGCTTTTTATCCAAAAAAAAAAAAAGTATTAAGTCAATAGCTTTTGACTGAGAATGTCAACACTTAAAAAGAGCCTTCATAAACAGTTGGGGAAGTGCATTGAAACTAAAGAGACCCAACAACTTAAAATCTATCGTTAAAGTTTATTGAAAAAGAAAAAGGAAAAATTCTTTAAAGAAACCATGGTTACTATTTTAAAAGAGGAAAATATTTTAATGTGAAGAAATATCCTCAATTTATTTAATTAATTCATAATTGAAATGTTCACTTTTTTTTTTTAATTATCCCAAAATGATTGATGAGAGTTATCCATAATTGAAAGAGAAAGATGTCTTAATGTGGATGGCTCCACCTTTTACTTTTTTACCACATGTAGGAAAGGGATAGTAACAATTCAAAAGAGGTGAATGATTGATAATTGTATTAAATACGATGTAATGTTATGTTTAATAGTATTAGAATTCAGACTTAAATCTAATTCACTTTATAAGGTACTTTAACGGGGAAAGACTGTACAAGTATTTATAAGGAGTAATTATTTTTTAATTCTGAATTTAATATGAATTAGTCTTATTAATTAGAAAAAAAAAAGAAAAGAAAATCAATGAGCAAAAAACTTTTCACTTTTTGGGGTGGTTTTGCTAAAAAAAAAAAGAAGGGTTTTTTTTTTAATGTGGGTGGTGGTTTTGGGTCATTCCCATGGTCCTTTTTTTGTTTTTTGTTTTTTTTTTTTGAAAAAATGGCCCCATTGATTATGTAATAATTTTCTATCATAGTGATAGAGCAATAGAATGGGTCCATGAATGAATATATCCTTAGTTGGCAAATAGCAATTTACCAATGGTATAGAGTGGAAAAATAATGCAAAAAGTCATTTCCAATGTTCTTATTTGGACCATAATAAAAGAGTAGTTTTTTTTTTTTGTCCATCTTTACTTCTTTAGACTTTTTTGGCCTAATCATATTATGATGACATTCATTGAGATATTGCCAAACCAATTTTGAGACAATATTTTAGCCTCAATTTTGAAAATAAATTAAGTTTTAATTTTTTATTTTCCCTTTTTCACTCTAAATTTTACGTCTGTTTTCATAAATAATTTTATTTTTGTAAATTTTGAGAAGAAGAAAAAATGTAAATTTTCCTCCTAGTTGTTCCTTAATTTTATCCTTCTTTTCTAAATTCAAGAATTTTTAAGTACGTTTAATATACTTACAATCAAAACATCATCTATTATATAAACACATTTTATTTTCAATCTTTCCTCATTACAAAAATATTAATCTTTATATTCACTTTTACGATTAATCAGATAAGATAATAATTAGTAGTAAAAGCTTTTCTCGATATTTATAGGATTAATCAGATCAGGTCAAATTTTTTTCTTTTTTATTTTTTTTAAGGATAAATAGGACTTAATCCAAATAATATTTTTTGAGGATTACCAATTGAAGACCCAGTCAGTGATTGTGGTGAGATAGCAGCCACATTGGTCCCGGATGAAGTTCATAAGTTTTTGTGAAAGGGATTTCATAGTTGACATTTACTATAACTCAAATTAGTGGTTAAAATTAATTAAGTATTTATTGAATTAGAGTATTTAATAATACATATAATTTTTTAAATAAAATTGATAATAATTTTTAAAAGTATTTTAATTAATTAAAATGTGTTTAATTATAAATATAAATTTAAATATTTTTTAAAAGAGTTATCCACAACCAAACTTGGACTACTACTTATTTTTTATTGGGAAATAAAATATTAATTAGGACTAAAGATTTTGGTTATTTTTAAATGATTATATTATAGTCTAAGGGTACAATACAAGTTATTGAATTATTCTAATTTTGTACTCGTCTTTTTTAGAAATTACAAGCTTATGATCTTACATATTTTTAAAAGAAACATATTCTTTTATATCTATTATAATATTATAATATAGGTAATATAA
Source organism: Catharanthus roseus (assembly GCA_028651295.1). Lineage (NCBI taxonomy): Eukaryota > Viridiplantae > Streptophyta > Magnoliopsida > Gentianales > Apocynaceae > Catharanthus > Catharanthus roseus. The sequence goes on from JAPQWS010000087.1 coordinate 8,007,904, forward strand.
CTATCTAAAATTTGTGTGACACAATAACTTGAATTTTAACCAAATTTTCTATATTATTTCAATTCTATAATGGAAATAAATGATTTTGGTTAATAAGGGAAAATCTTTCATTTACGAAATTCTCACCTATTATATATGTTTCACCATTTACATATGTCTTGCTAGATTTATCATAAAATATAATTCGAATAATAGAGTCACTTTTAAACTTTATTCTTTTTTTTTTAAATTTACTCAAATATTAGATAATTGATTGTGATACATAAATGTTGTTGTTGAGTTTGTCTAAATGTCAAAAGAAGTAAGCACTTTTTGTCCTAAAATTGCCAAAAATCCATAGGGAACAATAGGAATAAACCAAAAGAAGAACATGCTTCAATAGAATCTTGAAGAATCAAGAAAAAGGAAAAAAAATATATATATATATATATAGTATTGCTAAAATGTTTTGCTTATACGCAATTAAGCTTTGTCATCAAATTATACTTTAAAAAGCACAAATTATTAGTGGGAAAACAACCAACTCGAAGAAATATATCATATTTGAGAAATATGTACATTTGGAAATTATTTTATTTTGCAAAATTCTTACATATTTCTCTCCTTAAGTGATGTATCTATTATGATAAATAATTTAATTTTCACGAAATATAATATAAGAATAAATCACAATAAATTGTCATCAATAATTTATTTTATTTTTAAATTATATATCTTTTTATACTCACAAATAATCTTAACTAACTAATTTTGATAAATTATGTGTTATTTGATAGAATCCAGCTAAAATAATCATATTCAAATCATGCTGTAAAATTTGAATATGATTATTTTAGTTGAATTTCATCATATACATATAATTAACTTCAGAAAAGTATAAATTATTGATTGACATTCATGGTGATTTGCTCAACAATATAAATATCTTACTCGAAATTATTTTTTCGCAAGCATAAATATTTTTAAAATATAAATTTAAGATATTATATTTTATAAGAAATATGACGTAATGATAATTGTTCAAAAATTATATATATAACAAGAAAACAAAAAAAAAACTTAAATAAAAAAAAGAAAAAACAAAAAGGAGCCTTGCGAAATCAAACAAAACTTTTTGTTACACTTGACACTCCTCCTTGTGTATGTGTCACCATTGCAGCTCAAGAAAATGACTAGCCTCATTGGATGATATCATTTGCTGTCCAGCTCAACTCTATGCTAACAATTATATCTTAATCCATTAATATTTATAAATATAATTTAAATGTACTTTTTCGAAAAGTATTATATTTAAATCTGTAAATTCTAAGAAAAATGACATCTACTTTGAGAAATTTCTTTTTCCCTTAAAAAATATGCGGTTTTTATGCAACAAATTCCAACACTTTTTTTTTTATAATCTTTTTAGTATAAAGGATTTATTAATAAATAAAAATAACATGAGATGACATTGGCCCTTAGTGGAATGTTTTGCTTTATAAATAATAAGTGTTAAATTAAAAAAAAAAAGTAAATATTCAATGTAATAATATTTTATAAATATTTACTACATATTTGAAGTGTCCAATACGAAGAACATGACCTTATTAATCAATACTAGCTTTCTTATATTATTATTATAAAGTTATTTGTTATTTAATACAAATTAAAAATAAAATTTGAAATTGATGTATTTTTAGAATAAAATATATTTAAGATCTTTATATTATTTTAATAAACACTATCTTTTAAGATTTTAGTCTCTCTTTTTTCTCTCTCTATATTTTAAATTTTTATCAAATGTGAATGAATTTAAGTTTTGAAAATTAAGTAGATAGTAATGCATTAATTAATATATGCAGGGACAGAACTGCAGTATTAGAAGCTTGCAATTCTGTGACACAAATAATCTTCAATTTTAAAACCCATAATATACTTGCAAAAATCACATATTTATCTTATTCAATATTACAAGAATCAATAATTACCAATTAATCAAAATAATTATTCTACAAGAACAATCGCCAATAAGTAACTGCATCAATCCAGGAAACATCTCAATATATATATATAATCACATAAATATTATAATAAATCTCTAAAAATAAGATAAACCAAAGTTACATGGTTAAGATTTCATCAAGATTCTAAAAATAAAATTAGTTCAAAGAGAAATAAATAACTAAATTATTGAAGTAGTTCGTGGCTTCCTTTTATGCTTCAATGATTTCCGCCGCTTCCTTAATTTTATGCCAAGGATTTATTTTTCTTTTTTTGAGTTTGAAAACCGCTCTTGTGTGGCTCTTCTATAAATAGATAAAAGAAAAGTAATCTTTCAAGAATCCAACTAAATTTCTAATTCATTTTTAATATGGAATCTTTATTTTTCATTCATTTTTAGAATTTGCACAAAAATAAATAAAATAATTAAATATAATAATTATGATTAATAAATAAATAAAATATTCTTAAAAATTAATAATTCAAACTTAAAATGTTTAGTTAGATTAAAAATTCACTCTATCATTTTTTCTATAACCGATTTTAGGTTTAATTATATTAATTTTTTTTTTTTAAATCAACAATGCAGGTGTGGAGGGCGGGGGGGGTTGGGGGGCAAACGTTTGTTCCCTGACATGTCATGTGAACTTCAGGCTTCGGCTTCGTTGGGTTTCATATCATCATATGTTTATTGCTCTTTTTTTTTCTTTAATAGATCCCAAAAAAATGTAATTTGAATTACGAATGTTTTATTTGATAAATGATATTTCAATCAATAAATAATTTATTTTTTTATTCATAATAATATCAAATTTTAGATTTTTGGGTGTATTCCTCGCATAATTAAATATGTAGTTTGTATTTATTTTCTATTTGAAAACATTATTTATTTTTTAATGGAAGAAATAACATTTTTTTATACTCAAAAGTAGAAAAAAGAATTGCAACTGAAATTTGCTTCTCGTGTCTAATAATAACTGACTTCATTTCTAGAATAATTTTACCTAAGAAATATGACATGGAAATTAATTTTAATTTTATTGTTTATTTAAATAAACTTTTGAAAGGATAATTTATTCATTCCATCTTTATTATTATTTATACATTGTTTTTATTACACAAATAGTGTTTACTTTTCAATAAATAGTCGATATTAATAATATGCGTTGGACACTTTATATTCAAAATAACAGATTTAAAGAATTTTAAGATAATTGTAATTTCACTTTAAAATTTCATATTTAGTTTGGTTGGGAGAAGTTTTGGTTGAATAGTCATATCACCTATTTTTAAGGTAAAATCGTCTTATTAACTATTTTCTTACAAAACGACACAGGTGGATAGACGAATTTACCTCTTAAAAACGGTCTCAATACTTTGAGGGCCTGAGTTTTTTTATAAGAAAATATATGATAGAACGATTTTACCCCTTTAAAATTGGCCAAGAGCGAGGCACATGTATTTTTCTGAAAAAAACTATATACTGAATTGATTGTCGGGTGTTAATTAACATACAAAAATAGTTTTATGGTACAAAAAAAAATAAAAAAAAAGATTATGACTACTTATGAAAAGTTGAAAACATTTATAGCTATTTTCCCTTAAACTAATGGGAATGTTATGTGTTCTAGCATAACATCACAATGTAGGGTAATACTAGCTAAAAGATGGAACGAGCGATCTCTCATCTGATAAACTTGAGAAAATTCAACAAATTATCTATTTGTACAATGGAGAAAAAAATATAAGACAAAACATCCAAAGCACGGTATGGGAGGAAGAGATTGCTGAGATCCCAAAGGACCGGAGGAGTGTGTTGGAATAGGTTAAAGAGTTCATCTATTAGGTTTAGAGCTTGCAGAATAATAACTTTCTGAGATCCCAAGTTACCGGGACAGGCTGTTGGGTAAGGTTAAGGAGTTCATCTATTAAGTCTAGAGCTTGTAGACTAATAACTTTCTCAGTAGAGCATGATCCTTAGTGCTAAAGTTTCTTCTGGGTATATTAATAAATATATTATAAATATATATAACACTTTAATTCAGTTAATCAAAAGATATTTTTATCTAGAATACGACAATAAACAAAATAAATATACCTATTCCATAATACGACAATATACAAAAGAAATACATTTATTTATATAGACGTCACCATTAACCGAATGATGCGCCATTTAAAAAAATATATATAAATAAAATTATAGTAATTTCGTTTGACTTCAATGGTTGGATAGAATACGACAATGGACCAAATAAACACATCTATTCAGGGAAATGATATCACATTTTGAATGGCGTATCAAAAACTACCGAATGGTGTATCAAAAAGGAAATATAAATAGAAGTATAATAATTTCGTTGGCGTTCAATGGTTGGATAAAAATATGATAATACATTATATAAACGTATCTTTTTATATACACGTCGTTAGGTATTGATTGGCGTATTAAAAAGAAAATATAAATAAAATTGAAAGTAATTTTGTTGGAGCTCAATGGTTGGATAAAACACCAAGTAAAAATAGAAATATAAGATATAGTAAAGGGCCAAAGTGGGTTTGAGTTTGAGGCTTTGGCCTTGTCATCAGACTTATAAATTTATGCTCAGACAAACGCACACAAATTCACAATTTGTCTTCCCTTTCTCCTCTTTCGTCCCGTCGCGTCTCGTCCCTTGATTTCTTTCTTCTTCTTCTTCTTCTTTTAGCCCCGTCCAGCCCGCAGACATGAAAGTTAAGAGAAAAATCTATGGAAGATTTTGTTTTTTCACAAGCCATTGACTAAAAAAGAGAAAATCTAGCGTTTCTTTCTGTTGGGTTTTTTGGGGGAGTTCTGATTTACTGATACCAGAGTCGGTAAAAGTTTATTAAGTTTTTTTTTTTTTTTTGGTTTGGTTTGATTTTGAGGAATAAAAAAGAAAAGGGGGGAAAGGGAGAGAAAGCTTTTAAAGCGGTTTGTTTGTTTGTTTCTGTTTCTATTTCTCTGCAAAAACAAGAGAAAGAGAGAGGAAAACAGAAGCAGAAAAGAACAACTCTAATGAACCAGAAACCCAAATTCATCAATTGTCTGCACACCCGAATTTTACGTTCTCTTTTCTCCCCTTCTTCATCTCTTGTACGCCTAGATATACGTATGTGTTTCAGATACATACAAAATTTCTCGTAGATAACCCGAACCGCTTTCAGACACAGAAAGAGGGAGGGGGAGCGGAATTGGCTTCCGCAACCTTTAATTCCATCGTTTTTCTTCTCCCTCTAAACCCCTTTTTTCCTTTTTTTATTACTTATGTCTCCGGAATTCTCCGTGCGGTTAATTCTATTAAGAATGCTCGTTTGCGGCGGGGAGGCCCTTTGACATGATTAATCCGTTTGTTGTTGGGCTCTGTTTTTAGATAGATTAGATGGGTGATATAGGAGGGGCTGTAGAAGCAAACGGCGTCGCAATGGAGGAACGCTTGGTGAATTCCGGCCCCGATCCCTCCACAATTTGCGAGGATCATTGGGCTGTTGCTGAGGAAACGACCCAGGAAGTTGTTAATTGCATTCACCCAACTCTTGACTCCGAGGAGAAGAGGAAGGACGTAATTGATTATGTTCAGAGACTCATTAGATATTCTCTTGGATTTGAGGTCTAATTTTTCCTCCTCCATCTTCGTTTTGCATGTTACTTTTTCCTCGGGATATTTTTGTTTTTGTCAATTCCTATTTTTGGTTTTTTTTTTTACTTGGCTCTCACGTGGGTCCTTTTCTCATATTCTCTTCTTTTCCATTCTTTAAATTAAGTTCTGGGTCTGGTCTGGTCAACATCCCGTATTATTTGGTTCTGAATTGAGGTTATTTTAATTGTGTTGGAAAATTTAATTGTTTTATATCGGATTTATTTATTTTTAGTATTTTAGCATGTGTTCTTTGTTTGGATGAACTTTGGAATGCTGTTTTATTATGACTTGAGAGGTTACGTCTTCTCAAATTTGCATCTTTATGGATGGGAAGTTACGAGTTTTAATTATGTGCTGGATTTGCCATTTTATGTGTACTAGTGAAAGGGCGAGAAGGGGTTTAGCCAGAGGTGCATGAATTGTTTTATTGAATGGGCGTTTTTGAGCTCTGATGAGCCTTTTTTATTTTAAGGTCTGATGATTGAACTTCCTGGCTTGCCATGTCATGATGATTTTTGCATTATTTTAACTGATGTACAGTTTACTTGCCTGGAGTTTTGGATTTGGACTTAGAACTGGGAAAAAATTGCATCGAGTTTTTGGTTTGTTATGTGATTCAACTTCATTTTGACATTGCCTTTTTTGAAAATCTCAAATATCTGGTACTTTTTGAACCTCTGGAACTTTCAATTGGATGCATTTTTTTGGGTTTTTTAAAAAGGTTTTAGATTTCTTAGCTTATTCATTGGTGAGGTGGAACATACTTTATTTTGACCAATTAGTGTCGTTGAGATGGTGTTGTCATGTTTATTCTTGTCGCGTCTGTAACCTTTTGACTGTAGAAGGCCCTTGTCCGATTTTTATTTCCCTGCCTTTTCGTCCTATAGATTTGTCTAGAGAGAAATGGGACAGCATATATTTCCATAATAGAATCTCATGAAGCTATAAAAGTGCCAGCGGTGAGTTTTGTTCTCTTTTGGCGGCAATGGTTGATGAAGTTATGTCCGAACGTTATACCCTACGTAAAGGCAACTGATATGAGTGTCATCATTATGGGGAAATCTTATATAATTCCCGGATTATTAGAAATCATTATTGAACCATTGATAGATTCAAAATCCTTGATGTTCAACTGTGAGAATTATCCGTTGCCCCCTTAGTTTACAGGACAAATAATTGCAGGACTAAATTTCTGTCTCTAAAAGTCAATAAGTCATTATACCACAGTTCTAAAATTCTCCTTGTATTGTCTTTAGGCATCTTTTGGTCAGAAGTTGTGAAGCTGATATTGCTTTGTGCTCTATATTATCTTCTATATATGCCACAATACCTTTTAGTGGAAGCTTGTGTAAATTAAATTTGCTGACATTCTGCTCATCAACAGGTCTTCGCTTATGGTTCAGTGCCTCTAAGAACATATCTTCCTGATGGAGATATCGACTTGACTGTGCTCAGTAATCCTTGCGCTGAGGAGTCTTGGGCTAGTGATGTTCTATCTATTTTACAAGCAGAAGAACAGAATGAAAATGCTGAATATGAAGTTAAGGATACCCAGTTTATTGATGCCGAGGTATCTGACACTGATGCTTTAGTCATCTCTTTTGCCTTCGTAAACCCCCCCTCCAATTAGTTTCTTAGAAAGAACTGGGGATGATAATAGAAAAGAGAATACTAAAGATGCGAGCCATAAATTTCTTGCTATCTAATTGATCTGAACTAGGTTGCAATTATGTGCATTTATACCTTTCAAAAATGTCGTCGTCAGTTCTCGCAAATACTTTTATCGTAGTTGCATCTTTTATATTTTATTTATATTTATTCAACTTTTTTTTTCAGTTTCTGAACTTCAAACTAAGAAAAAAATATCTTTTCTTCTCACAGGTTAAGCTTGTGAAATGCCTTGTTCAGAATATTGTCATAGATATATCCTTCAATCAGTTGGGAGGACTTTGTACACTTTGTTTTCTGGAGCAGGTAAATTCGATCCTTTCTTTTTTGGTGTATTTTGACACGCTATTTAAGGCTTCTACTTTCTATGGTGCATTTAATGTGGATGTCAACTTGCATCATGTTAGCTTCTGTTCCTGTGACGATGTTGATTTATATGCCTGTACTAATTGCATACCTTTCAATTCGTTTGAAGGTTCCCCAATTAATACTATGATATCTAAATTTTAGTTTATGTATTCCATAAATCTATGTTGTCTGACCTTCTTTGCTCTCTAGAAATGATTTTGTTATTTTTATGTTTTGCTACTAGTCTACAAAGATGAGTTAACCAATAATAGTTAATTTTCTGTTGAGATGAATTGAATTCTTGTTCTTCTCTCCCACTTTCTTTTTGGCAGGTTGACCGTCTTGTTGGGAAAAATCATCTCTTCAAACGCAGCATCATTCTGATAAAAGCTTGGTGCTACTATGAGAGCCGCATTCTTGGTGCACATCATGGTCTGATATCAACATATGCTTTGGAGACACTGGTTTTATACATATTCCATCTGTTCCATTCATCCTTGAATGGCCCTTTAGGGGTAACTTCTAGTGACTATGCAAATTGGCATTGCTTGTCAGGTACATAATGCTAAGGAAGTTTGGCTTGATGTACCTTTCCTATGTTTGTAGGTTTTATACAGATTCTTGGATTACTTCAGCAGATTCGACTGGGAGAACTACTGTATCAGTCTGAATGGTCCAGTTTCCAAATCTTCACTTCCTGATATAGTGGGTAAGTGTTATCTTTCTGGTTATTTGGAATTTGAATTTTAAAGAGATCATCTGACTCTACATGTCCTGAGCTTGTTTCTGCCCTTGCAGAACTTTTTCCTCCTTCATATAACCAAATTGAGGCAAAGAAAAAATGATGTTTTCTACTAATTTATTTGATCTGTTTGCAGTTGAGATGCCTATGAATGAAGAGCATGATCTACTGCTTACTGAAGAATTCATGAAAAATTCGATAGAGTTGTTTTCAGTTCCATCCAGGGATTCAGAGACAAGCTCTCGGTCATTTTTGCCAAAGTTCCTTAATATTATTGACCCCCTGAAAGAGTATAACAACCTTGGGCGCAGTGTCCACAGAGGTAGGTTTTGAACTTTTGCACCTAATGAGCGCATAAAACATATCAATTTACCATATCTAGTGACTGTCACGAAATGGTTATCTTGATATATCAAATCATGTTATTTTCCTCGACATCTGGTCAGATTCCTGTCATTCTCTAGGGAATTTGGGTAAAATAGGAGATTAGACACAGAAGATACCAACTCTCCCTCATGGTAAACATCGCGTTGTTACTATGGTACTTTGGGGTTTAATCTGCTTAACTCAACCAGGTTTTCTTAGTGAGTCATTTCATAAGTCTGCTGAAATTCAGATGGAAAAGTTATCAACAGAAATTTATTGAGGGCATGTGAGAGTCCATTCATCAGAAAGCACGCCTTCAAGGCAAAGATCTCATTTATCAGCATCTATTGTCTTTTCTTTTTCAAATATTCTACCACCATTCCAGGTGAATGTTAGATAGTGGGTGTAACTGGTAGCTCATGCACAAAATGAAGTTGACTGCAAAGGTTTTTTCCTATTATCTTGAATGTATTCTTATCCGTCAATACCACATATCTTATGGGTTTATAATATACACCATTTATTTAGCCTCCTGCACTGGTGGTCTGGAAATTTATGAAATGAGTCTTTTCTCTTGTTTATATTTGTAATCTTGACTTCTTTCAGGTAACTTCTACCGTATACGTAGCGCTTTTAAGTACGGGGCTCGCAAGCTTGGGCAGATTCTTTCATTACCCAAGGAAGAAATGGCTGACAACATCAAGAAATTCTTTCCAAACACTCTTGAGAGCCTTGGAAGGAAGAACAGGTCTGAGATACAAGATAATGCTCTACTAAATGGTGGAGAAGGCTTTGGTACATTTTGTCCATTTTCCCCCAGTGAAGCTTTTTCTGAAGATGACATGGTTCTGAGGTCATCCGTGGGTGATTTTGAGAATGATTGTTTAGCAGACTCAGTAAGACTAACTTCTTCACAAATGACATCAGAACACAGCTACTCACTGGATTACGCTGCTGCTGCTGGACACCGTCTTATTGGAGATGATTATGAGCCTGCGACATATAGTTCTGCAGATTTCAGAACTTCGAATGGTGCCTCGGATTGCTCCCCGTGTAGCAATTATAGTGGTTCTTTTTTTGGGCAATATTACCGTGCTCCTCCTCTGTTACAATTGCCCAAGTCATCTACAGAAAATGGACATTCCAATCAAAGCAAGCCATCTGGTGGGGTTGAAGAGAAGCCAGACCTAGTTCCGTGGCTGGAAGACAGAATGGGTGACTTGGGTATGGTTAATACATGTCAGTCATTTGAGGATAATTGGGATAGCTTTTGCTCCTGCAGTTCAGCAACCTCGAGCCCAAAGACAAGTGTGCTGGAAAGCTTATCCCTCGATTTTAGAGAAAGGGATTCGTCTAGTGTTGTTGATGCAGAATCTTTAGACCCTTTGGCAGATCTTACTGGGGACTATGATAGTCACATAAGGAGTTTGTATTACGGGCAGTGTTGCCTTGGGTATGCTTTATCAGCTCCTGTACTTTTTAACACTCCTGCATCGCCCTCACAGTTTCAGAACAAGATGATGTGGGACACTGTTCACCAGCCGAAGCCCCTTAGGTCCCTCTCGTTTTCTCATATGAACTCAAATGCTTTGGAACCACCTGCTAGAATTGCTCGATCCTATTCTGTTTTCACTTCTGAAGAGAAAAACAGAGGCCGAGGGACAGGAACTTTCTTGCCCGTGATGGTAGCTTTTTGTTTCTTTTTTTTCTCTATTCATTGTTCTTTTCTGGTTTTGTTAACATCATTTATCATGTCATCCCAGAGTTACCAAGAGTGATATGCATCAGAAAAATCTTGATCTCTTTGATCTTGCAGAATTCTTCTTACGGCATGGATAGACCCTCACAAGGGAAGATGAGGAACAAAGCATCAGGAACTTATGGTCAATATCAGAGACAAAATCTTAGCAATGGGTATGCCCCTCCTTCAACGGAGGCAAATGCTTCAGTAAAGGGCAGCCATGAATTCGCTGCTAATGCAAGTGGTCCTGTCCAACCCCGTAAGAGATCTAGTGGAATACGCCACCAGTCTTATCATCCCAAGGAAGGTGATGGTCACGGCAATGGCAATGGCAATGGCTACATCAACTCATCATCAATGACAATTGAGTTTGGTACCCTTGGGCAGCATCTTCCTGATGTTGGTGGTTCAACTTCCCGGGCATCACCTGATAAGCAGCAAACTTCAACATCTGATCCAACCAAGAAGGGAGAAAGGTAAGGATACCATCCCGAATCCTCTCTCTCACTGTTTTTGCACGTGGATAAAGGGTATGATTTTACATTTTCTGGAGTTCCTTTCTCGGATTCTAACTAACTTTCTCTGTGATTCTGTCGATCTTTATAGGGTTTCAAATCAGGCATTCCACCTGAAGAATGAAGATGAGTTTCCCCCTCTGTCCCTGTGATTCCCCTGCCTTTAGGAGAAAATTCGGTGAAAATTGTAAAAAAAAAAAAAAAAAGATGGAAAAAGAGTGACAGTAGACATAGAGTTGTAGAAGTTGCTGACAGAAGTTACAGGACTTAGAAAGGACTTAATATAGTGAGAGAGAGAGAGAGGTTGCTTTTTCTTTAGTTACTTAGGGACTTATCTTAGGACATGTTCTGGGATATAACAGAAACAGTAGGTCAAAAACTATGAAAATGAAGCCTTTTTTGTACATCTCTTCCCTTCCTTTTTAGGCTGCTTTTGTTTTGTTTAATGAAGAAAATCGCCCTGGTTAAGGGTCGAAGCACCGTATATCGTTTTGTCCTACATTTCTTTTGGCTTCTTGAAATCATATGTGGAATTGTTAAACTTGTGGTTGGTGTAATGAAGATTGCATTGTGTGAATTGATATGGCAATAAGTGTTTCATAGTATTTGGAGACATCATGGTTGTCATAGGTAGTTTGATCCCTGTGGGTTGGCTTCCCCACAAACTACTGCTACTTGTGTTCATGAGAGCTTTTAAGGTACCCTTTCACCATGAGGGAGAGGGAGGGAGGCCCTTCATATTATTCATTCGGGGACAAGAACTCAAAGCAAGCTTGGAGTTGTGTAACAGTAATCTTCAATGGAGTCCTTTGACGGGACGAATCATTTGAGTTTGGCACCTCTTAATCGTAATGAAAACGTTCTTTTGTTTCATGATATCTTTGGACTAAATGGAGAATGGAATCTCGAGCCAATCTCCTTTCATGTTCCGCCTGCTATTTATTCCATCATTAAATCCATTTCGGGGGCTTTCTTTATGGAAGAGGAAGACACCATAAAGTGGACAACATCCCAAATAGAGAGTTTACTAGCGAAACGGCCTATCATAAACTCCTTGTTCAGGAAGCCCATAGTACTCCAATCTCTCCCTTTCATGGGAGAGTTAAACATTTCATTTGGTCAGCTTTCCGGGATAGATTTACTACCAAGGTCCTCTTTGTCACCACTATAAGAACCAGAAGGAAACTTTCGAACACATTCTTCGCCATTACCTTATTGCTCAAGAATGATGGCGGCATTTGAGACTTGACATAAACATTCCCTTCTTGAACTGCTTATCTTTCCAAGAGTGTCTCAAAAAAGATGTAGTACGAGGCAGATGATGGACCTATGAAGTTACTAGAACTCTTTTTGTATACAGTTATTGGAGTTTGTGGTATTTTAGAAACAAATCTATTTATGAACTTCACATGTAACATCGTAAATCGACAAGATCTTAGAGCTTTGGAGTTCTGCACCTTAGGTTTGGGGCAACGTCTACAGAAACTACCACTCCAGGTTGGGTGGAAATTCCCATCCACTGGATGGTTCAAACTCAATGTAGATGATTCGACAATAGGCAAGCAGGCGTGGGAGATCTTATTCGTGATGCAAACAACAAGTGGATCTCTAACTTCACTAGAAATTTCGAACATAGTACTGTCACAGCAGTAGAGCTGTGGGCTATTCGAGATGGACTTACTCTGGCTAAAAACCTCTCTAGTCAAAAGTTAGAAATAGAGATTTAACATGATTGAAAATCTTCTGAATCTGCATACATCTATTATTTACCTTTATTATTCTATTATTTTTTATTGCAAATTATTAATACATGAATTTCTCGAGACTAGATTTAGATATATTTACTGTGGAACCAATCAATGCTGATTATACGATTTTGTTGTAGTATATATATCTAAATTAATGAATTTCTTTTCTTACTAAAAAAAGACTAATCACAAAAGAAATTGAAGTAGTTTTTTTTTTTTCAGAAAAAGAAAAGAAAAGGAAAAATCATATGGTGGGCTGAGGCTGAGATATATAAGCACGTGCACGACAGCACGAGTGGGTGAGTGAAGCTAGGCCATAGGGTCAAGTCAACTATTTACTACTACTCAGCCCACACCACAAGGACAAAATAGTCAACGTATTAGTAAGAATATAGGGGTGACTGATGGGTCCCACGCTACTCAGAAAGCAGATAAGTATTCTTGATCGCCCCCTCAAAAGAAAAAAAAAAAGAAAATTGTAGTTCGGAGAAAAATACTTTTACCTTTAATTTTTCCATTTCGTATTTTTTTAATAAATAAATATACTACCTAGCTGACAGTGACGGAACCGGGAAATAAAAATTGGAGAGACGGATTAACATTAAAAATATTTCTTTTTAAATCAGCAGTTCAGTCCAAAAGTTGTGAAACTTTATTAAAAAAAATAAAATTTGAGGGACTTGAATATAAAAACATCAAAATTCCTAAAGTTTTTTATTTTTTTTCAGGTGAATTCGGGTGAATTCGAACCCATCCGAGTCCCTAAGTGGTTCCGCCACTGCTAGCTGGATTGTGGCATATAATTCAATTACTATGAGCTCTGGTTAATGCCTTTTATGATGATTTTATTTTAAAAATTAAACATTTTCTATTATTCAAATATATCTCAATATAATATTTGTAATATTCTAAATAAAAGTTTGAGTTTACTAAAAAAAAATAATACCTACATGAAAACTTTTATTTTTCGAAAATTTTGATTTAATTTCCTTCCTCAATGAAGAAGAGTTCCTAGCGAATTAGGACAAGCAGCAATATCTTCTTTTACTGGTGCTTAGCAGTTTAGTCTTTTTCATAAGAGTGAATCAGAATTACGATCTTTTATAATCTAGGTTTCCTTCGCACATGCTACACAGGACTCCAGCCCTCCTAACAAAAAAATCATTCCTTATTATGGAAAAAGTCTTTTATTAGTAGTCATGATAAAACTCCCAACTAACTTATCTTGTAGTTTTTGATATGTGAAGATGCGTTGAGAAATTAAGACAATAAAAAAATCGAATGTTTAGGTCTTGGTGGATCTCCTATTGGGTTTCTATCCATTCTTATAAAATTTGGTCCTGTTCTTGCTTCTGTTACTGATTCAGGGAAACTCATACCTCTTTGACGAGAAACTAAGAATTCTATTTCCGTACCAACTCAAAATATGCTTATAAGACAACACTTAATTTTCTATCTTGTGTCTGTATTTCGTGAAAAAGCTTTAATAAAAAAAAAAAAAAATCCACATTTTTCACCCCATTAGCTAGTAAGGGGGGATTCACTTGTGGTACAAATATATTTAGAATAATATTATTCAGTTTCGGGTCAAATCCTCACTCCTCGTATGCAATTTGGAATCCGACCCCAATTTTCATTTTTAAAATTATTCTATGAAACATCCAAACAAAGTTTGGAATTTTGGAATAAATTGGAAACTTTTATTCTTTGTAATTGATAATAAGTTATTACCTATGATTCTCTATAAAAGTCTAATACATTTGTCCTTCATGAATACTGAATATTTGGATGAATAATCAAGGGAAAGATAATGAATTTTCAAACACTTTTTTTTATGCTTACATTCGTAATGATCTTTTAAGAAACAATATATATATATATACATATTTAAATATACAATATTTAATTAATAATATATAATAAAATATATATTTAGTAAGAATATAAAATATAATAAAAATGTACCTTTTTATATATTTTTCAAATTCTTCTACTCACGATTAATCAACTTTCACTCAAGATCGTTTGTAATATTTCCTTTCATATTTTTTATAATATTTCTTTTTATAATATATTTTCTCTTTTAGAGTTTATCTTTTCTTTTATAATTTATTTTTTATTTAGTAAATTTTATTAAAAAATATATTAAATTAAGAATATTACAGAAAATGTTACATGCGATTCTGAGCTATTCTCAACTTTTAATATAAAATTCTTGACACTTTAACCCAACAAGTTAAGTTGAAATGACTCACTTTCCTTGGATCGTTTCATAGATTATGATCTGGTCAGTATGCTACATTTTAAGTTTGAGTCCCGTCTTTTTTATTTTTTTTCAAAATTATTTAAAAAATATTAAAATATTCCCCATAATATTATACTACCATCTACTTCATTATTCAAAAACAACCAATTATTTTTTATTTATTTTTTTTTTGGTAGCCATTATTCAAAAACAACTTGAGAGACATGAACTTCTACTGCTGACATTTAAATCATTTTTATTGGTGATAATATAATAAATATATATATTGATTGGATCTTTCAACAAATGTATAATAGTAGTTATTGTGTCATGGTTTAAGGTATTGTTCGAGGAAGTAGTATTTGTGCTTTTATTTTGTCCCGCAATTCTTAGTTCAATACAATTTTAATTAAAAAAAAAAACTTAGTTCAATTATTCAATATAATAAGTGTAATTAATCAATTGTCTATATTATTGAATTTTAATATCATGATAAAGTTCAAAATTTTAATCAACATTAAAAAGAGCGCCTTTAGAAAATATTTAGAAAATATTAAAAAGAGCAAGAGCGAATACAATAGTTTTTTGATAAATAAGAAATTAGGAATTTAACTTTTTCACAATGTAAAATATTACTTCTTTTATTTTATATTATAATAAGTTTCTTCTCAAGAATTTGTTTATATATTTATGTTTTATTCTATTAAACATATTAATCAAGCTATTATAAAAAAATGTGATAAAAAAATATATTAAACCATTAAAACAAATTATATTAGAACTGAATTTCCAAAATTAATTATTTGTGGGCGGTAAAAATGGTCAATTGATTACCTTATGGTTCACTTGAATTGGTTTACAATGAAAAATATAGAAACTTTTTATTTAGGATTCAAAATGTATAAAAAGTGAATTGTTTGTGAGAAGAAATATGCTGTCCAAAGAAAAAAATAAAATAAAAGGATTAGATTTTTAAATTCAGTCCAAGTGAATGTTTGTTGATGATGGACCAACAACAAAATAAATTTATTTCAACAAAAAACTAAGACTAAAATCAAAATTACATACTAACACTTGATTGAACTACATAATAAGGGTTAATTTTCATTTAAAAAAAAACATAATGAGTGTTTATTTAAAAAAACAACCATTTATTTCTCATTTGAGTATCTAAATTTCTTACTTTGACAGTCAAGGATTTAAATTGAATTGCCTTCTATGGAACTGTCGTGGCCTAGGCAAGCCTCGAGCAGTTCGAGCTTTAAAATATCTTGTAAATATATGTAAGCCTTGTATTGTCTTTCTTTCTAAAACAAAATTAAAACAAAAAAATATGTTTGTTTTGCTGTCGTCTTGGATTGGATCACTGTTTAGCTATGGATAGGGTCGTGTTGGGTAGTGGTTTGGCCTTTCTTTGGACTTTTGATGTTTCTATTCTTTCTTTTTCTGGGTCATATTGATATATGTGTTAAAAATTGAGGGGCTCAAATAGAGTGATTTTTTATTCGGTTTTATAGTAACCCTATCATTGAGTTGAGATCATCTTCTTGGACATTACTGGAACCTATTAGGGCAGGTAAAGGAAGACCGTGGTTCTGTTGTGGGGATTTTAATGAAGTCCTGCTAGGGAGTGAGGTGAGAGGGAGGCATAAGAGAAGCTGGGGCAGATGATGGGTTTTAAGGAGATGGTGAGTAAGATGGGGTTAGTGGATTTGAGTATGGAGAGAGGGGAGTTTACATGGAGTAATAGGAGGGAGGATGGGAAATAATGTACTTGGGCACGGTTAGATAGGGGTTTTGATAATACTGCTTGGAAATATTTTTTCCCTTTTGTTGTTGTTTCTTTGTTACATACTTCTCATAGTGACCATAATCCCATATTGTTTTCTTTGAAACCCTAATCTTATTCTTCTCATTGCGCTGGCCTCGGCTTTTCCGTTTTGAACCTTGGTGGGCGGATGATGAGGAGTGTGGTGAGAGGGTGCGGGAGGTGTGTGGAGGCATTTAGAAAAAATCAGAGAACTCTATAGAGGGAGCTAAGGGGTGGAGTTGGAGGAACTAAGGTTCTGTGGAAAAACGAGTAGGGGAAGTGAGCAACCTTTTGAAGGAGGCTGTGGGTAGAGGGGATGATGGTAGGGTTATTATACCTCTTCAACATCAGCTTGGGGAAGAGTTGGAGCGTCAGGAGGAGTATTGGAAGATCCAGTTACGGTCGAATTGGATGGTGAAATAAGGAAGGAATACTTCTTATTTTCATTACCATGCCAGTCAGCGAAAAGCCAGAAATTGCATTTCTTCTTTAACTAATCCACTGGGAGGGGATTTTGAAGGTGGGGTGGAGTTGGAGGAGCATGTTGTGTCCTTTTATGAGTCTTTATTCTCTTATGATATGTGTTAGGTGGATTATGAGTCTATGTTTGCTGATGCACCATTTAGGACTTTATCGGAGTCTGATGTTGCGATTTTGAGTAGGCATATTACTCAGACGGAAGTGGAGTTTGCTCTGAAAGGTATGTTTCCTACAAAGGCCCGGGTCCTGATGGATACCATGCTCTGTTGGGGAGGGGGGATGTACCATTTAGGACTTTATCGGAGTCTGATGTTGCGATTTTGAGTAGGCCTTTTACTCAGGCGAAAGTCGAGTTTGCTCCGAAAGGTATGTTTCCTACAAAGGCTTGGGTACTGATGGATACCATGCTCTGTTGGGGAGGGGAGATGTGTCTGCTTTTGTGTTGAGTTATTTGAATGGTCAGTGTGATTTGGGTCTTTTAAGTGAAACTTATATTGTTCTTATTCCAAAAGTTAAGGATCCAAAATTTATCACGGTGTTCAGACCGATAAGCCTGTGTAATGTTGTATATAAATTAATATCAATGACTCTAACTAATGGGTTGCAGTGTGTGTTTTTTGGTTTAATTGATGAAGGGTAAAGTGCTTTTGTGAAAAATAGACTAATTATAATAATGCCCTTTTAGCTATGAAGGCATTTCATTCTATGCAGGTGGGCTACACTTTGTTAAGAAACTCTTTTATGGCGGTTAAATTAGATATGATGAAGGCATATGATAGAGTGGAGTGGGGTTATTTTAGATGGATTATGGGGCAGTTGGGTTTCCCGGCTAGTTGGATTGGCCTTGTTAAGGGTTGTGTAGCATCTGTTTATTTTAAAGTATTGCTTAATGGGCAACCCACCAGGTCTTTTATTTCGACAAGGGGAATCAGACAGGGTGACCCTATCAGCCCTTATTTGTTTGCGTTGTGTTCTGAAGGTTTTTCGACAGTTATTCAGAGGGATGAAAGTCATTTGTTATGGCAGGGTATCCCTTTTGGTGCATCTGAGACTACATTGGCTCACCTATTTTTTGTGTATGACAGTTTGCTAGGCTGATAGGGAGGGTGGTGCTATTATTCTAAAGTTTGTGATATCGGGTTATGAGATAACATCAGGTCAGAATGTGAGTTTTCGTAAGTCTTCTGTGTTTTTTTCTAAATCTGTTGTGGATGAGGTCCAAGAGGTGTTAGCCCAGTTTTTGGAAGTTGTGGTTTCTGAGAGACAAGAGAACTTGGCCTCCCCTATCTTATTGCATGGTCAAAAAATAAGATTTTTGCTTTTGTTAGGGAGAGGATGGAAAAGAAAGCTAAAGGATGAAAGGAGAAGTTGTTGTCTCAGGCAAGGAAGGAAGTTATGATTAAGTCAGTCTTGCAAGCAATCCTAGCTTATGTCATGTCACTTTATCAATTGCCTAAAGCTATTTGTGATGATGTTGTTTCAATTTATTAGGCAGTTTTGGTAGGGAGGTTCGTGGTTGAATAGGGGTATATGTTGGGTTAGCTGAGAGGATATGTGTATGAGAAAGAGGGATGTGGGGTTGGGTTTTAGGGATGTGGGAGATTTTCGTTATGCTCTGTTGGCAAAGCAAGGGTAGAGAATTGTTCAGAATCCCCATTCTCTTGTAGCTCATGTTTTAAAAGCTAAGTATTTTCCTCACAGTAGCTTTATGGAGGCTAGGGTGGGAAACGGTGTCTTTTATGTTTGGAGGTCTATATTAGAAGGCAGGAAGGTTTCGACAGAGGGTTTGAGGTGGAGGGTGGGGAATGGGCAGATAATTAAAGTCTAAATTGACCCATTAGATTCCTAATGCTCACAATTTTAAAATCGTTTCAGAAATTTGTTTCTCCGACATTCTTTGGAGGTTTCTGATTTAATTAATACATAGGAAGGAAGGTGGAAGGAGGGGCTCTTGGAGAACTTTTTTTTGCCCAAGGACTGCGATGCAATTGGTGCACTATTTGCTTGTGAGGATAAATTGGCCTGGCACTTCACCGCCTCTGGTTAGTTCACGGTGCGCTCGACGTATCATCTTGCAGGGGAGAAGAGGCGGCATGTCGAGGGACTGGAGCAGGGCTTATTGGAGGGCCGATGAGCGGGTTGGTCTGTCATTCGGGCACTGAAAATCCCTTATCGGGTCAAGAATTTTCTTTTGAGTACTTGCCATGGTTCCTTGGCGACGATGGAGAATCTTCAATAGTAGTTGATCGTTCAAGATGGCCGGTGCACCTGTTGTGGAGCTGGTACAGAGTCAGCTTTCTATATTTTCTTTGAGTGTTTGTATGCTTGTAGGGTGTAGGAGGAGGCAAGGTTTGAGCTGAGTTTTCTGGCCGATTTGCGTGGTCTTGGGTTGGTTTGTTGTAGGTGGTGGGCAATTTGAGAGAGGGTGGATGGAGAGGTTTGGGATGGTCTGTTGGGGACTGTGGAGGGTGTGGTGTAGTTTTATTTTTGAGAATGTGCTGCAATCTCAAGCAGCTATGGTGGCGGGGTTTTAGCTTTTGGGGAGAAATTTGTGGTTGCTAACGGTGGGAGTGGGGTGGATATGCAAGCTAGGAGTGGGAGCAGTGGTGTTGAGAGAGGGTAGGTGGTGCCGAGGGGTGGGGGTTTAAAAATGAATGTTGACGGTGCTTTTAGGGATAAGGTGGAGGGAGCAGGGGCGGTGTTGCGAAATGCTGGGGGACGGGTGGTGGCAGCTACAACGACCGCGCTAGGCCGTATTTCGGGTGCGGAGGAAGCTGAAACTAGGCTACTATCTTGGGGTTCAGCTTGCTGTTAGTTGTGGGGCGAAAGTGGTTAAGTTGGAAATTAATTGTTCAAATTTGGTTATAAGATTGGTTCACCCTGTATTACAGATGCTTTCATGAGTTGTAGTCTAGATTTCAAGTGTACTTATGCTATTTTAAAATCTCAGGATAAGGTTGCAGAAAGTTTGGTTAAGTATGCTAGGTCTCTTTTTTCTACGTTTTTCTGGTTTGGACAATGTTCAGATTGTATTATCTCTTCTGTTGATGCATATTGTGTTGGTTAAATGAAGGGGTTCTTTAGTTTTTCTCAATGTTGAAAAAATCAGACCGGAGATCGGACCGGTCAAATTATTGATTCACTAGTTTATTAGTTCAATCGATTAAACCATTGGCCGAACCGAATAACATAATAAATATATAAAAAATTATAAATATATATTAATAATTCATTTACATACATATTTTATATTAATTAGTACTAAATATAATTAAAAAAAATTATAAACTTATTAATTCAAAAAATACATAGAAAATAACAAGTTTTAATGGAAAATTTTTGAAAAAAATTCAAAAATCGATTCAATTGGTTCATATGATCTGTCCAACTGATCTAACTAGCCATTCAATTGGGTTTTTTGCCAAATTTGACCGGTTCAATTCTAACTAGTTTTTTAAAAAAATCAGACCGATCTAGAGTTCGATTCTCATTTTAACTTGTTGAACCAACCGACTCAGATTCAATTTTCTCAATTTGAAGGAAAAAATATCTAAATTAGAGTTTCTTACAAAATAAGACTTGAAGCAAAGTTTAAATATTTGAATGTCAATTAAAAATTTTATATTATATTTTTTAAACAACACTAATTTAATTACATAACAATTTTGAATACTCAACTTTTTTTTTTATATTTTAAATACTTTTTTAAACTAACCCACCCAATAATTCCCAAAAAAAAATCAATTTGATAAGTCAAACACAAATAAAATAGTTGTTTCCCAATAACGTCGTTAAAAAATTAACGTCAGATGACGCAACTATGTGGCACAAGCCGCCAAGTGGTCACAGTAGACCCCACAGCAATACGCAGAGAGAGTAACAGAGTTCCGTCTTATATTTCTCCGACGACCCGTCTCTCTAATCCCCATGGTCCCTTTGTCCGCCACCTTCACAAGATAACTTCTTCTGGGTTCCCTAGTTTTGTCTCTTTCCCTCTCAAAATTGCTGTTTTCTTGATAATTTCTCAAAAATTTCTTCCCCCATATACCCTTTATTAGTGTCAATTCTTTCAAGAAAATGGTACGGGAGAAGCGTAGCCACAAATTCTTCAAGTTCAGGTCTCTGCCATTTTCTCTTCTGTGAATTTTTCTGATTAATTTCACTCAAATTTTCAAGATTTTTGTGGAAGTTGAATTCTTGGGAGGAACCCACTTGAGAAAGAAGAGGTTAAAATTAAAAATAGTTAGGTTTGAGAAAATTGTGTCATTTTCCTTCACATCCTGCTGGGCCTGTCCTGTCAAATCGGCATATACTTTCTTAATCTCAATCAAATGCTTGGTAAGAAGAAGAAGTATCAAAACGACTTTTCACGAGGGGGGTTTGTACTGGAGAATATGGCTTCGATTTTGCTAAGTATTGACTACTCCAGACTCTTTTGGCTTCTATTTGGTGTTTTCTCTTACGAAAACCATGAAGGAAAGCCTCGGATTTAAATTTCAAGATTTTACAAACCTTTTTTTTTTTTTTTTACTTACTGCAAAAAAAAGACCTTGCTTTGCGATATATTAGTAGACAAAACTAGTTGTTGAAAGAAGACATAGTTCCCCTGAATCCGTAAAAATCCAAGATTTTGGAAACATGTATAAAGGAAGATTAGGAAACCACACAGGGGATGATGAAGATGATCATGGCTATGCTGAAACTGATCCAACTGGTCGCTATGGCAGAGTAAGTCCTATCCTAATTTTTGGTTTTTTTTTTTAAATTTCTTTTTCTTCCTTCTGATTCTGGACATGCATGCATGTTTCTGTCTGACTTTTGGAGTTTATTCTTGATTGATCTCCATGGTTTTATTAAACTAGTATATCTGAAAAGATGAGAAAGTTGCATAAATGTTTTTTTATATATGGGCTAAAAGGAGCTGCTTCCTGACTTGGGCTAAGTCAAAAGAAAAGGGAGAATAAAATAAACAACACTTGTTGTGATTGAGCTTAAAAAATTTTAGTTTTATGCTATTATATGATAATTATGAAAGCTTTTGTCAATTGTGTTACTAAGTTATTTGTCCTAATTCCTAATTTGTATTTCGAGATTCTCAACTGGTTATTTTTTTTGCCTTGAAGATGAGCTGCCTAGTCCTTTCAGTTTGGCTAAAGGAAGACTGATTGTGACAAATTTTGTTCACTTTTGTTATTTGGCAAAAGGGGAGCTGAGAAAGAAAAACAATTGATGGAATATGTTATGGGCTATTTGCTAAGTTTTATGCTTTTAACACCAAAGGGATTACCCAAAGTTCCTTTTTTTGTTGATGTGGATTTTGTGTTACCTAAAATGATTATGCAGCACTTCTCAAGCATCATCCTTATTTCATTCTTGTCTTGTTCCTTTATTGAGTATTCTATCTGAAGGAAGTCGGATGATATATTGATGTTTATTGACAGTTTGAGAAAATTCTTGGCAAAGGGGCAATGAAAACAGTGTACAAGGCTATTGATGAGGTTCTTGGTATGGAAGTGGCATGGAGCCAAGTTAAATTGAATGATCTTGTCCGTTCACCTGATGACTTACAGCGCCTTTACTCGGAAGTTCACCTTCTTAGTACCCTCGATCATCCTTCAATTATCAAGTTCTACACATCTTGGATTGATGTTGATCACAGAACCTTCAACTTTATTACCGAAATGTTCACTTCTGGTACCCTTAGAGAGTAAGTCGTTCTCGCTCTTCTATTTTATTTCAAGAAGCTATCTTTTCTATTAATCAGTGATTTGGTTGCTATTCACCCTCAGATCTATTGGCCATTTTTTAATCATTATCAAAGAGAGAGTGGAAATATTTACATTATCAATCTTTATATTATAGGAGATCATGTTGAGGCAAAATTTTGTAACTGATTCAAGTTAATTCCTAACAGTTGCTTGATAAAATCATTATAGTCATCGATTGCTACACTATACAATGCAGATACAGGAAGATGTATAAGCGGGTAGATATCCGAGCTGTGAAGATTTGGGCTCGCCAGATACTGGAAGGACTTGTGTATTTGCATGGTCATGATCCTCCAGTTATTCACAGGGACCTGAAGTGTGATAACATATTTGTCAATGGTCATCTTGGCCAAGTGAAGATTGGTGATCTTGGATTAGCAGCGATCCTTCGGGGTTCTCATAGAGCACATAGTGTTATAGGTACCACTAATATCCTGTTTCACATGTCCGTAAGAGCATTCGAGATTCATAGAGTCTGAACCATAGTGGTAAATGAGACCATTAGTGCCTGCTTACCTGCCTATTGAATCAATTTATTAAAAAGTCTTGCTTTTTTATTCAAATTGAACAAGTTTCTCTTCTGTAATTGATGAACTCATGACACTGTTAATGTGGTGTTTAGTGCTAAACATACGTTCACATATCTATTCATTTTGGGCTCGTCCTAGCTAGGGAGTCTAGAATGGAACAGAAACATGGTTTACCAATATTATCCAGTAATGGTAGGAGCATCTGAGGAACACACCATTCAGTATGGCAGCCTTTGACTGGCTTCTGGACGCATAAGTGTGTCATTAATTATTGACTCTTATTTTTCCTTTTCTCTGGTGTTAGGCACTCCAGAGTTCATGGCACCGGAGCTATACGAGGAGAACTACAATGAGTTGGTTGATATATACTCATTTGGAATGTGCCTGTTAGAGATGCTCACTGCTGAATATCCATACAGCGAATGCACTAATCCTGCACAGATTTACAAGAAAGTGACTTTGGTGAGCCTAGATCCAGTTTGCGATTGGGTTTTAAGTCAACAAACATACTAAAGCTACTGATTTCCCTTTTCAGGGAAAAAAACCCAGGGCGTTCTACAAAGTTCAAGATTTGGAAGCTCAGCAATTTATTGGCAAATGCTTGGAGACTGCCTCAAAGCGCTTATCAGCAAAAGCACTAATGCTTGATCCATTTCTGATAATGGATGATTTTGATGATCCGGTACTCGAAAGCATAGAAAATCAAAAGCCTTTTCTGAATGACAATATTGGAATGGAGGATCTGCAGTTAAACGAGGATATTCCAAAAACCAATATGACTATTACAGGGAAGTTGAACCCTGAGGATGACACCATCTTTCTCAAAGTTCAGATTGCCGATAAAGAAGGTAACTCATGCCGATTCATTTCCATAATGCTGTTGTTTGTGCATGAATGATGTTTCTTTTTATTAGCTGGACTAAGTGAACCCTCAAATGGTATAGATTTTATGTTTCTGGTTTTTGTCAATTGAGCATCTAGTCTATCTTAAGCCCCTCATTCCCTGCTTCTACAAGAAAAAAACTGGCTGGTGGATGCTCTACCTTCCTCATGACACATACTCAATTCATTCTTCTTCTTTTTCAGGAGCTGTTAGGAATGTATATTTTCCATTTGACATTCTAAGTGATACCCCCATTGACGTTGCAAATGAAATGGTGAAGGAATTAGATATTACAGACTGGACGCCATCCGAAATTGCAGATATGATTGATGGAGAGATATCAGGTCTCCTTCCATCTCAAGAAAAGTTAGGTCAGTCCGTGGCAGCTCACTATCATACACTTGATTATAAGGAAGACGATGATCACAACAGTCCTTTTTATGATTTCTCATCTTGCTCATCGTCCCAGATATCAGTCTTAGGCCTGATCACATCGGACAGGATGGATTCAAACACACGTGATCGTAATCTGCTTCAAGGTAATTTATGTAACCAAGCAAGTTTTTAATGTTTGTTATGCACTAAGCATATAGTTGTGATATGACATGACACTCTTTGTTCTTGTAGATGACGCGTTTGATGATAGCAGTTCTCAGAGCTCTGGATGGTATTCAAATTTGAATTATTGTTCTGGTGATGAATATGATCCTCAAGTTAGTCCCAGAAGATCAAAATTGCATGCGATTTCCTCAAGTACTCACACAACCTCTTCAAGGTTTTGCCGGGGAGAAAATTCATCAAGCAGCAGCCAGTCTTATTGCCTTAAGCAGCCGAATAAAGACTGCGTTGCTTTAAGAGGAGGTGCAACTTCTAAGGAGAAAGGCGGGATAATGCAGGACATTCGTAGGCTGACAAGGAACTGCTCGCTAGTGGATATGCGTAGCCAGTTGCTGCATCGATCTTTAGTCGAGGAAGTGAGTAAAAGGCGTTTGTTCAAAACTGTTGGTGCTGTTGAAAATATAGGATTTCAAGATCCTTATGAAGTTTCCAGAAAAAAGACTTTGCCAGTGGTAAAGAATATGATAAGTGAAGGTAGGAGGCAAAAGCAGCAAACAAGAGCTTAATCCTCCTCTTCAAAACATACCTACTGGAGAGGACAGTGAATAAAGTGATACATAATGTTTTTTTTTTTTCAAAAACTATTGGTGTTTTTTTTTTTCTTTTTTGTTGGGCTAATGTTAATATCTTATGATGGCAGAGGTGATCTTTTCTTGTAAATATGCCTATCAAAAGTACCTCATTCTCTTCAAACTTCATTAAAGCTTTTGTTTCTTATCTTTGATCTGCTCCAACTCTATGTTGTGTACCATTTCTTTGATTCTCTTTTAAAATGGAAAAATTGGGCCATTTTTCTCCAGTCAAAAATGGATTCCTCTCTTGGTCCAAAAGATTGAAACATTACTATGGAGAAACATAAAGCACAATTTTTCCTAAACAATTGTTGTTAGTAGTCATTTCTTACAAAGAAAACCTGGTGATGGATCGAGGTCCCCTGGCTAAGGTGGTCCGCAATTCATCATGCAATCTGTGGCGCCCAGACTCCAAATTTTTTACCTGCAGGACACTAACTGATCAAAGTGGTCCTAATTAATTCTGCCCTTCATGCTTGTCTCCTTCATAATGAATTTGAAAATTCATTAAACAAAAAGGTGAGGAACTTATTGAAGAAAATTGCAATATTGATGATCAGCTGATCCAATATCTGTATTCAGTGAAAGGTTCCTCTCCAAGTTTATCAGTTATTGCTTTCTTCTGTTTACCTATTCAAAAGGGCATTAGAAAATGGATCTTATAATGTATGGATTATGTCAAATGGTAAGCCTAACTTAACCAAAGGTTTCAAGTTCGAATGCCGTTGTATCTTGTAAGAGAATTTTATTATCTTTATGATCCTACACGACTTCAGCTGTGTCATGTTATGATCCTACACTAACTCCGAGATTTTGATAGGTGACAAACAATTTTGGTCTTAATTAATTAACACAATGAGTAACATAAAATTGATTGATTAATTAATTAGGCAAAGCATGTTTTGTTTAATGTTGAGCTGTGGCTTTTATTTCACTCATTATAAAGGATTATTATTAATATTAATTATGCTTATCTTGCATGCTAATGGATATATACTATAATGTCATTTCATTGAAACTTTTTTTTTTTAAAAATCCTTTGTTAAAATTATAGTGTTTATCCCTTTTTCTAAAGATATCATTTCGTATGTGGGACACAATAATGATACTATGATGAATCAATTCCATGAGAAAAATGTTCACTTTTTCTTGCAAATTAATGGACACAACAAAAGTTGTCTTCCTCATATTACAAAATTCATGATCTGAACTAAACCCCATAGGATGACATTAAATTCCCTTTTAAGTGTCTGAAAGGAACCAATCTAAAGGGCATTTGTGTATGAAAATGGACTTATCAACATTGTAATCATGGGGAGGTAGTTCGGACCAACAAATTTAAGGGCTACTTGTCCTTTCATGAATTTTTGTAGTCATTTTATGTTTTTATCCACAACTCTAGCCCCTCCCCCCCCCCATAGACCTCTTATCTAAAAGTATATGATTATTAGTTCTAAGTTGAGTGGAGAATAATAGCTCAACATGAGTAAAATTGCTTTTTTTTTTTTTTTTTTGTAGTAAGCACAAATAATAATTCAATATTTCTTTTTTAAATAACTTTTTATATTTAAATTTTGATTCCTAAATATTGTAAACGTGATTATTAGCATATGAATTCAGACACCTCAAATGGTAAGTGAATTTTTCTTAAGGACTAATTTTCAGGCCTGAAATGGCAAATGAAACTCAGTGCGTTGTATCTTAATACTTAAAAAATCTTTTGAGAAACATAATGAAATTTTTTTTTTAGAACTAATTTTCGGGCCTAAAATGGCGAATGGAACTCAGTGCGATGTATCTTAATACTTAAGAAACATACAGAATCCTTTTGAGAAATTTTTTTGAGAACTCATTTTCTGTCCTAAATTTTGTAAAAACGTGATGATTAGCACATGAATTCAGGCTTTAACAGGCAAGTCAAACATTATGCGATGTATTTTTTACATATTGAGAAACATGTTGAACGTTTTGAGAATTTTATGGAGTAATCTTTCTCGGACCTATTTTTTTAAAAAAGTAATGATTAGCATATGAATTCAGGCCTAAAAAGGCAAGTGAAACTCATTGCGATATATCTTAATAGTTAAATTTTGTAAAATGTGTTGATTAGCACACAAATTCTGGCTTCAACGAGCAAGTCAAATATTGTGTGATGTATCGTTTACAAAATGAGAAACATACAGAATCTTTTTGAGCAATTTTATGGAGTAATCTTTTTCGGACCTATATTTTTAAAGAAACGTGATGATTAGCATACGAATTCGGGCCTCAAATGGCAAGTGAATCTTGGTGCCACGTATCTTAATACTTAAGAAACATATAGAATCCTTTTGAGAAATTTTTTTGAGAACTAATTTTCAGTTTAAAATTTTGTAAAAAAACATGATGATTAGCACACGAATTCATCTTTTAATGGGCAAGTCAAACATTGTGCGGTATCTTTTACATAATGAGAAGCATAATTAATTGTTTTGACAAATTTTATGGAGTAATATTTTTTGGACCTATATTTTTTAAAAACGTGATAATTAGCAAACGAATTCAGGACTCAAATGGCAAGTGAAACTCGGTGCGATGTATCTTAACACTTAAGAAAAATACATAATCCTTTTGAGAAATTTTTTTGAGAAATAATTTTCTGTCCTAAATTTTGTAAAAACGTGATGATCAGCACACAAATTCGGGCTTCAACGGGCAAGTCAAACATTGTGCAATGTATCTTTTACATATTGAGAAATATACTAAATTGTTTTGAGCAATTTTATGAAGTAATATTTTTCGGACTTATATTTTGTAAAAAACATGATTATTAACATACGAATTTAGGCCTCAAATGGTAAGTTAAACACAGTGCGAGGTATCTTAATGGTTAAGAAACATACATGATTCTCTTGAGAAATTCTTTTGAGAAATAATTTTCGATCCTAAATTTTGTAAAAACGTGATGATTAGCAAACGAATTCTGATTTTAACCAGCAAGTCAAACATTGTGCAATATATCTTTTACATAATGAGAAACACACTGAATCATTTTGAGCAATTTTATGGAGTAATCTTTTTCGGACCTACCTGTTAATATAACACAAAGAACATAGATACACGCATATGAATGCAACAGAAATATAACACTCCTTCGGGTAATAAATACAAGGAGTTTTAGCTTTTTGTACATAGATTAATAATCTTGAAAATAAAATAAGTATTTTAGTATAATATATTTTCTATCCTTTACAAATGAAAAGAAAGAGAGTGAGATTTGAATAAATTAATAGAAAGAGGGGTATATATTAAAAAATTTTAATAAATACTTATTAAAATTTATAAAAATTATTATATTTTTTATCATTTTTGATAGGTCTAAAATTTATTATATTTTTACGGAGGGAGTACAAATTCCGAAGATGGGCAGTTGTTTGGCTTACCTCATTTCTAACAACAAACAATCAATAAAAATACCATTTCTTTTTTCTTTTCTTTTTTTTGGTCTTAAAGTGCTTAACAGAAATACAAAGGTATTAGATCGGCAAATGGGTTTTATCAGCCAGTATTCTCCCTAACGACCACCGGTGGCCGCCGCCGACGAAGTCAAAACCAATCCCGGTTTAATGGGTCGCTTGTTCGATGGCCTCGAAGAATTTATTGACTATTTTTTTTTTTTTAATTTTGAGATATCTTAAACAATAAATTTGAAGATTTATTATAGATTTATTTGAATTTTTAATTAATGTTGATTAGGATAAAAAAATTTTTAAAAGAGTATTAAAATTAATCGCACTTTACTTTCTCATAAAAAGTTACTCTTGTATTAGTCTCTATATAAATGAGTCTTTTTGGAATATTTGTCTAGTTATGTTCCAGTAACCTGATTATGGGCTTAAGCCATTCTTATTGGGTTTCTCCGGACTAATTGTACTTGAGTTTATGCTGAGTGGATTTGCTTCTCCTTCATTCGTGGACATAGATTAATTGATGGAACCAATAATTTTTATGTCTGCAAAACTATAGAGACGGTCAAATTTTATTACAAGATACAATTGTATTTTTAAAATTCGAACTCAAAACCTCCCGTTAAGATAAAAATAATACTAACCATATCTTGTTTTGTAGTGAAGATGTCTGAAAATATTCAGAGTTATTTTCTAATCGTGAGTAATTAAAAATTAGGCATTTCTTAGTCTAAGCTTGAATTAACTGATACTGTGTATCTATAAATATCAAATATATTAAAAAAATAATAAATCATAAAAAAATATACTCATTTTTAATTTTAAGTTTATAAAAATGAATTATCTATTTCTAAAATCATTATAATCAATTATAGCATTCATTTTGTCTTTTTACACGCAATAATCTACCAAATTCAATATCTAAAACTAAAATTCAACTTAGGAATATTTTAAAATAACAATTAATTTTGATTTCCATAATCCCAATTCAACGACAAAATATAGGCCATTGTTTATCTCATATTATATGAATATGTGTTCCCCGTGTGAAAAATTTCTTTCTAATTGTCTACAACTAATATAATTTTTATTTTTTATTTTTTGAAAGGATATTATAATTAAAGTCGTATTAATTTTTAATTTAATTCCTCGTGTATGTCTTTCTTGGTCCGTGGGTGATAAGGTAGGTAGTAGACAAGACTTGTCCAAACCCTCCAAACCAATATATATATAGAATTTATTGTAACCCATTAATTAATTTTCTTCATATATTTTTGCCATTGTTTTATTCTTCTCACACGTGTCAGTCATGAGACAGTTTCAATTCAACAATTTCTCATTCATTTTGATCGATACTATGACCTGCCAATTGTGAAAATGTTGAGTTTGAGTTAATTTAATTCTTGGATATAAATAATTACCACAATAAAATTATAAAATTTTCACCACTAAATTTTTATTTCTCTTAACTTTTTCTCCCTCTAGACTCTTTTTATCTCACTTCTCTCTACTTTCTAAAAATTTCAAATAAAGATTTATTATAAAAAAATATTAGTACATTATTCTATAGTCGTTTATTTACATTTTGATCGAAAAAAATAAAAAAACACATTCAGATCTTGGTGTGTCTATTTTTATAATGAGTGGGTACCAATAGCTTCTATTTTTTATTTTTGCACTTTTCGTATTGTTTTTTCTTCAAAATCAATGTTTTATTGAATAAAATCTTCAAAATTATCCATTTTTAACTTCAGAAATTTCAAAATCTTCAAGATTTTCTATAAATAAGTGAGAGAGAAAGCATTTAGAGAGAGTTGGAATTTTGTACTTTTATCGTGGTAATTATCAAATCCCTTATTCTCAGAAAGTCATTAGAGAAAGATCGTCCCGAGCGTTAAAAAGAGTAATTTTTTTTCATATATATATATATATATATAGATATGGTTTGTCTAATTCATGCCTTAGTGCACACATTAATACGGATAAACATGTATTATTTTTTGTAATTCAAATTTAACAAAAATTCTATTAAATAACTTGTAGTAATTTTGTATTAATTAATAACAATCTATATTTATTTACGTTAGCTATGTCAATTATAATCTTTAATAATCTCTCTTACGCCCATCATCTCCCCACTCCTCTTCCCCATCCCCACATATTTCCTTTTATTATATACTTTCCTTGAGGATTTATTTTTTATTTGGTAATATGTTTTATTAATAAAATATACCAAATTATGAATATTACAAACAATTTTCGGGAAAAAAATTAGAATACTTTTTTTTCCTAATTGAATTGTCTTTAGTAACCCTTGTAACACTCTCGGTAAAATTTCTAGTTTGATATATTTTAATAATAAAAACTATCAAATAAAAGATAAACATTAAGGGAAAATATAAACCTTGAGGGAAAAAATATTATAAAACGAAATTTTACGAAAGATATTGAGTGTTTCTTTTTAAGGATAGGAGGTGGAAAATGAGTTGGAGCAAGAGAGAATATTAAATATTCTAAATGACATAATTAGGTAAATAAATATATATATGATTATCAATTAGTGCAAAGTTTTCATAGGTAATTTAATTAGATTTTTGTTATATTTGAACTACAAAAAATAATACAGGTTATCTGTATTATTGTGTACTTTAGAGGCATGTGTTAGACAAACTCTCAATTCCTGTGAGTTTCATTCTTGCGAACGTACTCCTCCAGGCGGAATACTTAACGCGTTAGTTACAGCACTGCACAGGTCGATACGCACAACGCCTAGTATCCATCATTTACGGCTAAGACTACTGGGGCTAATGGTAAAAAAGGGGTTTGAATGTAGGGGCTGTTCTTATTTTACCGGAAGGTTTTGAATTAGCTTAATAATAAATTATTTTGTGGTCCTTCAAATGATATATAAGTTGAGAAGTGGCCCAAAACTATATTGAAAAATGTTGAAATGACAAAAAATATAATAGTGACTCAAGGACCAAGGGTCATGTGCTCAGGGTGCACCCTTATTAGCCTTTGGTGGTCCATTTGCTGCTGCCTAAGCAAAGCAAACTTTCTGCCCTGTCCATAAATGCCAATCTTGCATGCATTTACTTCTCCAGCCATATTGTGCTCTGATTTCCCCTTGATTCTTCATTATTATCTTCAATATGATATCAAACTTTGGTTCTTCAATAAATTTTCCATACATTATTCGCAATCATATATTGTTACAAAAAACCCTTTTTCTATACGTTTGTTCGTGCAATATATCATTTATCACGCTAAAAATAACGTTAATAATGTGTTTAAACCTTGAAAATTAGCATGCTTTAAGGTAAGAGGGCCAAAATGATTTTGGTCCGTAGACAAATTAATGGAAGGTTCCAATATGTACATGGAATTGATATGATCAAGAGAGGGTCCATTTTTGCTTGTGCACATCAATTGCAAAGCAAAGTTGCCTTTAGCTTTAGAAATAAAAACTTTTACTTTTAGCCAACAAATGCTAACTCAAAAGCCCCACTATATATGATCTATTGTGTATTGGCCTTACCCTTATATGTGTAATTTTAAAATGAGGAGATACAAAGTAATATTAAGGGTTTGTTTGGATTCATTTTTACATAGCTAGATAGCCACCATCTTTAGTTTTTATCATAATTAGACAGTTCTTCTCTTATTTTTTGGGTAAAATGAGGTTAAAATCTAGTTTTTTTTAATATAATATTAAAACACCACTCTCGATATTTTGATTTTTTTGTATTTGTAACTTAAAATGTGAAGAATAATGGGTGCACTGATTTTGAGAGAGTATATAACACAGGCTAGCATGGATTTCTTTGAGTTTCAGATATGGTTTTATGCAAAGAGAGAGAAGAAAGTCCATAAAAGTATGGAGGTAATTTTTTCTCTTAGGCTTCTCCATTTTTGGAAGCTAAAAGGGGATAGGGTGGAGATGGTGTTTGCTTTGCTGGAAGACAACAAGTGAGGAAGAAAGCTTTCCCTATAACATATTTTAATAAATTTTAAAATAAATTATTACAAAAATATAAAATATTAAAAGATATAAGAGATTAGACATGTCTCCTTCTTACTCCTTGTCATAAGAGTGAGTTTGTTTTCGAGACATGATTCAGAAGTGTCAGAAAATCTATCTAGAGGAGATATCCCTGATTTGTATACGTAAATACTCCTGCAGTTGCCAGAAGCACAATATTCCTTTTTCTTCACAAGAAATTTAACAATTTTCTGCCATTCTGTTACCAGCAATTTTGAATACTTTGGAACCATTTGCGGCTTTAAACTTTTCTAACATCAATCTACCAAAAGTTTGTCCAATGAGTGAATTTTTTATCAATTACATTATAAGTTTCAAATATTTTTACTGACATAAGTTCGTTATATAAAACTTTTCTCATAATTCTTATTTTTTCGTATTTAAAATTTTTGTCTTACATTCCAATGCAACTCTTTTCTGACGTAAATCTTTTACGCAAATGTAAGATTATTTGAAGTTCTTGTCTATCATCTGGATGCAATCTCTTTCTGACATAAATCTATCACACAAATGTAAGATTTAGTAGTGTAAGTTTATCTTCTTGTGTGTTTTGCTGCGTATTACACTAAAAAAGTTAATTTATTAAATATACACTTTAAAACACAGATCATAATAATACTTTACAATTTGAGTCTCAATATTTTGCTACTTCTTATTACACGGAATGAAATTTATTTGTGCATACTTTCAAATAATAACGACGAGTTCTCTCCTCAAACAAAATAATTAAAGGCTCATGGAAGAGAAAAATATTGAGACAAGAAAAATAGCTAGCTACTAAAACTATGTTGTAATTTTACAAGTAAATTATTAGCAGAATTTTACAATTTGATCATCATCATTCACCAAAATAAAATCCTTACAATTGCAAATCAGGCAATAAATTGAACCAAATTTGTTCAAATGCCTTAATAATAAGCTCATGATACTCATCTGAATTCAAAGAAAGATAACAAGCAAGAAGTTCCTCCAAATCCTTTGATGCCCTTATATTATTTTCAACAATCATCTCCATCATTGATTCCCTAAAATCTTTCTGTGGATCAATTGATGCCTTCACTACTGCAAAACTACTATCTGAAAATAATAATGCCTTCTTCTTCTTCTTCTTTTTCTTCTCTGTAATAATTTTCTTACTTGCCGCCAATTTCGGAGAATTCGCGCGAATTTTTATCCCCGAAATCGATTTTCGTGTCTTAATCATCTGTTCTTCTTCTTCTTCTTCTTTCAAATTTGCTGATTCTTTCGGAATTTCAATGGGTTTTGTAAGAATCCGAGGAAGATCCAATTCGGGAATTGAATTGAACAGATCTAATTTTTTATCGTTAACATCTATGATTATGTCAGTAGCTGAAGAACTGAAAGTGCTTGATCTGGATGCTAATCCATTAAAGGAATCAAGCCCATCAAAATTATCGGATT
This sequence comes from Catharanthus roseus, assembly GCA_028651295.1. NCBI lineage: Eukaryota > Viridiplantae > Streptophyta > Magnoliopsida > Gentianales > Apocynaceae > Catharanthus > Catharanthus roseus. The sequence continues at coordinate 8,042,487 of JAPQWS010000087.1, forward strand.
CAAATTCGGATGAAGCAGGAGATTTCAAGAAATCGATATCATCAGTAGAAGAATCGAAGTAGCAGTAGTCTCCATGGCGGCGACACTTACAATGCAGGGGGAGGGGGGCCGGGGCCCGTTTTGGAGAAGGCTTATAAATTGTTTTTCTTCTTCTTGATTTTCTCTTTGATGATGATTTTCTTGGAGGAGAAGAAGAATTCATGAGTTTTTGATCAGTTCTAGTAGTAGTATTTGACGATGATTCCCAGGTATAGTAGAAAGATTGTCTTGGTGGCTGAGACAGATGAGGAGGATGATGCTTGTTTGAAGAAGAAGATAAAGACTGTGTTTTCTTGGGATGAGAAGAATTTCTGCTGGGTTTTGTGCTCATATCTTTGAGCTTGTAAAACCAAGCATTTGGTATCATATCTGATAATCTAAATTTGTAATTTCCCATTGAATTGAATTGAAGAAACTATTTCTTCCTCTGTATTGTTGTTGTTTCTTGAGGAGAGTATATGTAATGGAATTGGAAGAAGGAAGTCAAATAAATAGAGAGAGAGAGAGAGGGGCATAGAAAAGACAGGGGAAATTAATTAATAATTAATAACTAATAATTAATAATAATATGGGGTAGCATTAAAATTAAAAGAGGGGTCGAGTGCCCAAAAAAAAAAAAAACTAGAGAGAGAAGGCAAGAAAGAAGAAGCTGTGGAAGAAGAAAGGTTTGGTAGTATAGTACATCATCACAAACGGCGGTCTGTTTTTTATTTTATCATTAATTAACAAAAAAATCAATAATTATGCTTCTGCAGCAGTCAAATGTTGGAAAAATTTTGTGATGGATGAGAATAATACCTCCAATTCAGTGACTAATTGTTTTCTTGCTAAAATGCGAAATTTTTTAAGAAATTATGATTTAGCGATTCTATAAATTAGAGGTCAGATATTGAAAAAATTAAAATTTTCATACTAAGATTTGTCTTAATATATTAAGTCATGACACGACTAAATGATGTTTTTAATTTCCAACGTTATTACCTTGTTCAGATTTATTTTCTAATAAATATATTTTTTTATCTTCAATTATTTTACAAATAACTCTTTTAACTTTTCGAACAAATTTCTACAATTTTGATTAGTGATCAATGATTTTTTTCGATTATATTAAATAAAGAAGGATACAAATGAACACGATTTTTCTCTAGTTTTTACTCTTTTTTTTACTTGAGTTGTAAAATTTCTATTTTTACTATCTTTTATGTTAGTATAATTAGAGAGAAATTGTTGACTACCAATTAAACTACCAGAATTCGTCCAAAAAGATAAAAATTTGCTTGTAAATTAGTTGAGTACCAAAAAAAATAAAAAATATTTGTTAGGAACCAAATCTGAATATGATAAATATGTTAGGGAATTAAAAAAAAATATTTACTCTTAAGTCACATTATTTTTGGTTAATTAGTGATATGATCAACAAAATGGTGATGTAATTTGATAAAGGATTCATAAGTGGAAACATAAATTTGATCTAAAAAATTTTTTATATGTGAAGAATCATGACAAATAGTAACTCAATTATTGAAGCACTCAGTTTAAGAATTCTGTATTTCAATACATAATTTAATTTGATGTATAAGAACAGTCAAGTCTTAAAAGATAAGGGCTCCGCTGACATAAATCTTAAGTTTGAAAAAAAAACAATATTTTTCTTATCTTATCTTTCACAAATTTATGACTAAAAAAATCAAAATCATGATTGATGGAGCAAATAATTTTTTCAAATGTATATTTTTGTGTGTTCGATGTTAATTGAGAAAATTGCAAAAGTAGTCCTCCAACTATTTTACTTTTTGAAATTTAGTCCATCTTTATTTTAATTTTTATAACTTCTAATTTGTAACAAACTTAGTCATGATCTTTTATTTTTAATATTTATAATCCCTAACTACACATTTCTATTTTTTTATCTCAAACTTGTTCCAAGTATAATTAGAAATTGTATAATGTTCTCTCTCATACATATATATATATTTATATATATTAAAAAATATATAATTCGAATTAAAAATTTTTAATATATTAAAAAATATTTATATTATTGGCATACTATCTTGGCACATATTTACCATATTTTTAGTAGAAGGGTGATCGATATGGAGTTCTAATTAAGGATATTTTAAGGATATTTATAGTTTTTTTAAAAAAAAATAAAAAGGAAAAAGAAAAATGGGTGGAGCATGAGAGGCCCATTGTCTATGAAAAGTGGAGTTATCCAAAATTCCATGCCCAAGAAAATGATGGCAAACAAGGCCTTTCCACTGATCCACACGCGTGCCAGGCCATATTATAAGCTCTTCACTTTCCCACCGCCTTTTATAATATGAATCAATAAATAAATAATACTTCTGTTATATTATTATTATTTTCAAGTATAAATTCATAAAGCTTATTATAATCATTTTCAATCGTATACTTTAAATTTTTTATAAATACGTTAAATTTTTTATAAAAATTCATAATTTTTTTATAAATACATTCAAATTTTTATAATACTTTTTTTAATCTAATCTTCTATTTAATATATTTTTGTTAATAATATTTTATACATAGATATTAATTGTATATAATAAATAACAAACTCTCAAATTTATTATATATATATATGAGTAAATGTCATTTTTAATTCCAACATATTTTTATTGGTTGGATTTGGTTTCTAACTTTTAATTTTAATTTTTTTTCTCAACATATACTTTTATTGGGTGATTTGGTCCGTAACTATTAAACCCCTCTCTTTTTCCTTTTTTTTTTTTGTATTTCCTTTCTTACCCTTAGTATTTACAATAAAATTAATTTGACCATTTGTTGACCGTTAGATTTGACGGCATCTTGATAGAAGGACCATAAACTACACTTAAATTTTGTTGAGGACTTTAAATTATAAAAAATATAATTGAGACCTTATTCAACAGACAAAAATTTGTTGGGACTAAATATGATAATTACTCCAAAAAGAATTCTAAATTAAAAATATTTAAAAAAAAAAAAAAGCGAGTATGAGAACTCGGCCCAGAATTTTTATGAAAAGAAAAAGCTAACTCGGCCCAAAAAATAGCCCATTATCCAGTCTAGCCCATTATCCTGCCCACTATACTAAAGCTATAGTGGGCTAACTTCTCCTGTCAAGCTAGGTTAGATCCAACATTAGACCCAACAAATTAATTAATAAATCTCTCCATGACTAATAAGGAGTCCAATTTCCTTATATGGACCTGATCCACAATATATTTGTAACAGGTTCGAAATTTCTTGACTAATTCGAAAAGAGATTTATAAAACACAAGTCAATTGTAGGACCTTTCACTCTAGACAGAGAGTCGGAAATAGGACCCTACAGGATCGGCATCCTTATTTACATATCCTTAGTAGGAGGTGAAGATCAAGCACATCGTAACGAAACAGAATGAGTTGTAGAATCGACAGTTCCGAATATGAAATAGAATCATTCCCGGCACTAGCATCTAAGTCATTAGTTTCTTCAGCACTAGGGCTCATAGTTCTTCCCCTTGAAGCAGCAAGTGCTGATTGAGATCGCGCTTCTTCCTTTAAAGTCGGATGGAAGTAATAAGGAAGGAGTATTTTACCATCTTATATATCTGTCGCATGAATATACTTTCCTGTTTCAAAATAATTGCTACTCTAATAAATCACGATTGTGAGTACATTTACATAACACCCCCCCCCCAAACCCAACCCCCTTCCCTTACTTTCTTTCCTTTTGCATTGTAATAGTGTAGGTTCATACCTAACCTTATTTGCCACCCAAAAGTTTTAAACAATGGAAAAAATCCAAGTATATGGAACACCACTTCTCTCTCTCTTTTGGTAAAGACGTGAATCCCACAACAATTTCACATATTTAATACTCCATTTTGTATCCCTTTCTTAGGATTAGGAAGAAGATAAGCACCAATCTACAAACCCCTAAACCCCCACAATTCTATCACCATAACCAAAACTTCCCAGAAAAGCAAAAGCCAAAGCCAAAGCAATTACCAATACACCAAACAACCCATCATTCATTTTCTTCCTTCATCACTACTCTTTCCTTCCAAAAAAGCAAAAAAATGTCTGTGAAATCTCTACTTCCCTTCAGATGGAAGCTTTTTCCTCCATGCAAAACAATACTACATATTTTCAAGCTAAGGCTTAGAAAACCCCTCTTTATAAGAGCATTAAGGTTCCGCCATTTCAAATCCGAATCCAAAAACACTACTACTACTACTACTCATCAAAGAAAGAAGATCATCAGCAAGAAAATTCGTTCAGCTTTTCGTTGTTTAAGACCATCTAGAGACATGGACAGAGTCATGGAGCTCAAGAGTTTTTCAGACGCGGGCTACAGCTATAACAGAGCTCCCTTGCCCTCCCCTCTAACCCCGGCTTATGTCAGAATGATGAATGAAGCTAATAGAACACAAGTTTCAGTTATGCAGCAAGATGTTGAAGATGCATGCAGGTCTTTCGAGAACTACTTGGTGGATATGATTGTAGAAGAAGGAAAAACAACGGATTTGAATGATGTAGAGGAGCTTCTACATTGTTGGAAGAATCTTAAATCCCCTGTTTTCATTGATTTGGTATGCAGATTTTACGGTGAGTTATGTAGGGACTTGTTTTCCAACAGCTGTGAGGAAGATGTATGTAGTAATTCAAAGAGTCCAGCACCTAGACTAGGCCTCTCTTAGTACTCTTCTTAACTTTTGTAATATGCCTATTGAATTTTTTTACCAATAAACCATTTCCTTGTTACAAGATTAATGCAAAGAAATGAACTGCCTAATGCTAAATTTCACCTAATGATCAGAAATAGTCCTGAAAATTTCATTTCATCTGCAAACAACAAATATAATCTTCAGCAAAACAGCATATTTACAGACAAATCAAACTTTTTTGCAACTGCATACTTCATAGATGATTATTGTTCGGCCACTTGTCAACCTTTTAGTAATAACACTTAAGCTTCTGTCTTATGTTGCGTTAAGTAAACAACAGGTGTTAACAATACAACCAACACAGTATAAAAAACAAATAACAGTAACATGGAGAATAATAATCTTGTAATGTCAAGAATTCAGATCCTCAGCACTAATATGGGTTGTCGGCAAAGAATTATCATGAACTAACCAGATGAGTGATTCCTGATTAGGGCCATACCGACTATCATTAAGAAATAGGTTTCAAATCTAGCATCAATAAGGGTGACTTAGCAGAAACTTCCCCCAAAATCAAGAGATTTATCCAACATTTCTAACTTCCCGGAATCCTAATGCCCTACGCTTACTTGACAGGATAATATCATTCTATCAGGACAAGGGTCCAAATATGACAAACATAATTCACTAATTGCTGTAGCCGAAAAGACTTCTAAGTAAATAGATAAATGATAAAATTTCTTGTTCTTCTTTCCTTTCAACAGATAAGGTGTGATCACCAAAAGAAATAGTAGATAGATAGAATAAAACCGTGTGCTTAACGAGTTACATATTTACATTTGTAAAAGGCCAAAACTATTGTTACAAGCACAGTTCACATTTTAGGATTGTTAATGGAGTTAAACAAACTAATAAAGTACTCCACCAATTAGAAGACACAAACCTGCATTTCAACAGCATTTTGCTAGAAGAAATGCATATGATCAAAATATTAAGATGATATCTAATTTCTTGATTTACCGTTAATAGGAGACCTTCTTAAGATGTAGGATTGGAGATTCCAACTTCTGAAAGATACACTCGAGACTTGATCAAAGTATCCCCTACTTTAAACCCAGGCAAGATCATAAATTCAACTTTAATTCTTCCAGCTCCTTGATTAAGCCTGAAGTGATGTTCTTTCAATTCCTCTATACACTCCATGTAGGCATCTGAAAAGTCACTCCCCCTCTCCACTGTGAACATTTTAGGTTGGTGCACAAATGAAGCAGCAGCTCCTTGCAGGATCCATACCCATCTGGCCATTTTAACGAATGCTCGGTAGAATGGTGTCTGGGGATGTAATCCATGAGTCACAAACATTCTATGGTCTACATTTCCAAAAAATGAAGCTTCAATCCTTGGATGCACAACCAGCAGGTACTTCCTTCTGCAAAATTTGGCAAAACTAGATTTTGGGTCTTCGATTAAGGCATTAATTGGATCATCTTGATTCAGTAGATTATCAACATTATAAGATTGGAACGAGAATTCATGAAACATCCTACGAGCAATGTAAGCTTCAAATGCATACTTTTTGTGAGACCTCTTGGTATAGATGACGGAATCTTGTACGCAATTTGCTGCAAGGTCCAGATCCCAACCCGAAACTTTCATCAAAGCAATCAATGGCTTAGCAAAATCATGAATTGCCTTGGCAACTGCTTTGACAATATCCTCAAAAGGAAGAAATTTCAAAATCTTAATTCTCTGCTGTTTCTCTTGTGCACTGAAATCTTGAGCCAACTTATTGCAGTTCGATTCCAAATCCTTAAGTTCTTGCAGCAAATTAACCACTTCAGCCTCCTTAACTTTGACTTGAGCCTTCAATTTCTCCAAAAGCCTCTCTTGAACTTGAATTTCTGCCAATAAAAGAGCCGAACAAGCTGATATAGCATTCACTTCCTTCGACTGTTTTTCCTTGTAAACACGCTTAATCTTACACAGAGATTCAAGATAAGAGAAAACAAGTTCATCAGCTTCTCTAATCTTATCAGGATCATAAGGAATGTGAGCCTCTTGAAGCTTTACATAAGCTAATTTTAAACCTGAAACTTTATCAAACAAACTTGAGATCTCCAAATGACCACATTCATGTCTATCATTTTGAACACCAATCGGCTGAGGATGGACCTTCACACCATCACATTCAGCATCTTCAGTAGTGGCATTACTGCTGCTTTCCTCAGACATAGTAGCATTTTGGGGACCATTTAGGTATTGATTTTCAGAAGGAAAAACTCCAATGGACCTAAGCTTACAAACTTTAGCAAACTTTGAAACAATTTCAGTAATATTTGAAGGGGTTTTGGAGGGTTTATCAACAGCAGCTGTACATTCCGTCCCCTGACTACATGATTCCAAACCCATGTTCTTAATCTTATCAACAGACCAAGCCAATCTTCTTCAGATACCTAAAATAATTATTCTTTCAAGAGAGACTAAAGAAAAGACAACAACTTGGAAATGGGATCCAAATGGTGAAGAAAAACCATGATTCCCGCTGAAATAGATTTAAAGAAGGAAAAGTGCCCCGAGAACTACGTGCGAAATGGAAACTAATTAACGAATTCTTTTGTGTATTTGAGTTCAGATTTCTTACTATAGAAGGCTGAAATCACATTAAACAAGAAATCTAGGGCTTTGTAAAAAGAAAAACACTGAAATAAACAAATTAACCACAAAATGCAAGTAAAATAGGATAGCTCATACATACCAAAAGGGCTTCAAGAATCAAGAAAGAACCATTGTCATACATACGAGCTTTTTTGTTTAAAAAAAAAAACAAAAGATCTTGCTTGGTATAAAATATGATGCTCTGTTTTTTCCTTTTTTCTTTTGTGAAAGGTAAGGAAGGAGACAAATTTGGACAGTAAAAGGAAAGGAAAAAAAGCAAAGAACCCTTAAGATGACAGAAAAGGCCGAGAGAATAGAGACGGGAATGAGTTTCAGGCTTTCTTTTTGAAGATTGACAGATGGGCGCTTTGTCCTTTCAACTCAGGCGTTTGTAAAATGAAGCTGCAGAAAACCCAGTTGAGGAAAAGAGCTGATCAGAGTTCTAGGTTGGTTGAGTACAACTATCATCTAAGGCCCGACTTCAGAGAGGGGGGAAACAGTGGATTCCATTAATTCCTGTTGAGAATCCGGGTCGGGTCAATTAATTAAGAAAAATAATTATATAATGATTTGGATAGTTTTTTCTTTTTTTATGTAATTTTTTTGGTGAGATAGATTCAAGTTCAAATTTTAATATAATATTAGAGTCATGATATTGGACCACTCACAAATGTTCAATCCTGTAGAATGACACCCTCCAACCTGAGTCCATGTCCTAATAAAATTTAAAAAACTAATTTTATCTTTCATACCATAAAAGTTAGTCATCAAAATAGAATGAAGAAATATAATAAACAAAATTTGTAAAATCATTAAAAACATATTCGCAATCACCTCCTCTTTTTATTTTTTATTATTGTTTTTTATATTTCTTTATATTTTTATTATATTGTGCTTAAATTTTACTTAAATTTATAATAAATTGTTGTATTAATTTATTTAAAATAATTTTGTTATAATCCCTTATTTTAATTACTTTAAAAAAAAATGGAAATCCAGGCCTAGAATATAATAAAAAATTTTCGGAAAATATAGTGGTAACTTGCTTATGAAGAAAAATAGTATCAATGCAAAACGAATAAATTTAGGGGTCACGGCCATTTTAAAGTAACGAGTTGGATTTAATTAATTTATAAATAATGTATTAAATAATTTTAACTTCCTTTAAAAAAATTAATTTTATCAAATTTATGAATGAATAATAACATTCATATAAGAATTAGGTTCGCAAAAATATATTTGATAAAGATTACAAAATCCTTTCAAAAAAATAAAGATTACAAAATATTTATCTCTTAAAAAAATATTTTTTTAGAGATAGAAACGCTATTTATCAAATTATAAGTCAAAGGTCCTGAATTTGAAAAAAGTAAAATATATTTGTTTCATAATTATTATTGTTAATTATTTTATTAAAGCAATAATAATTAATTATAAATTTATAGTTTACAATAATATATATTTTAAATAGACAGATTAAATTATAATTTAAACCAACACGGTGGAAGACGAAAATATAATTAACTTTCTTAACATTAAAAAATAGGTCTGCTTAATAAAATAAAAAGATAATAGGTGGATCCTGGGCTCAAAACCTCGATCATATGTTGGGCTAAGGTAGCAGTTTGGGCCACTACTAAATTTTGCTGAAACTTTGGGCCAAAATTGAATAGTTAGTAGTTTTCTGCTTGTGGGTCCAAGATTGAATATTTATTTTTTAAAAAACAAAAATTTATAAAAGAAATTAAACATTTATTTTTAAAAAATGTATATATATATTTTAAATTCCATAACTAACTTCCTTCAATTCAAGAATTGAATTTTCAATAGCACTACTAATCTCTTTAATCATAAGGATATTATTATAATTTATTTAAAATCAAACTACTATAAATATTAATTGAAAAAAGAGATTTAATTTTGAATGAGAATAAATCATCCTCAATCAATTTATTTTCTCACTAAGCCCCAAAATATTTTATTTTATATTTTTGTATTCTCTAACAATTTTCTACTAACTTCCAACAATTTGTGACTATTAATATCGAGAATATTAAAATTCAATTAGGGAATGCGTACCACACTTAATTGCACGTACGACTTGGTATTAAAAGGTAAAATTTCTTGCCCTCAAGATCCCTATCAGACTGTTCGCCACCGAAGTGAAAGATGTAAATCATGGTGACTCAACGGCCTGTAGACTAGAGCTAGACACTGGTGCATACAAGGAACCATCTCCCACATTTGAGAGGTTGAAATTCTCACACTGCCACTACTAGGATTTGAAGTTTGGTTCTTAATATCAACTCTGTAGTCCAAAACTAGTTGACCTACGCCCATTTTGACAATTGTGCATACATTTTGGTACCAAAAGGTGAAATCCCTTGTTTACAGGGCCCCTACCAGACTGTCCGACATCCAGATGAAAGATGTAAATCATGGTAACTCAAATAGAGATCAGGAACTAGTACGCACAAGGAACCACCTCCTAAATTGGAGAAGTTCAGTCCTAGAATTAACTGAGCTACACTCATGAGTACTGTAGTTACATCATTATGAAGAAAAGAGTTGTTGCACGTTGATGAAGTACAATTTTGTGTTACTAAGACAACTCAATTCCATGTTTTTCAAAAAGATAGAATTTTATGAGTTATGAGAGAGGGGCAAACATGTTTTGTATTCAAGGTTGATACTTAGCTTTCATAGTACAATCTCAAACAGAAACTCTCTCTCTCTCTCTCATCCCATCAATGTTTTCAGGCTCTGATGATTCCATGCACAGTTTCTTTACAACAAAATTATCAAAACATCAAATTCATACGTCTTTCTACCTATAGAGATTGAAAATGGAAACTATTTTTCATCATAATAATACCCCACTTATTAACTTACCCAAACACCCATCCCTTCCCTAATTCAAATTAGATATGTACCGATAAGTATTTGAATGATATATAAGTATAATTTAAATATTTGTAATTAGTTTAGAATATCTATTTTGATGTAGTCAAAATGATTATTAAATATATGAGGATAGTAAGTATTGTCGAATTTATGATGAAATGTAATGTGCTCTTCCCAAAACTAATATATATGGATGGTATAAGAATATATCGTTACTTTAAAATGTCAAATAGTTAGCATATGATGAAATTAGTTATCAAATAGCTAATCGTGAATGTTATTAGACTCATGAGTTATCCTCTTAATCACTCAGACAAAAGATGCAAACTTGATTAGTCATGAGTGGGCTGACATCTACCAAACCTTGTAAGAAGAATAAACCTCAATGACAAGATTTTTTGGTTTTAACGCTGCGACATAAAAGGAATAGGAAAAGGCCTTATTGAAATCTTTTAAAGCACCCATAAGTGCTAAATAAAATTTTCAACCATGTTTGAAGAAAACAAAGAAAAAGACACTAAAAATCTTTTAGTAGACGAAAAACATATACTCATATTATATATGGGCATAGATTTCTCACTTATATTTGGACTAAATTTTAAATTTTAAGTTTTGAATATATATCTTCTCTCACAAATAATTATATTTTTACAGAACTCAAAACAAAAAGTTTAAAATCGATACCATATGCATGAGTCAAACTCGTAACCTCATATTAACATTACCAATTCGTTTACCAAACAACTACTTGCCTCAAGAGCTAAATTAGAAAATTAAGTGAAAAAATATATTCGACCCTCTTATTATATTAAGCCTCGGCAATTAAGCCTCGGCATTTAAAAGACCTTTTTGCCCTTCTATTTTTAAAAAAAAAAAAAGCCTCGGCAATTAGCATTGGCCTTTTTTATTACAAGAAGTTGGAGACCACAAATTCCGAGTACCCAAACATGCCATATAGCAAATGTCATATTTGAGGTTGTCTTTTATTTTCGTACTTTGTCCCTACCTCTTTTGCCTCAGAGAATCTGGCAAATTGATTAAGTAATGGCCCTCCTATTCCTATCTTGGTAAAAGTTGAGGAGAGGGGGCACGATTACTACTATTACTACACCATCCTATTCTTTTAGATTTCTGTTGAAGTCGTGAGAGGGTAGACACGAGTCAACTATAGTAGCAAGTGATATTTGGCAATAATCCTAGAAGAAGCTGCTGAGCCAAAGCCTAGAAAATCTTATGGCCCTTTTTATGTTTTTGAAAAATTGTCTAGTGGAAAAAAAGAGGTACCGTACCATGAGGCAGGCAAGGCAACACTCCATATCACATAAGCTATTGAATTACCATGATTTATATGTTTCATCTAGATTTTAGACAATTTAATAAAGGAATTATAAGCGAAGAATTTTATCTTTTAGTACTAAAATACTAAAGTAAAAGAGTGATGAATGATTTGGCAACCAAAAAAAGAAAAAATAGGAAGGGAGCTTTTGTTAAAAAGTGGCAGTTTGATTGATGTAATTTTCGAGTTTGTTGAGAATCCCACATCGGTTAATTAAATAAAATAACTACTCTTTATAAAGACTTGAACCGTCATTCTCTCTTGAGGTATCTTTTGGGGTGAGTTAGACCTATATCCAAAATTTCTAACAGTTTTATTTTAAAAAATTCATGTGATAAATGTAACTTATTAGTTTAATGTTATTGGGAGAGGATTATTCTCATAAAAATTAGAAATGTATTAGTTAGCCAAAGGTCTTGGCACCAATTTTAAAAGAAAAAAAGAAAACTTATCTTGAATGATGTAATATTATCAAAATGTATACTAACCCAAAAAAAATGTATTTTTTCTTAATTAAATTCGGTAAAAAGTAATTGTTTACTACTATAAAAGGGAAGATATGAACTTAAAAATGAAAAAAAAGTAAAACTAAGAATACTACTTTGGGTAAAAAATATAAGGGGTTTTAGATTTAAACACTAAAAATTAAGGGTCTTGAAAACAAGATAAATTTTAATTATAATATACTTTCTTCCAAACAACTTAAGAAATCAAATTTTAAGAAATCATTTACTTTTCATATGCACTTGTCTAGTTTTTTTTACCATTTAGTTTAACACAAATGGTAAAAATTGGAAACTTTCCATTGCGATAATGAAAAGATGTGTAAGTAAATATTGATAAAATATAACAAAATGAGGTTTATAATTATTGAACATATTATTATTTAGGCAGTGAAGTAGTCAATTATAGGCAGGCATGCACATATATAGAGGAGGCAGAGTGAGTTGGGTGAGGCTTCTTGCTCTGCTCTCTCTGCAGGGAGGAGGAGGAGGCGGGGGAGGAGGAGGAGAGTTGGGGTGGTGGTTCTGGCAGTGGCAATAAGAGAATCTGAGGCCCAAACAAACAGTGCAAATCATCCATCCATCTGATCTCTGCTTAGTGTTAGTAGTACTACTCTTACTCTACCCCTTTTGTTTTTTCATCAGTCCCTAAATTGTCTGTAACAAGTCCTTTTCCGGTGGATCTCACAGATAAAAGAATCTGAAAAGTTTCCTGCAGAGATCGGCCAAGGGAAGTGTCTGATTCTGATGGTCAAAGTTACTGCATGGGCTGGGATGAGATGGGACTCCTTGAGAAATCAGACTCTGAGTCTGATTTGGGCTAATTAATCCATCCCCCAGTTTCAGATTTCCCCTGATTCAGAAGAAGAAGAAGTTTTTTTTTTTTTTCTTTTTTTGGCGTAATTTCTTGGGTTGTTTTGCTCATCTTCTAACGGTGAATTTGATGGAGTATTATTGGAAGCTTACCAGATTCAAGTTTATCAAGACAAGGCTTTTAATAATGGTTTACCTTGTCCTCCTCCTCATTTTCTCAGTTTCTGCCATCTTCATCTCCCCCCCTCCTGTTCCTGTTTTAAACCCACAATATCCTCTAGGTACATATATATATAGTTCTTGATCAACTGCTGATTTCATAAATTTCCCCTTTCCTTTTGTGTTCTTATAATTTTTCCTTTCTAAATCATGGGTTTTCATTCTTTTTGATTAATTTGGTCTCTGTTTTTCCAGAACCCAACAGATGTCCGTTTGCTGCCGAATGCCATTTTTATTATCTTCAGGTACGCCTTTCTATCTAGCAGCTAAATTCAAGCTTTTATCTGAAATTTTCTCCTCGAAATGAAAAACATTCATTCATCTGAAAATTATAACATGCATTATGCATTGTCATTCTCATGGCCGTAGAAATATATTCTTCAACCCCACCCCATCCCCATTTTTCTTTTTTGGTAATCAAGTATTCGAGATTCATCGCTAAAAAACTCTCACTTAACATGCCAATTATATCATATCCTGGTGAGAGAGGAGAGTCACTCTATCGCACCAAATCCCCATCTTCCAAATAAAGACAACCTTTGAAATAACAAAACAATAAAAGATCACTCACGGGTACTGCTAAGTGCTAACTAGGAAAAACCATAATTTGAAAGAATTGCCCAGATTTGCCTGGGTTCTTTTTCACATGGGGATGATCGGGGAGGGAAGAAATATCAAACCCAGAACGCCTGTGATTTTGCTTCAATGGTATTGTAGAATTTTCCGGCAAGTACAAATACAATATCTATCTATCTATGAGCAATAGTTGGGCCGTGGGTTATGTTATTAGTTGTGGGCCGTTTATTGCTAAAATAATGGAGTCACGTCAGGCCCCCATGTCTATTAGGTATGTTGAGGCCTGGCATTGAAGCAGAGAGGGCTGAGCCCCGAGGGCCCGTGACCCGCTGGATCCCCACCTCTTTTTTTTTGTCTTTCTTTGATAATTTAATTAACAAACACATCAAATGATTTTCTTTTTTTGAAAGGAAACATTTTTCTTATTTATATTTTTAAATGTTATGGAAAAAGGCCTTATGATATAAATATTATAGCGAGGTGTTAACAAAAAAACAATGTAAAAATAATAGTTTATTTGTAGAAGTATTTTTCATTATATTATACGTCGTATCAAATATTTTTATTCGACCATTATAATATATAAAATTTTCTATATGGCCAACCTATTAAAATTTTCAATCGGGTAAATATGAATTTGAATTATTAAGTACCAATATCCGAATAGTACATTTTCACTTTTCATAAAATATATATAAAGTAGAATTAGTATTTTCCTTTTTTTAGGACAAATTTGAATTAACATTTATTTCTTATATAAAATATTTGTGAAATAGTATTTAAATAAATATTCCAATATATAAAATATATAATATATTCACCACTATACGAATTCAAATTATTTATTAAGAAAATATAAAATTAAAGTATAATATAAAGGGTATATTGAACAATTTATAATATAAAATTACCTTTAAAATAAAAGTTACCAAACTCATATTTAATTACATTTGTATTCTAATTTTTTTAAATCACAATTACGATAATCATGATTATTAATTTACATTATATAATCATAATTAAAATAATTATAATTACTATAATCACATTTGATAGCCATTATTACTGTTTAACACCAGAATTGATTTAAAATTCAAAAGTGCCCTATTTTTCCCTTAATTTAAAGGTTTGAAAAGAAATTTGACCAATTACCGGAAGGGCCCGAGCAGCTCAGTGAACGGAGCCTTGTTATCTGCTGAGTTCGTCGGCCTCGTGATCTCTGACCCGATAGGCCCACATTGTATTTGACTGGCTATGGTCTATCATATATGAGTGACAGTAGAGCAAGAAATCACCTACATTCTAACGCAGCTGCCCATGCATGCTCCCTAGTCCATCCTTTTTTTTTCTTTCCTTTTTTTTTAAAAAAACATTAAAAGGAGGAGAGAAAGATAATTAATATTGATCCGAGTTTTAATTTCTTTTCATAAAAATATTGATTCAAAGCAGCTCTATTTAGATTGAAACTTGGATTCAGATCATTTGTATTATTTTATGTATCAATTTCAGTGTAGAAAATGGTACTGTTAGAAAAAATGCAATGAAAAGCGAACAATACTGGACTTTCAATGGGCGGCGTAAAAAAATTTGACTGCCCTATAGTATAAATATGACAATTTTTTTCTCTCTCTAAATCTAGAGATTGTATACAAAATTTGACCCATATTTACATTTCTAGTTTTGTGTTTTGAACAATCTTTGGCCGATTTTATTTGCATTGGAGAAATTGAATGTAATTAATCATAACTGCTGCATATTTTCTTGGTTGTAGAACTTGAAAAATAGGTTAGTGCAGAAGAATGCAGCAATGGTGGATAATTATGGAGTTGTTGCAGCAAGGAAACTGTTAGGCGGTCCTGGTTCATCACCACCGCGATGCATATCCAAATGCGGCAGATGCACGCCGTGCCGGCCTGTCCACGTCCCCGTGCCACCAGGAACTCCGGTAACTGCCGAATACTATCCTGAAGCTTGGAGGTGCAAATGTGGGAACAAGTTGTATATGCCCTAATTTTAAATTTTTTTTTTTTGCCTTTGCAATATTATATATATATTTTCCACTCCATTTCAGAGTTTATTGTTATAGATAAATCTTAATTTGAACTCCTAAAACAATGATACTAACTTTCCCTATAATACCCACTTTTTTTATAAAAAAAAATAAGAATAATCAAGGCCATATTTAGTTTAATTACTAATTCTCAGATAATATAGCGTGATATAAATTTCAGACTATTAAAATTTGTTGAGAATCTCACACTGACTTGTTAGTGAAAAAATAAACTCATTATAAGTTTGGAGGATTCTTTGTCTTTTTAAAGTATTGATAAAGTTTAATGTATATTTACTTAATATTTATTAAAATCTCATTCATATTTAATAAAGTTTTGAAATATGAAAAGATAAAAGAGAAGAGTAAAGAAAAAGTTTTCGAATAAGAAATTTATAAAATTAATAAAGGATTATTATAGATATTTTATTATAAAAAAGCACATTCATTTTATATTTTTTTAATATGAGTAAAAAATCAACGTAATATTATATTATGAAATGGAGTTGGTAATAAATAATAACACCATAACAATAATTAAAAAAAAAGTAATAACATCAAAGTCCATCTAAATACAATTTTAAAAATAAAAAGTTTATAGTTTGAGAGTTACTCCTCGATATTTTTTTCACTCGGAACGTTTCGAACAACACATATATTAAAAAAATACGAATTTAATTTTTTTTATATAAACTAAATTATCTTTAAACATAAATTTCTAACGTAATTTATTAACATTGAACATTTTTAAAAATAATAAATAATGATTAGAATGAGGATTGAAAAATGAGAAAATTTATTAAAATAAATAATTATACTTTTTTTTCATGACATAAGAATTGAGAAATGAGTTGACATATTAAAAATATATAATGATAATATTTTAATTAAAAGTACATTATTATAAATAAAAAAAATGGGACGATGTAATTACTAATTTGGCCCGTACTGATACCAAATTAAAGCTAACAGTTGGACACGGACTCGTCCAGCAGCTTCAAAGTTCAAAATCACAGCTCACGGGCTCAGAAACTTGGGGGCTTTCGGGGAAGCATCTCGATGGGCCTTGGCAGTTGGGCCCCCCCCACTCACACAAGTAGCCGTTGCTACTTTCTATTTCTAGTGGGGTCCACCATTCTAATGTGCTGGACAAATTTACCCCAACCCGTTTCTTTTATTTTTTATTTTCATTTTCATTTTGGATTATCAAAAAAACTCACTGTCACTCACTGATTGAGTGAACCAAAAAAAAAAAAAAATAAATATAAAAGACTTATCATATTTTGAGCATCGTTTTTATTGTCTTATAATATATATATGGTGCTCAATGCTCTTGGCTTATCTCTCTCAAATTTAAAGAAAAAGAAAAAAGAAAAAGAATTTGTTGTCTTTTTTACCACAAAACTCCCCTACAAAAAAAAAAAAAAATTTAAGGCTAGTAGAATACATTTTTGTAATTTTTTTTTTTTTACTCATTGAACCTCATTCACGTGTGTTCATAAATAGTTCAATTTTTATTTTATAAACTAAGAAACACATTTTTTATTTTATTTAAGAAAAAGATAAAGGAAATAATTTTCTTTTTGTTTCTGAAGTTACAGTAGGAATATTATTCTCTATATTCATTATTATGTCTTTTACTCGAGTTCAACGTATGCCTCTATCCTTGATTATAAGTTCCTTCTATCTTATTTTTAGATTAAAAAAAAATTTATTTAAAATTATTTATAATCAATAAAAATATATACATCATAATAATGAATATTTCGAGTTTATTCCATAATATCAAATGAACATGTATAGAACTAAATTGAAAGAAGGTAGGTGAACCGTCTCTCTTTTGCCGTTTTGTCAAAAAATTGCCATTAAGCTACTATTATAAGAGTTGAATTTTAAGAAGAATAAGGGGTAAACTGATAATTTTATTTTCAAATGCTTATAATTATTTAGAAAATTATGCAAAATGATTGATATATGTATACTATTTTTTTAATTAAATTTTAAATTATTTGAGCAATCTTTATACTTGAAAAGTGTCAATTGTATAAATAAAATTTGTAGTGTAATTCCGTCCTTCATTTTTCTAATCATAGTTTAGTACCTGCAAATGAGTAAGACTATTTCTTATTCTATAAATATAAAAAAAGAAATTAACACAAGCAAGATCAATTCAATACAAAAATATAGTATCCTTATTCATTACGAAATAAATGTATTTAAATATCAATTTAATTTTTCCAAAAAAATAAATCCCAAGTAGAGACTTATATGTCAACGTATTAAAAATATTTACTTATACATAATTGAAAAAAAAAACTGTGGAACAAAAAAATATATTTATTATATCTTCTTTGACGAAAATTAAATATTTAATTGATAACATCACCGACCTATCACCGCCGGAGCCAAGGCCGCATTTGACTTCAACCCCGCCCCATGCCATCCGCAGGACCGCTCCTTCTTGCTAGGAGAACCGCCATTTTCTTTTTTATTAAAACAAATAATTAAACAAAAAAAGAGAAAGGGTCCAACACGCATTTGAAAATATTTAATTAATTAATTCAGGTCATTCTTTTTAACCAAAAATAATAAAAAATAAATGTCCTAATGAGAGAGTGAATGATATATTTTTCATTACTTTATGTTCAGACTCTCATACTCACCAGTAAAAATATTAAGTTAATTAAATAATTAACGCAAATAGCAGTCAGCACTATCAAGAAATAAGTATAATTTTAAAAGTTTACAACATTGATGAATAATTAAACTTATACCCTTAACTTTATCAAATCATTCGAGAATAAATTTAAACGCTTAATCACTAAATTAAGTCATCAACATTAAGTTTTAGTTTTTATTTTTTTACAAAAACATTTTTGATATATTTTCCGATTAAAATAAGACTTTCAAGTGTGACTTGGTATCAGCATATATAAAGTTGTTTCTGATTTCTTTTACTATTTTATATAATTGATGCTAATCTTTGTCATTATTTCAAGTATTGCCTCATTAATTTTATATAATGTATTTTATTAATAAAAACTGATAAATTTAACAAGTTACTATCTTCTGAAAAACTAAAATCTAATTAAAACAGTTTTTTTATAAAATAGTAATTATTGAAGACAATATTGAAAGAATATATAATTATAGATTCCATAGTTAAATTTTAGGGACAAACAAGATAATTTCGGATATAAAATGTAAAAAAATTAATATTTTATTATGAAATTAATGAATACATAGTAGATGTATCATAGGTCCTTTTGTTTGTATTTGATATGTAAAATTGAAGCTTGAAATTCCTTTTCTACCCTAAAACGTAAGAAAATATATTTCTAAAATAAGTAGAGATTAGTAATAAAATTCTATCGACTATTATACTCTCATAATATTATATATTAATTTTGAATTTCATAGGTAAAAGAAACATGTGAAATCTTAATCTTATATGGAACATGTATAAAAAGTATGTATACTATATAAATATAGGCCTAAATACCTATAATCACTTTGAAATATCCATTTTAGCATAACAAGGACGATTGTCAAATAAGACTTCTAAGTATTGCTAAACTCATGAATCGTGCTTTTAAACTTATGGACTTAGTGCGTGACAAAAAATTTGATCCTAATACTGATAGAAGTTTTGGTTTACTAAACAAATAGAAACAATTGATTAATGTAGAAATTTTGCTTATTTTTTATAATTATTTTATTATTGCATACTTATATGTTCATTGAATGTTTATATTCTAATTTATCAAATTTTTGTATTTAATATATACTATCACAACATTAAGTAATATATTTTGAAATTTACTTCTTTTGATTTTCAATAATAATTTTACTTAAATAGAAAAAAAAATTATCATTCAATTCTAAAGTTTTTATACTCACAATGAATGTAAAATAGATTACAAACCTAGTCCAAAGGGGAATAGTTTTTAACTGAAAACTTATTCTATTCTACTTATATTTCAGGTACATGTTTGGTATAATGGAATAATATAGAATGAAATTTTATCATTCAAATTTTTTCTCATCTGAAAGGAGCAAAATTCTCTTTTCATTTCAGTGTGCAGAAGGAAAAAGTATAATGAAATGACGATTTCTTTTATTTGTTTGAAAAAAATATTATTTTCTATTGGAATGGAATATGATTTAAATGTTATTCAGTGTAAAATGTATTTTTCATACCATAACACACTAAACTCTAAAAAAAATTCAATTTACAAAAGTGTAAATATTCATATATATAAGATTAAAAATAATAATAAAACAACTCTTTTTTTAAGATCAAAATGGAAAAAAGTACATTATATAAATTATTGAACGTAATATATTGAGGGTATAATAGTAAAATATTTTTCAAAATGAATTATACTTTTCCTGAAAATCTCTTTTCATGAATTTTGGTGAAAGAAGATTTTTCCAACTTTTTTTTAATGAAAAAAATTAAAAAAATAATTTCATTATATCTTATTCTTATGTACCAAATATAGGGTAATTATGTTAAAGTAAAGGAAAAAGTCATAATTATTTGTCAATGTGGTCTATTTCATGTAGGATTGGAATGTCTTAAAATGAAAATGGTGAATATTTATCCAAATAATTCAGCCCAAAAAAAGGGCATATTTATCCAAATAAAAAAAAAGAAAAAGAAAATGGTGAATACAAATTTCTAGAAAAAAGAAAAAAAAGTAGCAGCGGAGAGCGATCTGCATATATAGGCCACACAAAGTCCCGAAGCTTCTCTCTGTCACAGTTTCAATACCCGATTTCTCTCCGGTAAGATTCAATTTCAGCCACTCTCACCACAAACCACAAAAGAAAAACGATTCTCAAAAGTTAAATTAAAAAGCCCAATTTTCCCCATCTCTTTTGCTAATCTTTTTCCCCTTTCCAGCTTTCTTGTAATCATTTCAATAATTTAGTATCGCAGAAGAGACCTGCAAATTTGCTGGTCTCTGCTGCAATATAGTTAGCTCCGATGCCGGACTTTGAATCCATCCCGTCCTTCAAATGGTCAGATTTACGATCGCAAAACGCTTTATTTGGAAAATATGAAGTCGGAAAACTTCTGGGCTGTGGCGCATTTGCCAAAGTTTATCATGCCAGAGACGTCAGAAATGGGCAAAGCGTCGCCATTAAAGTCATCAACAAGAAGAAAATTTCCAACAATACTTTGATGACTAACATCAAACGTGAGATCTCTATTATGCGCCAGCTTCGCCATCCTCATATTGTGAGGCTTTATGAAGTGCTCGCTACTAAGACCAAAATTTACTTCGTTATGGAGTATGTTAAAGGGGGTGAATTATTCGCTAAAGTATCTAAAGGCCGATTGAGCGAAAGCCTTAGCCGGAAGTATTTTCAGCAGCTAATTTCTGCCCTCAGTTATTGCCATTCCCGGGGGGTTTTTCATCGTGATTTAAAGCCGGAAAATCTCTTGCTCGATGAAAATGGAGATCTCAAAATTTCCGATTTCGGATTAAGTGCCGTAACAGATCAAGTTAGAGAAGATGGGCTACTGTATACACTCTGTGGTACCCCTGCTTATGTAGCTCCAGAAATTCTAGCCAAAAAGGGATACGATGGAGCTAAAATCGACGTCTGGTCCAGTGGGGTGATTTTGTATGTTCTTTCTGCTGGTTATTTGCCCTTCAATGATCCCAATTTAATGGTTATGTATAAGAAGATCTACAAAGGCGAATTTCGTTGTCCCAAATGGATGTCTTCAGATCTGAAGAAATTCTTATCTCGCCTTCTCGATACAAATCCGATGACTAGAATAACCATTGATGAAATCAAGCGAGATCCATGGTTTAAAAAGGGGTACAAAGAATTGAAGTTTTACGAAGAAGACTATAATTGCAGCGGCAGCGGCGATCTTCAAATTAAAGAAGAAGAAGAAGAAAAAGATAAATACGCGTGCTTGAATGCATTCGACATCATTTCCTTCTCCACGGGTTTGGATCTAACCGGGTTGTTCGACGAATCGTGTAATTCCGTACAGGATTCGCAGCGACTGGTTGTGGAATCATCGTCTCCGGAAGCCATTTTAGATAGGATTGAACAGATGGCTAAAGACGATGATGAAAATCTTAAGTTGCAGAAGAAGAAAGGTCGGGCCGTCGAGTTACACGGCCCTAGCGGTAAATTTATAATGGGTCTTCAAGTTTACCGTTTGACTGATAGCTTGGTAGTTGTGGAGGTAAAAAGAAAGGCCGGCGCCGCCGGTTTATTCCACGATTCTTGGAATAATAAGATTAAGCCGGCAATTCTTGGCCGCCGCTTCCCGGAGTCGGAGATTTCCGCCTGCTAACAATGGTTGGCGATAATGGATTTGGGTATATTCAGTTTTATTCCTTTTTTTAAACTTTTTTTTGTAAATATTGAGTCGGAATTTTTTTTAATTCTCTTGGGGACATTTATAAATAGAAAAAAAAAAAGTATTCAAGAGTGAATTAGAAAATTCTTTAAGTTAAAATACACGTTTGCCTTTTAGGAAAAAAAGAATCAAGAAAAATAAAAAGGAAGGGTAGGTTACCTTCAAAGAAAAAAAAAAAAAAAAGGGTTAGGTTGATGCCCTTTGGTATAATTTTTTTTATTCTTTTATTTTTCTTTTTCGGTCAGATATTTTTCTCTTTTGTGGATCAAGAGAAATGTTGTTATGTAATACTTTAATGTAAGTTAATGGAGTTGGCAAAGATGCCTTTGGAGTCGTTTTGATATGTTTTTGTGTGTATATATATATATATTAATGTAAGTATTTGTTTATATTTTAAAAAATATTATGTGCAGTGTTTTATTATAATTTACTCGAATAAATATTAGTTTAAATATGATATTATTTAAATGTGTTTCTTGCATATGCATCTAAACAAAATTATAATAATTAAATTTATTCCCGTATCTTTTTTTTTATGAGAAAAACTTGGAAAATAGTTAGGTTGGTGGAATGGAATCGGAATTATTATGCATTTCCAACCTGCGTTCATAACAAACACCAAGTAAAGTATTTAACTAATTATAGTGTTGGATTAAATGTTTAAAATTATTTATATATTTAATAAAAAAAATTTATTACAATATTCTTCCATAAAAAATATCTTTAACTCTTCTGGGGTGATCTTAGATAGGGTTTAATTTTGAAACTCTTGCTTTGAATTTTGATGCAGTAGAATAATTTGTGAAAAGAGATTTGAGTTTGAAAACTGACATTTGAGATTTGAATTGTTCACGTATTCTTAGTCAATTATTAATTAAGTACACAGATTTCTAATTTTGATAATTAAATATCAAAATTAAAATTTTGCCAACAAAATAAATCTTAAATTGTGACAATTAATTATTCAAATTATAGTTCAATCATTATTTTTGTTGGCGGAACCATAATTTAATTTTTTAATTGTTAAAATTAATAGTTTAAATATTTAATTGACAGTTGATTAACAATAATAATATATAGATACTTTTGGAATTAATTCAAATAATACTAGTTAGCTAGGTTAATTTTAAAGGTGTATTCTAATTTATATTAAAAAAATATTAAAAATTTTGTATTATTATTTTTTTATTTTGTGTAACCTCCAAAAAATGTCACGAATAATAAAAACATGAAAAAGTAAATTTGAAGTGGAATTCGCAAATGCAATTCATTTTATGACACGTGATCAAATTTTGGGTTTCTTTCCGGAAGACGTACCTCTTTTTGGCGTGTCTAAATAGAGAGATAGAGACAGGTGGCATGTCGGCAGGCAGGCACGGATAAAGAAAAAACGTGGGTTGGCGGTCTCTTACATTAATTGATAGCGAAATCTCTCGTTCACAAACTTCATCATACTGTTCGATGCTTAGGTGAAAGATATAAATTATGGTGACTCAATGAATCTGTAAACTGGATGCCAGACACTAATACGCACAAGCTAGCATTTGAACTTTGGTACCAATTCTGCAGTTCCAAAACTAATTGAGTTATGCACATGCAGGTATGATTCTCACATTAATTAATTAAGATAAAAGATGATAAGTAAAGAGATATTTAAGCTTTTCTTACCTCAAAATTTAGAGACAAAATCTTTTGCACTATACTTTTTATTGAACTGTCCAACAGCTAAATAAAAAATATAAATTATAATAATTTATTAATTCTGTATATTAGAAGTCAAATTTTGATGCGCACAAATAACTATCTTATATTAACATTTTCCTTCCACGTAAATGTAATGGAATGCATCATCGTCAATTTGTTGCTAATAAGAAAAAAGAAGATGCTAATAAGAAAAGTTAATACACTTCTTACTATTTTTTTATTTGAGTTTTCGTGATTTTTACTGAACATAACAAAATAATTGGACAATCAACGCGAATATTGATCTCGTTAGAATAATATTACTAAGAAAAAAGTATAGTTATAAAAACAGATACATTCTGTCAAAATTCGAACTCATAACCTCAACTTAAAACCCAATATAGGAATCCCTCAGTAGTTGAGCCGTCGCTGAGATGAGCCACTTTAACTTTATTTTGGGTTTACTGAGATTATATGGCTTGTGTTAATGCGTTCTTTTCTGTTATTTAAAATGATGTTTATTTATGAGTTTATTTAATTGTGTCTTTTAAGCACATATCAATGCAAATTAATTTTTTATTTTAAGATAGTATACTACTATAAGTTTGAGTTGAATATTTGCTTTAGCGATTTTAATATTTTAATATTTATTTCTTACTTTCAAAATTCTTAACATATTTGCACTTAGAACCTTAGCCTTTGTTTTCATCATTAAAAATCTTTCAAACTTTAACATATTTACGTTTGGACTATTTTTTTACTTTTTTTCTTCTTCTAAAAAGTTTGTGGATGTTCTTCAGGAAAGAATTTGAGAGAAAGCGTTTAAAAGACTGTAAAATATCTATTTTATCCATAAAATCAATGAAAATTATATAATTACTAAACATTTTATTCTCTTCTTCCAAAGTCTCTCAAAATTCCAAAAATAAAATAAAAAATAAAATCTCACTTATCTCCTATTCCACTTAAACTCCCAAACAACATTCGAATAAATCATCTTACTTTATTTTTAGGTAATTTGGTATTCAAGAATCATCGGCTAATTCTTATAAGAACACAAGACCCCTAAATAACAGTACTAAATTGACATGTGATATTAAAAAATTCTTTAAGGAATACAAATCCAATCACTTAGCATACCACTGGAAGATCCTATGTGAGTGGGTAAAACCATGCTTTACCCCTCGTTCATCTCACATTCGTTTCTTTTCATTCATCTTCTCTTCTCTCCTTTTCCCTTACCTCCTAAACTCCCAAACTAGGCCTAAATGCAAATAAGGGGTAAAATGCGCTATTTTCTTTTTTTAATTTAGAAAGGTAAATTTATTTATTTATTTAAAAATTTGTATGAGATGAATCAAAGTATAAACGAGTTCGAGCTCGTATTTGTTCGAACTCGACTCTATACATTTTTAAATTGATTGAACCTATTAATTAGAATTCAAGTTGAAGTTTAATTATTTATAGTAAGTTCGAGTTAGAATTTGATTTTTATTTACATATATTTTTCTTAAAAAAATTAATAAATGGTTAAGCGCGCAGTAGCCGTAACGACATCGTTCTACAACATGATGCACAGCTCATACTCACACTCACTGCAAGACTCGGCAGTAGGGCTGAGAAAGAAGAAGACAGCCGAAACCAAATTTAACGGCGGGAGAGCTCAACGGCAAACCGAAGGTATGCTAACTAACCCAGTAACCGATGTTAAAATCATAATTTCTCAGTGATATAGCTACGATGTGGTATTCATCTTCCAACTCTTCCATTTCTGCTTCACGTGCTGATTATTTTGCTTCTTTGATTGTTTTGTGAGTTCGAACATTATACTTATTTCGAATGATTTGCTTCTGTCATATAGGTTTTGCAATGTGCAATCAATTTGAAGTTTGAAGTGGGTTGTTGATTATTTTTGGTATTTCTTAGTTTGTTGACAATGACAGTGGGAAAAAGTTTGAAGAACAGTAAAAGGGAAAATAACTCGAAAGTTGCAGGTGGAAAATCAAGGTCGAGGGCCTCTAGTGGCGATGTTGGAACTGTAATTTCCAAGAGAAAGGGGCATAGTGGAAGCAGAAAGGCTCAAAGTGGAGAGATTGAGGGCAGTGGTGTTGATTATGCTGGTGGGAGTAAAACAGATAAGAAAGGGATTATTGTAAAAAAGAATGTGAATCGAAAGATTAAGGGTGAAGCGAATGAACTAGTTACGAATGGGAATGGGGAATTTGAATATTCTGATAGGAAAAGGAAAAGAATATATGCTGACCACTCTACTGATGAGGGAACAATATCCAGTGATAATGTACGGAAGCCTAGTAGAAAGCTTTCATCTGAGATGATGGGGGACAATCTTGAAGGTCATTTGCATCAAGAGAAACGGACTAGTAAAGGAAAAATGCAGCCCTTTGAGCAGTTGAGTAGGAAAAACATGTTGTCAGGAGAAAGCAAACCTAAAGCAAGTAAGTTATTGGACAAGAAACAATTAAGAGCCAAAGTCAGAGTTAAAGATGAATTGAGAGATGTTGAGGATCATGGCTTTAGAAATGGTAATTTGAAGAGAGGTTCTAAAATCAAATCTGGAGTGGCAAAACAATTAGAGCAGAATCGAGCCCAACGCCCTGCTGATTTGCTCCCGAAGTCTTCCAGAAAGAAGGTCCCGACAAAGAAAACCTCCAGTGATGATTCGAATGTAATGGATGATCAACCTAAGAAGAAGAAGAAGCGAGTGATCCGGATAGATCCTCATGATCTATCCAATAAGAGGCTGGATGATGGAGTATCTATTAATAGTCAGTATCTCTAATGACTTGTGGTGGTTCAATGCTTTCTTTTGCTTTATTCAATGCAACTTTGTACATTGATTATGAGATATAGCATTCCTACTTCTCTAGAATAGCAACATTGCAAGCCACAACAAATCTACATAGACAGTAGTACATTTTTCTTTGTTCATTTTTGCTTAAAGGTGTTTTTGGCTTGTACAATGGTTTCCATCCCTTGACTGCATGGCAATTCAGGCTGATTGTCTGTGTGACTGCATAGACATATTTAGATATATTATTGGATGTCCTGATAAAGTGCAGATGGTTCATTTATTTTCTTACTTGTTTTCCTTGCTTGCTTTCCAGATATTGTTAAAGAGAAGAATGAAGATCCGAAAACGAATAATGTTGAATTGTCAAAGAATGCACAATTTCGTGCAATTCGTCCTAGCCCCTCTATCCTTTCCTTTGTTGAAGACAATGTAATTTCATTCCATATCTCTTTTATGTTTGTAACACCATTATAGACCTACATTGCCTCAAATTCTCCCTCGGCCTCTCCTAAATAATTCTTTGGCAATCATTTTACAGTTATTAGGCCGCAGGCGAGAGATTGAGTTTAGAAGGGCTGGTTACAATACAGAGCTCTCTGCACCTTTAGATGACATTCCCTTTTCGACAAGCACAGAGAGGGAGAGGATAGAAGAAACGGTATGTTTTTATGATATGCATCTCTTCATAGTAGTGTGTTTTATAATATTGTATATCTCATATCCATATCTGCTTCCATCATTTTAGAAAAAAAGAAGAAATACTTTTCTCTGTTATAGCTAAAACCATTTTAATCTTATTAACGATATAAATTTTACTCCTGCATTTAATTTAATTTTTCTTTTATAGTTAATTTTGGCTTAATTGTTTCCAGGCATTTAGAAACAAATTGAGCTTTTTTGCTGCTGCGAAAGTTTCATCATCATTTCCCCCACCTGATCTTCCAGAGATTGCATTTGCAGGTTAGTATACAAGTAATCTTGACGTCTTTTGTGAACTGCATGGTTGCTTATGGTCTTTTTGATGATTTATTATATGGATCAGTTTTCTATATTGATGTTTCTCATATCTTTGGATTATTATTTTGTTATGCTAGTAGATGAGTCGATGGGTTCTCTATAAATAAGCGTGATTCTTTGTTCGTCTGCGTTACTTGGTTCTTCACATAACTTGGCTTGTTCTGTCT
The DNA here is from genome assembly GCA_028651295.1 of Catharanthus roseus. Lineage (NCBI taxonomy): Eukaryota > Viridiplantae > Streptophyta > Magnoliopsida > Gentianales > Apocynaceae > Catharanthus > Catharanthus roseus. The sequence goes on from JAPQWS010000087.1 coordinate 8,070,313, forward strand.
TTAGAGCACTCTTTCTGGCAATTATAATCTCTTGACTTAAGGGTTTTTTTTTTGGTGATGTTTGCACTATGTTTTCTAATGGTTCTTCATGTTTGTCATTGTCTCATATTCACTGAAGATGTTTATAAATAACTGGTTTACTCTATAGTGCATACGTTGAATTTCTATATTGATAACCGATGACCTTTCGAATATGAGGTGATATTGCTTTATTGTAAGTTGAACTTTCTGTCAGGAAGGTCAAATGTAGGGAAGTCATCTTTATTGAACGCATTAACCAGACAATGGGGTGTTGTTCGGACATCAGACAAGCCTGGCCTCACTCAGGTGCTTGATTCTTCTTATAATCAAGTTTGGAGTTGGTTTAATATGCATCTTACGCCTCATTATCCTTTTGTAGACTATAAACTTCTTCCAGCTTGGATCAAAGCTCTGCTTAGTTGACTTGCCTGGATATGGATTTGCTTATGCCAAAGAAGAAGTGAAGGAAGCTTGGGAAGAGCTTGTGAGTGACCATTTCAATATCCGTAGTTATATTGAAGCATGTTCTTTTAGAGGATGAATTTTATGATGTCTAGTCGTGACATGGGGCCTTTGTTATTAATACGAACTGATTTTATTCAGATATGAGATATATTCAGCATCATCTGTTAAGCAAGCTGTCAATCATTTTGTAGTATGTGTTATTCAGATAATATTATCTTTGGGAAAGAATTGCGTAAGAAGGATTTTGCCTTGATTTTCAACAACTGAATAACCTTTGAACTGTCAATGAAGATCTAGTGAACAAAAACTTTTGATTCAAGGAGTCTTATGATTCTTGTAAAGTTTGAGTCCTCATATTTCATTACATATTAATGTTATGATATAAACAAACTGTCTGCATTTCTGGAGGAAACAGTCGTTCAGTTATACCTGCCATGACATTAATATTTGCTGGAATATGTTTCTTTAGGAGAGTCAAAGGGTCATTTCTGTTGGTGACTAAGCTTGACTAACTGGCTCGTAACTTTATTATTTGGTAGTCGAGGCAGTATTCAGATCGGCTATGTACTTCTTTGTGATTGGGTTTCTGATGTACATATTAAATTTTCTTGTTACAGATTTGGGATTTTCTTTCTGATAGCTTTGCTGGTAGTATCTGTTGTTATTAAGTTAAGACCTCACTTTAATATGCTTATAATTTTGTAGGTGAAAGAGTATGTCTCCACCCGTGTGGGTCTAAAGAGAGTATGCCTTCTTGTTGATACAAAATGGGGAATGAAACCGAGAGATATGGAACTTATTGATTTGATGGAAAGGTATAATAAATTTATATAAATAGATACATCTATACATGATTTGATTGGTTATCTCCCCCTCATTTCCATGTCGCATACTGCCAGTCGAGGTGTGCAAGCTGCAGCTTCCTTCCTGGCAGTGAGAAATGAATTTGTAGTGTTTTTCTTTTTTGTGCATAATATTTATTTCTCGTCTTTTATTGTTCGTTAGAATGTTAACAAGTTGAGCTGGTGATTTTGCATCGTGAATGCAGATCTCAAACGAAGTATCAGATTGTTTTAACAAAAACTGATGTAGTGTTCCCAATTGATGTGGCACGACGTGCAATGCAAATTGAAGAGGTAAACATAAAAACTATGAGTTTTCCATTCAAATGTTTGCCAGAATTCTCCTTCAATATTAAAGCAGATGAGTGTACTTTCATTCTGCAGAGCCTCAAGGAAAAGAAGTCAGCAGTTCAGCCAGTGGTACTGAGCACTTAATAATCAGTTGATCTTGTTTTTTTAGACATCTTCTGCTATTATAGTAAATCTCATTTCACTTACTTTATCTTGTGACCTAACTGCAGATGATGGTAAGCTCAAAAACTGGCGCTGGAATCCGAATTCTAAGAACAGCTCTGACTAAGATTGCTCGGTTTGTGAAGCCATAGGAGAGACAGAGAGGTATTTTAAGCACGAATTTTTACATGACGCTATGTTAACTTTATATAAAGATTTCACATTGCGATGAAACGATTTCCTTAGGTTTTTTTCTCAAGAGCTGTTCAGCTGATCCTCAGGAAATGTTGCACAATTTTTTCCAGGTTTCTGCTTTATATTGTTGAAATGCATAGAAATCCTGAGTTGGGAAAATGGAAGGATAAACAAATGATTCTCTTAGGTGAAAAGTTTGGTAGAACTTCCATAAATTATTATTACTACCTAAATAAGTCAATGCATTTAAGCTTAAATGAACATTACTTATAAAAAAAATGGTGAAAATTAGGTGAGCTTTGACTATCACTATTTTACTTTAATTGTATATTAATCACTTGTCCCTAATCTAATGATATTAGAGTGATATTGGTAGATGATGTATGAATATGAAGATAATGGTGCATGCATGGGTTTGGTTTTGCTCCACTCTTGCCTCAATTTCTTCATCTTTTGTGTATATATATTGTTGTTTAATTGAACAAAAATATGGCAGAGGAAAGTACTTAGAATTTAGAGTGTTTTTTCAATAATATGTGGAGTGAATCATCTCCTTTAGCATCAACTGTAAGGGCACTCAGATCGTCTGTAACATTTTTTTTATAATATGTTTATTTTTTATTTTTGAGACTCATAAATATAAAATTATTTGTGAAAAAAATTATAAGATCAAAAATAAAAATAATTTTTTGTAACATTCTTAGTTTGATATATTTTATTAATAAAATTTACTAAATAAAAAATAAATTTGAAAAAATATAAATATGAGATATTACAGGAAATATTACAGAAGATCCAGTCTCATAGTACATGATTGAGTAAAAGTTTTTTAGAAATTTTAACCGCTAGTAAGATGCTCCATCACTAGAATATTATCTAAAACCCGATTTTCGTTCTAGTAACTTCCATAATCACTCGGTTCGTTTCATATTTTTATTTTCTTTTATAATATATATTTTTTTAAAATTATTTTTTATTTGATAAGTTTTAAGGCAGAATTAGATAGAAGTTTAAATCATAATTTCATTTCAAAATTGACGGAAAATGAATTTAGAATCTATTTTACGTGTTTAAACTTAAATATGAGATGGTTTTAAAAACTTTAGCTACTTAGAAATGTTATTTAAGAGCACTTTTATTAATAAAATATATTAAATTAAAAATAAAGTCTAAGAATGATACCAAAAGTGATATACATTTCCCATAGGAACAAGTTCAAAATATTCTGTCCATATTGGTGTATATCAATTCTTTTTTGACTACAGAGTTGATATTAATAGTTAAGATTCGAACTCAAGATTCCTTGTGTATATTAAATTTTAGGTCTTCCAATTTATAATACTGTTGAATTATCATAATTTATATTTTTTAATTGAAGAGTGAGCTTAAAAAAAGCTGGCTTGGAATGACCAATTCCAAAGTGGTTGAACTAACTAGCAGCAGAGCACTAGAACGAACAGTGGATGCTTATTGCATGTCGTTTTACGTGACAAAGTATAATAAAACGCGTTAAGGAATTCTTGATCCATTCAAACCAATCCAGCCTTTTGTATTTGTTGACATTGGATATCACTTTTATGTACCGTTTTTAGAATTTATCTTTTTCTTTTTAAAAAATTATCTTTTATTTATTAAATTTTATTAATAAAACATACTTAAATTAAAAAATAGTATAAAGAATAGTAAATAAAATAATACAAAATATCCGAACCAACCTTGGATGACCTCTCTATTTTCTATTTTTTTTCTTTTGCTAAATATTTTCTACTGAAACGAGTAAAAGACAACAAGTGTAGTTTATTTCAAACTTAAAAGATTTTATTTCCTTCTGTTAACGACATAATAATTTGAAATATCTTTTAATGCATATACAAAAAAAAAACGTTAATACTTAATAAAAAGTATATTAAAAGATGTATTAAATATGCTTACTATAATTCTCTTAAAGTAAATTTATTTTATTGAACTTTAAATTTTAATATATAGATAGAGGCATTCGCAAATTGAATTGCGTAATAACTTTTTTCTTTTTCTAAAAGAATTGCTCACCAACTTGTTAATTGAATTGAACCATGCGTGGATGAAAAAATAATTTCTCTATATAGTGTACGATGTATTTATTAATATAGGATAATAAAAGCATAATTTTCTCCAAAAGGATTCAAAGAAAAATTTTAAGGCAAACTTTTATAGTAGGGAAATTGGTTATTTATTTTTATTTTTTATTTATAGTAAATTTTTTTTAAGTATGAATTATTTTTGACATTGCATATACGTGTATTCATGATTTTACAATGACATTTGCATTATTTTCACATGAATTATACGTGCATCTAATGAAATAGTAAAAAATAATTAAATCTTTTAAGTTAGGTTATAAAAATGTGTAGAAATATATTAAATTCTATAGCAAAATTATTGAATTGTTATACAAAAATGAAATTATATTTTATTAAGATCAACAAGAATAGATTGAGTTACATCATAAGGAATGTTTCTGGACCATTCTAAAGATACATAATAATTAAAGACATTTTTAGCTAAACTCTTTTTACAACGAGAAAAAACTAATAGAACCTCTATCATATGTGCTAGCAACCAATACTTCAAAATCAGACAAGTCAGTAGATCTGTCAATAATACTTTAAGAATAAGAAGAGAGTCACTCTTTGAAAAGCAACTTTGTAAGGGAACTCAAATCCACCGAGTAACCTTTAATAATGCCTAGATCTCTATAGTTAATCGCAAAGCTTCCATTACGTAGGACAAACTTTGCCAGGAGGGGAATACCCAGGTGATTACATATCAGAATTCAAATATCAATATTCTCTTTCGAGAATGCAACATCAGTATTGACTTTCAAAGTTTCAAATTTAAGCGATAGCCAACTTTTCTGCAGAACGACTTGGGTAGTGATGGAGGGACATGTAAGATTTCTGAGCAAACTAAAGAATTCCTCAGTAACATTTAAGACTTGTAGAGTGATTGAGGTTTCGTCAAGACTGACACTTTTATGCTTAAGTTTGTTCCTATTATGTTTGTAATGTTAAAAATAATTTATTTTTATAGTCAATTAAAATAAAAATAATTTAAAATTATAAATAGTCAATTTTTTTATTAAATGATAAAGAGTTTTTTTTTTTCTTCCTATTTTTGGTTTCTAGAAGTAGAAGAGTACGTGCCATGACTCAAAGCTCCTCAACCACTAAAGCTAATTGCCTATAAAAGTCAAACCACTTAAATTAGTAAAAATATAAAATTGGAATATTTTTTTTTTTCCAACTATACCACTCACTAATAATCATAATAATTCCCTTTTCCCTCCCTTACCCTTACCAAATCATCATTTTTCTCTCTCTCTCTCTCTCTCTCTCTCTCTCTCTCTCTCTCTAAAACCTCTAAAACGTGGCCGGAGACAAAAGGGAAAAGAAAAGAAATGTGTCCTTTAAGAATAATCCTAATCTTCCTCTCGGCAACTCTTGCCGGATTCTTCGTACTCAGAAACCTCAAATCTCAGCCTGGCGACGCCGACGCCGACGCGGACGCCGCCAAAGAAAACAATTCTTCAACCATTGCCTCCGATTCTCTTCCTCTTTCCTCCAAGGTTCTAAACTTCCTTCCAATTTTAGCTTTTTTCTTCTTTTACGGTTTTCTATATTTAATGTAAATTTATCTTCTATTTCTTTTTTTTTTTCTTCAACAGCTCTGCGGTGCGATTGCCAAGGGATTTTGGACGTGTGTGGACATGGCAAGCGGTAGATATTTGTGGAGAAATTTGATCGCCGCCGACTCTTCTTCAGCTTCTAAGCGAGCTGATTGATCCGATTGGTAATGCGAGACTGTTAGGGTGGGTGATTATTGGACTAGGCGGATAGAATGAAGATTGTGATTGGAATATCGTCCTTGGTTGTATGATTTCACCCTAAATTGTTAATTTTTTCTTTGTAATTTCGCTTCGTTTACACGGTTCTTAGTAGCCTTTAGTTTATCTTGATGTTAGAGTTTCTCTTTTCCAAACTACGATGATAATTACTCCTAGTGTTGTCTGTTTTGTAATTGTAATATGGTTTCTGTATAGAATTTCAGAAATTGATTATAGATTTCATCTTTTCCTCATGTTCCTAATTGAATATCTTTTTCCGACCATGATCATTCTTATGCTTTTATTCTAGTTAATTTGTTCTTGTGGAAGCATCAACCATATGCATATTTTGAATTTCAGACTGGCGTTTAATTTCTATAATTGCTGAAACTCCACATTCGGTTGTTTTCTTATCAGAAGGTTATTTCTCTAATGTCACCTAAAAGTTTTGCACTTTCTTGCTGAAGAACATACAAACTAATCAATGCTTTAGGGTTGGGGATAATGTGAATTAAGTTAGTACTACTTAATTTCCAGTGGATATCTTGCAATAAATGCCATATGTGCAGCTTTCGGTGCCAATGACGGAGGATTATGGTGAAATTTGTTATAGCATGTATGTGTATGTGTCTGTCTGTGAAATTCTTGGAATTGTAGTATTACTTCCTTAGCAAATGATTCACAGTGATCTTTATATTCATCACATTAAAATAGAATCTGTTTAGCATTATGGTCATTTTGCATTCATATTCTTTTTGCAAGCTCTTTTCTGATTCCGACCACTTTTTAATTTAAACTTACATGAGGGGTGGAGCTTCCACTGAGGATCCTTTACAATTGTTCTGGACAGATGGACTCATGTTTCTGGATTCCTTAGGGGATCTCATGTAAATTTAACTGAATTGTCTGTTTTTCAGTCTCAGAACTCTTTGCCCTGGTGCACTTCTCATTCTGCCTCTTGCTTGGTTGATCTACTACTTTGTAAGCAGTGAAACTTCTGATATCTTATGAATTATGATCTTTTGCTCATTGATTTTTAGTGCCCATTTGTTAATAACTCTCAGTAGTTGCTGGTTCTTGCTGTTGGTTGACCTTTGTAGGTATTTTGGTTCACTATAGTAGCCTCAGCTTTCAACATTTGACTTTTCACTATGGATAGGTTGAATTTTAGGAAATTTATAATGGATAGTCAAAGTCCATGTTTTAAAGATTTTGGTTAATCAATTTTCTTGCCTTTGAATACTGACTTGACATTGATTAACATTCAAAGATACAGACTCAGATTATCTGCAGAGACTTGTAATTCATGTGGATCTCTCAGCAGTGCTCAAAGAGATGCATGCATGCAGTCTTTACAAGTTTTTTGGATTCATTTTGTACCTTTTTGGTGACTGTTTTTATATCTTATTAACTGTAATTTTGAGATTCAGGAAGTAATCTCTGTGACAAAATAGTAGGGGAAGAAGGGAATTTCAAGAAGCCAAAAGGAGGAACATGTAAGGAGATCTGGACAATACCATTATTATATACAGGAAGTGGTGGAACTAGGACAAAAAACGTTAGGAGAGTTGAAGAACAATAAAAATTTTGTTAGAGTTTTAGGACTTTATTGAAAAAAAAATTATGATGAAACTTAAATATAAAAAATCTATAATTTTTAAAGATTTTAAAATTTTTCAGGGAGTTCGAATCCATCCGAGCCACCCTCAGTTCCGTTCCTGTGTACGGGCATCATCCCGGGTCATCTGAATTTGTTGTATTGTCTTGGCAAAAGAGGATTCAAGTGATGCGAGATAAAATCCTTTTGCTGGTATTCTCTCTGCAACGACGTCGTTCGTTGCCTGCGGAATCCGGTCCGCCATATCTACTTCCATAACCCGTATTCAAAATCCGACCCGGAGTAATACAAGTTTTACTCTGAAAACAAACTCCAATTCAATCCAAGTTGAGCCTTAACTTGTCTTAATTTAGTTTGAAAACTAATTTTCTCCTTTTAATTTTAGTACCAAAAATGTTAGTCTATTTTACAAATTTATGCACGTGCTACTCATATGAGTCACAAATTAATGATAAAATTATCTATATATAACTTTTTTAAACTAAATGTATCTAATTTATTAAAAAAAATGAAGTGAAATATAAATATATTTTGTGGATATTTTAATAAAACTCATATATTGATGATTGTATCATTTATGGATAACTCATATGAGCAACACGTAGTGATTTTGTGAAATTTCATTTCAAAAAGGTAATAGAGACTAATATTTTTGAAGCACAGTAGTTTTGGGATTAAAATTAAAAAAATAATTTTGGGACTAAGTTAAACAAATTGAATAGTTTTAGGACTAATTTGATAATTGTTGGAAAAAAAAAAGAAATATGAAAAGGAGAGAGAGAGAGAGAGAGAGAGAGAGAGGAATTCGAAATTTAGCCAATCACAACGGTCAAGTTTTGCCCGATCAGATCAGTAGGAAATGAGAACCCAAACCCAGAGAGAGAAGCGATAGAAGAACGATGGGAAGGAGAAAAGGGCGAAAAGATTCGTCTGAAACCCTAATTCGAAATCAAGGCGAAAATGATGAGAATGAAAGGGAGATTGCAGATGATGAAGAAGGCGGAGGAAACGCGAAGTTCTTTGCTTGTTATCTACTCACCTCTCTCTGCCCTAGATTCAAAGGTCATACCTACATCGGGTTCGTCTCATCTTCCCCTGCGTCTTCTTAATCCTCAATTTCATACGCTGGAATGAAGATCATATAATACTCGCTTGAAGAAGATCTCTGTTTTTCAACTTAATCTTTGGATTCAGTGGAATCATTAGCTTATATTTTAATTTTTTCTTGAAAAATGGGGAATTTCTTTCTTTCTTTCAGATTTACAGTGAATCCTAGGCGTAGAATTAGGCAGCACAATGGGGAAATAGGGAGTGGTGCTTGGAGGACCAAGAAGAGGCGTCCCTGGGAAATGGTTTTGTGTATTTATGGCTTTCCCACTAATGTGGCTGCTCTCCAGGTACCTTCACTTCAATTTTCATATTATTCCATGATTTCTAGATTTGGATTGCAACAAGATCATGTTGGAGAATATGTATTTTTAGAAGTTAAATGTTCTTAGCTTGTGAAAGTTTGTTGTTGTCTAGCAGTAATTTTGATTTACTTATATCCCATCAAGTGTGAAATTGTTGGGGTTGATAAGGATAGGAACTTGAATTGTTTTTGCCTTCTGCACTATTTGCAATTGAAATATTTTCAGTGCCAAGATTTTCTGTCTGCTGAAACTTCTAACTTTTCTACTGTTGGATATACAAATTTACTAATTTTAAAGGAAGATATAATGCACTAACCAATGTAATTGCAGTTCGAATGGGCTTGGCAGCATCCAATAGAATCTTTGGCAGTTAGAAATGCAGCTGTAACCTTTAAATCTCTTTCTGGGCTTGCAAATAAGATAAAGCTGGCATATACTATGGTCACACTTCCGGCATGGCAGAGGTATGGGAATATAATCTCAGCTATGGAAGTTAAAGGAGATGTATTGATTTCTTTGATGCTCATTCCATTTTCATCATTGTTTCCCTATGATCAGCTTGAATTTAACAGTGAACTTCTTCTCCACAAAGTACCAAAAGCACATAGCTGGTTGCCCAAGTTTGCCAGGGCATATGAGGGTCCAAGTTTGTTCGATGGATGAGCTCCCCTGTTATTCTGGAACCAATTGGAGTATGGGGGAAGATGATGGCTGGAATGGCAATGACTGTGAGCATAGTGCGGGATCATCCCATGAATGTACAGAGGATGGACTAACTGAAGCACAGAAAATTGGCGAAGCTGCAGGTCCTCTAAACAGTTGTGAAGGGACAGAAGGTGACAAACACAAACGTAATTGGATGGAAGAAAATGAAACCAGACATGAACAAGGTTTATGGGGAGAAGAAACTGGCTTGGAAGGCCTGAATAACTCCCTCATTAGAGAAGAGGAAAATTGGCAGTCACTTAAACTCGATGACTACCCGTTGAGAGCATCATCCTTGTGTCTTTCCGGCAATGTTACAAATGATGCTGAAGACACAGGAATTCCCATACTGTTGAATGATTGTGGATCGCAATATGATCAACTTCCTGAGCAATTGTCCCCGACAACAACAGTAGTTGCCAACAAAGAACAAACTCGCAGCATCTCTAGTGCAGTTGAAGTCATAGATCTGTTTACTCCCTCACCTTGCTGCAAAGCAAGTACCGGAAATAAGAAGAGAAGAATTTGTCCTGAGATAATAGACTTGACAAATTCACCCATGTCTGTTTGACAGTGGATTTCTTTTACATTTCTTACCTTTGTATATTATGTTTGACAGTGGATTTCTTTTACTTTTCTTACCTTTGTATATTATAAGTCCCCAATACAGAGACAAGTATTGTAATAAAATCAAGTATTGGCTGGCATTTTCTTACTATTCCATTCCATAAGAGGCAGTTGGCCCTCAATAGCTTGCTTTCTTTCAGTGGTATGATTACCAGACCTGTGAACTCATTTTGTAAAAGGAAAACCCATGGTTATCTCTGATTTTTACAACTCCTCCTTATGGACAATGTTCTTATCTAATTTGAATGCAGTATTCAGCTAACCCTTTGAATGAAAGCAATGAACTAGTAACCGTGAAGATGCTTATATATATATATATATATAACTGAAGGGGAATACTTCCGTGCAAACATTAAGATAAGAACACCTCAGGCCAAAATAGGAGTATCAAATCCACAATGAACGAACAAATAAGAGACCAATAGCATAAACCAGTAACAGGACTCAACGATGCTGAAATAAATAGAGGATAGAATATGCTGTTAAGAGGGGAACACAGCTAAAACTATCATCATTGACATGAGTCAAGAAGTAAGAAGTCCATTTAAGCACACAGGCCATTTGCAGAAGAGGTGCTCCACACAATCAGGAATTAAGGAAAAAAGAAACTACCAACATGTACATGTATAAGACGAGAATGATACAGTCTACAAAATCAAGGTAACTTCTCTTGTTGCAGCAACTGCTCTACTAGCTGCTGCTGCTGCTGTTGCTCTGGGGGTTGCTGTTGCTTGTCCTCTGAGGCTTGACATTCCTGCTGTTGAGGCTGGACTTGGCCATCATCCTGCTTCTGTGATGACTCAGGCTGCTGTTCCCCTTGCCAAACCCAAACGATATCTTTAAGTCCGGGTCTTATACCATCCTTTAGTAATTTCTGATATTCCAAAGTATCCCCGTTGGATTTCTTCATCTCCACTAAATGAAAAGCTGGAGTCACCTCAAAGATCTCTGCATCAACAGTCAATATCCCCTTTCTACCTTCTTTAGTTCCTTCAAATCTCAACAACCCTGCTTCCTTTTTAGCTGTCTTCAGTTTCAGACGCTTGGCAACTTCTTCGAGTTTTGAGATGATAACAGATGCTGGTCGCCAAGAGGTGAATCTAGCTTCTTTCTTTAAACAAGGTTCTTCAAATAGATTGGACAGATCAAAACCAGCTGAAAGAGAGATGATGTCAAATGCATTTAGTGTTACCATATCTTGCCTCTCAGTAGCAGCTGAACTGCTACTCTCCGATGGACCAGATACAGCATTTGTACTTGAAGAAGCTACGTCCATGTTTTCCAAATGAGTTTTCGCAGATTTGGGATTTATTGCCCGCTTAAACCATGGATGATCCCTAATTTTTGCAATTGAAATTCTAGTATTTGGATTTGGATCCAATATTCGCGAGAGCAGCCGACGAACTTCAGGTGGAAACCAACTAGGGCATTTGAACTCCGCTTTTCCAATCTTCCTGTACATTTCCATCAAATTTGAGTCATGAAATGGAAGATAACCAGCCAGTAGAACATACAAAATCACCCCACACGACCAGATATCAGCTTTGGCCCCATCATATCCTTTCCGGTTGATCACCTCAGGAGCAACATATGCAGGAGTCCCACAAGTGGTGTGAAGAAGCCCATCTTGACGTTTTGATTCAGCCAGTGCACTTAAACCAAAGTCAGATATTTTCAGATTTTCATTTTCATCTAAAAGCAAATTTTCAGGTTTCAGATCCCGATGAAAAACACCCCTACTATGACAGAAATCCACTGCATTGATCAATTGTTGAAAATATTTCCTCGCAACATCTTCCTTCAGCTTTCCCTTAGCAACTTTGTTAAAAAGCTCCCCCCCTTTAGCATATTCCATAACAAAATAAATCTTGGTTTTAGTAGCCATGACTTCAAAAAGCTGCACAATATTAGGATGTCTAACCAATCTCATTACAGATATTTCTCGCTTGATCTGATTCATAAGTCCAACCCGTAAAACCTTTTCCTTATCTATCATTTTAATAGCTACACTCTCCCCAGTTCGAACACACCTACCATAGTAAACCTTTGCAAATGTGCCTTGGCCTAGTAATCTCCCTATTTCATATCTTTCCATCAAAACACTCATTTTGTTATCCATATCAAAGCCACAAAATTTACTATAAACAAGCTATCCTCCTCTCCTGCTGATATGATTACATTAAATCTAAGCAGGAGTGTCAAAGATCTGATGCAGCTTAACCGTCCTCATCTAGATCATGTGTTAAGAGGGCAAGCATCCCAAGACTTGGTATTTGATTTTCCTTTCTGGCGTGAGAAGTGAACGAACTATAGCCTAAACGACCAGTGTCATCAAATATAAAAGATGAAGAGTCGGCTAATGCCAAAATTGCGTGGATACCAGTTGAAGGAAGTAATCTGCCCAAGCACATCTTTCTGCATTCCCTGGCTTCTCTTGGTCAAAGATTGACCAGAAATGCTGAAAAGGATATGGAAATAATCTTCCAAATGAACTCAGTAGCCAGATCCAGAGAAAGTGCAGATACAGCAAGAAGTAAGATCCCCAGGAAACATAAATTTTGTTAGACCTGTAACCAGGAAGAAAAGAATCATACGCCTATCTGGCGACGAAGTAACTATAAAATCGCTAAAGGTAAGTACGTGTTGAGACACAAAAGATGTAGATGTTGATATTTAGGCATCAAGAGAGAAATAAATATCATATACCAATTATATTGAGCTGTAATCACTCAAGACACACAATTAATATCATTAGGAACTGGCCACAAAAAATGCGATAAGGATACTAACATATACTTCAATAAAATGACCCCATTCTCATCAAAGTTTATCCGTTTGGGCATTAATTTCATGCTGTCATTGAAAATCTTGCGATGAAAGACACAACCCTTCATTTCCAAAAACGGAGATCACACAAATTGGATGCACAGATATATTTATTGGAGCAAGGAAATATTGCTGGCTGCCCAGATATAGCATTTCAAGAACAGAACAGCCAAAAGATATATGTGTACCAGGGCATCGTGTAGAGTAATTTCCTTTCCCCTTTTGTATTATATAGCATTTAGTAGCAGATTTTTCTGTCACCACTGGAAACAAAAGAGATACCAACAAAACTAGATTTCAGATTCCAGACATAAGCTCAGTGTTTAAACTAAACTAGTATTGTTGGTCTTCCATTGTTATCCATCTCTTAGAATGCAGATGAAAGAAACAATACATATTTCTTCGATTTTTCTTTTTTGTTTCTAAATATATTTTCCGTGGTTGTTTCAAAGCTCACTTCTAATCTAATAAACCTATTTTCCCTGCATTCACGAGTGAATATGAATATTCAAGAATCAAAAGCCATGGAGTATGAGAATTGAGAAAGAAAAAAAGATCCAATTTTCCAAGAATCCCTTTTCTAACAATTATCAGTTATAAACTAAAATCCAACAAATAATGATTCTTACGAACCCCTTTCCCACAAACCAAGCAAAAGATGGATGGTCACGTATAACCACAAAAGCAGCATCAATCAGATTAAGATAAAAACACATCAAGAAACAGAACAGATAGAAATACTGAAGAATAGAACTAATATAATCTCTCGAGTTCTAGAACGACCTAAATTAAACACAAAAAAAGTAGCTAAAAATGACTCTTTTTCACGATTGATGAAAAGCCCAAAACTTAAAGGGGTGAAAGAAAATAGGTTTACCTTTAATGGGTTTTTTTTTGTTCTTTTTCTGCTCTGAGAAGAAAAGGAAAAATCTGACAAGCGAAGCTCTGCTTAATATAGTAACAAATGATGAAAAACAGTGCTCACCGAGCGAGGGAGAAGAATGATCCTTCTTGATTGATTTGGAGAGAAAGAAAGAAAGAATACAAGTGGCCAGGCTGAATATGTATGGCTGGAGGAGGAATATTTTTGTGTGCTAGAGTCTAGGAAAAAGAGACGTGGACTGTCCTCAAGATCTTGAATTTTCCTCGTGATCTTTGCTCTATGAATACAGGAATTGAGCCAGAGGAGATGGCCAATTTTTTGATCCCCTGAATTATGGGACCCCAAATGTCATCTGATTCTGAATCTTTAGGGTGAAAAGGCAAAAGGTCACTTTGTCATCTTCATTTCCTTTTTTTTTTTTTTTAAATAACCTTTGTCTTCTTCATTTTCTTTTCCTTTCACTATTGTCTATTGATTTTTTCTTTTACGAGACAGATCCATTAGTATAGTAACTCAGTATAAAAAACACGTATTATTGAATAAAGATTTTAAATTTGAATAACAATTCTTTTCCGTAATATATAATAAAAAGACAATAATTATTTGTAATTATCACTTATCATTCAAACTCTAAATCTAATCTTTTTTAGTTATCCCTTATGCTTAATTTCAATAAGGCTAGATTTGAAACTCAATTTAAAATCTTCATTTCGTATTATCTAAAACAAAAGTAATCATTAATCAAAATTTGCAAAAGTATTGCCGAAGATAACCTAACAAAACGAGACATTTGGTAAATAGATCGTTAATACTAATATAAGATTACAAGTTTTATTTTTGCATGTATAAACCCATGCTGAAAGAGTTACAAATTAGACTTTTTGTGTTTAAGAGTTAGACTTGCTCGTCATATTCAGATTAATTTTAACAATTATGACGTTACGTGAAACTCCTGTCTCATACTCTTGGTTTGGACTAAGTTTGGAATACCTATCGAGAAGGCTAAGACCTATATTTACGATATAAATAATCCATGTAAAATTTGCAAAGCTTGCAGAAGATATACATTTGAATTAATTATGTGTTAATAAGGGCCATTTTTTTAAATAATATAAAGAATTTATGTAAACATATAGAAAAAAAATCTTATTTATTGGCTTTACACCTTATTAATGACATTGATTTTATTCAATTTTGTCCAGATTTTTTAACAAGATTAATACTTTTTTTAAGGAAAATAAATCAACATAACTTTGATTGATTGATTGAATTGAATGGCCTTAAAGGGCTGATAACTTTGTGACCAAATAAGAAGGTCTTTATCTCTATCATGTGATGCTCATCAACACAAACATGCTTAGAAACCATTGTACTACATGAGTGGATCTTGTCTACCTTAATTAATTCTACATTTTTCTAATAAATTTATATATAAGGGTTTGTTTAATGCATGCGGTTATGATATATGTTAATCTAGATTAATTTTTTAAATTAAAATATAAATTTATTTATAATTTAATTATTTTTATTAAATTTTTAAATTTGATAACATTTAAATAGTATAGATAACATCTTTTATTTATATATGATATATTTTATCTATATTAACGTTTGTTACAGCCTTTTAAAAGTGACAAGAATTGAAACCTCTCAATATGAGATTGAGAATTCAAGATGCTTGTATAGACGTAACTCAGTCGGGTTTGGATTGCAAAATTAGTAACAAGAACTAATGTTCAATATTGATAGCACTATGGGAATTTCAACTTCTTCAATGTGGAGGGTGATTCTTTGTACATACCAATATCTGACCTCCACTTTACAGAACCGCTAAATTACTATAATTTAATACTTACGGAAAGGTTGATTATTGCTCCCTTGCCACGAATACAAAAAGTCAAAATCAAAGGTTTTGTAGTATTAAAAGAAAAAGAACATAAATTACATGGTCATACCAAAAATGTCAAAAAATGAAGTACGTAAAGTGGCCACCTATATATACTACACAACTCCTTTTTCTTCAACAAATAGTCCATTCCAAACCACAACACATCTTTACCAAAAAAAAAAAAAAAAAAACCGTTAAGCGGGTCAATTAAAATACTTAAATTATTATGAAAGATATTTTAAAAAACCTTTTTTTTAGAAAAAAATTCATTTAAATTCAAACAATATTCTTCTTGAAAAGTGAATATATTAATTTTATTTCAACGGCGACATTAATAAGTAAATATACTTTTAAATAATGATTTTATAATGAATATATTTCACTTGAGAGATTTTTTTTTTTTTTAATTGAAAAAAAATACTGTTGAGTAATTAGGAGGTGGTTGGAAAAAAATAAAAAAAAAAAGAAAAAAGAACTGGGATGCACGACGAGTGGACCATAGAGTAATCAACTCGTGACATGACAATCACCAATTAGTTTGGAAAAGTTAAGGCCACCTCATTAAAATTGACACGTAGCAACGTACCTCCCCTCTCAATCTCAAAGTGCCACGACATTTTTCCTCTCTTTTTATTTAAAAAATACGAAATTCTTAGATTGATAATATAAATTATAATGATTCATTCTCAGGACCTGTTTGAATATTAAATTTTCCTCACGCCCAGAAATGAACATCTGCGCGGGTGGCCCAACAACTGGCTCTGATACCATATTAGAATTTGGGCTTGGGCCTAACTCAACCCAAAAAGTACCTCAATAGGGGAGGACTGACGAAGTTTTTATAAGGAGTAATTATTTTCTTTAATTAGCCGATGTGGGATTCTCAACAAACTCTACAGTTTCAGAACCAGTTAAACTATGTTAATATGAATTTTTTCTCTTTCCTTTTTGTTTATAGGTGGCGTTGTTCAAACTTAAACTCAATGTTTGTATCATTAGATTATTACTTTGACATAAATATTACTACTTTTGGGGCATCAGGACATGAATTTGATGCCCGATTGTGATTTATCAGAGTAGTTTGTTTTCCATTAGAATGTTAAAATGATCACAGTTTTAAAATATTACGAGTTTCTTTCTTATATGTGGTGTTATATTGAAAAAGTTTTAGATCATACCTTAATGTTTAAGTGTGAGTCAAACTTTTAAGAAAGTGGACATAATTGAGTCGAGTTTGAATTAGTTAAGGTTCTGTACCTTGAAATACTAGGTGGCTTTTAAATTAATTAAAAAAAAATCTGAACCTATTTATGAGCAAATAATTTTACGTTAAATTTTTTTTTTTCTGGGAATTTTACGTTAATTTTCGCAATGATAGGCAATGGAAATTGGGCCAGCTCGTAATACTTGACTGTGCGTATATTTATAATCCAGCGCTGCCGAACTGCAGTCCAGTTTAATTAGGCGGCCCAAAGTTAACTCAATTCACAGATCAACTTGGCGCCAAAATGCAAGAACCTGCAAAAGAATTACGATCATGTTCTTCAATGGTTCGTGTTTCTTTAGAAGATAAAGGTTTTGTTAAGTTCTAAAGAGGGTTGGATTCTTCCTTATCAATTGGTTTTAACTTGATGTGATTCTGAGGATTGCGTTTCTGGACCTTTTTCTGCTAAGATGGGGACTTGAGGTTTGAAAAGAGGGTGTTTGTAGAAATGGCGGAAAGAAATCTTTTGGCAAATCGGAAAGAATTAGGTGTTGATTTCCTGATTGGAACTGGACTAGATATGTAGCAAGATTCGCAGAAGGAATATACTTGAAGAATCATGTAAGAAAACTAATCCTAAAAGGATTAGAAAATGTTGCAACTATCAGCGGATAGTGATTAGAATTAGGAATCATATTCGGACTGGAAGTCGAATCCAACATGAACAATTATTGAATCTTTTACTATAAATATGTAGCGTGTATTGACTACCTTTCATCCTCCTCACCATTAGAATTGATTCTTGGAATTGTTTTCTTCAGTTTCAATAATGGCTAACAATGGAGTTTGTATCCTGCAGGCTATTATTCTTGTGATAGTTCTAGTTCCTCTGTCAACCATCAATGCTCATCCTCTTAAAGGCTGTGGCTTTGATCAAATCTATAATCTTGGAGATTCTATTTCAGACACTGGTAATTTGGTTCTAGAATCTCCCTATGGAGCAGCTACTTTCGGCAAACTCCCTTATGGAATGAACTTCATCAACAACAGACCCACCGGTCGCTGTTCTGATGGACTTCTCATCATTGATCGGATAGCAATGGCAGCTGGTTTACCCCTTCTCAATGCTTACAAGAACTCTGATGCTGATTTTGATCATGGAGCAAACTTTGCCGTTGCTGGTTCCACAGCACTATCTCCTCTTTCTCTCTTGACTAGAAAAATTGTCAACCCGGCAACAAACAGCACTCTTGATGTCCAACTTGAATGGATGTCTAATCTTTTCAACAAAACTTGCCAAACTAGTGAAGATTGCAAGGAGAAGCTGAAAACTGCTCTGTTTTTGGTTGGGGAAATTGGAGGTAATGACTATAACTATGCTTTCTTTGAAGGTAGAACTCCTGATGAGATAAATAGTTTAGTACCTGAAGTTGTGAATACAATCAAGAATGCAATTAAAAGGGTCATTAGCTTTGGAGCAAAGCATATAATTGTTCCTGGAAATTTCCCAATTGGATGTATCCCAATCTATTTAACTGGTTTCCAAACAAACAATTCAGCAGCCTATGATAAGCATAATTGCTTAAGCAATTTGAACAGTTTTGCTCAGAATTATCACAATCAACAATTGAAAGAAGCCATTAAGGAATTGAAGAGGGAGAATCCAGATGTTAAAATAGTGTATGGAGATTACTACAAGGCTTTCCACTTTCTTCTTCATGTTGCTTCAAGATTTGGTTTTGAGATGCAAAAAGCTTGTTGTGGAACTGGCGGTGATTACAACTTTAATGCCACAAGATTGTGTGGATTTCCCGGAGTTCCTGTTTGTTCCAATCCTGAAAGATACATCAGTTGGGATGGAATTCACTTGACCCAAAATGCTTACAAGATTATGTCAAATTGGTTGATTAAGAGATTTGTGCATCATTTGGGTTGCTTTCATCATTAGTTATAGCTTAGAATTTTCTCGTTTTTTCTTCTTTAGTATATACACTTAGTTGTTTTAGATAGGTGATTTAGTATGCTTTTTTCTACTGCAAAAACTCTCTTATGTAATTTTCAACCGAGAAAGTATGAAATTTTAGAAACAGATTTTTGAAGATTGATGTTGAAGTTTATTTATTTATTTTGATGGAAAACCTAAACTTAAAAAGAAAAAGGGTTCTTAACTCTATACGTTTTCTTTTGCTGTTCTTTTCTCCTAAGGAATCAAATCATCACTGAAAAGAAAAGGGAAACAGATTTCCTTATCATATTCATATCATAACTCAAACTTGGAGCAAATAAAGGAGCTTCCAATATAGGTTACAATTTAGCAGCAGAGTTCACTCATATGCTAGTCTTTTGGCAAAACCAGTGTCCACGATATATTATAAACAGAAATGTTACAGATGATCATATTTGACATTATATAGTAAAGTATTCAAAGTATTGAAAGATTTTGAAATAAGATAGTGATATATATATATATATATAAAGCATTCTCTCCATATGAGATTGGCATGAGTAGGGGCAAGATTATAGGTATAACACATGCCTTTACCACCCATTAAGCATGCACATAATTAATGACAAAACATGCATTTGATCATCAACATGATATCACTAAATTACTTTATTCTTCTAAAAAAACCCTTTTCTTTTTCTTCAAAAATCGAGTTTGTTGAGAAGATGTAATCACAAGTGGGTAAGATTTCACGTCCATCAAGTTAATAAACATATATGTACCCTTGTTGAATTTGATTATTTCTTCATCAAACTTTGTTGAATTTTCAACATGATTGATACCGTAAAAAAATGTTGTTTACTTGTGAGATAAGCTTCAAATTTATGATTAATGTAATGTTTGTGTCCCGTGAAATAAGTGTGATACATTTAAACATTGTTAATTTAAGATATCTATTTGACATAATGAAAATAATTGTCGAATAATTAACTCTGAATGATGTGATGTCAAACCAAGCATTAGAAAGTTTTGGGCTTGGACTTAACTCACTCCAAAATGTACATGAAAAGGAGAGGACTGCCCAAGTCTTTATAAGTAGTAATTATTTTTATTTAATTAGCCAATGTGGGATTTTCATTCTCAACACCAAGTATTCATCGCGCGAATTTGCCTAATACTTTAACCAAGATATTTGGGAAGCGTGTGGGAAAAAGAGGAAAGACTAAGGAGAATATAGCTAAAACATCCTTTACTTTTGTATGTTTTACCAATTCATGTCAATTTTTTTTGTCATGACTTATGCCTTTTAATTTTTTACAAATAACCAAAATGTAATACAGTAGTTTATGTTGTTTTTGAATAGAAATCATCGAGTATAATATTATCTTTATTTGTCAATCAGTAGTCCCGTCACATATAAAATTTTACTTTCTTTACTATTACTCTATAAGAACAGTATTAAACTTATTTATCCATTTATAAATAAATTATTCGTAAGAAACTACCTATACATTTTTGCAATGTTTAGGGCCAACTTATCATAGGAATATATATCAAGTGGAGGATATAAATCATGGTGATACAACGGTGCTACAAACTGGAGGCCAAACATTAATGTGCACAAGAAACTCCATTATTACTGTTAAAATTTAAATATTGATTTTTTACGAACTTTACAGTCTCAAAACTAATTAAAGTATAGTTTTGTGTGATGGGGTAATATGAGTGAGTGTATATAAGGCTTACCAATTAAGTCGAGTCTCGTGGTTTGAGCTCTCATTCCATCCATCGATGATTATGATTTATGATACATACTCATAATAATAACTTATTAAATCTTTTTTTTTTTCCTTTTCTTTCCAAATCTGCATATGGTTTCTTGAATCCCACTCTCAATCAGAGGGAGAATAAGAAGAAGAAAAATGCAGACCAAAATCACAAACAGTTCAATAAAGCCAATCAAAACCAAATCAGAAGAAATTTACGCAGCCAGACTTTTATCCCGTGAAATGTCTCTGAACAATTCTTCATCTGAAGTCTACTACGGAGGTACCTCAGTTGCTATTCCATTCCGATGGGAATCTCAGCCGGGGACGCCTAAAGTCAAGTTCCCGGAAAAGCCACTTCCTCCTCTTACGCCGCCGCCTTCATATTTAAGCAGTCCGGCAAAGAAGAATTACGTAGCCAAAAAACATTCGAAATCAAATAATTTTCTTCACGCTGTTTTCCCCAAACTGATCAATCAGAGAAAAAATCAATTTCTATCATCGTCTCCGGCGGCAGCCTCATCTTCGTTGTCTTGGTCGTCTTCTTCGTCTTCATCTTCGATTTCAGTTCCGTCGTCACCTAATTTTACTCCGAGATCTGCTCGAGGACATGAAAAATTGTCCGCCGTGAGATTGTCATTTGATTCGAGAGCAGAGGAGGTTGATCATGAATCCCCTGTTTCCACATTGTGTTTTGGTAATCGTGGGGGCTATTCCTCTAGAGTTATCAAGTTGTTACTAGGAGAATCTCATCTGTAAAACTTGACATTTCCATTTTTCTTCATTCTCTAAACAGTATTCCTATGATTTCCATTTGAAAATCTACAAAAAATTTTGGAAGCATTGTATCTCCAAGGCTTGAGTCTATTTATGAAGATCATAGTACTTGTTTCATTAAATAAGTTATTTTGTTCCATTGCTTGGTTTAATTTGTTTTTCACTTTTGAAGAGAAATCATTTTGATATCTTTTTGGCGAGAGTAGAACGGTATGGTTTAAAAATGTCTTCTGTATATACACAGACTGACTCAGAATACTTTATGATTTAACAAGAAAAAAGTATTGAGATAATGTAGCATTAATAGAGCTAGTTTTGCTTCTATTAGTTTAATTTGTTGAGAAAAGCTCAAAAAATATAGTAGTTGTTTAGAGTGATGTTAAAAGGTTTGTTTATTGAATAGTAGTTGACTAAATTAAAATAAAAAAAGGCATAATAAATAGTAGATCTAAGATCTGCCCTTAAATGCTAGGGCATGCTTACTTAAAAGAGTTGACTGTGGATATATGATAATTTTGGAAGCTTTGGGGCATTGGGGGAAGAATTAGGTGAATTTTTCGTAAGTTTATACATAATTTTATAGTTGTGTATACTTATTTTGTAAATTATTTGTGCATATATTATATCAGACTCGGGTTGAATTATTTTATGTGTTTGTTGCCTTTTTTGTAACTGTTTGTGCTCATTTTTATGTGCAAGGGTACAATTGTTAAATATCCAAAGGTTGCAAGATGGTCCACTGAATATAATGTGCCTAGCTTTGTAAATTTATGTGCCTAATTTTAAAAATCATGCGTGCCTACATTATGTCACAATAGGTTTAATTACATTATGTCTTTGTGCCTTTTTTTGTTGGAATTACATTATATCACACACATGTTGAAACTGATAATTTGTTAGTTTGAGACGTGGCTTTTGTTGAAATTTCGATTGAAAATCCCCTGTATTTTTGCTCTAGTTAAGTGCGTGAGGATTTGGAGGGAAGTTGATGGTTTTGTCTAAGTTGGTGCGTGTAATCTAAGCGCGGATGATGAGAGTGAGATTTATGCAATAATCAATTTATTAAACTGGATTGTTTTGTTTATTTTTTGAACAGGGTGTATTTCAGATGGAAGAACATAAGTGAAGGGATCGTACCATTAGATCACACACCTCTTGTAAGCCACTTTCGATTCTTGTGTGATGGAAAACTCTTGAAAAAGGAAAAGTTTGATCCCAAGCGTTTAGTGTAGGAATAGGTATAATTTTCTGTACCACCTTATGTATCATTTTTCTTTTATAATATATATTTTTTAAAATTTATTTTTTTCTTAAGATTTATCTTTTATTTATTAAATTTTATTAATAAAATATATTAAATTAAAAAGTGATACCGTGATTATAAGTTGTTCCTGATTGGGCTACTCGTACTGGATCATTTGGGCCTGCCTCATACAGTAGGAAATTAGAAACATCTAAACTGGGCCCAATTTTAATTCGTATTAGAACCGTGATTTGGTTGGATCGGCCCAATTTGGTTCGGGTTTTTAAAAAGATGCAAGAAGTTGTTTAACTAACCGACGACGTATCTTTAGCTAAGGAGAAAGTCGTCCACTTTCCTCTAACGGAAAGTAAGGAAAAAAATTAACACTATTACTAATAATAGCAATATAAAAATGAAGGTTTGTTAAGGAAAAGAAAACTTGCAGAGTGAAACAAAGCAAAGTCCTTAGGGTGACACGAAATTAGTTTATTTTATTTCGTTATGTAATTTTTTTAATAATTATAATTTAAGTTTTTCTAATAATTTTTTAAACAAAATCTTAAGGTTTTATGATTATTTTTTGTTTTTTGTTTTTTTTAATTTTAATTCTTTAATTTCTATTTTCTAATTTTTTTTCTTTTATCACAAAGTGTCATATTTAATTTATACTTTTTAATTTTGTATTATTTTTTGTATTAAAATTAAATAATAAGAGTTTGGAGGATGAAATTATAAATTATCTTTTAGTAATTATTTTGCTACATAATATGAATATAGTAGACCTTTGTAAAATATATATTTAAAAAAAAACCCTCAAAATGAGATCTTTTTACTTTGTTTTTTATTTAAAAAAAGTCTTTCAAGCCACTCGTGGGTAACAGCCTACACCATTTTCTTTTCAAACTGTCACCACTATGACATATATAGACGCGATCAACCCATCATTTGTTACTTTAGAGTTCTGTCCCCTCCTAACTCTCGAGTCTAGGTTCCACCACTTACTAATTTTCCTAAAACCAATTGGTATTAAGGAAGGCAGATACCCTAACTTTATAGTGCATCCAGCACACGCAAGCGTCCACAGTATTCGACTGTAATTTAACCCCACTAACCTTTGCTACGGGACAATTAATATATATCATACCAACACTCCAAGTAATTAGATTTGAACTTTTAATTCCTCCTTAGAAAAACTTTTAATTCCTTAATTTTTTAATTTCAACTCCTTAGAAATAGCATATTTCATCTCGTTTAACCGTCTTCTAGCCATAGAACAAGATTTAAAGGAAATGCATAACAAGAAGATAACATAATTTGGAATTAGCTTTGTTTGCATTCGTTTGAAACACAATCCAAATGTTTATAAAACACAAAAATATAAATAGCAAAGTATTCTTCTAAGAAAAAATAGCAAAAGTATTTACTTATATATAGTTTGTTCAATCCTAGTATACTTTCTTTATCTTTTACAATTTAAAGTTTATTTTTTATTTTATAATATTTACATTAATAAAATTATTATAAAAAAAACATAGACAATTCCAATCTTTCTACATTAGTTTAAGAATAATAAATTATAAAATTACAAATTGTTAAAACTCTAAATCTTAAATAAGAAAGTTAATCTACATTAATTCAAAACTTGTGGGAGAAGGTGTTAAATAAATCGTTATTTTATTATTATTATTATTATTAATTCCTCTGTTACAATATTAATTGTTAGATACTATTGGGGTAATTTTTTGTTTCAAAATACTTGAAAAATTCATCACTCCAAAAATGTATTTGTTGATTTTGCAACTTCACCTTTATATTTATTAATTCATCATACAATTATTAATTATTAAGATAACGAACCTGAATTATTTTTTTCCGAATAGTTATTAATATATTACTAGTAATTTGTAAGGGAGGAAATGAAAACAGTTTCCAGAAAAAAAAAAAAAACATTAGTAATTAATATTAAACAGAAATGCGATATCTTAGGCAGAAAATACGGGTCAAACGAAAAACCATGGATGTATAGGCATTGCCTTGCATTTAAAGCAAGTCTTTAACATCACCAGTACTGTAATTAATATTTATATTATTACAAATAATTTTTTAATTAAATTTATTTATTTTTATCCTTCCAATGCTACCCTTCCCTTCCACAGTCCACATATTGCCCTTTATTGGTTTCCCTCCTTTTCTATACCTACCCTTTGATGACGATATATTCATACGATCACCTTCATCCCCTATTTTTCTATTAATATATATTTTTATGTTTTAAAATTAATTATCTAATCTTGGAATAGAATATTCCTGCAATTAAAAAAGAAAATAATTAAATGCAGTGAGAAAAAGCCTATATAAAATGAATAAATGATATGCTACTAGTTCATTTTATGATCGAGAATTATTGCAGGTAAAAAAAATCGAATTAAACTAATTAAATCTGAATATCTCTATTTCCTATTAATAATATTTATAATGTGTTTGTTGCTTGCTACTGTATTTCCTTTATATCTTACCAAAAGATCACAATATTTCCAATATATAGGATAATAACTTAGATACTTAGATGAGTCTTTATTCAAGTTAAGAAAAGACCCTATTGAAAAAAAATTAAGGATTTCGACTCTTATTCTTATCTTATTTTTTAAATAGGGCTATAGTCCCTTACAAAGGTAGTCTACTCTATTAAATTTATTAGGGTAAGATTGGATGGTATTTTAAATTTTAAATATCAATTTTAACACAATATTTTTTCTTACAAACTACTCTATTTTTTAAAAATATAATACAAAAATCTCAAAATTAAACTTTATCTATATTCAGAGGTATAGCACCTCTTATATTAAAAAAGACATTATAGAATGAATAACAAATAGGGTTCATTTTGAAATTAAATATAAAATTATTGCTCTAGTTTATGTATTTTTTCACATATAATATAATATTTATGAAATTTAAAAATAAAATTTATGTAATTTTGTAAATGAAATATAATAAACTAAAATTCTAGGTATGTTAATAAATTATATGTAAACTAAGCTTACCTAATGATTCTGAAAACAATAGGAAAAGGAAACCATAGTAAAGAACCAAAAACAGAAAAAAGATTTAAACAGGGAGAAAAATAGATATCTTTTTATCTTTAATTAGCAGCCACAATTTATTAGTCTCCCCGTACATGTTAGGCCTCAAAATAATTTTTTTTTTCCTTTACTTGCAAATTTTGACATTGAAAAATACACACAAAAAAAACCTAATATTGACAATATTATTACATAGTGAACCCCGTTGGACTTTGGATAGATAGCCACCGTCAAAAGTCAATATCTGCAAGAAGCCCCCCACACGTGGGCAAAGCTTTGACAGAGCTGGCATTCCTCTCTCTCTCTCTCTCTCTCTCTCTCTCTCTCTCTCTCTCTCTCTCTCTCTCTCTCTCTCTCTCTCTTCTTGTTTTTATTCATTAAATTGTATTAGATAAAATAACTTCCTTTATTAATATCTGTATCTTGAAATTCTTATTTTCATAATCGCATTTAAAGAATTCTGTAACTTAATATAAGTTAAGAAATTTATGCATAAGATATGGACTTAATTAATAATAGATTTTTCTGAAAGGTGAGCCTTCGAATATAATACTGTATATACTGAAATAAAAAAGTTCTTTTAATATGTCTCGTGTAAGAAAAATATATGAATATCAAATAATTAATCTTGTAATAGTTGAAAATTTTTAATTAAAAATCTCAACTCTGGTTAAATTAATTCATACTTTATATTTGTTTATTACTATAAATTTTATTTTGTTCCATAATAAGTATCTGTTTACAACTTTTAAAAAAATATATTTTCAATTTTACCCTTCTTTCTCTCCTTATTTATTTTCTAATATATTTTTCTTTATATTTCTCTCTCTGTATTTATAAAGAGTAAATAAATGAATTTTTTATTTCAAGATTCTTAATATCTGTATAATAAATTATAACACCGGATATTTTATTTTATTTTTGTCAAGAAAATTCTAAACAATTTTACAAAGTGAAATGTGCCTCATTAACCAAAACTAATTTTGTATGGTAGCTATTGGATCAATACTACTCAATAGTATAATATAATATATATATTTCACCATCTCAATCTCATATATACTTAATTTGTTAGCTTATTCTTACTATAAGAAAAAAACATTGACCTACTTTTTTTTTTTCTTGATACCTTGCCTTTTAAGCACTCCTTTTCCTCTTAACTATACTTTCTTCTTTTCTCTTCTCTTCCTCTCTTCAACCCTTCAACCTCTCTTTCTCTCTCTTCCCAATCCCATCTCAAGAACTTCATAACCATTGGAGAAACTGGAAATCTTGGATGTCCAGAGAAAGGTAATTAATTAAACAAAAATTTATCAAAAAAATTAACCCTAGTTTTTTTTGTTCAATATTTTGGATTGTTTATGCAGGGAGAGGTTAGATGAAATAGCGAAGAAGTTAAAAACGGAGTTAGATGCATCCGGCGGCGGCGGCGGAGGGGGAGGGCAGATCATGGGAAGGAGACATATGTTGGGACCTCCGGGAAGTTTGAACACAATAACACCTTGTGCAGCATGTAAACTCTTGAGAAGGAGATGTGCTGAAGAATGTCCATTTTCTCCTTATTTCTCCCCTCATGAACCCCTCAAATTTGCTGCTGTTCACAAAATCTTTGGTGCTAGCAACGTTTCCAAGATGCTCATGGTAATAATCAGTTACCAACCCCCAATCTTTTTTTTTCTTTATTTTTTAGAATTGTTATATGAATTTTGGCTAACTATTTCCCTTGAACATCTTCCGAGAATAAGTCTCTTCCAACAGTATTAAGTTAGCATATACGAAATTGATGTTTCAAATTCGAACCTCTTAATAGCAAAACAAAAATATATCAAGATAAGAGTTGCGCCAATCAAACTATCACAATCCCTTTTTTATTTTTTTGATTATTTTTCATTTGCAAACAACAATGAAAGCCAACTCAAACCCTTCTTCTGATTTTTGTAAAAATTATACTAACTCCAAAAAAATGAGCTTTTTAAAGTATTTGAGAATGGTTAATATAGGTTCTTTTACACTTTTCAATGTCTCTCCCTTTTTATCTAAGACTATTAAATATATTTAGTTTCAAAACTTATCTTGTTTTGAATGCCTTTAAATCTTGTACATAAGTCAAAAGACTTACATTTCTAACCGGACCGATTTGGTAATATTGTTTAAGATGAAATAATATGTGAAAATAAATGAAGAATGAAAATAATTTTGAGTTAAAAATAAATCCAAATATGTTTGATTATGTTCTAGGCAGATTTCAAAAAGACGAAATAGGGTCTGATGATTATATTGTTTATGAATTGAAATTGCAGGAGGTGCCGGAGGCGCAAAGGGCAGATGCGGCAAATAGCTTGGTATACGAAGCAAACGTGAGATTAAGAGATCCAGTATACGGATGCATGGGGGCAATATCGACATTACAACAACAGGTTCAAACATTACAAGCTGAACTTCATGCTGTAAGATCTGAAATATTAAGATATAAATATAGAGAAGCTGCTGCAGCTAATACTTTAATGGCAGCATCTACCTTGGTATCCTCCTCTACCGGACCTGTTTCCGCCGTTGCTGTTGCTGATCAGATGCCACTAGCTCCTGCCACTCCTACACCTCATCCTCCACCACCTCCTCCGCCACCACCACCACCACCTCCTCCATCGTCTTCTGTTGTTGTTGTTGTTTCTTCTAATAATAATTCTTCTAATAATTCCCCCGCTACTAATTCATCTTTGTATGCTTCTGCCGCCGCCGCCTATAGCACCAATAATCCAAATAATAATATACCCTACTTTGAGTAAATTTTTTTTATATGAGACGAGGTTCCAATGGACTTCTTGACATCATAAAGATTAATTTTACCCTATTTTGAGTAATTATTCCTACACAAAATAACGCTTTTTAACTAGTGTACAAATTCTTTTCTATACACTAATACTTCATAACATGCTTCTTTGCCAAACGGATTACTTATGGTTTAGTTTCGAAATCATATTCTAAAGACCTCAACATTTTAAGAGAATATATAGTCAAAAAATATTCTTTACGGTTTTTTTATTTTGCCAATTTGAGGTTGGTTTTTTTTTTTTTTTTTGGCTAATTATACTACTAACAATTTTGCGTTTAGTTAAAATCATCAAAATGCAACTGAATTTATCCCTTGTGATAGAGATAATCATGTTTTATTTAGCGGAACTCATACTTACAAGTGATTATTTCTGTTACAATTACGAATTCAGTTGTATTTTGACATTTTTAACTACACGTAAATTATATATATATCATATTGACAAAATGTAAAAACGTGAAGGATATTTTTTACTATATTTTCAACTATATTGATTAATTCCTCTGCAGAAAAGAAACCAGAAAATGGGAAATTTCCGGAGCTAGGCTGTACTAATATTTTTGCGGGGGTTTTATTTTTTTGGGTTCATTACTTCTAGAAGTATGTAGGAAATGGAACGGGAGAGTTTGCACGTGTGGACAGTTCGTGTGGAATACATTGAAGTCAGTATTATTTATACATGCAAGTCTGTGCCATTAAAGGAGGAGGACCTGATGATCAGAGAGAAGAGAGGGAGACAAAAAGTATTCATGGTTGATGTGAGATTCTTCCCATGGAAAGAAGAAATCAGAAAAAAAAAACTTGACAATATGAGCTTGGTCTGCACTTTGCTGCTGCTGTAAACATATATTCAAAGCCTTTTTGTTTCTTTTTTCAAAGTCTTTTGGCTGGAAAAAATTGAAATTTCTTCTTCATTTTTATTTGAATTGTGTTCTCCTTAATATTATTTTTTGAAAAAAAAAAAAAAGGAAATCGTGTCTTGCTCCAAAATAATTATGAATTTTATGATTAGGACTTGAAACTAATTATAATGTGGTAGGAAAAATTTGCTTTTTTATTACTTTAAAAAAAAAAAAAAAAACTTGGTTGTCATATTTGGTAGGAGGAGTAACATACCATGTGGCTGTCATTTTTTAAGGGCTTAAGAGTCTTTATAATTTACTATTTTCTCCAATTAATTAATATTTAATTATGGGTAGATTAATTAACTTTGGTCGTTTAATTTATACCTTAGAGAACAATTTTCTAGAAGAGTACTGAAGTTTTTTTAACCTAATAATTTATCTGGGGTAAAATTAAATACCTCTCAAGTAGATTATTTGTAACATGACACAAGGTAAAATAATAAAAAATCGATTGAAATTATTGTGAAAATATGTGTCTATTTTTTTTTCCAATTTGCGATCCTCCAAACTATATATATATATATATGTAACTTTTACAACAATTTAGAAAGAAAAAATCCCAAAATTAAACCGAATTCAAAGACACCAATGTTTCATAAACATGTCTAAGTCTTTCTTTTTTTTTTTTTCTAAATGGTAATGTAATTAATAATATAATGTTAAAAATATTTAATATAAGATCAAAATATTCTATGTTTGAACATTTCTTTCCCTCAAAAAATATATATATAATCAATAGTTTGTAAATATTTTTTTCTTCAAAGTCACCTTTCAACATTTTAAAAATTTTCCTTCATATAAAATTTCTTACCAAAATAAAGGCCTTAATAGGATATTAACATCCACTAATGTTTTATAGTAATCTATGCAATTAGGTTACACAACATTGATTAATTTAAATATATTTATGAACACCTATAAAAAAAAAAAAGAATTCATTTATGAGCATTTTATATGAAGTTATAAAAATGATTCAAACTTTTAACTTTTTAAAATTTTTTATCACATTATTGCATTTTGCTAAAAGGAAAAGTATATTTATTTTCTAGCATAGGTAGCGAGTGAATGCGTGGGTGCTTCCAAAATGGTTGCTATTCAAAAATAGTGTCTACCGGAACAATTTCCTAGTCTCCTCATTCCAAAAATATATATATATATATATCTTTTTTTTTTTTTGTCATTCCCCAATATATGAAATATACATTCTAAAAATAAACCATTAGATGCATACTTGTATATTTGTAGAAGATTATATTTTGTAGAATTTAACATTTGTGTTAGTTTAACATTAAACCTCTCAAGAAAAAGCTAAATATTAAATTATATGACTTTGATATTGTATTAAAAACTAAATTACGAAAGGAAAAATTG
This sequence comes from Catharanthus roseus, assembly GCA_028651295.1. Lineage (NCBI taxonomy): Eukaryota > Viridiplantae > Streptophyta > Magnoliopsida > Gentianales > Apocynaceae > Catharanthus > Catharanthus roseus. Next base: position 8,101,237 of record JAPQWS010000087.1, read on the forward strand.
TCCAAATTGTATATAGAGGAAATAAATATATTTAACTATAACACATTAAACTTACAATTATACACTCCAAACTATCTTATGTCACATGATTTTTTAACTATTCTTGTGATACATCAAGCTTTATATACATTAAGAGGTTCATATTTCTACTTATAGATTTAATCTATAATAAAATTTTAACAATAGAACGATTAATGTATATGGAAAAGTGTGGAGAGGACATAAATATATAATAAAGTTAGCTCGATTAATTTTGGGATTACAAAGTTGGTATTAAGCGACAGTGTAAGAATTTTAACCTCTTGAATGTCAAGGATGATTCTTTGTGCATATCCGGTTTTGGACCTTTAATTACAAAACTGTTAAATTATCATAATTTACTTCTTCCATATGAATGTCGAGCAGTTATTGATGGACAGAGAATTTTGCTTTTTTATAGAAATCAGAGTTTATGTGATGAGATGAGAAAGGATGAAAACAAAGTCCAACAATATTGTTGCTTTGCTTGGGTATGTAAAATTGATGCGTAATTGGGTTATCAATGGAAAATGGTATAGAGAGAGAGAGAGAGAGAGAGAGAGAGAGAGAGAGAGAGAGAGAGAGAGAGAGAGAGAGAGAGAGATTGTGTATTTGTATATTGGCAAGAAGTTGAAGTTATCTTGGCGTGTGGAGCTCATTCAGACTATGACAACTCATCATATATATTATGTCTTCCTCCTCTCTTTCAATTATTATACACTTTTTAACTACGATTTATCAAATCATCTACTGTTTGTTATTAGAAATTTATTTAATTAGTAATTCCAAACCTTTTTTTTTTTTTAAAATTATTTTCAATTTGCCAAGAACCTGTATAATTATTATTTTGGAATTTGTTTTCACGTCGTATGGTTGCTTGAAGCAGTTGCATTATTAATTCAGCTTGTCTTTTTTTATTTATTTATTAATATATTCTCTTTTTTCTTTTAATGAACCAAAGTTGAAAATTAATCTTGGCCATATATTTCAAAGAAGATGAATAATGGTAAGAGATGTGAAAGAGTTTTGAACTAGAATTTTTTTGAATAAGAGAGTTTGATTTAAAGTCTCAATTTAAATCGAATTTGAATTATTCTCACCTCTTATCAGTAAAAATATATATTGAATGTTTTGAAAAATAAAAAAATAAAAACCTTGACATTTGTTTTTTGGTAAGAAAAATCGGTCTAATTCATCCTTTACTATAATTTTTTTATTAATACGTAAAATTCTTAGAACACATGTTTCAAAATAATAATAAAAAAAATATTAGTAAATTTATTTGCAGCCTAATGGTAGATTTGATAATTTAGTATTCAAGAGTTAGCAATTAATAACTTTTAAACCGATTTTTAAATAACTCGAATTTAAAATCTCTCATTTAACATGTTAAGTAAAAATATCTAAGTGTAGAGTAGTAAATTTGACACATCATCATTTGAACGAAGAACTAAAAGAATAATCGAAAACGTGTTTGGAAGTTATAAAACTGATCAATGACTGGTATGGCATTAATAGTAGATTGCATTGACAATTTAATTAATTAATTCTAAATAGCTAGATTCCCATGTCAACACTAATAATTCATAATTATATTTTAATTAATAATTCAAATCACAAAGGGTTTGGATCAATCAATATACTATAATAATTCTATGTTGCATTTTTGTATAAATTATTATTATCTGAAAAATGGAATTAATTAATTAGTGCCCGACACTGTTCATATTACTAAGTCATCACATGGGATCTTTATCTGATTTCTATGAAGCTTTTTAAAATTGAAGAAAAAAAATTTAATAGTCTGTGAAATGAAACCGAGAGAATTTATATACTCGTATAAAATTATTGAAAAATAAATATATTAATGGAGGAAATTCAAATTCAAATAATTAAAATTAGCTAAGTCTCCTCTCTATCTCTCTTTTTCTCTTTATTATTGTTCTTTATATTTTTTTCTATTCTTCATAATATGTTATTAGCATGGTAGCTTATATCAGTATTAATCAAAGTTCGTCTGCAGCGTAACATTTGAAGAATTTTCTAAAGAACAATTCTTCCAAGGTTTAAGGTATCAATTTTGATTCTTATTTTAATTATGTAAAATCTTACTAAACCTGATTTTTTTATTTTGAATATCTCGAGAAAGAATTATATATCATGAATTCTTGATATTGAAATCCATCAATCCCTAAGAAAGAATAGGCAAGTTCATAACTACAACCATGGGCCTAAAACCATGGGCCTAAGCTTACAAAATGGTGGCCCAAATTAGTGAAACCCAAAATACTTTTTCATTCAAAATTATAGTACTTAGAAAAAAAAAAAAAAAGCATTCAAAATTATAGTGTAGTACTTCTTTATTCTTTTTTTAAATAAATTTTTTTGCCATCTTGTTATTTAGACAATTTTGCGGACAAAATGATGATTCGGTTGGAATATATATATTTTTTAAATCTAAGTGATAAGATTTTTAGTTCAATTTACTCTTCTTTTAAATAAAAGAGGAGTTAATGGAACAATTATATTATCTTTTTAAAATTGTATTATTGTATTATGAATGAATAAATATAATATTAGAATGCCCTTCATAGTTTTTTCTCTCTTCAATATTATCTCTTCTAATTTTCATGAAAAAGTTAATTAAATATTGTATTGATATCTCAATATAACGAGTAAAAAAAATTAAAATTAATAGAATGTGATAAGTTAAAAAAAAGAAATAAAGGGAATAATAAAGACATTAATTAATTTTCAAAGCAACTCTATTGAAACTTGGTGTTTCCAATAAAGTAATTACACTTAATCTGCTCTCCATCTTACACAAGAGAAGCAGGACATAATTAAAATCATTTGAAAAAAACAAACCAAACAACAATAACAAACAAAATCAAAACAAAAAATTAATCAAAAAACTATCCTTAAAATTCCAAACACGAGACAACATAATTTTCTGTCAAAATCAATTAACCCTCCTACAATTTTTCCTAACCTCTCCATTTGAACCAGTCAAAGGACTAATATCTCCCATCTTGATCATGGCGGCAGCAAAATCAGAGTAGAATGCCTTTGTGTCCTTGCCATAAGTTTCAACAAGAGAATTTGTAGAGCCACCATTATAGAGTTCTTGATCAGAGTGAAGAAGGCCTTTTTTGTTTATTAGATTCTTGTAGTAGTTAATGTCGAAACCATTAGGACTTTGAAGATCCAAAGGAGCCAAACTATTGTCACCGTTTCCTGTTGGTAATGGACAATTTCCTTGTCTGGTTCTTGCAAAAGATGTCTCTATGTTGCTTTCGTTGTATATTCTAGCCCTGAATATTGTGCACCTTGCTTGACCAATTGTGTGTGATCCTGCATATATATTGTTCATAAGATTGGAAATAGTTATGGATTAGAATATGAATTTTTTTGGATTATATTAAGTTCCGTTATTCATTTTATTAATATATTATTTCTTCTTTAATACAAATAGAGAGATATTGTCGTGACTTAATATAATTCAAAAAGTACAAAGTTTTGTTATATGGATATTGATATGTAATAGAACTATTTCTTTTAGGAATTTTAGTTTTTATGTTTTCAAATATATTTTCTTTGAATTCATCCGTCTAACCCTTTCGAAAATAAAGGAAAATTCTCTAAAAATGTCCCTATATTATTTACTAAGTTGTATTCTTCTCTTGAACCCATTTTATTTTTTTACCCCAAACTAAAATCATGAGAAAAAAAGTGGTCCGCCACCACAAGCTACCCTAAACAGCTTATGTGCCATTCATGAGATGATTTGTAGAGGTAAAATGTCAATTCTCTTAAAATACCCGTATACTATCCACTTAAATGGCATTCATTTTATTAATAAACTTATTTTTTTTAGTTTTTTCCCTTAAATTAAAATCTTGTATAAAAAAATTTCCCCTCCAAATTTTTCCTTTTAGCCGCACATAAGCTATTTAGAGTGGCACCGCTGTATTTTGTGGTGGCGGGCTATCTTTTAGTGCATGTTTTAGTTTAAGAGTTCACTACATACAACTTGAGTAAATAATATAAAGGCATTTTAGAAGAATTTTGCAAAAATTAATTAATTCTAGCTTGTGTATGTTTTCTTGATTGTTGAATATAAGGAAGAACTAATTACCTGATAAGACGACCATATCTTTAGCCGAAAGACCCACAGCTTGGAAGCTGCTGATGAGGTTCCGGAGGGTAGAAGTTGGTGGCGGAATCCGGCTATTGGCACCTGATAAACTGGCTGTTTTCGAGTCTCTTCTTCCTACTTTAACGTTCCAACTTGGCCCTCCCAACTATATACATATATTTATTCATCGATCATTGAATATTTTCGCAAATACTACCAGTATATGGTTGGTTTAATCAAGAAGAAGAAAGAGAGACTTACAGCGACCACTGAATCACGGGCAGCAATGGCAAGAATATCAGCACAGGAGACCACACCTGGACATACTTTCTCTACATCGGATTTGATATTGTCGACCACTTCGAATCCTCGAACAGAACCGACGTTAGGACCGGCAGTTTTTTCCCCTCTCAAAGAAGATGTATCGTCCAATAGTATGGATCCATCGCAACCCTACATGTATATATAATTCAGACAATGTATAATTAGAAATATTAATTATTATTGAGCACAAATTAGTCTTGATGAAATGTGATCAAGACAATTTTTATACCGTATTGCTCATCATTGAATACTAATAATAATATATTCTCTGTTTTCTCTTGGACTGAGACAAGCAAATGATTATTTCTTCAATCATTAGTTAATATTAACGTTCTGGTTTAATTAATTTAAGCATGGATTTCTTGTAGTAAGTTGGTTTTTATTTTAGGACCCCAAATCATAGGCTGAGTCCTCCTATATCTTCTTCTTTGACTGTATATTTCTATGCCAAATCTTCTGACTTTTCAATCCTGCATGGTCTGTATATATATATATATATTATATATTATATATGAGGATGCAACCAAGACAAAAATGTTTGGAGACTGAATAACAATAAAAATTTTGTTAGAATTTCTTTATTTTATAGATGCATTCCAAGTACAAAACTATTCAAACAATGCCAAATTTATAAATAAAATAACAAGTTTTGAGATTGTATTAAAAAAAACTGAAAGATTTAAAAGTAAAATACTTAAAAATTCTAAAGTTTTTAAAATTTTTTGGAGGACTTGAGCCCATCCGAGCCCTATGGTTCTGTCCCTGTATATATAATGAGAATTTACCATTCTCAGACGCAAGTTTAACTGTGCATGCGCTTATGAGTTAGTAACATTTATGCATTTTTATTAATTAAAAAAATAACTACTATTTCTTATTTAAAATGCATTAAGGAGAAGTCAAGCCGATTTCGAATGTGTTTTTTATTTATACATATTTTTTTTTATAAAAAAGTATATATATTATTAAAAATAAAAAATTATATATATGCATTGACGAGCCGTCAAAATCAGTTTTATGAAAACTTGAATTCGATTCGATTGTTTAACTCGAGTTTGATTAACAATAAACTCGAATCAAGTTTTAATCGTAACGGTTCACGAACGACTTTACTCATTTACTCCCTATTACATATAATATATATAATGGATTTGTTATATCAAAATATATTTTAAAATTATTGAAAAAATGCTTAGACCATATACTATTCATTAATTATATATATACAACACTCATTTTATTATTATTATTTATTATTATTATTATTATTATTATTATTATGTGAAACTGGAGTATCAGGAGATACAGGCTTAAACTAGCTAAACTGATATGTGAAGAAGCAAAGATTAAAAATGCACCCAAAAAAAAAAAAAAACTTGAACAAAAATTAAGCATTACTTGAACAAAGCAATCGTGAAAATGGAGGCGAAGGAGGGAAGCACCCATGCGTTTTTCCTTGGAAACAGCTGATTCAACCCCTTTTCTCACTGTATTATAAACTTGGGGACATGTCTTAGAATAAAATTCACTTGAAAGCTGCCCAGAACAACTTCTCATCATTATTATTGACAACACAATAACCATTATAACAATGCCAAAATTAGAGGAAGAAGAAGAAGAAGAAGCCATTTTTGCCTTTGATCGAGAGACTTTATTAGCTACTTAATTAATCGCTGCATTACTACTATATACTTGGGTAGAGTATTTATAGAGTGCTTACCACAGAGACAGCTTACCTAATCTCTTAGACTACTTCATATCTATCAATTTTCATTGCAAGAAATTTTCTTACGTCTCGAAGGGAATAGTTAATATTATGAAAAATCAAAACCAAGATTATTAGAAAAGGCTAGATAATTAATTAATTAGATACAAGGTTTACGTGAAATGAATTTGTTGAATGGTTCATTTGATTAGTTGAGATATATATATATATATATATGGCAGGTAGTAGAATTGTCAACTTGGCTATCCCCATTGATAATATATATTATTGGCTTGGATTAAAGATTAATCCATGCAGAATGGGACGTAGAGAACGTGGAAATTTCAAGGAATTAATCCCACGAGAAATACTACGTAAGTAGGGAAGAAATTATATGCACAAGTTACTTCATAGTGGACTATGTTAGAAGAATCTGTAAATTCTAGCTCTAGCTTCTCTATTTTCATGGTTATAAAAAAACTTGTATATTTCTTTTGTTCATAAGGTCTTGCTAGGATTATTTTTCTCAATATTTTAAAATTAAGAGTTTCTTAATCTCAGTTTGGAATAAGTAAGAAAGAATAAATGTATAAATACTTTAAGCCCTATTTTGGTTCGTGGAGAAAGAAGGAGAGGGAAAAAGAAAATGGCACCATTTACTTTCAATAGGAAAGTATATTAATTTATTTTAAAATTGTTTGGTAAGCGTCGGAGGGAAGTAAATTACTTTTACTCCGCTCCGTTCGGTAGAGATGAAAAGTAGATAATATAATTTACTATTATATCCATTGCACAAAGTTAGAAATGTTATATATATAAGTTAGAAGTTTAGCTTATAATAAATTTGTAATAAACTAATTTGTAAGAGGATAAAATGAGTTTTTCCTACTTTACATTTTGGAAGGGCTAATTTGTTGACATACTTTTACGTTGCAACCAAACAAAGTATATAGAACATTACGTTATAATTTACACTCTCTCTTTCTCCCGTACTTTCACCCCCAACCAAAATAAGATTAAATTATTGTGTCATTTTCTCCCTTCTCTCACTCTCTATCTTTAGTTGCTCTGTTATCGATACCAACAAGTGATATCAAAGTCTTCTCCAAAGAATTTCATACTATACTCAGAATTACTATAATATTTTCTTTATAATATATATATTTAAAATTTGTATATTTTATTTAATAAATTTAATTAATAAAATATATCAAATTAATACAATCTTCCAGAGATATCATCAATGGTCCGAAACCTCTCATACTACACCTTTATCTCGGAATTAGGTAAATATTTTAAGCATACTATTACATTTTAAAATTATTTATTGTATATATAAAGTTTTGAAGATTTTTGTTTCGTTTTTTTTATTTAAAAAAAAATTATTGTGTCCTTAAAAATGTAAGTAATGATTGTATCAAATCAAACAAGTGGACTGCAGCAATTGTTGATTTTTAGTGTTATATATATAAAGAGCAGTTAGCCAAATTTGCCCAACTGCTCCAAAACAACGTTAATTTGCCTACCCTAATTGATATGCCTTGCCTGCCTGCGTCTATATGCATGCAGGCAGGCAGGCAGCTGGATTCATTAAGCCATTTTTCCGTGTACAAGAAGATAAACAATTAATTCTTCATCACTTAATTGATGAAACAATGTCATATAGAGAGGACTTGTCCTTTACATGCATTAGTTAATAAAATAGACAACATTTGTTACAATTTGGATTTGGGTCTAACTCACCTTAAAAGGTACCTCAAGAGGAGATGATTGCCCAAATCTTTATAAGTCTTTATAGGAAACAATTATTTTCTTTAGTTAGCCGATGTGGGATTCTTAACAACTTTACGTACACCTTTTTTTTGTTTTATAACTTTACTTATAATATATCCCTTCCGTTTAAGGAGTACTTATTTCTCAAATACTAGCCCATACAGGATTTGGGTCTAACTCACCCCAAAATATACATAAAGAAGAAGAACTGTCAAACATTTATAAGAAGTAATTATTTTTCAAATACTAGCCACGTGAGATTTTGAACCTATATTGAAACCAAGATCTATTATCCGATAAAAAGTGCTTCTAATTAAATTACCCAATGGGATAGATTTTTGACAGCTCAAATTATGCAAATAAATTCCAATGCTGGGAATTCTCTTTCCCTTGGTGATTGATAGATATGTCAAATTATATATATAGTTAGATGCCTACATTTCATTTGAATGAATTAGGTGACATGTAAAAGTAGATTCCAATATGACTAATTTCAATGGTGGTTATTTTGGATTACATTCATTCCACAAGTGCAACTTTTCAACTCCAAGTTTTCAAAGTAATACTAACAAGTACATGATCACTGATATTCTTTTTACCTGATATTCCAGATTTCTCGGCTAATCTAGGGAAGGATTTACAAGCACAAGACTGAAAATACGACATAAAATCTTTTTAAAATTATTTAAATTCAAAATCTCTTACTTGACGTGTTAGGTAAAGATATTTAAGGGAGGTGTATTTTATCATTAGGTTGGCCTTCATTATCACATAATCATTGATAAATGCAACCCAATAATACATGCTAAACTTTGTGAAAAAGAAATTTTTATTAAAAAAAGTGCATGCTAAACCAAACCCTATATAATGTTTAGAATACTATTGTAGATTCCTTTTTATTTATTCTTAAAATTGATTTGTCAAAAGCATATACATATTAGGTGAATTTAAAATGTTATTTAATTGCTATTAAGTGATTGACCTTTGACAATAGACCATTTGAAAATATAAATATTTGTTAATCTAATTAAATATAGTATTTTTAACAGTAATTAGGTAATTGACCTTTGACAATAACCATTAAAGAAAAAAATTGTGACAAGAATTTTTATGTATAGAAGAACTTGTCATGATCCCATAGAGATATTCCCCTATTTGTTAATTCTTCAAGGCAATATCTTTAAGTTATCCATAGTAAACTGGAGAGTTTGATTAAAGGCCGGTTTATAATATCATTATTTGCTTACAAAAGAAAAAAAAAAGGATAAAATCGGCAGATTTTTGTGTTTGTGATTATTAAAAGAACTCATGAGGACTAAACAAAGTTATATTATATATTTTCCAAACTATTAATGATAGCAATTATGATCGACCAAGTCCTTTTGGATATTTATATAAATAATTAGGCATTTTTTTATAAATTAAATAATTAGGCATTGGGAGTGGGAGGGAAAGGCCAAGTCATGGAAGTAAAAAGTGCATCTCAAAATTGCTTCCAACTTCTTTATTACTTGTGTGTTTTTTTTTTTTTTAAAAATATGCTTTTAAAAAAATTAATTTAACATTTTTATTTTAATAGTATCAATAAATAGAAATAGTTTCGAAAAAATCCTCTAATATAGGTTCTTAAAAATATCTTCTTTATATAATTTTAAAATAAAACCAAACATTATAATTAATTAAGAATATTTAAAAAATAGTTTATATCTTAACATGAGGTTAAAAACTGCTTATTTTAACTAAAAGAGAATATGGTGATAGAATTTGTTTGAATTTTCCCATTGCTTTTGTTTCAACAGAACCACCTAATTCTTGGTCTTGTAATTAATTTATAGAGAAATGTTACGGCAATTTATCCTTAAAAAAATGTAATTCAATCCATATTCTAATTTTTTTCTTTGATAGAAATCGTACAAGTCTTAATGAATAAGTTTTTTTTATAGAAATTATACTTTTCACTACTGGATTGATATATTTTCAATGAGATGAGAAATTATTTTGAAGGGTGATAATATATATATATATGCATAATTTCGTATTTTTTTTCAAGGGAGTGATTTGATAAAATACTACGTATTAAAAAAAGAAAGAAATGAATTTTGGAAGAATATTGCGCACTAATTAAATTAGACCTTCAAAAAAATAAATACATTGTTTTCCAAAAACATTAATTATGAAAGATTTTTCTATAAGTAACTATCAAAAGAAAACAGTTCTACAAACGAATATTTTGAAAATTTTATCACATTTCTGTCGCCATTCAAATGGTTTCTCTGTTCAAAGCTGTTACTGATCTTACTTTCCAGTTTAAAGAAGAAAATATTGCACCACTTTATTCATCTAATAATTTCCAAATTGTTGGGCAAATTTAGTCCCTTCAATAACTAATCTTATCCAATATTGAAACTGCATGCGCTGTTTAATTTGGTCTGTTATTCAACGATGAGTAAATGCAGTGAAAGAAAGATGAGACAAAGTGGGAAAATATAGTATAAAATTGAAGACTAAGAACCCTCATTTTTTATTTCAAGAAAATGCACTAAAAATATATTGATATAAAGAAAATGGATATTTAGTATGCATTTGGAGTAGTTTAAAATTAAAATAATACTTTCTACTTTACATTCACCCTCACAAATAATACACATATCCCTTTAAAATAATAATAATAATAATAATATACACATCAAATATAAGTTTATGTGTGACAAATCAGTAATTTAATAATAAAAGGGTTGATTACCTTTTCTCTCTTAATTTTTGTTAAAATTATAATTTTATCCTTCTATTTTCTCTATATAACAAATACATATTTATCATTTATATATTCGCAACTAATTAATTTCTTTTACTAATTTTAGTAAAAAAAATATCAAAAAATAATGTTTCGTAGCAAAAAGTTTAAAGTTTTGTAAAATATCATTTTACGTATCTAATTTTTATTTATTACTATATATGAAGACCATAATACTCTTGCGAATTTTTTATTAATTTAATTTTCGTATTGAAAAATATTATTATCTTATTATATGATAATAAACAAGAAGTAAATTTACAAAATAATAATTTAAAAAGATTTTAAATTTTTTACTGTAGAATCATTATTGTTTTATGATAAATTTTTATTAAAAATTATAGCAGGATTAGTTATAAATATATAAATGATAAAGATATCTTTGAAATTTATATAAAATAAATTAATGAAATTATAATTTGAATAAATCGTAAGAAAAGACCCACAACTTCCTGAAATGGGTTTAATCGATGGTTAGGAATCAACCCATACATTTTTCCTTAAACATTTTCCAAAACTAGATTAGGTAGGTAAAAATTAATTTGTTTCTTTTCGGTACATAAATATTTTATTCTTGGTTTAATAAATATATTCGCCAATTTTGATCGTTATCTATTTCTTTTTGCCATTAAATTAATTTTACTTTCGTCCAAACAAAAAGAATTCAAACATTCTAACTTTTAAGATTATTTTGAGACTAAAAATGAAAGGTAAAAAACATTAAGAATTAAAATAAAATAATTCTAAAATTTAAACCCATCTTCCTTCCTTTCTTCCTCCCCTCTTCCGCCACTCACCACCTCAATATTAAATCGTATATAGTATTAGTTCGACTGGAATCGTCTAATACATCCTTTAATACACCGTCTAATATACATTTTTTATAGTAATTTTATTAATATAAATCTTATAAAATAAAAGATAAACTCTAAACTCAAAGTTTTTATTAAAAGAAGTGTATTTGAGAGTGTACTATAGTGGTATTAGTTCTCTAAAAAAATGATAGTATTAGTTGAGATTTTTTTTTTTTTTTTTTTTTAGGGAGTTGGGAAACATAACTAGCTAGGCTTTTAATTAACTAAGACAAGGCAAAATTAATATTATTTATACTAATAATAATCCACCGAATCTATAATTTTTATGCACCAACCGCCCCTATTTTCCTATCAAATTTGATCAGCAAAAGTTGGATTCTGTCAATGGGGATATATTGAGATTTCTTTAGAGGATTTTTTGCTCATAAGCAGAAGTTTCTTATATTTTTTTGGGTGCAAATGGAGAAGGTGCTTATTGTTTGACATGTTCAATTCAGCCATTTTAGCCAACAGTATCCCTCTCTAAGCACACAAAATTTTTCTTGGTTCGGTCAATTGACATATGTTTACAAGTAAAGAGATCTAATTTTTTTATTATTGTCGATCATGTTTAATAGAATTGGAATTTGGATGTCTCTAATATATTTTGTAATATTCTTTATGATGTTTTTAATTATTTGGTTCTTTTTTTTTTTTAAGAAAATCTACCAAATAAAAGATAAACATTAAGAGAAAAAAATATATTATAAAAGGAAATGTTATAGAAGATATTAGCAGAAATGTTACAGAAGATCTTGAGTACTAAAATTGTTACAAGGGTGAAAGAATATATATATATATATGTATATGTTATGAATTTGATGATCGCAATATGATGAATTGTATGGAATAATAATATAATATAAAGATGAAGAATATAGAAAAAGAAAAGTACAAGAGAGAAAACGTAAAACTCGAGAATTAAGTATAAATTACCTTATTAATGTCTTCTCAAATGACTTATTTATAAGCTCAAGATCAAGAATTACATAATCCTAAAATGATCTAACTAAATCAATGTGGATATTATGAATCCAAATAGGATTAGTATTTTGAGAGTTTAGTTCTCTTCGGGGAACTTATTTGGATATCCACCATGTACACATTAATTTTATAACAAAATATATATAGTAATTATAAAATCCTTTATGGTTTAAAACATACACCTATCAAGATTCTAAATTAACCATATATATTCTGACATTCCGACTTGCAACCCATATTGAATCTTATATGGTTTAGGATAAAAAATTCGAGACAACCTAATTGTTAGTGAAGTGTAGGGGAAGGGCGACGGGGAAAACTTTTTTGTTTTATAAGTATCAGAAATGCAATGCTATTGGTAGAGATTAATAAGTATTATCAAATTAAACACGAATACAACCTGTATAATGTAAAATTACTTGAACTCTTAATCTCTACCTCTGATTGGGAGATTTCAGCTCTTACTATCCCTCACGGGCAAGAAAGCAGGGGAAACTTATTCCGCAATTAATTATAACCAAATTAATCCAATGTAATTAGCAGTACTAATTAAGTAGCAAAGAATGGTTCTTCTGAAGATTAATTAAGCCAATTACACCGCGTTGATAGTAACAATTCAACTAATCCCTCAACAACCCTAGCTAGTACTATATAAATTTGTGAAATAACATTAAAATCTCCAAAAAAAAACCTGGGATCATCGATCATGACAAAGTATGATCAATTTTTTTCCTTGTTCATCTTATGCTTCTTCTTCCTCATTTATTTTGCATCTGCACAAGTAGAAGTAGTACTGACACCTGATTTCTACGACGAAGTGTGTCCCGATGCCTTGCCTATTATCAGAAATGTTGTTAATGGGGCAATTCAGAGAGAGCCTCGAATGGGTGCTTCACTCCTTCGCTTGCATTTTCACGATTGTTTTGTCAATGTAAGTCTCTCCCAAACAAGAACGGAATCAAAAGAAGTAAAGAGTAGTTATCGTCTCTAACATTTGTCACCTGACTTTGGACTGAATTAATATTAATAAATAGTAATTATTTGTCGGTGGCAGGGCTGTGATGGATCAAACTTACTTGATGACACTACAAATTTCATAGGAGAGAAGACAGCCGGTCCGAACATTAATTCCCTCAGGGGATTTGAGGTGATCGACGAAATCAAAGCAGCCCTCAACGAAGCATGCTATGGTAACGTGGTTTCTTGCGCTGATATCTTAGCAGTAGCAGCACGAGACTCTGTGGCTTTGGTAAACTTTTTTCTCACCAGAGATAGAACATAAAAATAATTGTTTAAAAACCCTTGATTCCAAAATGGTCATTAATTTCTTGTTTATAATTTTCTTCAGTTAGGAGGTCCATCCTATCAAGTCTTACTCGGAAGAAGAGATGCAAGAACTGCAAGCTTCAACGATGCAAATGCCAATATTCCATCTCCGTTTTTTAACTTGTCACAACTTTTAAACAATTTTAAATCACAGGGACTAACTTTAGAAGACCTGATTGCACTTTCCGGTGGGCACACAATTGGCCTTGCTAGATGTTTCGTTTATTTACCAAGAATTACCAATAATATAAACATAGACTCCAATTTCAGAACTTCCTTGCAACAAAATTGTCCCAATTTAGCAGCACAAAATAATAACACAGCCCCACTTGATGAATCGACTTCCACAGTTTTTGACACTTCATATTTTCAGGGTTTGTTGCAATTTAAGGGTCTCCTTCAATCGGATCAAGAACTTTATAAAGGTGATGGTAGTGCAAGTGATGGCCTTGTTAGGTACTATAGTAATAATCCTAAGGCATTTTGGGCTGATTTTTCTGTTTCTATGATCAAGATGGGTAATATTAAACCTCTTACTGGAAGCAATGGAGAAATCAGGTCCAATTGCCGGAGAATTAACTAGGATCAATGTTTCTTATTTATACAATGGAAAAGGAGGATGTAATTCGAATTCAGGATCTTTACTTAGTAATTAAGGAGAGTTTTTCATCATTACGCTAAATGCCTTGCCAACAACTAAGGTTAATGTTTATTTGGGGTTTTTAATTTGTATTTTAATTTATTTTAGTATTGTGAAAATAAATTATTTGTAATAGAATACATTGTTTCAAAGGAAAAGGAGTGAATTTTTTGGATTGTTGCAACAATTTCTTGCTCCATATACATTAGATAAGTTTTTGGTTAAGATTTTTTGTACGTAATGCTAATTATCGTCTCATGAGTAAGAAATTTCTCATAATATCATTCAAGAAATTAAATCCACTTTCCATAGTTGAGTTTTCCGTTATTTCTTATTGAAAATCGCGTATTGACTGGTGAGTATACTTGTCCTCAGCTTTAGCCATCTCTTCTAGAGGTTCCTTTTGGATAGGGGTGGAGCTAGACACTTATATTATGGGAGCGGAAAATTTAAATAAGAAAATTAATTTGATGTGTCATTTAATTATCTTAAATTATTATTTTTTGTGTTTAATAAATTTAGGTATTTTATTGATTTAGGGGTGTCGAAAGAGCAAAATATACTTAACTTTTATATAAAATGAACGTAATTTTAATTATACAACATATAAGTGATTAATCACCCATACTTTTGAGAGTGGAGTTTAAATTCAAGCTCATTTTTGAACAATTCTTCATAGACATACTCAGAAAATAGACTCGACAAAAAAAGTAATAATACAACGCTGAATAACATCTTAAAGTGATTAGTACACAAAGACTCGATTTATAACAGAATTTTCCATTACATAAATACATAAACCAGTTTATTCAACACATGTTACGAAGCTAAAAGAAAAACAGATTTTGAATAATAATTAATCAGTTAACTTTGGCACAATTAGTTCGAATTTGTCCATTTGTTCCCGTAAGAACACTAAGATTAGCCATTTTAACCATGGCATTTGCAAAATCGATAAAGAAGTTAAGAGAGTTGGATTTATAAGTATTGACTTGAGAATCAGTAGAACCGCCGCTAAATAGCTGTTGATCAGAGTGAAGAAGTCCTTTGTTGTTAACAAGTGACTTGTAATAACCATTATCAAAAGAAAGAGGAGTAGTAGCATCAAGTGATGTGAGGTTATCATCACCAAGTGAAATTGGACAATTTAATTTAATTGAAGTTGCAAATGTTGTATCAATTAGGGTTTCATTGTAGAGACGTTCCCTGAATGTGAAGCATTGGGCTTGTCCTATTGTATGACCTCCTGTTCATGATCAAGAAAAATATGTTCATTAATTCATTATTATAAATTTAAGATGATCATTTCTTTAACACGGACATGGAAAAATTCAGATATAGATCAGGTTCATAAGTATGGAATTGCATGTGTAGTTATAAAGAGGTTACGTCACTTTTAGTTTAAAACTCACAACTTTTTTTCAAACAGTTGAAGCCTTTTAGTAGAAATTTTTAGATTCTTTGACTTGTCACGCCTCGTGCTTGCTAGCAAACTATTAAGGCCTAATTATTTGGCAAATATTGAGGGTTAACGAATAGAAATCTTGAAATCTTTGACTTCACATGAGAACTCTACGTGCCAAAGAGCACATATGATTAACTATTTAGCAATAATGAGTTAATCAGTATATTAAATAACTTGTCATGTCTTGTATTCGTAAGTTCAAAAACTTTGTGCATTGTAACAGTACTCATGACTAACTATTTGACAAGCAAGCAGAAATAACTAGCTAACTATATAAACCTTTTAAACTCTTTGACTTGTTTATACCTATACTTGTGAATATTCGAAAACTCCATGCGTGACAACAACTATTAGCAACCTTTATACTTTTCAATTAGTAAAACTTATCTGAATTCGCCTTATATATTTAAAATAGATATCTTGAGTTAAACATATATATTACTCGTGTACTTTATATTATCAAGTTTCTTAGACATATTTCATGTGAGACGGGGATCGATAACTTGTTATATTTGCATATAGCAGGAGGAGGATTTGATGGTGGTGAATATGTACCTAAAAGTGCCACCATTTCTTTAGCAGAGAAGCCCTTGTTTGAGAAAGCAGTCAAAATATCAGTGAGATCCATTCTAGGGGATGGAATATTGGCTTCTGCATCACTTAAACTTGCTGTGGTTGAGTCTCTTCTTCCTAACTCCACTATCCAAGCTGGCCCTCCCAACTGATAGATAATCCAAGTAAATAACCATAATTTAATTAACCAAATTTATTTGACAAAATAATATACAAGAATTAAGAAAATAATTAGATTCTTTAATTAATGAACCTAATTATTATTTGAGTTTATACAAGCTATTTAGTCCTTTTTTGTTTGTCAAATTTTAAACGTTTGCTTAATCGCAATAATAAATAAGTATATACATGTGAAAAAAATTTATTGAATATTCATAGAAGTGAGAAATATTTTGAAATGAAAAATGAGTAAAAATTCTTACGGCAACAACGGAATCCCTGGCTGCAACAGCTAAAATATCAGCACAAGAAACAACACCAGGACATATGGTCTCTAGCTGAGATTTGATGGTATCTATCACTTCAAAACCCCTAAGAGAACCTTTATTAGGTCTTGCATTCTTTTCTCCTGTGAAGCTTGAAGTATCATCAAGCAGAACAGATCCATCACATCCCTGAAAAATATAATTAAATGTTATAATACGATTTGGTGTTCTTAATCTATGCATGCATGGTCACTAATTATGTAGAAATTAAGTTGATAAAAGAAAACATGCATGCAATTAAGAGAGAGAGAGAATTAGGAAGAAGAGAGAGATGCATACATTAACAAAGCAATCGTGGAAGTGAAGACGAAGCAAGGAAGCTCCCATTCGGTGCTCTTTGGCCACAGCTTTAGTCACTACTGATTTTATGGTGAAAAGGGTTTGAGGGCATGTTGTTATATAGAATGTTGGGGATAATTGTGCCGATGAGCTCCCATTGATGCCAATTATGAAAAGCAAAAACAAGAAGATGAAGAAGAAGATAGAGTTGAAGAAGCAAAATGCCATTATTAATTAATTAATGGACAAGAGAGAAGATTAATTGTGTTTTTCCAAGAACAAGTAAATGACAAGGAATTGAGAATCGTTGGCTGCTAATTTATAAGCCTCTTCACCCTTGACAATCCATCCCCTCCATGCTTAATTATTTCCTTATTCGAATCTTCCATAACATCCTTTATCGACACTCTTTTTATTCAAATTGTTTGTGATATTTTATGTATTATTTCTTGTAATATTTCTTTTTATAATATGTTTTTAGGATATATCATTTCTTGTAAATATATTGGATAGAGATTAGGTTTTGGAGATGTTTTAATTATTTTTTTGTAAAAGTTTAATAGTTTGTGAAATGAAATGTGATACTAAATCTTATAAGTGCTCAATATCTAAGAGTATATAACAATAATTAATTTACGTTTATTTACGAAATGCTCTCAGAATTTGACTTTTAAGTTTAGATAGTATGCAAAAAATAATATATATGAATTGTGAAATAAAAAAAAAATTAAGAAATTGAAATTTGAGTTGAAAGGGGGGTTGGTAATGAGTTGATGGACATTGGAGAGTGGTGGGATGGTGTGAACAAGTTTTTCAAAGGAATCAATCTCCCCATATTAGCATTTTAAACGTCTTCTTCTTCTTCTTCTACTTGTTTATTAGTATCCTTAAAATAATTTGCCTTTTGGAAAACCCCCAAACATTAGAGAATCTTCAACTCCAAAGAAATTTGGCAGTCATCATTACCAAGTGAGAAGAAAGCATTAGAGATTCTCAAAACCTCTCCTTGATTGTTATCCAAAAAGTTCAAAAACTTTCATACTACCAAGGTTTGCAAAAACAGTGACAAAATAATAACTGTGTCTTTATCGAGAAAGGCTGGATTCGAATCACATTCCTTCTAAACTGTACAAAAAAATATTAATTTGGTTCACGAAAAGAGAGAGGAAATGAGAGCTAACATAATACCATTTATTTCCATTAGAAAAAATATATTAACTTTCAAATTTTTTGTTAGGGATGGAAGTGAAGTTAAATCAAATTTACTCCCCTCAATTTGGTTAGGGCCATCAACATAGGAAGTAAATTTTACAAAAATAAGATTGTTATAAACATTAAACCGAAATTTTATTTACACGTCTCAATCCATATGTTTTTGGATAAACTCTACCCTCCACATTTACATTCCACTTACTTTTATATTGCAACCAAACAATATAAATATAACATCTAACCTCTTTATTTACATTCACTCCCCTTTCCCTCCATATTTCCACCCAATCAAACGAAAGCTAAAAGAAAAATAAATGTTTAAAAGACAATAGTAATCAAAATTTTTCAACT
Organism: Catharanthus roseus; assembly: GCA_028651295.1. Lineage (NCBI taxonomy): Eukaryota > Viridiplantae > Streptophyta > Magnoliopsida > Gentianales > Apocynaceae > Catharanthus > Catharanthus roseus. The sequence goes on from JAPQWS010000087.1 coordinate 8,120,158, forward strand.
AATCCATTACCATCAAGCTACACTTTTGCGGTCAATATCTACTTTATCTTCAAACAAATTGGCACCTAAAAATGTCAACTTATCCATATAATTCGCATTATAGATTGCTACCACTGGTCCAAGTGAGCTTCTTGATGTCCCCACCACTAAGTACAAGACTTATTTTCAGTACCAACATTCATTCACAAGGTCAAGCTCAAGAGTTCTGATTAATATTAAATGAGCCTCACTCCACTCCACTACAAAAGAACTGCAATGCACTCCATTATTACGAAAAGAAAAACAAAATTGTGATCATTTCCTTTGCTATTTTAAGAAGGAAGGTCAAGAAACACTACCCATTCAAATAGGATCTCTCAAGCAAGCCAGCCTACACATAAATTTCTTACAAAATTCAAAATACAAACTGCTCCTCACCAGCTTCTCCTCCTATCGGCATATCTCTGTCCTTCATTGCTCGCAAAGTTTCTGCTGTTGAATCACTTATATTTAGTAGATACTGTAATCTGGAAAGCTTTTCGGGTGCTGGTTCACTTTTCAGATATATGATGTATAAATCGGACAATTCCTCAGGTACCTCCCACGATAGTGGAGTAGCTGGTACAGCCTTGTCACAGGCTAGTAAGTCGTTGAGTGATGAAACCTACAGAAAGAAAAGAAACATTAAAAGCATGCTTGTAAACACAAAAATTTAAAAGATAAAAACAAAACCAAAATAAAGCTCTCATACCACCCCTGTATGATTTCTTTGACGGAGAAGGGCAACAGCCTGTATAAGTGAATTTGACAATCTATTGCTTGCAAGATCGTGAACAACTCCTTTGGCTTTCTCAGGGTTGATCTTGAGATCTTTTGGGATTTTCTCGTATACTTCTTCTTCATCAAATTCCCCAGTACCGGATGAGAAAATGTTATCGATTGTCTTTTTGAAAAGATTTTCTCGCAAACCCTCAGAGATCATAGTGTCTACATCAACTCCACCCTCTCTCAATTCTCTAACTTCCTTTATGCTAAGCCTACCCTGACCAACAGCTGTTTCAAGAGCTGCTGCCATCTTTGTTGTAGTAATGCCCTTTATAATCTTTTGAGCATACTGGGGAGGCAGACCCACACTTTTCTGCAACTCATTTAGCTGCTCAACTCTGGCTTTTGTCAACTGTCCATCTGCTAAAATCACCTCAGCTTGTTGTCTAAAGGCCTGCTCCGCTAAACTTCTGTGTACATCAACAATCTCCTTACCAGTCAAGCCAAGTATGCCCCCCAATTGGCTGAGCAAAACATATTCAGAGTCATCCTTCTTTGTAGTAATTTGGGCCCCAAATGGAATTCTTGTTACCTCTCCAGTCAAACAAAACAGCAAATATGTCTTGTACAGATCAGTTCGATCCCTTTCTGGGAGGTCATCTTTGAGATTTATCTCAGATTGCCCTTGTTTCCCCAAACCTTCTTTCCCAGGTTTTACTTTCCTAAGTGATTGTAAAGATTCCCATTCCTCTTCCTCATATGTGAGATCTTCTTCCACCTTTGTAGGCTCTTCTGATGGAGAGTCAGATGATTCACCTTTAATATCTGCTACTAATTCAGTCACAACCAAGTTGTTAAAGGCTATCAACTTCTTGAGTTCTTTAGCAGACTCGGTACGGCTACCAGCTGCTCGTGCTCTTTGGATGTAACTGATGAAGATCTTGCGCACCTGTCATTTCCAAATTATTTAACAACAATGAAAGGATATCAAACCCAGGTCAAATCCTAGAGGAGACCTCTTGAATTTCCAAGAAAGTGATAGTTAATAAACTTGTTAAATGGAAAACCAAGGAACATATGATTTGATCAGGCACTTACTGCCTTACTAGCTATAGACATAGCAACCTCCCTTGTTAATCGGAGACCGTATGCAGCCTTTCTCACAGATTTCCTGATTTCAGCATCATATCCATCTACTCCAGCAGCAATTGCTTCCTTGACAACCTATAGAAAATGAAACCGGTGACATAACAATGACATTCCAGCAGTTAGGGAATATCTACAAAACCTAGATCTTTGTGAGGAGGCTGTAGGTGATAAGTTGAGTAATAATCATATCAGATCACCTTATCATCCACCAGAAAATTAAACATGAACATATGATCTAGGTTGCACAAGATTCAATGTCAACTTCAACTAGTAAAATGCAAATCAAAATCTTCAACAAAATGCAGGCAGTGGGTTGATATTGATGATAAAAAACCATGCCCAATAAATCGTCCCACAAGTTTTAATGAGCGGCAATAGTAAAGTGAATAACGGCCTTGCAATCCCCTCTTTCTAATCGATCAGAAAAACTTGCGGCTCCAAACAGATCACAGAGGCTAATAGCTACAGAACAGTGATTACCTTCTCGAATAAACTACCACAGATATCTGCATGAGCTGCTTCAACAGTTTCCTTAGGAATACAAAGCAAAATCTGCAAGCGTTCTAATGCTTTAACATCCTCATCACTTAGTTCTCCATCTGCAACAGTTTGCTGCAGCTTTTGCCGGTAAATATCTGTAGACAAAAAAAAGAAAATACGCGGAAGAATTACCAACATTATTACCATCTCTGTAGCGTTTGCCCGCAAACATCTGTAGACAAAAAAATATACAAGGAAGAACAACCAACAATTTTACAATCTTTGCAGATTGTAAACTTCATAGACATTACAAGGTAATACTACACTTCTGAGACGCAAAATCAACATAACCATCTATATAACTGTGACATCCACCAGTTCATGTAAAGAGCAGCAGCATAGTAGCCACAGATTAATTAGACCAGCATTACCTTCATGAATAGCTATGGCCTTCTCTGGATCAAAGTGCAATTCCTCGCAAAGATTCTGAAGATAGGCTGCTTTACTATCAGCAGCCGCTAAATCTCCACTAGATACAGCCTGAGCAAGTCGCTTGCGATACACCTTTGAGGTAATATCCAGTGTAATAGACTCTGCTTCTCGCCTGCCTAACCCAAATATGTTCCTCAGCTGGTTCAATGCAACAAGCTGCATCAAAGAAGGGATAAAGACAAAAATATAAATGCCGTGATAATAATAATAATAATAATAATAATAATTAAATAAAGCATATTCAGCAGACAGATGAGAGGCACAGGAAAACCACTAATGCACCTTGTTTTCTTCTAAGCGGCCACTTGATAGAGCATCTGTAACATATGCTCTATAAAGGAGCTTCAAGTCATCCATCCTTCTATCAGAATCATATTCACCACCTGTACAATCAATTTAATTTAAACATCAGCTATAGGTGGACAAAATGACAATTTGAAAGAAATCAGATATCCAAGGGAACAACAACTCAGAATATAACATATCAATAGAAATAGAAGAAATTAGAGCTACATGATAGTTACAGAGAGCAGATAAAAGTATATATACCTAATAAAGAAATTGGACCAAGCCCACGAGCAAACCGCGCAGCATCAGGATGATTTTTCCATGATATTAACAAATTATTGAATGCCAGTATCTTATCAAGCTCCTCAACGACTCGTGAGGCTTCCTTACTGGATTCACAAAAGAGTAATTTTCACATCATTGCTAGGGGAAACAAAACATCAGCATACTGCATACACTACATAATCAGCAAGCACCCGCTAATCAGATACAGGAATGCATAAATTCTATGACTAAATGATTCTAGATATAAAGTTGAAAAGTAGTCTTCTTTGAAAGGGAGAATATTTTATTGCAATGGGAAATTTATTCAAGATTTACATGTTCACCCCTCCCCACAGCATTTACTACAGTTTTGACAATGCATGCTCGCTGTTTTACAAAAATTAGTGAGGGAAAGAAGACATACGCAGCACGAGTTCTGGATTTCACGATATTAAGAGCTGTTGAAATGTTCTCTTCAACAAGTTTCCTTGTTTGCTCCTTAAGCATCTCCTCAGCAAGCTGCACAGGAGTAAAGCAGCATAAATAAATGAGACATCAATAACCAAGAACCTGATCTGTTTCCAAATTTCATAAAACCTTGTGGTCATGACATATTGATACCTCATCAGAAAGTCGATACATGAGTTGTGCTTCCCTGAGAGCAACCAGCTGATCCATATTTACATCTGCCAGAGATTTTCAACTCATGTTAGCATAATACAGTGGGACAAAAATCAAATAGAAGCCAAGTCCAGAAGATTAAATTGAAAGAAATTGAACCATGAGCTATAGATGTTAATGATAAAGCTGGAAGAACCGCCGCAAGCTATGAGAGTCAATTATATAGCAACATTGAAAACTCCAGGTAACAAAACTTGAAGGATAATAAATTTGGAAACATTTTTTAAGTCACCCCCAACATAAACAGCTAGGAAACAAGCACAGTTCAGACCACAATACTTGTATTTTGCCCAGTCCATTTTACATGGTAATGTTTGCTTAATACTCCTCCATCATACTTGAATGCCGATATTTGTACAGGTTATCCCAAAATATACGTCCAATTCCCTAAAATAAACAAAATTTTCCATCTAAACTTCAACCACCAGCCTCATTAAATAAGAGATACAAGTGATAATATGAACATGATTCAATTCTCTCTCAAATTTTGTTCCAAATCAAATGTGGAGATCAAATGCGGATAGTTGCAAGAATGCCTGTTTACAAGCAAACCAAAGGAGTAAATTAACTAACAACCTATTCATGAAATCAAGGAATTTTGCTGTATTCTACGTTTCTATATGTAACCACGGCAAAAATTATGTATGTATGGAGTACTAAGAGTTAAGAAATTGTGAAAGCAGCATGTATGTATCTATCTACCTCGGCCAATTGATCTAAGCTTGACTCCATACAGTCGCTGCGCATTGTCCCGAATAGCAATCTCAACCTAAAGGAGAGACAGATTAAGATATTACAAGATGGTACACAAACTGCGCATTAAGCATGGTAAACTATTGTCAGTGATTGCAGAAGGTTAACATACGACTTAACTTTGCTGATTAAACAATTGATGAAGAAGACACAAACTTATGATTTATTATTATGACTTGGCAGAAAATCGTTAAAATTTAGATACCTGAGAATCGGTGACTTTGAAAACACGCTTCCAAGGTAAAAGGAAAGATGACGCTTCGCCGAACACAAGAGTTGAAACATATATCAACTTCTGAAATGCCTGCACTGGAAACACTACAAATGGTCAAGTTCCATAACTTTGCTCCATTTATGGTGGAGTTCCCCACAAGCATGTTGCTATAATCAGAATAACAGTGTAATGACATACCCGACGCTGCTCTACATCACCTTCACGATCACCAGTTTCAAGCCTTTGCCTGAAGATACGCCTACCGATCTGAGAAATTAACAGTTAAAAAATCCACTGAAAATGATATAATAGTCTCCTATTAACTACAGCTTCCAAAAACTGAAAAATCAGACTTCACCTCCATATGCATGGCTGCTGCATCTGGATCCTCGATACCTAATGCATTTTTGAACTTGATGATAGTTTCAACTTCATTGCCTTTAAGATCTTCACCTCCAGGAGGTAGGACAGAAGACACATATCTGAAAGGTTCGCGGAAATTATCATACAACTGATATTTTACTGATGATGATCATATACAGCAATTGATCGTAACAGCCATGTCAACAGAATGAAGCTCTAAGATAGTAACTCCTCTCCCATAATCACATCAATATGTACAAGTTTAGAGGAAAAATCTAGCTAGTTGTTCCCGTCACATGGTGAGTAGAACATGTATAGGACACTCTTGTCCATATTAGAAACCCTTCCTTGTAGTGGAGGATATTAATTGGAATAATTAGCCACTCCAATAGTACCTATGGAGTCGTTTCTTCATGAATTACATTTCAAGAAATAACTTTCTTTACTCACCGGCAATAGATATCACAAATCTCAGCATTAAATGCTTCATTTTGTTTGCTGACACCATATCTGAAAAAATCAGAAAAGTGAACAGACATGAGCCTTAGTAATTAAAGAAGGTAAAATGCAGATGAACAAAGGTAAGATGTGCATAAATAATTAAAGGGAAATCAAAGCAAAAAACTTCAGCAGGATCAAACGAACATGAAATCTCTTAGATAGTAATAGGCTAACTATTTGCTTTCAGAATATATGTGATAATCATTGGACCCTTTCGTGCCTACATCGAGAAAGACTGACAAAAACTTTGTAAAAAAAAAAATTACAAATGCATCTCATCAAAGCACTTCCCCACCAAGTATAGATAATGAAGAACATGTTTCTTCAAATTCTTCATGCTGGCTAATGCAGCAGACAATAAGTGATCAAGAATTCATTACTCCCCTCAATAGAGGTCCTTATTAAATTGGTACACCAACTGAATATAACTGAAAACAGAATTTAATGCTAAACCGAAAAGTCAACTTGAACAATGCCTCATTCCACTCAAAGATATTAATGATGCAGCAAATAATAACACTTGTGAACCTAAGATTTTTTTAGGCAGTGAAATAAGGTAAGGCATTATGAGATTAAAGTCTCTATTTATCTACAAAGATAACGGAACATCCTTCCATTACCTGCTCTTAGAACACTTGATGTCTATAAGGACAAACTAACTCAAATCTGGCGAACAACATGAGATATTGAATATTGGGTGCAATTCCAAGTTGAAAATTGGAACATGACCCCAAACACAATGAAGGTCACAAATTCAATTATTTACACTTCCGAGCCAAGATCTTTCACCATGTAGATCAAAATGCAAATAGCCAATTGCAACATGTGCTGTCACAGATAAAAGGGGCTAGATCCCCTTTCTGAATCAACATGCCAACGGTTTAGACACCTTCAGTGAACTCCTTTGTGTCACAAAGCCAGATTTGATAGCTAGCTGATGCACTTAGAGAAGTCCATTCCTTTGTCTAGATTAATTTATCGACTGAAATTATTGGTAATTTACAAGCTATACTAAACCCATACTGTGGAAAAATTTGTGGTATAAACTTAGAAAACGTCTGGCAGTATTCTAATTCTACTTTTGTTTTCCTAATTCTAATAAGGATAGAAAAGTTCAGAATTCCATGCTTCAACAGGTCACTAAGATAGTTTATTATGGGCATTTCAGAACCGATGCTTGAATCCTTCAAGTACCCAAGAAAAAAAATTTACCAGGGAATAAGGAAGTTGACAAAATTTACTGTGGTATCTAACTAATGAAATGATGAGCTAAAAATAATACTACTAACAAATGATAAGTAATGAGCAAATGATAACTATCATGACAAAGATTTACCAATTATGACAGTAACAGATGCCCAACACAAAAAGTAAAATAAAAACAGAATTCAAATAATCAAATAAACAACTAAATTTACAGTTGCAAATATAAATGTGTGTTTGTAGACATGTTACGGGGAAAGAAGTGTAAGGAAACTAACTTATTTGCTATTGCTTCGATATCTTCCTTCTTCAAGGCTCCAGGGTCATCGATATCTGCCACATAATTATGCAAATTTACAGCAGCAACCTCAGGAACGCAAGAATTCAATGCGTAGGCCGCGCCAGCTCCAGCAGCACCAAGAGCCACGGCACCACCTAGAGCAGCATTACGAGACCCGCCAAAACGAGACCCAAGACCATACCCAGCAGCAATAGCACCGGCAACAATCAGAGCAGAGCTAGCTATTCTGATAGGCGGAGACATTGCATCCACCAGAGATTGAATACCTGCAAGCTCCTTCTTCCCCCCGAATACATCTGGCTTGATAGGTTTAGACGGCTGCTCCGGAGACGTAGCTGAAGCAGTGGTGGCGCATGACCGGATAGTAGAGATACGATACCGCCGCCGCCGGTAGCCGGTAGAGACAGAGAATCGGAGAGGAGTAGGGGCGAGGAAAGGAGAAAAGAGGACAGTTGGATTCGGAGAAGATGGCTTCGTCGTGAGCAAAATTGACGGATTCATTTGATGAGCTGAATCTTTTTCTTCCCCTTTTGGTTTTTGCCCCTCTCTCTTCCTAATACAAATTTGGGAATTGAAGTGTGGGGAAGAGAGAGAAAGAAGTGAGAGAAAATGATAGGGTTCTGGAAATGGTGATGGGGTTTATTGCTTTTATAGGGTTTAACGAAATGGGGGAAGAGTGAAGCAGAAGAAGAGGGAGAAGAAGATAGGGGACGGAATGCGGGCGAAGAAGAAGATAAACTGGACGTTAAATATTGTTGCGGAAGTCCCCGGATTTTACTTCAATTGCATTTGGTACCACATTATTTAAGTAAATTATGCCAGCCTCCCCCAATTCATCCAACTCCTCTCACAACCCTCTTTTTTTTATTATTTCTTTCTTTCTTTTTCTCCTCATTAATTGTGTTAGTTCTGTATCTTTCTATCCTCTCCAATGAAGAAAAACATTTTTCTTCTATGAAAGAATATGATATTTTATGCTTACAAGAAAACAAGTTTATAATTCTCTTGTGTTGTATTAAAAAAATCTATTAAGATCTGAGAAAATAATAAATAATTAAATATCTCATTTCACAAGTTGTATTCCTTCATTTTCGAGGAAAAAAAGAAAATTTACTCCTTTAGACACAATATATAAAATAATTATAATTTTATAAATATATTTATTCTTTTAGTATAATACAAAATTAAAATATGACATAAGGAATTTTAATCGTTTTTCATACTTTAAAGACATCTTGGGGAAGAAAAAAAGCAAAGAGGGAATGTTCACTCATACTTCCAGTAACTTTTTGTGTAGATACACAGACTGCAAAATATATTATACACCTATATACACCTTGTATTGTATATCTTATCTGACTTGTGAAATCTACATTTTATTTCTATAGAACTTGCATTTTATTCCATGGAACCAAACATAGAACTCATAAAGTTATAATACAAGCTATATCTTATATTATACTATGGAACTTACATTCTATTTGCGTAATATATAACATAAATTTATAAAACCATCCACACACGATATACATTATATTATGCAATAAAGCATGCATTCTATTGCCACATAACTATAATACATAATCCATATAACCATTAGTATACCTAACATCACACGGTATGTTTAGATGGAAAGGGTGAAAACTGAAAAGAGCTCAATTGTTAGGTTTTTAGATTTTGAGGGACTATTTTAAAAAGTTTTAAATTGAGATCCTTAATTGAGAAAAGCACATAGTTTAAGGGACCTAATTGAAAATTAATCCGGGTGAACAGTAACCGGATTCGCCCGGTTGAAGTTCAGAATATCGGTTCCTCTCGAAACCCGATCCATCGGTCATTATCCGTCTCCCTCCAACTAAAAATCTGCAAAACTAGAGCAAAGAGCAAACAAAAATGGCGGTCTCATCTATACGCCTTCCTTTGTCTCCATGGCTGGCAACCCAATCTTCGATTTTTCCATTCTCAACCAAGAAAAACTCTCTAAATTTACTTCTCCGATTTTCCAGTACTCCTTCTGCCGCGCTTTTATCTTCCGAACCCGTAGCTGACACCGCCGCCGATGTAGCAGCTCTTTCGCCGGATTCTCCCAACAGATGGGAAGCTTTCCGTAAAAAGAAAGTTGTAATGCGAGTCGGTTATGTTGGTTCAGACTATCGAGGTCTTTAACGTTCCCTGTTTCCTCCCTTTCATTGAATTGGTTTTTCATTTCCATTTCTAGTTTCTGTAGTTTTAAAATTTTAATTTGTTACTAGCTGCTGCTGCAGCTGCAGAACCTTCTTTGGGTTAAATTCTACAGCTTTCGGTATTTAGCAAGTTTAATTGCAGATTGTGTAGTTGAAACTAGCTGATTACCAGCGTTTATTGCAGGTCTTCAAATTCAAAGAGACGAACATGCGTTGTCTAGTAAGATTTCTTCGCATCTTAAATGGTACTTCGTAGTTCGTAATGAAATTTGGAAATGATTGGCTATACAAGAAGAGTAGATAGTCGTAATTATCTATAGCTTCCTAACTGAAGGAAACTGTAAATGCTCAGATTGCATTGACCATCCCATGATTCACCAGCATAGCGAGTACGGGATTGTATTAGCTAATACTTTATATTTTTGTAGTGTAGCAATTGAAGGTGAACTGGAAAAGGCTATTTTTAAAGCTGGTGGAATTCGTGATAGCAATTTTGGAGACTTGCATAAAATTGGGTGGGCAAGAAGTAGCCGAACTGATAAAGGAGTAAGTTATACTTGCGTTATGTTTTGTATTTCAAAGATATTTTACACCATATGATATTTTTCTTACCTTTTTATTCATGGTCTCTCCTGTTAATGTGTATATCTCAGGTTCATTCTCTGGCTACCATGATATCTCTTAAAATGGAGATCCCTGAATGTGCATGGAAGGATGATCCTAATGGCATTGCTCTTGCAAATTATGTTAACTCATTTCTTCCTAGAAACATCAAAGTTTTCAGCATCTTACCATCACAAAAGTGAGTTTTACTATCTTTTTACATTCTAGTTACCATGATCTATAAAGCAGCTTTTTAGATGATTGCCAGTTTGACTGCTCATATGTTAATAACGTGCGAGTTAAAAAGCAATTCTGTTTAAGTTTTAGGTTCCCTCTCTATAGTTAACTTGGTCAATAACATTTAAGGTTCTAATGCATACTTTCTGTATGCGTCTTTTTTGTTGAAACAATTTGATCATGGAAAGAGCAGGAGAAATTTTCAGGAAGGTTGCAGTTGATCTTTTTCTTTGTTTTGGGGACCTTCTCAAACAAAGAAATTGAACATTCAGTGGAAAATATGGAATCACGCGGACAAGCCAAATCTTCATAGTTTAGAAGTAAAGATAAAGTAATTTAGACACTGATTACAAGTGCAATATTACTGTTCCTCAGCATACTATCACTTGGCATATCAGATTAGGTAAGTGATGTTTAACCATCCTGAACTAGCAGAACCACGAAGAGAGAGCATGTCGCCAGGCGAATGAACGTTGATCTCATATGGAGAAAATTATGGCAGACTTTGAAAACATATTCATAGAATCAAAAGTAGCTGTAACAATTTCTAACTGCTACTATTAGGAAGTTTTTCACAAGACAGAAAAACTAGTATCAGAAAGTATGTAAACCCTTTCTTAGTACGTTATAATTAGAAAATCCTGGTAAGAAAGATCTTTACTTGTTCGATTGCTATAAAAAATGAAAAAAATGTGAAGCCTCTTTCTTGTCGTTGCAGCCAAATTCTTTTATTCATTATTTAAAGCTAGTTGTTCTTGAAGCTTTTGAGGATCTCTTTGTCTCTTGATACTGCTGCTTCTTTTTATTTTTCTACATTTCCTAATGTTGTTTCTTGTGTGGCCATGTTTAGGAGCTTTGATGCAAGAAGAGAATGCAGCATCCGTAGATATTCTTATCTCCTTCCTGCTGAAGTAATCGGCATAAACAAAAATTTTACCCCCGAAGAAATTGATGTTCACCTGTCAGATTTTAATAGAATCTTGAGTGGTTTTGAGGTATGTTCGAATGCCTGTGGATGACTCTCCAAATTGTTGTTCCATACTAGTTTTGTATTTACAAGTAGACGGCAGTTCAGCTTCTATGGATGAAGCGATTTATGTTTTCAAGTTAATCTCCATTGGCATGTTCATTGTAATAATCCACATCGCTTTGTTTCCGGTGAATGTGGAAAATTCATGACCGAATTTAAAGTTGATCGTCCTCAAGTTTCAATCATAGATATAATGGGTGTGAAACTCCTGGTAATCTTTTTCATTTAAATGAGCCTACCCTGAGATGGCTCGGGTGTAGAAATGATTAACTACTCTTAGAGTGCCATTAATCCAAACTGCTTTTACTTTTATGTGTTAAGGTATTAAGACTCTTTATCCCCCATTGCCTTACAAATGATTTACACAATCTTGACATATCCAATCACGGTCAACTAGGGTTTGAAATGTCAACCTTGAAAAGCTCAAACAAACTGGTTAAGCACAAATTTTGCGCCATCCAGGATGACCATCATTGTTTGAACCTACTATAAGGACCTCCCAGTTGTTAAATACTCAGCCCTGCTTTCTTCAAGCCAACTATAGTGTCCATGGATTATGGAATTTGATTTTTATGAACTTATTGTTGGATCAGACTTGTAACTTGTCAGTAATCCAAAGTCTTCTAAGATTTATGACTCAAATAGTCCAGAGTGCTTTAAGTAATTGAATAACCTGCCTCAATGAGGAGAAGTTGGTCATTGACAAATTCATCTTTGTACCTTGAGGAATAGATGACTCATCATTTGGTAACAGTTTTGGTGTTTCATGGTTTTTTAGGGAGACCATCCTTTTCACAATTATACAATACGATCCAAGTATAGGAAGCCTGCCAGAAGAACCAAATGTCAAGCTGTATGGAAGAGAGCTGGATCAGGTACTGACAAATCTGGTTCTGATTTTGACGAAAGTGAAGAAGAAACTTCTGGAGAAAATGATATTTCTCTAGATGAGGAAAGTAATGGTGGAGAGGAAGTTGTAGCTCGGGATTTGGGTATGGACTCTGATTTTTCACCCATGGATTCTGCTGATAAATCATTAGCAGGTGCTTGCTCCGAGAAAGAAAGTACTTTAAAGAAGCAAATTTCTGTTCAGCCAATTCATGCAAGATGGCTTCATGAACCTGATGAAAGGGATCGAATCAGTGCTTCGCACTTCAGAAATATATTTCAATGTCGATGCGGGAAGCTGGAGCACTTGTCCGGGTTAAATTTTATAGAGATCTCAATCTGTGGAGAGTCATTCATGTTACACCAGGTTAGTCCCTTTGGCCGTGGTTCAATTCCTTTGTCTATGATTTTAATTTCTATTGGTTGCATGTTTTTATGGAACAAAAACTTCAAATATTTTCCTTCATTCAGACATCACTACAAGGAGGCGCTTTTATGGAGCTGATAATGATTTTATATGTGCTTGCTCTTTAGCCCATATATAACTTGAAGACATTGTTGATCTTGTTTGTGCTTGACTTCAGTTCTTATGACTAACTAGGAACTGGAAATGGGAACTGAAATTCTTAAAACTTTCATGTTGATGCTCTTTGGCTCTTGACATTATGTTACAGACTTTTGCAAGGAAACAGTCTTGCTACCTACTTCACCTAACAATTTTTCCCCCAGCGAGTCTTCTTAACTTCCTTTCATTCACTTGGATTATGCCCTTGAGCTCTCCATTATGAGGCTATTTGGTTGACTAGAAACACTGGGTTCTGCAACGACCAATATGGCTATATTTTTGCAGTAGTAATAAAGACTTTCTGATTTAGTTGTATGTGATCTTATACTGAGTTCTTGATATGTTTTCTGCATATGTGATACATTCTCACTGGTTAATGTATGCCAGATACGCAAAATGGTTGGAACAGCAGTGGCTATTAAACGGAAACTGCTTCCACTAGATGTCCTGGATTTGTCTCTTTCCAAATTCTCACGGATTGTTCTGCCACTTGCCCCATCTGAAGTTCTGATATTGAGGGGAAACAACTTTGCTATCAGAAAAAGACCGGGGGAAAAAAGGCCTGAAATGTTGACATTAATTGAGTCTGAAGATATCTTGAAGTCTGTGGATGAGTTTTACCATTCTATATTGTTACCTCAGCTGTCTACATTTTTAGACCCTTCAAAATATCCTTGGCATGACTGGGTAGAAATATTAGACGCCAACACAAGCATCCCTGAGGTCCAACTAGAAGAAGTTAGGACTGCTTGGAGGGTGTGGAAAGAAAAATGGGAAAGTAGAATGAAGTCTGGCTCGTGACTTATGTTCATGGTATTACCTTCAACAGTGATTGACTGGTTCTTGACTCGGTATTCACAGTTGAAGTATCAGCTTGACTCTTGTCTCTGAATTAAATACGCTTTCAATGGTTAGCCATCTACTCCCTTTGCTGCCTTTCCAGGATCATGCAATGTGTTTGTGGCAAGAAAGTTTCGAATTTAACAGGTAAAAATTTTACCCTTGTCAAGAAAATGTTTAGAAACCCGAAAATCTCCCATAACAAGAATAGTAGTACACTTCAGCCAACACACAACTAAGAGAAAGTCATGATAGAGTAAGAATTGTGTTTTAGATAGTAATGAATATCAGGCTCTTTTTTCTTAGAGCAAAGATTCAAGTGGCACAACACTAATACTGCTTATGGAGGATCAACCAGACTACTTAGGTTTATTATTGACCCTCGAAATGCAATTTGTTTTAGCAGCTTGTGCATAACGGAGCCTTTGAACTCTCTGTGTGAGCAGCCCTTGTTACTTTTCTGTTTCTTGAATTAGGCTTCTCTCATTAGACTGGCTGCATGAATTGGTATACAATGTATTGGATAATGAATCATAAGATCTATATAGAGGGTCATAATAAAGCACATGATCATACTTATATGTTGATTATTTTGTGCCTCATAATTTCTTTATGCCATGAGATCTTTCTTCCTTTATTTGGTTTCAGTTCTAAAAATTTGAAAGAACCCCAGCTGGGGTTTCTCCTTTCAGTGTTTGACTCTGAGAATGGATAGTACATTTGGCCCTTCCCTGTCTGTGTCTGGCTGTTGTGCAAGAAAAGCTTGTAAAGTTCATTAAATTTCAGAACCTTTGATCAGATTATTAAATGGAAGTGTTCTTGTTGTCAGACAGAGAGAGAGAGATCATAGGGTGGAGGAAAAGGATGTTTGTTGAGTTGAGAAAGAAAGAAACGTGCAAATATGGCTTCTTCTTCTGCTGGTATGCTATCTTCCACTTCTCAGGATAAGATGAGACTGATTGATTAATACAGAGATGGTAAGGTTATCGAGGGCTCCATTCTTCCTTCCTCATCTGTCCTGCCCCTACTGCTATGCTAATGCGACCTCTATTCAATATCTTTGAATTCTATTATATGCCTTTCGAGCCGCTATAATACATCTTTTAATTTGTAAGATCGTTAATTATCGGGCGAAATAGACTGAGTTTCGTTTAGTCCGAGCCCAGACAGACTCAATATGAATGAATTCGAACTCAGTTCGGGCTTGGTGCGAATTATAAAATGTAAATCAGGATATTAAGACACTAACATAATTATAAAATGGTTAATGGGACGCCTCTATTTATGTTGGAGCTTAATTTTAGATTTAAAAATTGGGTCCAAGTTCATTTCAATCCTAACACAGGGGAAGTTGGGTATTAAAATTTTGGGCCCAACAGGCTGAGTTTCGGGCTGATCTGAACTCATTAACAGTCGTATTAAATATTATTTCGGGTTTATATCATAATATAAGATTAAATTATTATAATTAGAATTTCATAATATAAGGTGATTTTTTTTATAATTTTTTTTATTTTAAGAATATCTCTCTCTATTTAATGTATAACTATTTAATAATTTTCTTAAACGAACCACATTCATATTAGGTAAAGATTTAAAATAAGGAGAAATGAGAAATGATAGAGAAGATAAAGTCTTATTACAAAATTAGTAAAGGGATACTAGAGGTATTTTTATTTTAAAAAATATATTAATTTCATGTTTTCTTAAAATTTATGAAAAAGTAATTTAATCTTATATTGTGAAATGAATATAGTATTATTATGTATTAAAAAAGTTTATTAGAGGATATTACTTAATTTTGGAGGGTGATCCACATATATTTTGGTACTAAAATACGAAATCTCTCGCTCACAAGACTTCTACTAGACTGTCCGACGTTCAGGTAGAATACGTAATCATAATGATTTAGCGAATTTGCAAACTGGAAATCAGACACCGATGCGTACAAATAACCCTTTTCTATATTGGAGAAATTGAAATTTTCACATTATCAACAGTTCAAAATTAATTGAGTTACGCCTATACGGACGATTTGCATAATATTAACACCACCGTAGATACTACAATTGTCCAATGATGGACCAACCGCAGCTAGCATTGTGGATCTACATTTATTTATTTATATTAACATAATATTCACCATTAATTTATTTATCCATCAAAAAATAAGTGATCACATTTTTAAAAATTGTACGTCCTCCTCCGCCACCCATGCATGGTTTTTCTTCCTCTATTATTTATGGCACCTACTTTTCTCTACCCAACTCCCCACCCCTCTTTAAGCAAAATTAACGCAGCATGCATGTATACATACATATATATATATATAGAGAGAGAGAGAGAGAGAGAGAGAGAGAGAGAGAGAGAGAGAGACAAAAAGCAACACTATACGATGATGCAAAGATGACGAAACGTGGACGTTACAAGTTATAACTCCTCAAGGACACACCGCCAATCTCTCCTTTGCAATCTATTTAAATAATTGAGCTTAATAGGCGGTCCAAATATTCTAATACATTCTATTTATAATTGTATTTTGTAGTAATTTTGTTAATAAATATAAAATAACTTTCCCAAAAAAATATTACTATTTTTAGTCAGAACGTTAGACACAAAGATTAAGATCTTGAAAATAAGATAACTTTTGAATTACAATATTATTTATACCTTTTATAAATGAGGAAAGAAATAGATAGTAGAAGTGAAACATATTGGTACAAATATGGGTATAAATGAAAAAACTCAATTATTATTTATTAAAAGTTGCAAAATCTCTTATATTATTTACCATTTTCAATAAGGTTAAAACTACTTATATTTCTGATAAGAAGTAATACGACAGATAGAGTGTATTATGTGATATATTTTTTGATAATTTGTTATTCGATAGGTACACAATTTCCAAACAATAATATTAGACTAAGCATATAACATTAAACCGCTCCATAAATGAATCAATTTAACAATCTCTCACTTAACATAACAGGTAAAAAAATCTAAATAAGAAGATTACGCAATAGCACCATACAACTAGATCATACAAGAGGGGGAAGTTAGGTGCATGCATGTACGTACGTATCATATATATAATTCCCCGTCTCTAATTCTTTGAGAGGGATTGATATTCCGCCTAAGGCAGGCCGGTTGCCAAGTGGCCCATTCTGCTGCGGTCGACCCCCAGAACATTAATTAACTTGAAATATAATTTGGAAAATATATTAATTTATTATTTCTGCGGCTCATTTTCAGGATAGAAATGAGCCAAGATCTCCATCAGAGAACATTAATCGATCGAAATCAGCGAGAAGATCATTAATATATAGCTGCTGAAGAATGATGCAGAGTGACGTGGAATAACCGATTCATTCATGAGCTTAATATTTTTTTTAAAAAAAAAAAATTTCCTGGGATTTTAAACATTTTCGTTTGATTCTAAATATGATCTTAATGAAACCAAAAATGGTCCAAAAAAGTGCCTCAATGTTCGATTTCTGCTATTATCAATAATAGCACTTTGCAGGGTGGAGTAATTAAGGCCCTCCACACCTCAAAATGTTTTTACGTTTTATATATATGGTATAAAATTATGTTTATCGTGCATAAAATTAATATTTCTTTATTATTAGCCCATCAAATAAACAAAATTAAGTTAAATGATATAAAAATATAATATTTCTTGTAAAAAAAATATAAGGAGTATTGAACTTGTGCACAAAGATTAAGGATATACATTTTTTATACATCATAAATGATGAAAAAGATAGACAGTAGAATGAAATAAATAAATATAAAGATGTGTAAAAATAGAAAAAGTTCAATAAATACTTATTATAAGTTGTAAAATCTCTTATATTCTTGTCTATTCTCAATCAAATAAAAATTCTTTATATTTTTTACCGAAAATAATAATTTACAGTTAAATAATACACTAAACTTTTAACTTCTAATGATCAAGTTCTGACTTCACCCCTATCACTCAGCTTGATTAAAAAAAAAGATGGTCCAAAGTGAGTACTACTATATTATCCCTACTAGTATTTATATTGCAACATTAATTTTCTCCTCACACTTCCCAAGACTCTATTTGGATGAAGTATTAATAAATACTACGACAAAATTATAAAATTTTAACAATAAATCTTTATTTTCAAATGAATTGGTGCGTTATTCAATGTCTCACGAGATAAGTAGAGCACCAAATGAGTCGATGCATCAGTAACTTTCATTTATGATTTTTTACGTTTTTTGTTGTATTTTCACCTCAATTTTTTTTTTTTTTTATCTAAACTTTTCAAATTAAGCATCTTTAGCTTTAAAATTTTCAATATTTTCTAGAGAGAAGTAACAGAAAATGTTTAGAGAGAAAGTCAAGAAGAAAACAAAATTTTATCATAAAATTTTCATAATTTTATTATGGTAATTATCAATTTCCATTTGAATTTGTGTAGGAACTCAGGATATATATAAAACAGATCAGTGTTATGGAAGACACATATATAGTGCATACAGCACATTAGTATTCACACTTAATATAGTGTGATTTAATATGAGACAAAATTACTATATTATAATCTTTTAATTTATTAAAATGATAAATATTTTAAATCAAAAAAATAATACTATCAGTGACGATGGTTTAGCGATATTCACTATATACAAGGCTGTAATTATCTAATAAAAAAACCAATGGAAAAAAATAAATCAAGAAAATCCAAGATCAGATTTAGTTAATTTGCCGCTTTCCATTCTAGTACCTAACTAAAAACTCTATTTCCGATTCCAAGAATAAAATTTCTTGGTCCTATAATGAAGAATCACAGCCAAGAATGTCCCAAACAGACACAAAGATGCCCAAATTACAAAAGTCGTTTGGTAACATTTAGTGCCCAAACAGCTTCCGTCTTGTTCTGAATTTGCCTTGTTTTTGTAGATCAAAGCAGCAAAATCACCAAACAAAAAAGAACCAATTGGGATATTGGTTACGAGAATGTTGTGATTTATACCCAAATTTTTGGATCCAAATAGTTCAGTTGTTGTCGGGACGGAGATGGAAGTGATTGCTCCTGTACATATTCCTATAATCGCTGTACTTATGGAGAGACAAAGGTTGTTTTTGCTTAGAAGAAGCAAGAAAAAGGATCCCGACATTGGGATCATCATGGCCGCCATTGATGCTGGTCTTGAAACTATATACCCTTTCCTAAAATACAATATAAAAAAAAAATTAAAATCGAATCAAACTTAACTTTTTAATGTAAATTACAAATTCTTTTTAAAATTTTATAAGATTTAATTATATTATATATATGATATATTTAGAGTGGCTGCAATAAAGAATTTGTAATATTTTTTATAATTTTTAACGTTTTATATTAATAAAAAGAGTATTATAAAAGATGTTATTCAAATTAAAGTGGGAGATGGTAATGAAAAATTAAAAAAGAATTAAAAATTTTACTATAAATGTTTTACCAACTATATTAAATTTTCATTATGTTTATAATTTTTTTTTCATACCATAAATCCTTATTAAGTCACTGCATGATAAAATTGTATAAATGAATTTGTATAAATTATATCATCCATATAACTCGAAATCATCTTTGTACTACTTTCTTTTATAATAAATTATCTCTTTATTATTTATATTTCTCATTTAGGATTTGTTTTTTATATAATATGTTTTATTAATAAAATTCGATTAAGGAAACTTTACTTTTTCTGACGCTAATTCATCCTATCCTATGTATTCATCTATTTTATTAATAATGATAAACCCCTTAATAACAAAAACACATAATCTGTGTAGGTTCAATTAATATTAAATATTGTCGTAAATAAAAAAAAAGTATAGTTTATTAACATAAAAAGTTAAAATAATTTATAAATATTTATAATTAAATTCTTAAGAGAAGAGAATAATTACTTACTTTGAAAAATAATAGTCGGTAACAGAAGGAACCAGGCGACCGAAGAATCCAAATGCCGAAGATAAGGAGACCAATGAAGAAGTCGTAGAATTGCCTCGAGATTCAGCAATTTGTCCCAAATTATTCAAATAAACCAAACCAATTGTAACTCCAAATAAATAAACAAAAAAATACAGCCAAAATTCAATTCTTTTCATCATCTCCATTGCTCCAATTTCTTCATTAACCCGAATTTCATAAACCCGATTCGAATACCCATTTTCTTGATTTTTCTGATCTCCACTTTCCAAACAAGCCACAAAATTATCTTCACCAACGTTACATATTCTGGGTTCTCTCCTTAAACAACATTTTTGTTCTAATGTTTCCTTAATTTTCTCAACTAACGGAACAACAAACGGAACTAACAAAAACCCACCCATTCCAACTGTTATAACTAACGGCGGTAATAAACGGAGAAAAAAATTTAAACTGCTAATCACAGCGTAAATACCAGTAATTATGGTAATTAAAAACATTAACATAAACCCACTTTCTAATTTCTTGGTTTTTCCAATTTGTGCATTTCTAACGACTGGAGCTGCTAAAATTGAAATTAACAAAGGTAATGTTGCATTTAGTAAAAGATAAGTCTTGGCCTTTTCAATATGTGAAGAAGGATTACTAATTACAACATTAACTATATCAGTAAAAATCTTAGCACTTAAACCTTGGTAACTAGTTGATAACCCAACAGCAATTTGTCTATCTAAAGGGAAATTTTGAATGGCAATAATATAACTAACTGTATTAATCCAACAAATACTATTTCCTGATAATGAATTTAGAAAAAAAATATGCCAATAATTAAGTGAAGATATTTGATTTGTAATAAAAAGATATTGTAACCCGTATCCGATAAATCCTAGGGTTGAACCGATCATTAAGACTAGCCATAGAGGTAAATAAACGGCTGCGATTCCAGAAAACCATCCTAGGAGTTTTCCTGCATCTGAGGCTAAAGCTAGATTATTGAGCTGTAATTGGGATAAAGATAGGATATGTTTGATTTCTGAAGAATAAGCTGGGAAATTTGAGTTGGTTCCACTCATTGTTTGTAGCCATATGGCTCCTATTAAACTTAGCCATTGAAGTCTCATGGAGAGCTAGAGAAGAAGAAGAAGAAGAAGATGTTGATTTTGGTTAACTTCTTGGTATGTGAAATATGGAGATTGATGGCCTTAGATGCTTTATAAATATGAGCGATGTGTATGGGTTAGACGATATATGAGGTTATGAGTTCGGTTTATATATATATATATATAATATATGTCAAGTTAGAGTGATATGAATTTTTATTTTTTTCTTAAATAGGAATTAGTGATTTTACATGCATAGCCATGAAATTCATCAAATTAGTTAGTTGCACTAATTAGTGGACTGTTCGAAATTAAAGCTTTGCACGTATATTTTTTTTAGCCATTCAAGGATTTCAAAATGGTTGTACGAGAGTCTTTTGACCTATGTCTAGTACCTTCTACACAAGTTTTATATTATCCCGTTTCATATTATAAAGTAATTTGTTACTTCATATAAATTAAGAAAATCTGAAATCGTTATATTTTTTATAATAAAATATGTTTAATACCCTTGTATTCATTTTAATAAACTTCATATTTAAATACTTTATTTTATCTTCTCTCCATATTTTAAAGTTTTTTCAGATGTGAATTGGGTTTAAGTTTTAAAAATTACTAAATAGTAATGCATTACAAATTTATAAAGGAAAATATTTTATAATATAAAACCCCAAATATGAATAAATGCCTAATTAGTTAGGTTTTTTTTCCCTCAATATGAATTAATTTGTTAGAATCATAACCAATAATATCGTCATTCATATTTATTTGATTTTAATATATCTGGCATCATAATAAGGAGTGATTTTATTACTGAATTATTATCATAATGTTACGTTGAAAAAATTGTGAGTTAAACTTCATCGAGTAAGAGTTGAATTTTACATGAGTAAATTAGAGGTACGGGACATTAATTAATAGTACAAAAAATGAAGTGTGAAGTGAGGGAGGGAAGAGTCAAATTCTGTTGCTCAGCTCAGCAGGAAGGAGGAGGGTACAATCAATCAATTGCTACTATAATATAATGTGGTTGTTAGGCGAAAAATGTGTTCTTATGACGGCCACCACCTTCACCCTTCTTCTTCATACACACACCCCCATTATTATCATTAATACTAGCCGTTTGTTTATCCGTACGGACGTAATTCAGTTTATTTTGGAGTTATAAAGTTAGTAACAATGACTAATATTAGAATTGCCGAATTACCATAATTTACATATTATACTTAAACGTCGAGCAGTCTGGTAAAGACTTGTGAGCAAGAGATTTCGTTTTTTAGTAACGATTCTAACTGTGTGTTTGACATTATTAAAACTAACTATAGTAGTAGGATATAGGCTTGTTCTCTATGGTTTAAAATCAGCAATTTTTTAGTTTATTTTAAGTTATAAACTTTTTTGAAATAATTATTGGGGTGTTTTTTAGAACTGTTTTTGCTTATTAATATTGTTAAAAATAAAATTGTTGTATTAATTTATTTAAAATAATTTTTTATAAGTACTTATTTTTAATTATTGAGAAAATGTAATTAAATAGATAAATGACGTTGATTATTAGATAAGTTGTAAACATCATATGCCAAATTATAGGCACAGCTCTCTCTTTCTGCTGATTCCGTGCCGTTTCCTGTTAGCCACGTATCTAATTCTAACTATACATATAGTTCCCCAATGGTTGGAATTAACTAAAGCATCTTTTTGCTTTTTGTTTCTTTTGACGGGATTGGATAGCATTTCAAATTCAAGATTCAGATCGCCTTTCACAAAATATTTTATTTTTTCAAAACTTAATGTAAAACTTTCAAAATTAATCGACAACCCGAGAGTTATCGACTAATTTGAGAGGGATTAGAAGACACAAAGTTTATTGATAAACACGATTTTGATTATACGAGAATTGTCCTGAATAAACTATTTTAATTGAATGTTGAATAAACTAAATTGTCTTTGCTTAACAATATGAGTTTATTTGCTCGCATTAGCATAACTTAACTGGTTTTGAACTACAGAGTTGGTACCGAGAGTCAATATTTGTATCTTGATTGTATGGACATTTCAACATCTCTAATATAATGGTGGTTTTTTGTGCACACCAGATCATGGGGCATTCAAATAGGCAGAACTGCTGAGTCACCATATGAGAGCGATGAATTTCGTCTTTTAATACTAATAATATGAGTTTACTTGAATTATATTTAAGTGTTTATTAAATTCTAATATTTTAATAACAATCATAATAAATAGGGGTATATATAGAAAATTTCATTTAATATCCTCGTAATCTACGAAAGTAACATACATTTTAAACTAGAAAAAATATATCCAAACGCATGGAGTATTTTTTAATACAAACCTTGTAAAAAATACATTTTATCAGGTGTGTCAACTAATTAGATTAATTACCTAAAAAAACTATTACTTATTCGAGTAATTAGATTAATTATTAATTATACAAATTTTTTGAATTATCGTTTATTTAATGTTGAGTACTTTCTAGTAGTACTATTGTTGTTCTGGTTGGTATTGCTAATTAATATACTTGATTAAATAAAAAACAAAATCTTTAAAATATTTAAATTGTAATTCCGAAAAATATAATAAAGTTCTCTCTAAATAGTATATGAATGACCATGCTGGCCATAGTTTACAAAGTAGGTCTATGAAATTTGATGCAATAAATTGTCGGTTTTAAATTTCAAGCCTATTAGATTGAGACAAACTATGAGACAATTTTGGGGAATTTTAGTTTGGAGAAAATGTTTTTAAAAAAAAAAAAAAATTTAAACATTAAATTATTTGTTAATAGTGTTATATAATTTTTCATTTGAAAATTATATATATTTTTATTTTGAGTGTAACAATTTAATTATCGTAATTTAATATTTGCCACATTTCATAAAAAGAAAAAGAATAATTAGTCATATTTGTCAAAAAAAATAAATTTATTCTTTCGCTAACTAAAAACTATTTTGACATGATACAACAGAATTTGACGCTTATCTTACATGCCTAATGAGTTGAAAGGCAAAATTATCCGCACGATCTCATACCTGCCCAAATTGAAGGACAAAATAAAATAAATTTCATAATTAGATCAAGTCGGATTTATAATTTAATCTATTCAGATAATTTTTTGTCCGGCAAATTATATGTGCAGATAATTTTGCCCTTCAATTCATTGGATGTTCGATGAATGGCCAATGGATGGAAAAAGATAAAAAAGAAAAAGTTTTAGACATATATAGCCGGTTAATTATTAAAAGGAAAATTAATAAAATGAAAAAGAATGAAAGGAATTTTTTTTTTTTTAAATGAATGAAATAAAGAAGGGCATTGAAGGGAATTGGCACAAAGACTATGGACATTTCCGGGAGACGTTCAATGGGCCACATTTAAGCCCATATACTACTGGTTCCTGATTAAAGCCCAAGAGGACAGAATGTTCTAGAAGTCGTTTTGACTTGAAAAAATAACCGGGGAGGGATCGGTTAAGCTATTTTTCAATTTTTTTTTCACTGTCCTAACTATTCTGCTCCAATTCCAATCCTCGCTGCCGCTTTTGCTTGCTAAAATTGGTTGAATTCTGAGCCTTGAAGGATTTATTAGCCGCCGAATTAGCAAAATTCAGGAATAGAGCCGTTTTGATGATTGCGTGGATGAGTTTTAGCTCAACTTGAATTCAGGGTTTCAAAAAGTTCTTGGTTTTCAATTTTCGGGCGCGAATGGCTGCTACAGGCGAGGGCTCTTCGCTTCGGCCGAAGAATGACAAGAACGGGAAGCCTGTTATTGTTAGGGTTAAAAGGAAATCCTCTCAATCTTGTGTCGACGCTTTTTGTAAGTTTAATTTTCTGTATTTCCGTTACAATTCGAACTTTATGCTAACTGGACTATATCTTCTTTGTTTGAAGTAATGTGCATATGAATTTGTCATGTATATGGATTTTCTGAAGTTCGGAATGTATCGCAGAGTGTTTGTCTAGTTGTGTGCGAGTCGCATTAAACTTCCTTATTCCCTCTTCTTCTTCCCGTTTTAATAAATCACCTCTCTCTGTTGTGGTAGGGCTTGAGATCAACGAAAGGCCATTAAAGCGGGCACTACTTGATTTTGACAAGCTTTCTATTTCAGAGTCTTCTTCCAAAGGTATGCTAAACTTATGCCTTGTTTATGTTTATGCTTTGTATCTTAGTGTGTGCCCCCTTCCGTGGTAGCAACTTTCTGCATGAATATCTTGCTTATATAACAATTTAGGATAATAACTAACATAAACTTCCTAGTTAAATTTTGTGTGTAATTGAGTCAAAGCAAATGATTACAAATCAGAGAATGACATAGTGCCATAAGAGGGAAGAAAGTAAAGAAGAAAATTGTAACCATTTCTCTATTTTTGGATTCTTGGGTAAATTATTGCTGTTGAGTCTGAATGCTCTCTGGAGTTAGTGAAAGTGAACTTAGATTTCTATCGTCGCATTACACCATTCTGAAAATTTTGACAGTTGAGGAGTTGAAGAGCAAAAAGATTTTGATGCGACATGTGGAGACATTTGTGAGTTCAGAGGTCACCGTTGATATCTTGCAATCTTTTGTGGTTAGTATATTTGTCATCAATTTATTGGCTATTGGTATTAAGTGGATTTCTTGGTTGGCTCTTCCATTTAATGAAGCTTGCTTATAGGCTTATTTTGTTATTTGGTCATTAATAAACTATTGACTATGCAAGTAGAGAAAATAGGCTTCTTTATTTTCCCAATAATTAGGGAATATTTGTGTTGGTCTAATTGCTTATTGCCATTGAACAGTCTAATTCATCAGATGAACTGAAAGGCAAGTTGAAAAATGCTGAAATCAGACGCACGTTTAAGACTGAGAATGTAAGTTTTCTCTATGATTTTGTCTTTAGATACCTGTATGTGTTAGTTCTTCTCTCTTTCATGACCATGATTGTCTATCTATTATTCTACTGAAATTTTGAATAATGATTTTTAATGCCTGATACCTTTGGAATCATTATATCATTAGTTAATGGTGGCCTTCTTTGAACCCCTCCCCCACCCTCCTCACCCCCACCCCCTACCCCACAGGAAATTATTTCATGTGAAATCCAAACAGTGATGTGAACGGTTAATATTTTCCAATTTACTTATAAATCTGATTTGTGGTTGGTTAAATATTTAAACAGTTGACATATTTCCAACACTTTGACAAGGAATATTAGTGTTAATAAAATTTGCCTCTGAGGCAGATATGCGTGTGATTATCACCTGGGAATGACCAAGACCATGATTACTGTAACTAATGCCTTTTGTGTGTCAAATTTATTATTCCTGCAGAAACAAGACCATTTGCTGGTTAAAGCTCGGCAGAGCCAAGAGGTATGATGGACTGTCTTGTGTAATTTTACCCTGCATATTTTTCTTGTATCTTGTGGAGATAGATTATCCATATTTTCAACATGAGGATGTACTTGTAGCTTCTCGAACCTTTTTTTTCCCCTCCAGCAGTTTTTCTTTTCATTCTTATTTTCACTATTCAGTCAATCTGTGCAAATTCTTATTGTTTATTTGACTTCTAATGCTATTTCTCTAGTGCATAGCTCAGAGATTTTCCAAGTTTGTCAATAACTCTTAGGCTCAATTTGGAAATCTTGGCTCCTATACAAGTTGCTCATGTATAGAAGTGAATATGGATAATGGACTGTGATGTGAAATATTTTTTTTTCAGCATTTGTCCTTATGCTAAGACCAATACCGTGTTAGAAGTGTGACTGCATTTTCAAGATCTGGAACTATATTCCTTGAGATGAATATATATTCTGTGAATTCATAATGCATTTGTTTCAATGTGCTAGCATGATAGGTTTATTATTTATTCATATGTACTTGTTATGATGGTTTGGCTCTCAAAAGAGATTTTTGCGGGTAATATGGAGTCCTTGTGGACCAAACTCTTGGTGTTCCAACTTTTCTTGAAGTAAATGAATAAATTTTGGTTACGATAATTCACCTTGCCATAATCAGCTAATATTTTGTCTGTCTTTTCACAAGTGGTGAATGGTTTCTGATCCTGTAGATTCTATCAAAAAATGCTCGTTTCGAGCAAATATGGAGAAGCAGAAGGGAAAACGTAGTGCATGATGAAGCTGTAGGTGAGATGTGTCAGCTCTATAACGTAGTTCGTGTTGATGTTGATGAAAAAAGTAACGATGTGCGGAAAGACAGGTATATACCTTGACCCCAAGTTTTATAGTATGATCAATTTGTAGTTCTTCTGAGATTAATGCAGCTCCATGAATCCGATGCAGATTCCCTGAACTGGATGGTGATTGTAAGATGATGGCTGAATATTTGCCTCTGTTAAGGGAAGTCCTACCTACTGCTGCTGCGGAGGTTGAAGCTGATATCCTTGACCACATGTCTGGAGGTAGCCTTGCCTGTTTGGTTTCATTTCTTTTACTTTGGAGTTGGAATTGCTTCATATCTCCCTTTTGCTAAGTACTTGGTGAGATAGGAATAATTTTCTTCCTGGTTCAATCATGTTATGAAATCAAACTTCATGCTTTTGCATTCTTGCTAATGTACTATTGATCATCAGTTAAAATTAGACGTTTCAGAAATCTTTGAGCTTTGCATGGGCAAATGAAACTACATAGATTTTAAGTTGGATTTAAATTCCATGCTTGTGGCACATATGATAGGTTTTAACTTTCCTTCCAAATGTGACAATTTCGTCTTATGCACGACTCCCTCTATAATTCATCTGATGGTTTATCCTTTTAATGATATGCAGCATCACTAGATAGTTATGTATACGACTATTATGCTGTTAATGATGTCATGGACAATGGTGAAGAAAACGCAGCAAGCCATTTTCCATTGTGAGGATTAGTGAGTATTATTGAATTGGACATACTACCTTTCTTCAGTCACTTAGTATTATCTGTTGCTGGTTCAGAGTGCAAGTTGAGGAAGATGATGACTACTATGACGGTCCAGATGATTGCGAGTACGAATCCGATGATTCTAATGGTATAGTATCCTTTCTCTTCTTTGTTCCATCTTTTTCCCTTCACAATTAAAGATGCTTATTTCGTTTATTTTAAAATTTCTTACTGTGACAGCTGAGAACAATCCATTAAATGACTATCCGGATGAGGAATCATCAGATCTTGAGGACATGGGAAGCAGTCACACAGATACAGAAACTCGTAGCAAACGTGCTGATGATTCATCAAACGAAGATGAAACTAGTGCTAGTGAAGGATCTTTTGCGCTGGAAGAGGGTCAAGAGCGGGATTGGTCTGATAATGCTGACTTCTTATGTGGAGATGATATCTACAGCGACGATGATTTTGGAAGAGATGAAATGTATGATTGGGATGATTTTGGTGATGAAGATTGGAGGTGACTAGTCTTGAGATTGATGCCGCAAGATCATGGTTTGTCTATTCTCATGAAATCTGCCTTTTTTT
The DNA here is from genome assembly GCA_028651295.1 of Catharanthus roseus. NCBI lineage: Eukaryota > Viridiplantae > Streptophyta > Magnoliopsida > Gentianales > Apocynaceae > Catharanthus > Catharanthus roseus. The sequence goes on from JAPQWS010000087.1 coordinate 8,148,454, forward strand.
TTTGTCTAAAATGTGAATATTGCTAAGTTAATTCCTGGTACTCCATGGTTGACAGTGGTCTGCCTTATGAGTAGTAGGAGCTGTTCCGTATATTATACTAGTGTACTTTCATCTAAATTGGCTTTGTTGCATGCTTACATTACTTACTATTCTGTTAGCTAGACAATAAGTTGATTTGGATTCTAATTTTTAGGCTATAAATGAAGAAGAAACCGTAAAAGGAAAAAAGCGATTGATGCCTAATCTTGCATGCTAATGTAGAATCATTGGGTCGTTTTCCTTCTTTATAAATATTTTCTTAGATGATAGACGGGAAGGCAATTAGGTTGGCTAGTATGTATTAGGGGAAAGAATTAGCAATAGATTGGTATGGGAGAGGTTTTTAGAAATATCTCAGCAAGTTTGGTATAGCGGTAGGGGATTTGAAATCCTTTCTCATTTGAAATGGAATGGAATTCTCTTTCCGTTCCAGTATTTGGAAGGAAAAGGTAGAATGGAACAATAATTTAGTTTCTTTTTTTGGAAAAATTATTATTTTATGTTGGAATGGGATAAAATTATACCAAAATACCATTCTAATATAAAATGTATTTCTTATACCTAGCACACATTATTTTTTGTTGTAAAACAGAAATGTGCAGCAGTTTTACAGAGCATGGAAAAATTATCCTGTCAACACATTAGTGTATTCCTCCACTCTACTTTCTATGTAATCACTTATATCAGAACTTTGATTAGCCAAAAACATTTTCCTAGCTCAGTTCAAAATGGAAAAAGCTAGATCTTCACTAGGGGGAGAGGGTATATCAGATTCATACACCTGCTTGTTTCTCCAATACCATAGTACTCGGAGATTAACACAAAATCAACTTCCATGGTATCACGTCTCCATTGACAGAGTTGTGTAGATGCAAATTAAGATCAATCCATCTCTTAATATCACTCTCTAGTCAAATTCTTGTACATGGTTAGGAGGACAGTTTATTCCAAACATTCTTTTCCCACCTGCGGTCTCTCAGTGCATGGAGGCAGTTTTCAATTGCCACAGAATAAATTGGACAACGAGTAGTTTTCAAAATCTTCCTTCTATAGAGCAGATCAGCCGAAGGCAATTTGTTGTGTCTGAAAAACTATAAGTGTAAATTAGTTCTCAAAGGTACTTTAACCTTTCAAATTTCTCTCCATCTATTGTCTCTATTATTATTATCTAGAGATGAGTGAATTTCACTATAACAGTCCTTTACTTTTACTGCCTTTCTATCGACTTGACCTTCTTGTTCCAGGGACTAGCCAATTTTCCAAAGGACAGAGGCGTCGATAAGAATGGCTCTCCAGGCATGTGAAATGTTGGCATTCCATGTTCTATTGCACAAGGGGGAGTCGTACTTCTTTCATAGAACCTTTGCCCACAAGGATTCTGGATTTGATATCATTTGCCAAGCAAGTTTAGCCAAAAGGGACATATTCATGTGTTCCAGATCCTTAATGCCTAGGCCACCCTCTCTTTTGTTTCTGCAAATAGTGCTCCAAGCAACTGTGTGTAGTCTTCTTTTCTGATCCTCATCAGCCCAAAAGAACTTTCTATTCAAGCCTTCTAATTCTTCCAACATGCCTTTCGGCAATTGAATTGTTTGCATTGCGTGCATAGGAATCAGAGCTGTTACAGATTGTATCAAGATATACCTTACTGTCTGGGAAAGGGATCTCTTCTTCTAGCCACTTAGTCTCTTCCTTACCTTAGTTAAAATAAACTCATACAGCGTTTTAGATTTCCTTCCGTGAATGACGAGCATTCCCAAGAACATGCATAACACAAATAGATAAAGAGATAGCGGATCTCCTTATCTTAGGCCTCTCTGGGGCGTGAAAGTCTCGAGCTTATTACCATTCCATAAGATTGATAGCTTTGTGGATTTATACAAAACAATATCAAGTCACAAAGCTTTCGCCCAAATTCAGCCGCTTTCTTCACTTTCTCCAAAAATTCCTAATTAATTCTGTCATAAGCTTTCTCTAACTCCACTTTCACCGCCATTGACCCCTTCCTCCTAGTCTTCCTTCTCATAGAATTTATAATCTCTTGTACAATTACCATATTGTCCACTTATCTGCCTCGTGTGACACTTGCTTGATTCGGACCTACCAATTTCTCCATCAAGGATTTCAAGCGGTTTGCCACAATCTTAGTGATTTGTTTAGCCACTACATTGCATAGTGCAATGGGTCTGAAGTGGTTCATCATCTCTGGCCCTTCTTGTTTTGGTGTCAAGCCTATAAGGGATTCATTCATGCTGCCCTTCTCAAAGGCTATAGTGACCTACCATACCCCAGTTTTGTTGGAAGAAGCACGGAGGTAAGCCATCCGGTCCAAGAGCTTTAAGGCCATCCCTCTGGAACATAGCAATTTTTATCTCTGATTCAAATACCCTCCTATTTAGACTTCTGCGGTCCCCATGAGTCAAAGTAGGGAAGTCAGAAATTTCTCTCAGCAATTGGTGAACCCTCCCCTGCTTTGTAAAGATTTTCGTAGAACTTTTTCGCCATTTCTGCCGGTTCCTGTTCATTGTCAATCCACTCTCCATGATCATTTTTTAGTCTAGTTATGATGCTATTCCGCCTCCTTGCAACAGTCGTTTGGTGGAAGAATTTGGTGTTTCTCTCACCGGTTTTTAACCATGTAACTCTAAATTTTTAGCACCAGTATGACTTCTCGTACTTTAGTAATTGATTGTATTCCTGCAACAGCTCGTATTCTAATTTCATCATACACTTGCTTTTCTACTAGAAGATGTTTTTAGATACATGTTTATTTCACCACTGAATTTTTGTTTGGAATCTACTAATCTTATGAATGAGATCCTCATCCCTCCTTGCCATTATGCCTCCAAGAAGTTTCTAAATTTGTTGTGTTTCATCCATGCTTCTAGAAATCAAAAAGGTCTGCTGCCCCTTCGCCCTGACTTAATGCCATCTGTGTTGATCAATAATAGACAATGATCTGAATGGGTCTTGGGCAAAGTTGACGTTCCAGGCTCGGTTACAGAAAGCACACATTAGAGCTCCGAAAGAAATATTAAATATTTTAAAAATTTGTATATAAGACTAAAATTAATAAAAGAAAAGAAAAAAACTTTTAAAGATCAAAATTAAAAAAAATATTGTATATAAAAATTATTTGAGGATAATATATGTAATATATTAAGGTTATAACAATCTAATGTTTATAAAAATGATTCTCATGGAAAGATTACTTATACCCATAATTTGAATACTAAATACTGGAATAGAAAGAGAAATTGAAAAAAAATCTTTTCATTCTATTCTCACATACCAAATATAGTTTATCTTTTAGAGTTTATTAAAAGATGTATTGGAAGATGGACTAGAAAATTTAAATTGCTCATTTGGTTTGAGTCTCAATTCTTTATCTGTTAATAATAATAGATTATTGATCGGTTGTTATACCATGTACCTGAGTACACCATGCGAAATGAACTATGTCAGAAATATAAACAAAATGTACTCGGTTGTCATACAAAATTGAATATTGTATAAACTCTACTCTCATCACTCATGCTTGGAATACACGCGCCGACTTAGGCGCAACGATTGATTCCCTTCAAAATCCTCACGCACTCGACTAAAGCAAAATATAGGTGATTTTCTAAGTGAAATTTTAACAAAATTCACGTCTCAAATCAACAAATTCTTCAGATTTCACGCTTCAATTCTACACTAGAAGTTGAAGTTTTCATAAAAAAAATACTTTAACAAAGTAGATTATTGTGTTTTTTGTTCGATATACCCGTTATCTGATGGATTATTGTTTTTTATGCCTAATTTATATGTTTTGTACTTCGAAATTAAAATTTTTGTGTAAATAAAGGCTTTAGTCAATTTTCATATATTTTTTGACATTATTTCACAATAACTGTTTTATGGCATTTTTTTAAAGATTTATGTGACATAAAGTGAACATAAAGTCAATTTTCATATATTTTTTGACATTATTTCACAATAACTGTGCCTCTGTATGAAAAGCTGTTTTATGGCATTTTTTCTAAGATTTATGTGACATAAAGTGAACATAAATAGTTTAGAAATTAGACACATCTCACGGTAAAATCAAGCACACAAAATTTTAAAAAATAGGCACATTTTAACATAATTAACGATAAAATGTGATAAGGAAAAAAATCAAATTTCATAAAAAAAAAAAAAAAGAAGAAATACACGGATGGAGTAGTTCATTTTTAAGGATCAAGGAAAGGTAACATCCACAGTCCGTAAAAGAAATTGTATCATGAATAAGTACATATTTTTATTTATACATAAAGTGTTTAATATTAAATTGCATTATTCGCTATTTAGAACAGCGATATAACTTAATACATTAATACATGTTATTAGATTGTCTAATATATTTTTTAATATACTTTTTAATATTAATATATTTAGACAGTTTTGAAATATAAATCAGACAACATAATCCATTAATGAAAATATGAACTTATAACTAAAATTGATAGCCCATATGATAAAATATGCTTCTAGATGTACTCATTTTTTTAATGAATGTTTACTCAAAACTTAAATAGATACTAACTCCTGTAAAAAATATAAATGTTTTAGTCTTATTGAAAATGATTAAAGTTATAAAAAATTTTAAATTTGGATGATTTGTTCATGTTCGGGTCGTCGGTCCGGACGATTTGAATGTTAGTGTCAAAAAAAATAATTTTAACTTTTCTTATTTGTAAATCGATATTTTCTTACACAAATTTTTTATAATTTTATATAATGATCAATATCTATTAATAAATAAAAAATAGTAATTTTTTCGTACTATATATAAATTTTTGAGTTAGATTTATCGATTCGAATTAGAAGTATAACAGGACAGCTCAATCTCAGCGCATCACATGCAAAGGAGAAACACGTGATAACAAATCCACGTCACTCCTGAATCACTGCTCCAATCACATCGCGCTACGTCTTATTCAGGAGAGAATCCTCCTCACATGCTGGAGAGGGTCTGTCCGGTCCACTACCCTAACTTCATTCAAACTCTGCCTCTGTATATTCCCTTCTTCCCTTTTTCTAGGCTTTATTGATAGCCATTGTCATATACTGAAAAGATGCAGAGAATCATCATCCCAAAGGCATTCTCAGGTAGAAAAGCTCTCATCTTTACTCGTAGATCTCTCTCTTCCCTACCCCAACAGTCTCAATCGTCTCTCCAAGACAATGAAGCTTTCCTTCCCAAAATGCCTCCTTTCGACTATACTCCACCGCCCTATACCGGACCCTCTGCTGAGGAAATCTTCAAAAAGCGCAAAGAATATCTCAGCCCCGCCATCTTCCATTTCTACAAAGATCCCGTAAGAATTTAGTTAATTATTTATGTTGACGACGTACGGGTTTGTAATTGAATTAATTGTTTTGGGATTTTACCTTTTTTTGTTTTAAATTTTGGTTTGTAATGGTGATGGGCAGTTGAATTTGGTCGATGGAAAAATGCAATACTTATTTGATGAAAAGGGTCGTCGATATTTGGATGCATTTGGTGGGATTGCTACTGTGTGCTGCGGACATTGTCATCCCGATGTGGTAGATGCAATCGTCAATCAAACCAAGAGATTGCAGCATTCAACTGTTTTATACTTAAATCATGCTATTGCTGATTTTGCGGAAGCACTAGGATCTAAGCTTCCTGGTGATCTCAAGGTTTTTAGTTTTTAACATGATCTCTGCTGCTAATTTTTGAAAAATTTTGTTTGAATTTTGATTTTTTTAATCTTTGGGAGAAAAATTGGTAGGTTGTGTTCTTCACAAATTCTGGGACAGAAGCCAATGAGTTGGCAATCTTAATGTCAAGGTTGTATACTGGCTGCCATGATATTATTTCCATAAGGAATGGTTATCATGGAAATGCGGCTGGAACAATGGGTGCTACTGCTCAAAGCAACTACAAATTCAATATTGTACAGGTGCTTATTCAAGTTCTCTCCTTTTTTTCCCAATAACTGATTCTACCTTGGATGGAAAATTGCTTTTAGCAATTGTTAAGAGACACTGATTCATCCAAAAAGAAAAAAAATGTTAAGAGACTATGACTAATATGATATATATTATTTTTAGAGCACTTGGTATGTGAGTGGTCAGAGTATAATGGCTCTGCATATGACAAATTACTGCTACAATACTTCTAGAGGCTAACTTCAGCTGCAAATGTTAATGGCTCATATTCTAAACTTTCTTGGTGTTTGTAGTTTGAGGTCATAGGATATCACAACTAATGCAGCTTCCCCTAGTTGATATGGTGCAAATTCTGATACTAAGTGTTTTCTAACATGTGATGATTCACAGACTGGAGTTCATCATGCCTTGAACCCGGATCAGTATAGAGGTGTCTTTGGATCAGATGGACCTAAATATGCTAGGGATGTTGAGGATCTCATCAGCTACGGAACTTCTGGTCGTGTTGCTGGTTTTATTGCTGAAGCTATACAGGTGATGGTTCAAATTTCATGCCAATACAGATTTGTAATCGGTAGAATTAGTCTAGTCTTTCAACTGATGTTATGTTCTTATAGGGAGTGGGTGGGATACTAGAGCTGGCACCTGGATATTTGCCCTCAGTATATAGCACCATTAGAAAGGCAGGAGGCCTGTGCATAGCAGATGAGGTTCAGTCAGGCTTTGCCCGTACTGGGAGCCATTTCTGGGGCTTTGAAGCCCATGGTGTTGTGCCTGATATTGTTACCATGGCAAAGGTAGAGTGGTATTTTACTTTATCTAGAAATTTCTGTGCGGCTATACTTAAATCATGTCAGGGTTGCATATCAAATTTATGGGCTTATATTTTGATGTTTCCCCATGTGCTTAGCAATTTTGAATTGTTCATCTTCCAAAAATTTCTCTAAACTATTATAGGTGATGGGCAATAATAAAGGATTTCATCTCTAACATAAGTAATTCTTTTGCGACTCTGGGATTACTTACCTGAAAGGATCTGTTTGAATAAAGAAAAACCTTGTAAGGAAAAAAGTGATAGAAACGAAAGTGAGATAAGAGAAAACAAGTTTCATAGAGAATGACCTTTGTTTGCTAGAAAGATAGTCTTAACAAAACATGCTCAGCTTTTGCAGTTCTTCACTTCTGTCTCTTTGATTCTTCAGGGGATAGGAAATGGCATTCCATTGGGTGCTGTTGTTACAACTCCCGAAATTGCAAAGGTCTTAACTTATCGGAGTTACTTTAATACCTTTGGTGGTAATCCTGTTTGTACTGCTGGGGGCCTTGCTGTTCTTAAAGTGATAGAGAAGGAGAAGCTTCAGGAGAATGCATTCAAGGTCGGATCATATCTAAAAGAGCGTCTTACCTCTCTCAAGGAGAAGTACGATAGTAAGTAACCTCCCTTTGAATGTCAGAACTTTATATTCTTATTCTCAATGAGGTAGATTATTAAAGAGCTGTATGCACATGATTTGGAAACATTTGATTATCAATGGTTAAAATTTTATCTGGAGAACTCGGCAACTGAAATAGGCCAATTTGTGCAGTTATTGGGGATGTCAGGGGGAGAGGTCTGATGCTGGGAGTTGAGCTTGTGCAAGATCGTGAGCTGAAAACCCCAGCTAAGTCTGAAACTATACGTATTATGGATGAGATGAAAGGTTCTTTTCTTGACCTTTGGCTTTCTTGTAAACTGGTATGCTTCTTAGTGATATTAAACCTGTCTGTGCTTTCAGAAATAGGAGTCCTGATTGGTAAAGGCGGGTTTCATGGAAACGTGTTCAGGATAACTCCTCCTCTCTGTTTCACCAAGGAAGATGCTGGTTCGTTTCATCATCTCGTTACCCTCTCCTCTTCTTCTTCAACTTTTAATTCTTTGCTAGCTCATTTTGGTCTTTTTTTTTTTCAAAATCTTGCAGACTTTCTTGTTGATGCCATGGACTATACTATGTCGAAGATGTAAAGCTGTGGAATGGTTTCAAAAGACTGCATCCTGGATTTTCAGTTTAGTTATTATTATATTTTAGTATGGGATTTTTCAATCTGGAAAGGAGAATGGTGAGACATCACCTCGTTGTCTCCTTCTCCATCTGCAATAAATTGTCCAGAAGAATCCATGAAAACTAAAGGAAAGATCATGTTATGATAATAGTAAATGTTGATTATTCAGCTTGGTTGTATGGTGTATTAGTATTCAGGCATTTGCTACTAACTATATAGACTTCTTAACATTTCTATGAAGCAATTTAAATATCATGTACAAATCTTGAACCTACCAACTTGGGAGTTAGTAAGGAAAGAATTGGGGGCTGTAGGGGCATAGCTCAGTTGGTTTTGGGGCATTAGAATTGGTACTAAAGATCAAGGTTCAAATTCTGGCAGCCACTGTATGGAATTTCAAACTCTCTAATGTGGGGGGTGGTACTTGATAATTTGGCCTTTTGGTACTTGGGAAGAATTGAGATTTTCTACTCGAAAAAGTAAATTATTTGCGAGATAAAAAGTAGGATCCAAAGTAAGTAAAAGAATTTAGGATTCAATATAGGTTCAAATCCTGGTAGCTACAGTGTAGAATTTTAAACTCTTTAATGTGGGGCGTGGTACTTGATAATTTGGCCTTTTGGAACTTAGTAAGGAAAGAATTGAGATTTTCGAAAAAGTAAATTATTTGTTTGAGATAAAAAAGTAGGATCCAAAGTAAAAAGTAAAAGAATTTGGGGGTCAATAAATATAACTCGAGAATTTCGGGAATCTATATATATAGTGCGAAAAAATTTATTTTTCCCGCCAAAATAAATCTCTCTAACTCGCCCAACCTGGTGAGTAAGAAATTTTGCCCATTTAGACGAAATTCATTTAAGTGAGTTTTTTTAAAAAGATAAAAAGAAAATGCAACTGACACAATTCCCCCTTTTGTTCCCCAAGATGAGAGAAATTTCATCAGGGAGAAACTCAACAACGTTGAAAAAAAGTAATTTTTGGAGTTTTATCTCTTGCAAAAAATATTCAAGATTATCTATGTCTATCTTGAATTGTGTTGTGTTGAATGTGAAATATTTGAGTTTGAAGTTAGAGATATTCATTTTGGTAAGAAAAAATGAATTTTTTCGTGCAATACATATAGATTCTCGAGTTATGTTTATTGACTCCCAAGAATTTTACTAAAATCTAATCCAAATGCACTCTTATGAGGTCACAAAGTTCGAACTTTGCAGGTGGGGTGCTATATCAGAAAAGTTTTCAGTCTGACTCTAACCTTAGAATAAAAATAAAATTTTATAGGTATTCTTTAGACGAAGTCGGAATTAATGAACATTGTATACTATTAAATATTAGACAATCTTGATAACACTCAAACAAATAAAAGAGAGCAAAATGAGGTATGCAATTATCTCTCTCATTTAAATACATTCACCTAACATGTAAGTGTTAAGTGATAATCTTGAGTTCGAGTCATTGTGTGAGTTGTTTAAAGACTCTTATATCATAAAATCTTAGAGTCGATAACTCTCTGATATTATTGGATACAAATTCATTTATGGATTAATCTATAATTCTTGAAGTATTCCATATTTGGGTGGTTGGGTCATTTCAACATCACATATTTCTCCTCGTTGCACCTTTGAGTAGTACCATATTCATATACATCAATTATGAAATGACAGCCAAAAGGCTTTTTTAATCTTTAATCTTAAAATTATGAAATGCAAATTTGTTTGTTTAATACAAAAATGCCAACAAGGTTGTCTATGGATAAGGTAAAATCATTAAATGTAAGTAGTGGCATAAGCTTAATCTAATTTCCCCCCATCTTTTCTGCTATCCCCTCAAGAAAAAAAATAAAATGATACATAATAAAGGAAATTTATGTTTGATTTTCAGTTGTGGAGAATTAATATTTAGATAATATTCATTTAAACTCTATCTAAATTGGTATCAAAAAAGGAAATTATTCGTCTTTAGGGTCCTGTTAGACTGTCTAACGTTTAGATAGTGGATGTTAATTATGGTGATTTGACGGTCAGACTAAAGGCCCCCCATATTGTAGAGATTGAAAGTTTTATAGTGCCGCTATCAGATTCGAACATTGGCTCTTGATATTAACTCTACAAGTGCATAACTACTTGAGTCACGTCCATACGGGCCTAAATTCTATCTAAATTATACCTGCAGTGTGTAACGTTTCAACTCTTAGACTGAGAAAGCATAGCACAAAGACATTTAAACATCACACCTCAATGCAATAACCGAATCTTAATTCTTTGTTTGTGTACATCAATTGTATCATGGCATACACTAGGAGGTCAAGTTATAGTCGAATGCAGTGGATGTTTGTGAAGATTGAATGCACTATAAGTAACACTGTCAAACGGGCCGAATCGGACTGGATCGAACCGGTCCACATCAAGCCTCCACTTAAACGGTCAGGTTCGATCTGAGCTTATTTTTTATGGGCCGAAATTACATAAATCTATATCAATCCGCAGCTAGCCTCCGGACGATTTTTTTAATAAAAATGATTTTTAAACTTACCAAATATTAAAAATTAATTTTATTTAAAAATATTCAACTAATCATAAAAATTATACAAGAAACAAAAACTATTTTTTGATTAAAAATTATTTTTAACCTTAAAAAAATATTAAAAGATAATTTTCTTTAAAAATATTCAATTAATCATAAAATTAAACAAATATCTAAATATCGCGCCGTCAAAGCACCCTAAAAAATACATTTGCCTATAGAAGAAAAGGTTGTTCTTTCTAGAAGCTATATTACAGTAGTGATCCTAAGATCATAGAAGCAATGTTGCAGAAAAAGAGATTCGGAATTCTGTTCCTGATGGGAAGTAGGCAGATCATCTTTTCGGTCAATCGGGGAAGGTTTTTGGTGACAAGACCTGGAGATATCAAAAAGTGGCTATCAAGCCCTTTATCTTTACACGTCCGAGCAGAAGCCTTTGACTATATGATCCGAATAGAAGCGGGGTGGGGGTAACTATCTTGCAGTCGCTTCCTCGGGGGAGGAAGCTGGTCCATAACTATTGAGATCTACAGATTTGGCTTAAAGATATTCATCTGAAAAAAAGTATGAAGAAAGAGATTGTTGACATTAGTAGACTAATCTATTCATTGGTAGGGCATTTCTTTGGCAGATTCTTGCCCGAAGAACACTTCATGTGCGGAGTAAACAAATATCTAAATATGAAACAAAATAATTACACATTAATAACACTTAAATAATGTCTAAAAAAATAGGCCAATTCGTGAACTGAACCGGAACGGACCGGACCGTAAAAGTCTGCACTCAAAACAATCCGAACTGATTTTTTACGAGCTTAATTTTAAGAATTCATCTCCGTCCATTTTACAAATGGTCCGAACTAGCACATAGACCTACGCCCGTTTTGACAATGATAACTATAAGATTAGGGAAAACGTATTTTTTACTCCAAATTAATTTTAACGCAACTAATAGCTCTCAAAATTCTAGGCTCTTAAACAGAAAGATCACATGCTTGTAGGGACAAAATCCCTGCTATGGTCGTCCTCTTCTATACGTGGTGGTTCATACGCGCAAAGATACCATGCTCCCTCATAGTTGTTTCCACTGCAGATTTGCAGTTCCAATTCCTGCCAATTCAACTTATAACAAAGTGGATAATTGGGTGTTGAGTTCGAATCTTGAGATGAATGCAGTTGTGTCTTACGATAAAACTTTATCATATTTATCATTTTCCTATCCGTTTCGTATGGGAATTAATCTGAATATAATATATACGCCCTGCTCAAAATATCTTATAGTCAAGAAAAAGAAAAAGTATGTATGATCGGTTCTTAGTTTTTCAATAGTGGGTTGGGACCAACTTTTTTACTCGGGGATTGATAGAGCAAATTATCACAATTTTCCCTATAAATTAGTGAGTGGCATTGAGCAGATACTTCAAGAGTCCCTACTGAATAGCAGATCTTGCTTTGTAACTCTTTTTCATGGCGTTAATGAACCAGAAAATGAAATCCCTTCTGGAGAAGAAGGAAGTTGTGCTTGTTAAACCTGCAAAACCCACACCTAATGAAGTTCTTTCTTTGTCCACAATGGACAGTGACTATAATCTTGAACTTCTTTGTCAAACCCTTTATGTTTACCAATCAAATATAACTTCTTCCAACATTCACCAAGAGGAAAATGGTACTAAATCTTGTTCTCAGAATCAGAAAGATCCAGCTTTAGTAGCGAAAGAAGCCCTTTCCAGGGCTTTGGTTTACTACTATCCCCTGGCTGGAAAGCTCAAACGACACGAAAACGATGGCAGGCTTCAAATAACTTGTACTGCTGATGGAGTGCCTTTCTTGGAGGCCATAGCAAATGAAAATCTTTCTTCCTTCAATTACTTTGATGGAATCGATGTTGAAATTGGTAAACAATTCGTTTTTGATTGGCCAACTGAGAGCCAATACGGATATCATCCCCTGGTTATCCAGGTGATCATTGCTCCAACATTTGTAAGAATAGGATAACTAACCCTTTATATATAGAACATCGATTTATAAAGTTAAAAGGTTCGATTCTGTCTATATTTGCAGGTGACGAAGTTCTCTTGTGGGGGTTTCACAATCGGGATGGGCTTATCTCATTCAGTTTGTGATGGCTATGGTGCAGCTCAGTTCTTCAGGGCATTAACAGAGCTAGCAACAGGGAAGCATGAGCCGACATTAAAACCAGTCTGGGAGAGGGAAAGACTAATGGGAAAGCCCAACCAAGAATATGCATTCCTTCACCTTGTAAACCATGCTTCTCTGGTAACTTCACCATTTCTTCCTGCTACAGAACTCTCTCATGAATGCTTCAATGTGGATGAAGATAGCATAATAACCCTCAAAAATCGACTGGGAAAAGAAACAATCAACAATAAAAATCAAATCCCAGTCGAAAATTTCACCACTCTTGAGGTCCTCGGGGCATATGTTTGGAGATCTAGATATAGAGCCCTAAAACAGAACCCAGATGGAAAAACCCTCTTCTGTTTAGCCGTGGGAATAAGAAACTTGATGAACCCACCATTAAGTAAAGGGTACTACGGAAATGCCTTCGTCTCTGCAAATGTAGAGTTATTTGGAGAGGAATTAAACAATGAACCACTCTCCAAAATTGCCGGTTTGATTAAACAGAGCAAGAAAATTGCTTCCACAAACGAACACATTCGGAACTCCTTGAATTTATTGGAGACGATGAGGCAAAAAAAGATGAAGATCGTGGACAATAGCGGTGGCGGCGGGGCATTGATATTAACGGATTGGAGACAATTGAGATTATTAGAAGAAGAAGATTTTGGGTGGAAGAGATCTGTGAATATGATTCCTCTTCCATGGCAGATGTTTGGTTATGTTGATCTATGTATTTTTATGCCACCATCAAGGGTTCAGAATGCAAAGGAAGGGGGCGTCAGGGTTCTGGTTTCTCTCCCTGGAGCTGCCATGGATAGGTTTAAGGAAGAAATGGCTGCTCTCAAGATCAAACATGGCGATATTTAGTTTCAAATTGTTGATCCCTTTGATCTCTGTTGAATTTGTGTGATTTCTTTCTTGTTGTTTTCCTGACATTCTTCCATGTTGTGACGTTTAGTTAATTATATTTGGAAAAAAAAAAGATTAAATCCAAATAAACCCTTTAACTTAGGAGCCGTGTCAATTAATTGTCTGAACTTTGATTTGTAACAATTAGGCGCATCTATACCTATTCCATCCAAAAAAAGTATCGGACGTTACTTCCTATATCATAAATGTCAAAAAAGTCCTTCAACATTCAACATAAAAACAAATTTTCAAAAGGGTTGTGGTTTTAATCAGACTAAGAGTCCCATAATTCGTTAGTTCAAAGGCGTGTAATGGGTAAAAATGCATTAGTTATCTTTTTTTTTTTTTCCCCTCATATCAAGTTATAACAAACATTAATTATTTCGTTTTGCAGGTTCAAGCTATTAATACAAGTTATGGAGAAGGTCTCTTCACAAGAAAAACCTCTTTAATAGGCTTTCATGTGCATGAAGACACTCCGGTCACAACAAATGCAGTGTAATTTAGCAAGAAGTTTTAGAAATCTTCGGGTAGTTAATTGACACAAGCTCCTAAGTTGGCATTTATTTGGACTTAATCCAAAGAGAAATTATTTATAATTATCCACAAACAATTTATGTTTTTCTTTTTATACTCAAAATATTTTGTATTATTAGTTCATGTTGATAATTTTCGAACATCTTATTGTGATAATTTATGCCGATAAATGTAAATCTGGTTAGGTAATGCACGTACCACTCACATATAACTAAGGGTAATTTAGTCTCTTCACATAATTCTAATAACTAATTCATATGAAAGAGAGGCGTGAGAGATAATTTTGATCCATTTTTATTTAAATTGGTCGTCGAAATTATGTGAAATGACTAATTACCCTTTGTTTACGTAGTGAGTGCATTACCCAACCAAATTATAGATTCTTTTATATTAATTGTCACAATAGGATGTTCGAATTTGAGGAAATAATAAGACAAAATAAAATCTTTTTGATATAATAAGAAAACATAAATGTTTGAGGGTAATTATAGCTAATTTCTTTTTGGAAAAATGACCATTTATTTAAATCAATTTCTTAGGACTATCAATTAGTTTGGGTTGACCTAGAACCCGGCTCGCTTATCCGTTTTTTTCCATGTTTGAACATATTTTGAGGCTCGAAAGTAATTTGGGTTGAGCGTGGACCTAAGCCCACTCAAACTCCATCCGCATAAGCATTACTATTTATCATTTATTATTATATTATACTATATTATATATATGTTATATATTATAATTATATATTACATTGTAATATCTATTACAATTAAGAATTAATCTAATAAAAATTAAAATAGAATAAAAGTTTGATTCATTGAAAGAATTTTGTCATTGTTTTGTAACAAATTTGCATGTAAACTACATATAAATATATAACATTAATTTTTTAAATATGTAATTTTGTAAATGTATAATGAAATTTAAATAATGAAAATAATTTGGAATTAAAATTCTTTTATTATCTTTCAAATTTTTGTCTTAATTTTTTTTAACAAAAAGCATTATTCGGATCAAACCGGCCCGAATCCGACCCTTAAAAAATGCAAAACAAGCTCGAGCATTGACCATAATTAGTAGTAGAATTGTGATTATAGCATATGACCATAATTAGAATGCATACATTTATTTCATACATTATCTATAATTAGAAATATCATTGTCTCACACCAACCAATTACCGCAAATCTATGCTTAAATCGTCTGGTTCAATATTGTCAAGTCATTAAATAGGATTATTAAAATAATGTGACATTTTTTGTTCCTGTTCTTTATTTTTAATTAGTTCGGTGAGAATTTATGTGATCAATGTTATAAGTCACTAATTGACTAGAATAAAATTAGTATGTTATATTACGTGTCATATAATAAAGATTTTTTTAAAACTTATGTTTTAGGACACACATTAATATTACTATTTAAACACTTTTTTATATTCTTTTACATTTTATAAAATTTATTATATTTAAATTAACATATGTTATATTTTATCTACATTAATATACATTTACTAAACAACGTATGTTATATATATAAGATTATATACATATCCATATAAATTCGTTTCATCCAAATCCCAATCATTGTATATCATTCTTACATCACTTCACAATCATTGTATTTAATTCCTCCAGTACCTCATTAATTAATGATAATAGATTTGTCAAACGTATTACTCACAGTCATACACAAGAACTAATAATATTAAGACACATAAAATATTATTGAACTAACGTGTCCAGACACACATTGGAAAAATCCATTATAATGTTATTACAAAATAATATACCATAAAAAAATTCATGATTCATGCATATTACACCACTGTAACTTAAAAAAAAAAAAAAGAAAGAGAAAAATATTTACATCACGCATGATGGCATTCCGAATTTAATCACGTGATTAATGTCTATAAGAACACAAAGCACGCGGGTAGCCTGAACAGAAATAAATTGAAAAGAATAAATTAAAACAAAATTAAGGAGTTCGTTCCTCTTTATCACTCCTATTCACTAATGGTCGTTGCCAGTTGCCGCTATAACGTTCGCTTTGGACTCTGCCGTTTACATTTCGGAGTCAGCAGCACCGCAAACCACCGCCGCGGCAGAAGGCAATGAGAGCTACACCGCAACTCAAACAAAGACTTGAATTTGTAATCTCCATGTTTCCAAATTTCTACAATTCTCTTTCGATTCTCCTTTGTTGTGCTCAAAAAATATTTCTTCATTTGTTGTTAAGCAAACAGAGTGATACTGATCATTTGATTTGTTGCTAGGCTGTTAATTAATTTTGATTTTTAAGTTATGGCCTGCGGTGATTGGATGACGTATCGGTTATCCGAGACGTCGTCTGTGATGATTTTGAGAGGAGGACGAAGAGAATATAAGGAGGCACTAAGGAGAGGCTTTGCTAGGAGTAGTGATCGTGCAGGTGATAAATTTGGCGACGTGATTGTTTCATTTCCAAACAGTGTGGTGTTAAGAGAATCTCGGCAACCAGAGTTTGAAGTGTCTTCTTCGTCAAGTAGTAGCCATTTGGTCCCCAATTGGAGGCTTGAACGCAGGGTACTTTTTTTTTATCTTCTTATCTACATTATACTATTTTGTATCTGTAAGTGTTCTGCGTGATCATCCCAATCCCAACATAGTAATTTTAAGTTGTGTAGATATATATACATACTATGCATGTCTGTAGAATGGTGTTTTAATTATCCCAAATTATACATCCATTTCTCTGTAAGTGTTTGCATATTTTAGAATGAGATTTCTGGATTCTTCTTAATCTAAAAGGTAGTGAATGGATAATGAACTTGAACTTACTACTATATCAATCCAGAGTGTTGAGGATTGTTGTTCTTTTAATGCCTAAACACTTCAAACTTGACAATAATCACTACTAAGTTCTTAAACAGCTGGAAGTATTTATTATAAGCTTTTTCTGGGTAATTGTTGAACCACATATGTCATCCCCTAGTTCAACATTGACTAACCACACTCCATCCTAAATAAAGGAACAAAGGACATTTGAAAACTGCATTCGAGGTGAAGTTACTAATTACGAAATAACGAATGCTCAAGTTAAACAAGTATCAAACGCAGTCCGCATGCTCATTAAAGGTCATGATTTTAGGCTGGGGAGAATACCAGGTTTCTTTTTTCTCTTGGTTGGGAAGGTTGGGTGGGGGGGGATCATCTTAACTTAGCTTTTTTGGGTGTTTAGTTTTGAAGTCTGCTTGGATGTGCATGATCATAGGTGATCATCTTCCTTTCTGATATGTCTGTGGTGTTTTCTATTTTTTCATTCTCACTTGTCAATGTGATCTGTGTATTTCGCTGCTTAATTAGCAATTTGTTTCTTTTTGAAAATTCTTTAGATGTTCATTCAGATTCACGATTCATTTCGATAATTTTGATATTGTATGATCAGAAAAGTTCAAATTTTAACTTGGAACTTTCAGTGCAGATGAAAACTGAGATAGTAGCACTTGTTTTGTGTTTAAACATCGGTGTTGATCCTCCAGATGTACTGAAAGTATCTCCATGTGCCAGGTTGGAGTGCTGGATTGGTAATATTATTAAGCATAACTTAATTCAACACAACAAGACATGTATGGTTTCTGTATTTCATTTGAATGATTTTCCTTTTATAACTTCTTTTTCTTAGCTACATCTTGTTTACATTACACCTGTTTTCTCAAACTGTATACTATATATGCTTTATGAATCTAGATTGATGCGGAAAGTGAATTCTGTCATATTCAGTTAAATACGACTACCTTGTCACCCCGAACTTACTGCAAGTTCTATTTTCAATTCAGTCAGAGCAGTGATGTGAGCTGCAGAGCCCCATAAGTATAACTTTGAATGCAGATAACCTACGTGTTTCAGATTGTAGAAGGGAACCTTTGCTGTGGAGAGGGGTGTACATGCTTAAGTTAAATGTTTCCAGAATTTATGCTTTCTTGGAGCAGTTTATTCATCAAAAGTGACACTGGTACTTGTAGCTCATAGTTGGATTCAGACTGAAGTTTAGTTATTTTGAGGCTTGAAAGATGCTTGATCTCAGTCATCCATCACAGAGTTGATTTTTCAGTTGGATAGAGCAGTATTTGTACCTATCTCCATGATATAAACTGTTCTAAGATTTCTACATGGTGCAACATGTAGGAGGTTATTTCCGTATTAGCAATTCTTTAGGGATCAATGGCAAAAGCATGTTCAAAACTTGGAGGGAGCTGTTTATGAAATTGAAGGATCTTTTATTTAGGCCTAGGTTCAGTGTCTTGACCAACAACTGATTACACATTGCTCTTGAAAATTTCTTTTCCTCCGTTTGAAAAGATTGGTTTAATTCCTATTCTTATTATTGAATAAGCAGAAAATTCCAATGCCAAAAACATTAAAAACATATTTTGCGCCATTATTTTTCTTGTTTCCTTTATTATTTATCTGCATGTGTGCATAAGTTGTTGTTCAAGTTTCCAAGAAAGAAAGATGTATGAATCTACAGTTACTTTGTTTTAGTAATAAATTTACTCTCTATAGTGTTATCCTTTTATGCTATGAGAACGGTTTAGTAATCTAAGGTTGCAGATCAGATAATTTTCCCTATAAATTAGTGAGAAACAATCTCTGTTACAATATTAAGATTTCCGAAGGTTTTGTTACATAGAAGGTGCTAAATAAGATCACTATTCTCACTCATGGGTATATTCAAAATGATTTAAATGCAGTGGCATAGTAGCTTTGGAATTGTTTTCTGGTTAAGGTGGCTGAAAATAAGAGCCAATATACTGATATCTCAAGAATTGGTATTTCTTATCCTGGGTTTTGAGGTTTTGAATGTATGCGCTTGAATACTATTTAGTACTGGAAATTTGTAACTTGCTACATTGTTATAGTGGGTCAATCTAGTTAGTATGTCACTAAAGTTGCTTCTTCTTATCTTCTTCATAGACCCATTTAGCATGGCACCTACAAGGGCACTGACAACTATTGGGGATGCCTTGGTTTCCCAGTATAAACAGTGGCAGCTAAGGGTGAGAAAGCTTTATTCTTTTAAATGTTGTCTTCTATGATGCATATATCTTTCTAAATTTGCACTTCCTGTCTCCAGTCTAATTACCAAATTCAGCTTGATCCAACAGTGGATGAAGTGCAGAGGTTTTGCTCTACATGTCGTAGAAATGCAGGAAGCAAGAGAATTCTCTTTCATTATAATGGACATGGAGTACCAAAACCAACTTCTAATGGTGAAATTTGGGTGTTCAATCGGGTTTGTATCAGATTTATGTTTGCTTTTCTGACAGTGTTAGTTTGCAGGCACGTTTCTCAACTGTACTAGTGGAATCTGCAGGGATATACACAGTACATTCCATTGCCAATCCATGATCTGGATTCTTGGCTGAAGGCACCATCAGTTTACATTTTTGATTGTCATGCTGCTGCAAAAGTTATCACTGCTTTTATGGAGGTCAGATGATCTTTTACTTATGTACTCCTTTTCCTTTTTCATGCTTTATTATACTACTGTTATTTGGTTATAAGGTCCGTGATTTTTAGTGTCCAGCCCAGAGTTCTATCCCTAAAATGAAAATTTTGTCTAACAGCTCCAAGATCATAGTTCATCTGGATCCTCTACATCTTTGATCCAAGATTACATTCTCCTTGCGGCATGTCAAGCAGATGAAAGTCTTCCGCAGAGTGCTGATTTCCCTGCGGATTTGTTCACATCATGTCTGACAACACCAATCAAGGTGGCACTGAGATGGTACATTTCATAACTGTGATCTACTGGTTCTAATGTGATTTATTTAGTAATCTGTGTTGAATGTTCTGGATATTTTGATTATTTATAGGTGCATATGATGCTCGCTACCCTGCTTCTTTCTTTAACCTTCAACAAATTAATGCAATTCTTGTCTAATATTCTATAATCCCTACAAGCAAAGTTCTAAATAGTATTTGCCATTTCATGCTGTTGGAGTTTGTGGTTCTTAAATTGTAACATAATTAATGGTTTATATATTAAGAAATTTTCCTCCCTTTGAACTAATTTTTTAACTTTTCAGGACGGAGGGCCTCATAGTATTAGCATGATTTGAAATTGGGAGGCAAGATAATTTACCTCTATGAAAATTGATGGCATTTTCTGAACCTAAGTTTAGTTTGGTACTAAAATTTTTTTTCTGTACCTTTCAGTTTACCTCGAAAAACCTAGTTAGTTAAGAGCTGGCAGATGGAATGTAATTTAGAATCTAAATTATTAATAGATTTGTATATTAACTTTTTAAGTTTGGTTTTGATAGTTAATAATATAAGAATTTGATATTTAGATGGAGCTCTAGTATTTTTCAGTTGTGGGTCTGTTTTATTTTATGAGTTTGTGGTCGGTCATCTTTACTACTAAGTGTATCAATATTGATCATGTAAGTATACCATCAGCATAATGTAAAGTAGCTTATCACGCACACGGATATATGGCAGGCTTATTGTTCATTTACATGATCCGCATGTGGAACTGCCATAGCTTAAAAGTCATATGGACCAAGATGGGCCAGCTCAAACTTATTCTAATATCTGGAGTTAGCAATGCAAAATGTTGTGTCTTGATTCAATTGTGGATACGGGGAGACCATTTCAAGCTTCCACATTAATCTGACTCTGTAGTTGGTTGACTGGCTTTAGCAGGCTCTTAAAGTGCTCTTTACTTTGTTTTGTAGGTTGTTTTCAAGATCGCTCTTTATGGATTCCCTGAGCACTTCCCTCATTGATGAACTCCCAGGCTCACAAAACGACCGAAAGACACTTTTGGGAGAACTAAATTGGATTTTTACTGCAGTAACCGATACGATTGCTTGGAATGTTCTTCCTCATGGTAATTGACCCGTGTGCTGGTTTCTTAGCCAGAGTTCACAATCAATCACTGTTGGGAAGACTGATTTATAGTCTATTAAAAATTAGGGAAAATGCTGCAATAAATACTAGCACTTCGATTATTCGTAGATTTGTTAAGCTGAAGTGATGTACTCATTCGTAAGAAATTCATAATTGAGTGTTTTATATAACTCTTAAGGAAAATACTAAGAGAAGTCAAGAGTGATTCTTTTTGTGTATCGCTAAGTGTTTGAACTTTCCATCTGCAGACCTTTTCCAGAGATTATTCAGGCAAGACAAGTTAGTTGCTAGTCTGTTCCGTAATTATTTACTTGCTGAAAGAATCATGAGACTTGCAAATTGTTCACCTATCACATACCCGTTGTTGCCTCCGATGTATCAGCATCGTTTGTGGTACTTCTTAGTGATGTTTTAGCCATGATTTCAATCCAAATTTTTGTTTATTTTCATATGCCATGACAATCTTTTATGAATCTCAGGGATGCATGGGATATGGCTGCTGAAGTTTGTTTGCTGTCATTTGTCAAAGCACCAGAAGCAGAATTCCAGGTTTTCTTCTTTCTTTTTCTCGGGGAGTGGGGTGAATCATCTTAACGTAGCTTTTTCGGGTGTTTATTGTGAAGTCTGCTTGGATGTGCATGATCATAGTTGATCAGCTTTCTTTCTGAGAATGTCTGTGGTGTTTTCTATTTGTTTATTGGATATATATTTATTATGTTTAGCTAATTTTGTGATATTTTGTTTACATAGCATAATGATGCAGCTTGAGGAAAGACAACACTGAGTTAGGTAAAAATATAGCAGAAAAATAAATAACAGAAACTTGATGAAATGCAAGGAGAAAAAAAGAATGGAGCAGGAAATTTTGGAGAGGACCATCTCAATGAAATATTTCTCAAAAGTGAATTAAATAAATAACCCCCCTCAAGATACTTAAGAATACACCACCCAGGACGTGCAAAATGATCTATTATTTCAAAATTCCAATTACTACTTCTTTTCTCTAGAATTTGCAGACTCACATATATTCCTGATTCCAATTCCAAGACCATAAATTTTATAAAACACTTCATCCATCTTCCAGTTCAACCAATAATTTTGTGCCAACGTTCCATAACTTTATTCCTATATGAAGTTGATTGCAGTTAGAATTTGATACTTGGAAGAGGGCGTGGTAGGTTGGTTTTAGGGAAAAGGTGGTTAACTGCTATTTAAGTTGGAACTTTTCCGTGTTTTGGTTGGCAGGAACCATGCTGTATCCTGTTTTACTTCCTTGCTTATACTGGTCTTCAATTATTTTTTCACTTATGACTCTCAGAAGATCGTCTTTTTCTTTTGTTTTCTTTTTTTCTTTTTAACTTATTAAATTAATAAATTTATCTTACTTTTATCTTTTCAGCCTAGCTCATTTTTCGATGAACACTTAACAGCTTTTGAAGTTTGGCTTGAATGTAGCTCTCAAGATAAGAAACTTCCAGAGCTGTTGCCAATTCTGCTTTGGGTGAGACCTCCTCTCCCTTCTTAGAGAGATTGATCATTCTTAAGTAATTCAGATAATCAGTTAAGAATAAGAATATTTTTGCTCTAGTTCTTTTGTTACATGATTGTCTCCTGTATTATCTTGGCCTTTCTTTTTTTTTTTTTTTTTTTCTGGATCTTCAGTTGACTGTGATTTTTATTCAATAGAGGGTCTCTTTTCAGTGAAAAGAGACTGCCTACAAGTAAAGGATAAGGAACTCCTCCATTAAGCAACCTAAGATATATATCCCAGCTGATTTCTGAAATCCTTTTGAATCTGTTAAGTACGATATCTGCAAAAACATAAAGCAGAATTGACCATAGAATACCTTTCAGACAAATTCTGGAAGGATAAAATGTTGAGTGAAAATATACAGGTGGTTGATCTTGAAGAAAAAAAATTAGTGTAAAACTTGACTAGTCTTGATGATGTATATAACCATAATTTTCCAGGAAGAAATTAATAAGGATTAAATTTTCATTTCCAATGACCAAATAATTCAGTAGTGATATAGGGAATGGTCACCGTTGCCCACAATTTCTTAACTTCTAGCCTCCAGTTGAATATGCACCATTTCAGTTTCTGTTTGTTTAGTTACCATCTTTGACCATTTGCCCATTTTTCTAGGTTTTGCCAAGTCATTCCCACCGATGCAGAGCACTAATGCTTCTTTCTAAATTCCTGGACTTGGGGCCATGGGCTGTGAATCTAGTAAGTATTCAATTGCTTTCAGAATTTGTTAGTTCTTACTTCATCAGATCTAAGTATTTCTATTCCTTTAGAATAATTTTCAAACTAATAAATAATTGTCTGCTGCTTTTTTTAGGCTTTATCTCTGGGAATCTGTTCATATGTAATTAAGCTGCTCCAAATATCCCAAGAAGAATTGAGGCAAAATCTTGTATATGTTTGGGCAAAAATCCTTACTTTTGATAAGGTATATTTTTCACTTTCTTGCCAATTCCTGTTAGTAAAACTTTCAGTCTTCCAGCATGACAAGCAAGCTCCCTGTTGCTTGTCCTAGTCTATGACTTAGCGAAGAACAACCTCTCATTGAACTTCTCCCAGTGATTAACTTTTAATCTTACGAAATGTTAGTAAACAGCATTTAAAGAGGCAGAGCAGAATGAGAAGAAACATCAAACAATTTTGATGCTTTTCCTTGATCTTCCAACTGGTTATTGATTCCTCCACTGCTGTTGGCATAATAGTCTTGTCAGGTTGATTTGGTAAAAGGTGGAGCACAATCATATTTTGTTAAGTTTATGGATAGTCCATATACAAATCCTGAGCAGCGAGCTGTGGCAACTTTTGTTTTGTCTATTCTTATGGATGGGAATATGCAAGGGCAGAAAGCATGTATGGATTGTGATTTACTACTTGTGTGTTTGAAATATCTTCAACCAAATAATGCCCAGACAGAACCGCATTTACAACAATGGCTTTGCCTATGTCTGGGAAAGCTTTTGGAAGGTTATCCTGAGGCACAAGTTGTAGCTCTTCAGGCCAATGTACCAAAATTACTTCTTCCTTTTTTATTAGGACCACTACCTGAGGTTTGTGCCTTCCTCTTTAGTTAATTCAATTCAGGGGGTAAGACTATCCTTTGCATTTTTATTGATAATTGGGTCCTTTTCTTTCCATAGGCAAGAGCTTCTGCTACTTTTGCAATTGGCATGCTATTCAGTGGCCAATCCACACCATTTCTGGAGGGAAGCGAAAATTTGAACACCAATGCTGGATTAGAGAATAAGGACAAGATGGACATTCTCTCGAGTCTTCTCTCTGTTGTTTCAGATGGAAGCCCACTTGTAAGATTAGAGGCTGCTATAGGTTGGTATTATGTTACTAATTCATTTATCATATAATAAGTTTCCTGCCAGTTTCCTTCAGAATATTACTACTGCTGATTGCAATATTATATGAAATTCTATGTTACTGTATTTGGGACAACAGAGAACAACAGAGTTATATTCATAAGGTGATGGTACTGTGTCTCTTCAATTAGTCATTCGGTCCTAGCATCCTTAGTCAATCCAAAACAGAATAGCAAGCTCTCAGCTATTTATATTCAAGATTGTAATGATCTCTGCAGAAGCATGTTTAATCTGATTATATCTGTAAGGTTCTATGTTCTACAGTATCCCTCCCAGCATCTGCTTCAAAATTGACTTAATTATGAAGTTTTGTGGTTTTCAGTCTAGTTGTTCAAATGTCAGTAGCAATATATATTCTAAATCTAGCTATAATTATAGTTTTTGCTTGTCTCACTTACCGTCCTTGAAGTGCTATCAGTTTTATGCACATGTTTGGAGCAATAAACTTTGGGTTATCCCTTGAGGCATAGTTCATATGCCGGTTCTTGAATATATAAATACTTATCAGAGGCACATTCCTTGTGTAACATATAACCAAGTCTACCCATTGCTAGGGGATCCTTTTGGAAATCGAAACAGCTATAAGTGATTCCTTAATACGGAAGTTTTTTGGTTATAAGTAACAAGGGTTTTATGATAAAGTTACTCCAACACAGGAGATCAGGACAGGAGGGGTCTGTTTCTTGTTTATTTTTGTTAGGATCCACATGATGGGGTTGGTGATGGTTTTTGGGACAAGCCTTACATTGTTGTTTGTTGCAACTAACTATACTTTGTCTTTCCAACAGCTCTTGGTGGGTTTGCACTTAGACATAAGAGGTTCTTGAAATCCGCTGCATTCATAGCATTTGGGTTTTACCTTGATGCTGCTTCTGTCATTACACCAACTTCAGATGATTACATGAGTTACAGGAGCTTCTATCTACAATCTTATAGCCATGCAAACATGACAAACAGTCAGAGAAGTGTTTTCTTCAGCTGTCCTACCACATCAGGGTTTGGTTCTCCTGATTCAGAAGATTCATCACAATATTCAGATTCAGAAAGCGTCCATTTTGAAAGTAACAGAAGCTTCCGTAGCTCTTTGGAAGATCAACAGCTTGGTGGTGAACTTTATTACAGACTTGTGTTAGCATTCCATTTTCTAGCCAGGGATCCATCACCACGTGTTGCTAGGCTTGGAAAACATATACTAGAATTAATTGGTATTGATCACCTTGAAAGGCATGTGAGATGGAACTATCAAAGTGGCAGCACTTTGGGTGATCTTTGGGGGCACTTTCCCTCTTCAAACCGTGAAAGCGTAGCCCGGTCGTCTTCATGGCTTGACTTTAGTACAGGTAATATTCAGTTACTGTTTCTTCTTTCTTCCTCCTTTTCAATATTGCAGATGGCATAGGCATCACGGAATTATCCATTTTTTCCCTATTGAATCCATAAGTTTATTGTTATTCATTTTCATCTTCTATTTTGGGCGCTAGTTTGACATTATAATGTGATTTCTTGATTTCTTTGGCACTACCTGCATATATGTTCTCTTTGTATTTCTCCTCTTTGTGGAAATTCTCTAAGAAGGAACTAACTGCTACTCTTTAGTTACTTTATTCAATAGTAGAATTGCTCTTGAGATATGGTATGGTTGCTCGAATACTGTTTTCCAGATGATTCAGCTTTAAGTATGATACTGGGAATTGTTTCAGTTACTGCTTCTCAGCAGCATCTGAGAGGGATGCGGAGGGTGTTTTCTGGGTCTCAGTTGGCAAATTCACAAAACTGGGGATTAACTGATCCTGTTCTAGGTGCGGAGGAGTCATTGAGTGTCAAAGAGTGTTATTTGCTCTCACAGTCAGCTGTCTACAGTTGGAGCTGCAGCCAATTTTCAAAGCTACTTCTTAATAGAGTAGACGACGATGAAGATTTTTCAGAGGAAAGAGAAAAGAGACAGAAACAAGCAGCAGATTGCATTGGAAGATGGCAAGTTTCTGGTAAGCATTCTCTGCCTATTAGTTTTCCACCACTTCTCAACCTTCTACTGATTGACTCTTGAAAAAACACAGTCACCTGTCCATTTCTGAGTAATTTATTTCGCAAGCATATCAGGATACCTCGATTCTCTCTCTTTTAGCGCTCCTTTTTCTTCTTGTCAGCTTTGACAAGCTTACTTGACTCCTTTTGTTTCTTTCTTTTGATTGCTGCTTTGAAGAAATTTCTGTGATTTAATTTAAGCTGAACTTACATTTTGGAATCTATATATTTGTTTCTGTCAGCAATTGATGAGCTAAGTGAAAATATTGTCTGTTGGGATGCAAACATTCAGGCATCCGCTACAGAGATTTTGCTGCAGCCATTTTCTCCTATAATGATTTCTGCTGATGAAACTGAACAGATCAGGTAACAAGCTTATCGTGAATGCAGCTACTTTTTGTTTAATTCCCATAAAACTTTAGAACCTTTTCTATTTGAAAGCATAACTTGCCCATAATTATCATCATAGGATTTTAATGTATAACAAGGAAAGATAGCTTTAGAACTTCCTTTTTGAGATTTCTTTCTTTCGTCTCTTTGCATATGTTTGATAATTAATTATATAGGAGCCGACTAAGTTTTAGCAATTTTGAGTGTGGTTTACTTTGACCATTTCTTTGGATAACTGATATATGAAGTTTTATTTTCTCTTTACCCTTTTGTATACTATTTCCTGAACTCGCTTTTTCTCAGGATATGGAATTATAATGAAAACACTATGGTCAATAGCTTCCAGAACCACAAATGTTCTGCCGAAGGTGTTTCAAAGCTTTGCCTATTGAATGAACTTGAAGTTAGTCTCCTTCTTGTTGCATCAAGTGAGTTTCAGCCCTCGTGTCTGAAATTTTGGTTTAGGCATCCATTCCCAATTCTAGTATTCTTTAGTGGTTTTTCTCTGTGTCTGTAATTCACTGTGAACAAAATGCATTATTAGGTGACGGGAATGTGCGTATATGGAAGGATTATTGTGCAATGGCAGAACAGAAGCTTGTCACCACATTTTCTTCAATTCGACGCAGTGACGTGGTGATACATAACCTGAATGCTGTGGTGGACTGGCAACAGATATCTGGTTATTTGGTATGACACAAAACTTCAAGTATCACAAAGGAACATATATTTTCATAACATGATTTTAAGAAATTATTAGTCAAAAGACACGTCATAGAGCAGGGTGCAGATGATGTCTCATTTCATGAGGAATGGAAGTGTTCATTCTCTAACACATGCTCATATGCATTATTTGCCAGTATGCATCTGGAAAAACACCACTCATAATGCTCTGGGACTTGGAAGAGGAACGGTGTCTAAATGCTTTTCCTTCTTCATCAGATCAAGGCATCTCCACCCTGGTTAGTAGCATATAAGCACTCTTTTGATAAGTTCTTCTGTTATTCCAATGCAAGGAGAGCTGTTGATTTCCTTATAGTCATGAAGCACCTACCTTTTGACAGTCAATTAAACTATTATTTGATGTTTGATAAGTCTTGATCCTGATTATAATTCCATACATTGGAAAATGTCACAAAAGTATTTTTCCACACCTGAAAGTTTAGTTTTAATTCCTCTGTACCACCTTTTTTTTTTTTAAAAGTCAAGCTTAGTTGAAGCTTTGTTAAAAGGTTCTAGTGTTCATTTCTCCCTAAACTTTCGTTAAAGCTAAATGAAGCAGAAATAACTTTGTTGTTTATTAACATCTCCTCCCCTCCCCCCCACCCCCCCCAACAAAAAAAAAAAAAAACTTTGTTGTTAGTAAGAATATTCCTCATCAAAAAGTGACAACTTCAGACATTTTCTTTTTAGGTTATAATTACTTAGTTTTCTGCAGTGTGCTTCTCAAGTTCATGGAAGTCAGTTGGCAGCTGGTTTTGAGGATGGCTCTATCAGATTGTATGATATCCGCACACCTGACATGTAATACGCTTTTGCTTGCTCGTAGTTCTTGTTGTTAGCTGGTATTCGACATGATTAGATTTCCCATTCTATACCAAATATCATGCATACTTTAATATGCCTCCATTTGATGCGTTTCCTGAACCTGTAGGATTGTTTTTACACATCCGTCTCAAAACCATAGCTTACAAAGTGTTGTTGGACTCGGGTTTCATCCTGGATCAGATCCCTGGAAGGTATTATTTTTTCTTCATAAATGAAAACAAGCTTTATTATATTTGAAGTAATAACCAAATTTACTTGTTGCTCAATTGCCTCTATAGATTGTAAGTGCATCCAAGGCTGGCTTGATTCAGTTTCTTGATATGAGAAGCCCAAGTGATCCATACCTCTCCGTTAAAGCATATAACAGTTCCCTAACTACCATGGCTGTTCATCGTCAGATTCCCATTCTGGCTACTGGTTCTGCAACTCAGTTTGTCAAAGTTTTTGATTTTACCGGAGAGTCACTTAGCTTAGGGGAGCAGCGTCAGTCCTTGATGTCACAAAGGATCGGACCAGTAAGTTGCCTTACTTTTCATCCTTACGAAGTCATGCTAGCTGCCGGTGCCAGTGATGCTCTGCTCTCTACATGTTACCTATAGACATTAGTTGCATTATGTAATCAATGGCCATAGGGAGTTTTCCCAACAAAGGCATGTTTGTTTATATTGTAAATATTTATATCTTCTGTCTCCTCCGTTCTAGTTGTATATAGTTTAGATCTTCTGTACAGTTTATTCATGCAATAGAAGGGTCTTTTACTCTTTTTTGCTGTCTACTGCGTTATGTGTTTTGCTTAATCTTTCCGTATATGAACAATGCAAAAATAAGCAGAGATACATTTGGATACCTCTAAATCCAAAAATTTCTTTAATTGAGAAGAATATTCACAGGAAATGTATATTTAATGTTTTTATTTGATTTAATTTCAATTTTCAATTACTTTTCACCTATAAAAAATTGACATGTGTCCATTGACATTCTCATAATGTAATAAATAAATGAAGTCAAAGAAGAAGAAGCTTTTCATAAATGGAAGCCCAAATGAAATTCCATTTAGACTTCAAAAATCTTAGATGGGGAGGGTATCCAAATGGGTTGGGAAGTGATTGGATTGAGTTTAAAAAAATCTAATATTTTTGCTTTTTTTCTATTCTAAGTCTTAATTCTCATTTATAAATAATTTACCTTTTATACATTTTGAGTAAAATTTTCATATTTTTTATTCTTAATCCAATCCAAGGGTTAAATATATATTTTGTTGAAACTTATTGGATTAAATCGTTGATATTTTTTTTCAATTTTCATAAAAAGTAAATTTTATGTAAGAGAAAGCGCAAAAAATAATTTGGATTGTTTGTGGTCATGTGTCTTTGTTAAGGTATATTTTATATGCTTGTAAAATGTAAAATGTTCAAGAAACATAAACAAGGTAACAAAAATGATTTTTGGTAAGATTTTGGTCTAGATTGGATAAACATAAAATTTCAGGGGTATTCCCAGAAAAAAAAAAGGGGTTAATTTCATTTTAATATCTTTTTGTTTGTTTATTTGACAATTTAGTACTACTTGTTTGTTGATTTTCATTTTAGTATATTTTTGTTTGGGTTTAACAATTTAGTATCGTTATTTGTTGATTGATAATTAAGTGATTAAATTAGAAATTTGGACCATTGTCATGTGTGATTCTTTTACCATTTGTAGAGATTTAAATATGAATTCTCATTTTATTCCAGGTAGACCAGAAGAAAATGAATGAATTTTCATTAACGTTTAAATCTATACAAACAGTTAAAAATCATACATGATAGTAGGCCATAATATTGGTTAATTAATTTTAGTACCCTTTTGTTTGGTCATTTGACAATTTAGCAACATTTGTTTATTGATTGGTAATTAAGTGACAAAATCAGAATTCTAGCGAAACCAATTTTGTCAGAAATATTGTGGCGTACTGTCAGATGTGATTTTTTTTACTATTTATAGATATTTAAACATGAAAGTCTATATCATCTTTACAAATGTGATTCACCGTCAGGCGTGATTTTTTTACAGTATAAAAATTCATCTATTTTCTTTTGATCCGCTAGGGGTAAAATAGAAATTTATGTTTAAATATTTATAAATAGTAAAAATTCACATTTGACAGTGGTCCATAATTTTGATTTGATCACTTAATTATCAATTAACAATACGAAATCGTCAAATTGTTAAACAAAAATACATTAAAATAGAAATCAATTAACAAATAATACTAAATTGTCAAATAAACAAGAAATAACGTAGTAAAGTAGAATTAACTCAAAAAAAATTAGGAGTATTTTTTACTTTTGTTTCTTTTTTGGGCTAAATTCCTTTTGGACTTTGTCCATGACACCCCTCCGTGTCTCCGAAAATACTCATCCCATCCTTTGGCCTGCACCCCGACCCCTTTCTTTCTTTAATCTATACTTCTATCCAGGATCAATTGGAAAATATACATAGAAAAAGCATAAATTCCAATTTTTCCGACTTGAAATACCTGAAAAGTTGCCATCTTCATCATTATCATCCTTAAGTAGCTGTTCGTATACTGTTTGATGGGAAACTGCAGTGTTCCAGGTGAAGATCGACCGAATTCGGAAGCCAATTTCCAAATCCCTTTTGATCTTTTTGTGTCAAAGAAGCAGAAGAAAAGATTGGGAAGCAGTAGAAGCTGTATTAGATTTTCCGATTCTTTTGGAAACTTGGTATTCAAAGTCGAACGGCCGCCAAATAACAAGGACAAGTCAACTAAGGCTTCTCATCATACCATCAAATTAGTGATCGATGCTTCCGGCAAGACTCTCATCTCTATACATAAAGTAAAGGTGAGTTGTTTTTGGGGATCAAGATTTTCATGAATTCACATTTCTGGGTTACTTCAATTCTATTTCCATATGGGTTTGTTAAATGTTACTTAATCCTTGAGTAATTTAAAGGGACAAATGCACTCGAATAAGGTACTTGGGTTTATATTGACTGGCTTTGATGAGCTCTAAAGGCTATGCCTGGTTGCATAAATTTTGATATACACAGTATGATTGTTGTCAAAATCTGATCATTGGTTTGTATTGCATAGGAGTTTATACAAAATTATTTGGTCAGTTGAATGTATCAGATACTCACTATATTTAGATCATTCTGTCATTGGTCTGTTTGTGTTGTGCTAAATGCCTTCCATGCTCTTGAGAAACCAGCTAACATTTGTAATTGGGATTTGAACTACTTATCTTGGTGTGAAGTTTAATACTATTATGCAATAATTTATATCTGGGCTTGCCTTTATATAGCATTTTGCATAAAGATTTTGCAGTCACTTAATGCCTTATCATGTGACGTAAGATATATGCACTGATGCACATCCTGCTAAATTGAATAGGCTGGCGTTGGGTGGGATAGTTTAAGAGTGGGGAAAAATAGTTTGAACTGAGGCATAGAAATGTGGCAAGGGAACGTCGAGTTGGATGCAATACTCTGTCTTCTGGAGTTTCCAGACCTGGATACAACATGTCCTTTAAGATGCAGCATTGTAGCCTAATGTTTTTCAGTTTCTTCTCGTAGAATGGATCATGGCAAGGTTTTAGGATGCAGGATAGCAGAGAGGATCTAATTTTCAGAGTGGAAGAGACGCTAGCAAAGCTTACTAGAACCGAGTTTGATATATTCCTGATTGGTGAAAATGGTCAAGAATCGACTGATTTCAAGATGAGAGGTTGTCCCTTCAAGAGATCGTGCACAGTATATAAAGGTGATTCAATACTGGCTGAGGTATTACTTCTAACATGTAGCTATAAGTGGAGAAGTTTCCTGATTTGTTAGGATTACAGTTCTGCAAGGCTTTTCCTTTGTCTAGAATACTATGGAAGTTAGAAAGACACCCTGATAAATGTTTCCACTAATTGCAGTGTCAAGAAATTGGATTGTTTTCTGAAGCAACAATTCTTTTTGTAAGAAAACAAGAAATATCGAAGGGACATAGTTTTGTAAACTCATTTCCGGGAGAGATTATCTTATACATCTCAATGAGTCTGATGTACATTAGGTCAAACAAAGATAATCTTATAGAATAAAAAGAGAAAAGAACTCTTCATTACATATTTGAATTCCATCTCTTTTATCTCATCGCCTTAGCTTAAAAAAAAATCTAATGTTGAGAACCTCATGATAAGCAGTTCTCCATTGAGCTTTGACAAGTTACAAGATTATGAACTTGATCTCTTATAAGCTTTCTTGAGAAATGCTATGGAATTTAAGGCCTTGTTCACAATTTACACCTTATTATCGACTTCTTATTATATTTGTTCTTATCTTAAATACTGGAAAAAATCTGTTCTTGAAAAGCTACCTGAAGTGTTTTTCAAAACTGCTTTTGCTTGTTGATGTTGAAAATGAAATTGTTCAAAAGCATTTTTGTTTCAACACCTTAAAAATAAAAACTCCAGCAATCAAGAACAGCTCCAAAGTAACAGTGTATTACTACTCTCAATCAATTTCAAATGCATAGTGAACTCTATGATTCATGAAATCAATAATGTTTCTGTTCTTATGGATGAGAAACAATGATGGTGATGATAATATAATAGAAGTTCTTGGGGATACAAATAGAAGTTTCAATCTGTGAAAAATCTATTTCGCGCATGCTTATGTGTTTTGGTTCTGAATTCTGTCAAAATTTTGTTGAATATAATGTACTTATATGCTTAACAAGTTGTGATAATTGAATTTGATGCAGACTAGCCTGATGTACAAGCTGGGAATACAAAAGGCATTTGTTCCAAGAAGTAGATTTAGAGTGACTTTGTTTCCTGGATTTACTGATCATCCTTTAATTGTAGCTCTCATTGCCATATTCTTTCATGGAAGAAAACTATGGGTTTAGAAAGTGTGCTAATTCTATTGACTAATACATAATAAAACTCATTAATTTGATTCAAAGGAGAAAGACATTTTTTCCGCACTTTTTTTCTTTTCTAGAGTTCGAATTATTTGTAACATCTTTTATAACACTCTATAATAGTAACATTCTTTATCTAGTACGTTTTAGAAGGAAAAAATAAATTTTAAAGAGAAAATATATTATAAAAATAAATATTACGGATGATCTGAGTACTTTTTGGAGAGTGAAGAAGAGAATAGCTATTTGCTTCTTCCATGAGTCTATAACTTGGAAGTGTTTTTTCATGCTTAAAAATGTTGAGCTTTTTTTTTTTTTTTTTTCACCTTAGGAGTATTAAAAACATTTATTGCAAAAGTAAAATATTTTCTTGACGAAATATTTTGAAGCATTTTGCAAAAAGGGAAAACAATAATACTGATAATATGCATTAATAATATGCATTGAACTATTTATGATCTTCTAAAAGTAATATTAATATTTTTTTAATTCTTTATACAACTAAATTATTTATGTTCATATTTTATACTTCGTCATCATTTCCACAGGAGAGTTTATGCAACATACTATGCCTTACAACATAATATGTTTTTTAAATTGAAAATTATCATTTTAAATTGTGTTGCGTAATAAAAAATAAATATAAAATATTTTAAAATATATAAAAATGAAATAAAATATTGTGATTATGTTTTAAATACATTATAATTATGCTTTTTTTATAACTTCTAAACCCTGACGGTACAATCAACGTTTTGTTTCCGAAAAAATCATATACGATATTATGGGGTGGCATATAACTCTTCATAAATTGCTCCGTCTGTATCGGCTGCTCTTTCGTTAGTTTTGCTGTTTGAACGTGACGGCGAATATAGATACCTATTGCATGGTTGTGCCTCTTATCGTGTACGCATAGTTACCAATTTTCACAAGTCGTATGGACTCCGTCTTTTTACTTGAACTTCTTCTTTCTCATTATCAACTTCAGGCTTTGTTATCAGTTTATTTGCACCTCCACGCTCGCAATCCATTTTGTAACATACAGTCGATAGTCGGATGTTCTTGAACTCAAATGCAAGTGACAATCAAATACATGTTTCGAATTAAAGATTCGATTAGTTGCAAATAAATGTCCGTGTTTTACGTATTTTTCTAGTTTAAAAATTTTTTCAAATGTATTTAGATCTGCGTCATTCTATTGCAATATAATACGAAAGAATTAAAATATGAACACATTTCATATTAAAAATAAAATTGTAAAATTAGTGTAATAAACAAAAATTTCATACACTAACATTAAAAAAAAAAAAATTGGGGTCGGTCGCCAAGGCCGGCGAACCAGACCTGAGTGGGTCGCGCATCTAGGTGACTGATTATGAGAAAGGACCGCATGAATGGGCGATCCGAGCCTCAATTCCGAAAAAATTTATTTTCAACTTTTCTTAGTTCAAATTCGATATTTTCTTCTATAAATTCTTTATAATGATTTATATTTACCTCCGATACAAGTTCAAAATGAGGATATACTATAGATTTTCGAGGTTAGTTTATTTACCCCATTAAAAAGGGATTACGAAATGGAATATTACTATGGATGTAATAGTATTAATTATCAACATTTTCCTTTGAAAAAATAATTTGAAAGAAAGTAATATACTGAGGTACTAAAAAAAAAAGTCAATTATGGGGAAACCCTGTATATACTCCTCGGCGGAAAAATTTTGCTCATTTTATTTCCAGCAGGACACCAGTGAATCCAGGTGAATTACCTTCGGAGATTTTTCTCCAGCGATTCTCAGACAAAGTTCTCTGAAAGCTCCAGAATTCGTTCAAGAAACATAAGTTTTATCTGGATTTCTCGGAAGAAGAATACGAATTTGCTGATTACAAGTTAGAATTTTAATCGTCCAGAAGAGAATGGGGAGGCCCAAAGGTGATGGAGGAAGAAGCAAGTCTCGTCCTTCCAGCAGCAGGTATTAGAAATTCTTCCTACTAATCACTCTTTTTGGAGGAAAGATGATTCAATTTAGCTCGTTGTTCATCATGCCGATGATTTTTTAATTATTTGTTATTGTAAATTTTACAAACAAGTTGACACTGGGATGTTTTTGCAGTCTTGCTGCTTCACTCTTGCCGTCGGGCACCGCTGCCGTAGGATTTGGAGGTTATGTTGGGAGTTCACGCCTCGAGTCTTCTGCCTCTGCAGAGGCCCCCACTCCTTTTCTGGTGCTATATTTCTCCTCTTTGATAGTATCTCTTAATGACAACACTGTGTGAAATCAGCAAAAAGTTATTTGTTTATGAGCTGCAGTTGAACTGTGCCAGTAGGAGTGTGTTCTCTGAGGAGTGTGAATTTTGGAATTTGTAGAAGTAGAAAAAGATAATGCTTTGGAACATCTGATGAAACTTATGAGTTTGCTTACTGATCATCTGAATTCTGAATTTTGTTTTCAGGCCATCTGATTTGGTTTTACGTTTCTTTGTTTTTTGTTCAATTGGTATAAACAGGATATAGATGGTGAAGTGGCTCAACACTTGAAGAGACTTTCCAGAAAGGATCCCACAACCAAGGTAATGCTGATGCAAATATCAGTTACAAAAACCTCTCTCCTCCGAAAACAGTAATCTCCCCTCCTTAGGACTAAAAAATAATAATGAAACTAAAGTTCATCAAAGTAGGCACATGTAGTTTTGTTTTCACTTTGACTACTGGTTTTGCTGCATACAGTAAATTACTGCTTTTCAATTTGACAAATTGACTGTAGAAGAGAAATAATAGTAGGTAGCTTGATCTTTGATTTCTCGGCACTATTACTCTATTGAAAATTTTGTTTTGTCTTCAATTTACTACCAGAGGTAGTGCGACCTCTATTTAGCATGAAGCAATGATTTTTAATCATACATCTCTTCCTAAAATCATACGTTGGTTGAAATCATGTTGCCTGCGATTTCTTTAACTGCTCAAGGCTCCGCATTCTGCTTCAATTAGTTTAACATTTTCTCATTTGATACACACGCACACCACATATATACAAGATTTTTAATTTCTTTGGCATCTTTGAGAGCATGTTCACTTTATTTCTTTAACAGCTTAAAGCATTGATGGCATTGTCCCAACTGCTCAAAGCAAAATCTGCTACGGAAATTGCACCAGTAATTCCTCAATGGGTATGTGTATTGCATAGGAGGATCACTAATGATTCCTTTTCATCTCTGGTTTTGCTAGTCTTGTACAGCATGACACTCAGCATATGTTTCTTACCTACCTCAATATAGATATGAACTAACATGAGGTACTGCTTTCAATAAAGTGGAACACTATGGGCCTTATGTACCATGCATTTAGAATCTCTAATTCAATTGGTAATAATACAAACCATCTACTTTTGTTGAAATTTTTGTAAGTGGTTGGAATAGCTATAAATGGGATTGTGATGGCAAAATAAGGAAATTCCAATAGCATATTTGATGTCATTTTTATTATTTTCGTGTGGGAGATCATATGTATGTGGAATACCAATAGGTTTCATGTTTTAATCATTTATGCTGTTTTTTTAATATGCTTGGATACTAAGGTATTGCAGAAATCTCATGTTAGGCGCCAATATCCAAAAAAAAAAAAAAAAAAAAATTAGATAAAAGCTATTATTGACTAGAATGCAATGAACATAATATTTATCTAAATGTGAAATGACAAAGATTGTCAGGAGAGGGGCTTCATATTCCTCAGAGCCTCGCCCCGCAAAAACCTATGCCCACTAAGGTTATCGCACTCTCTATCGTGCCTTGTCTACCAAACCTGCTCCCCCTTGCCCTACGTAACTTTCTGAACCTCAATTGTTAGATTGCTGTTTGCTGTAGTAGCTTTTAATCATCC
Organism: Catharanthus roseus; assembly: GCA_028651295.1. NCBI lineage: Eukaryota > Viridiplantae > Streptophyta > Magnoliopsida > Gentianales > Apocynaceae > Catharanthus > Catharanthus roseus. Next base: position 8,185,624 of record JAPQWS010000087.1, read on the forward strand.
CTCCTTGCTTGAGTTCTTAAAAGAATTTCTATCCATTGGGGAAAAGGTAGTTCCAGTTACAAGCTATGGAGACTCTTAAAGCATTGTGCATGGTCTACTTTTCTTTGGGTGGTACAGATCATAGATGGAATAAATAAACAAATCTTTAAGTATCACTGAGGTTCATTACCAGCAAATGTTTCGAATGACATATTTATGATGGGATGGAATGGCTGCTCCGATAATGGTTCTTAGTGTGCTTTCTTGAGGATTCATGGTCCTCTTGCTTGTGCTACTTCTTTTCCTTATGTAAAGTTTCTTTTTCCCCCCAGGTTTAAATGAACATTTTCAGTAGTTTGTGACTGGTTAGCATTGATGACCTCAGTAATGATATTGCTGTACTCAAAGTAACTATTTCTGGTTCCTTGGTCATTTGGGTTCCTATGGAATTGTTTCAGAATAAAGAGTGATGTAATTGGATATTGTGCTTTCTTTATCTTTTCGATGTCAACTAATTTGTAATTTAAACAACAACCCCCGGCAACAACAACAAAAGAAAATCAATAGGAAAAATTTGCTGAAGAGGGTAAATTTTAAGGTTTGACTCCCTGAAGGTCCATGGACATTAAAGTGTTTGCGATGTTGTATTGATTCTATGTTGATGTAGGTTCACTTTTCTTTGCATGTGTAGTTCAACTTATAGGCATAAGAATTTTTTAAAACAAAATTGTTCTTTTTATCATTGATTCTGTGCATGTAATTCAACTAAAAAACTTTATTTTATTATTTTTATTTTTTTTGGCTTAGGCATTTGAATACAAGAAATTGTTGCTGGATTATAACCGTGAAGTTCGGAGAGCGACTCATGATACCATGACATCTTTTGTCCGTGTTGTCGGGTTTGTGCTCATCTTCTTTGAGAATGGCCTGTCTGTATTAACTTCTATTGCTCTTTGTGTGCTTGAAGTACAAATTAGTGCAAACGCTCCACTTTTAAGCCTCATTGCTTGATGAGCAATGCTAGTTAGGAACAGTGGCATCTTGTGGCACCGGCAGAAGGCTTTGAATATCCTGTCTTGTTTATGTCTTTAAAAGGCATACCATGGATAAATCAGTTACTTACTCGTTGTCACATTACTTATTGAAAATTTTTAGATTTGAAATTCTTTTAAAACCCTATGTGAGATTCTAATAAATTAGTAGGAAAACAGCTCAAATTTACAAATGAGTCATTGATTTTTAGTCACGGACTTTCTCCTCAGTTTATATTTCATGGTAATTTGTAAAGCTTCATTGAAAATACTGCCAAAAAAAAAATGATGAATTCACAAAAGCAAGTGATCTGAGCTTTTTAGTTCCTAAAGTTGAGCAGAAACTCAATGAAAATTGTTATTGGAACTGAAATGTAGAAAATGCTTATGCTCTATGTAGTCTATGAAAAAAACATTTGTTATGTGGAATACTATGATGCAAGGCCCCAGTTCTTGAAGTATCATCTATGCCTAGCAAGTTGCTCTTTCATGGTAGGATGGTGTTGGATTTCATAAGCAAACACGCTTGTTCTAGAGTGGTTTTGTTACGGAAGCTTAATGTTAATATATTTGTAATTGTCACGACTATATAGCCTTTTGTTTTTGTTTTTTGTTTTTTTTCCAGATTTCAAACTACATGGTCTTTGATTAGTTGTCAAGTCTAGTAGGTCAAGAGAACTCATCTCCTATTCTATTTAAATTCTAAGTATTTGAACTGAAATGAAGCAAGAAAACACAAAGTTCTTAGGGTTTCGGATTAAAGAACATCCTTGAAAGAATCAACACGTGTTACTCAGAAAACTTGACACACTTGCTGGATGGTATCCAGCCATATTATTACTGGATTTTTTTAAAATGGTCATTAGAGACTTCTTCTAAGCTTGTTTAGTGTCAGTTGTGATGGCACAAAACCGGTGATAGCCTTCAAGGATGTGCTGCGTGGAACAATTTTGCTACTTAGATCACTGTTTTCTTCTTCATCCTTTCAGTATTTTCCTTTTTTGTTCTCTTATTATTGTTTATTGTATCCTTCTTCCAGAAGAGACTTGGCTCCACATATCAAATCTTTGATGGGACCATGGTGGTTTTCTCAATTTGATTCAATTTATGAAGTTTCTCAAGCAGCAAAACAGTCATTTCAGGTTTGCCATGTAGATAGGTTTATTCATAATGCACTATGCCACATCAAAAGTTTACGGCACGATCTCAATGAGTTATGATTCATTTTTCTGCTCGAAATAATACTTGAGGGAAGTGGATTGGGAATAGAATCACAGCACTTGCAAAATCGTACTGTTCTTTTCTTTATGCTGTCAAAAGTCTTTGTAGGGGTGCTTTATTGTGCATTTCTTGAGCTAGTTCATTTCATCTTCTAGTTCCAGCTGTTGTAACTTTGATTCTAAGATGCCAAATTTATACCTTTCTTCCTCATATTTAAGAGCTCATCGGTGCATGCCCTTGCTATTTATGTCAGTTTTCTTCTTTGGCTATCTATGTTCTTTCTGATGGCCTAAATCTTGCCAAGAAAACACTTCATTACTGTACTAAGGCTTCTCTACTTGGTCACCGTATTTTGCTACATCCCTTTTGCACTTTAGCATTTTGCATGAAACACATGGATAACTCTAAAAATAATTCACTTCTAAACAGGAAGCCTTCATTTTCAGCCGACTTATTTTTCTTTCATTGGAACTTTCTTTATGTCCTGTTGCCCAGGAGAAACTGAACCCACTAAAACTTCTAAAATTCTTGAATTATGAAACAGGCAGCCTTCCCAGCTCATGAGAAAAGATTGGAAGCTTTGATTTTATATACTACTGAAATATTTTTGTATCTAGAAGAAAATTTAAAGCTTACGCCTCAAAGTATGTCCGATAAAGTAACCGCAGCTGATGAATTGGAGGAGATGCACCAACAGGTAACTAATTCCAAGTTCTTATTCCTGATTTATGAACCAGTCATCTTTTATCACCTTTCAGTTTATCTGTTTGTAAGTTTCTAATTTGAGAGTGAAATTTCTTCTCCCATTTTGTTATTTACTTATTTTTTTCATAACTCTATAAGTGAGCATGCAAGATTTGATAGAGTAACATATCTACAGTTTGCCATTATGGTATTGTGCACATGTCAAGATACTGAATTTATGAACATGATCAGAACTTCCACTTTCTATGTTGATCAAGCATATAGGTTATTTTCTGTTTTATCTTTGCACTTCTTTTTGGGGGTGGGGAAGGGTTATGTCCATTTTCTCAGAACTGCAAAAATTCAATTTGAACTTTTTTTAATTGTTTGTTTAAAATAATATTTTTCTGTCATTTGTTTAATGTGAAGCTATTTTGATGGTTTCCTTATCTGTTTTTCTCCTCCTAAATTTCATGGAGAATAAAAGAAGGGGCGGGGGGAGCTAAACAGGAGATGCCAACCTTTTGCTTATGAATGCTTTTGAATAGAAATGCTAATTTAGTTTGTACAGAAGTTTTATGTTACATCTGTTTCGCAGCTTAAAAAAGGTTAAGCAAGCAAAGAGATAAGGTCCATTTCAACATGGTACCGGGTAATTATTTTGTTTATATGTATGTTATGCAAAGGAAAAGCTTGAATCTAAGAAAACATTATAGTTTTAAATAAAGCAGTGTCCCAAATTAAAAATTTTGATTTTTCAGAGTTTCTCTTCTATCCATACACATACACACCTCATGTGACATCTCAAGCTAGATGTCTTATGTTATATTTTTATATGTCTATATGTCTTTCTCGAACAGTTGATTGGCAGCTGCTAATTTCTTTCTTATTTTTTTTTGGGGGTGATATCAGGTGATCTCTTCATCGTTACTTGCTTTGGCCACCCTCCTTGATGTGTTGATATGCCTAAACTCTGAAAGACCCGGTTTTGAAAACATAAGAGCTGAACCAAAGAATGCTTCAAAAGCAAGAGCTAGTGCTGTAGCTCATGCTGAAAAGATATTCGCTGCCAATAATCACTTTCTTGACTTTCTGAAATCTCAAAGCCCTGCAATCCGCTCAGCTACATATTCAGTGCTGAGAAGCTTCATCAAGAACATTCCTCATGCTATTGATGAAGGGAATATTAAAATTCTTTCTGCTGCAATACTAGGTTCTTTCCAGGAAAAAGATTCTAAATGCCATGCTCCAATGTGGGATACAATTTTGCTGTTTTGTCAGAAATTTCCAGACTGTTGGGTGACAATAAATGTTCAGAAAACTGTTCTTAATCGGCTATGGCAGTTTCTTAAAAATGGGTGCTTTGGCTCCCAACAAATATCCTATCCTGCTCTCATTCTATTTTTAGAGGCAGTTCCTCCTAGGGCAATAGTAGGGGAGAAATTCTTCCTTGAATTTTTCCGGAACCTGTGGGAGGGAAGAAGCCTATCTCATTCCCGAAATGCAGATCGAGTTGCATTTTTCCTGACAATAAAAGAGTGTTTTCTTTGGTCCTTAAGGAATGCTTCAAGGTAGGAATTTAATGAGTTTTGTTTTCATTTATTCATGATAATTTTATTTCTCTAATATCACTGAATTTCTTGCCCAATATTATTGGCACATTTTCTTCAGCATAATTTCATTTTTACACTCTTAACAATATCTTTTGTGGATTTTGGCTGTGTTTACCAGATATTACGATGGATTGGATGCCATTCATCATCTACAACAAGTCCTGATCAATGAAATCTTTCTGAAGCTTATGTGGCATGACTACTTACCACCACTTCTTAGCCCAAAAGATCAAGACAGAATCCTCTCTGGGGCCTCCCCTGGTTCATTGGAGAGTATTCAGTCTTCTAATCAAGAAACAAGAGAAAACCTTAATACCAAGTATCCCATTGGTTGTGCAGAAGACCTGGGGAAATGCATCGTTGAGGTCCTTTCTGGCATCTCCTCCCTGGAACATAATTTGCTTTCAATTTTCTCTTCTAGGTTTGAGGAACAATACTTTGAAATACTGAAGCTGGAGAGTTCTTCTGAAAATGTGGAAGTACTCATCAGATTTTTGACAGCACTGGATCATTATGCAGTGAGGAAAGGTGAAAATTGGCCCTTGGATTATCTTGTAGGGCCAACATTAGCTAAGTCCTTCCCATTGATTAAGACACTTGTAAGTTATTCTGAGAAGTCTTTGTAGATCTCGGTTGCGACATCTTCATTTATTTTAGCAATCAGAATAGCTTTGAACATTATACACTTGTGCGAGGGTGCTGTTGGTTTGCTTGTCTGTTTTTAAGTATGCTATTTTTACTGAAAGCTTTTTAAGGTTTTTGTCATGTGACTTTGTACTGTTACATATTCCATTTGAACTTTGTCTTTGCTATTAAGGCCTTGAACTCTTAAATTCATGCTGTACTAATATTACAATGAGGAATTAAACATTTCCAAAGTAAATTTCAAATCTTTATCTGTTTCTTGCCGTGAGATTTGAATGTTCATTGATGTCAAAAGATCAGTTATGTAATTTTTGGCTATTGTGGATGTGCAGAAATTTGCAGAGCAATTTGAATTTTATAGGAGTTTGCCGCTAATATGTAGTATTACATGTGCTGGAGCATCTTAAATGAATTCTGTAGAGATTCTTGCTGTTGGATTTGCATTATCCTCCTTTCCTTTCAGGTTATATCGTATGTCATTATTCTCTACATGTAGTGTTGATACTTTGTGTTTTTTTCTGAATCAGGACTCTTCAGATGCTGTGAGATTTTTGGTGGCAGCAGTTTCCATATTTGGCCCTCAGAAGACTGTTCAAAAACTTATTGGTGTGGAATTGGACAAAGAGAAGTTTTTAATAGCTTTCAATGAGATATTTATCCCTTGGTGTTTGCGAGATTGCAGTGCCTCTACTGGCTCCAAGCTAGATTTCTTGCTCGCGATAGTTGACAGCAAATGTTTTCTGGAGCAGTGGCACAGTGTTATTACATTTGCAATAAATACAGAAGGATTGACATCGAGTACTCTGGACTCCAGACTTATCCAGCTGTTAGCAATGCTTATGGAAAAGGCAAGGGAGAGAATGAGAAAGGAGAATAATCTAAAAGAATTGCAAATAGGACTCTGGCAGCACAAGCTTTTAGACTCGGCTGCAATTTCTGTAGTTAATAATCCTCCCTGTGGAACTTTCGGAGCTCGATTTTTGCGGTATGCAGATGACAATCATTTCTAAAATAGATTTTTGTAGGGTGTAAAGAATCTATTAATTCCACCTGGAAATTATATCATTGTTAAAGCTCATCCTTCTCTGGGGAGGGGCTTAAGTCCTTTGCAAGGTTCTTGTTGTCGATTCAATTTTCCTTTATTTGTGGGGGGGGTGGGGGGGAGGGTTATTTTAGCGTAAGATGAACTATTGGGGTGGGGTGTGGGGCTATTTTTAGTTGGTTATTTTAGCTTAAGATGATCTATCATATGTTACCACTTTTTTGTATTTCTCATTCTTTTCTTGTGCTTTAGTGCTCTTATTGGAGGGACAACGGAAGATGAAAGTTCCTTCCTGTCTAAAAACACGTTGTACGTGACATTTGAGGAAGTACACAGGAAGTTGCTAAATTTCATTGGAGACTCGAATTTTATCTGGATCAAGCATGTATCATCATCGCTAGGCTTCAAAGGAAAACAATTTAACTTGAGATCTGAGTCTTCTGTGGATGTTCTTGAGATGGCTCAGTTTGCTCTTGAAGTACTTAGTGGTTGCCTATTTTCTACAAAGGTGTTAAGTGATGAATGTGAAATAATTCAGGGCATAATAGCTGTCTTGTTTGTAATTGGGTGGGAATATAATTGCATTACTTCTGTCGCCAACAGTGAAGTTGGTGAAGAACTTGAGAGGAAAAACAAACTAAGAATGTCTTTCTGTGAATCTGTTTGGGCTTCTCGTAATAAGATACACAATCAGCTCATACGGAGCCTTTCCAGTAATAGTCGTGTTATCCTGGGTACTATTTTGGTTCAGTCTGTGAGATGCGCTGCTCTTGAGGAAGATATATTAGACACGGACAAAATCACTACATTATGCTGTCTTTGGTTGCTTGAAATCATGGAATATCTGTGTCCAGACCATTTTGAGGAACAAAAGTTGTTAGATGAGTTCTTGAGCAGCAGTGACCAGTGGCCGTCATGGGTTGTGCCGGTTAGTAGCTTTAGAGAAAGATCAGCTGTCCTGAGAACTGATAACTCTTCCATCAATGTAAGTGAGTTCTGCTTAGTTGCTCTGTTTTCCTTTCTTTTATTCTTTTCATGAACAATATTTTGCACCGAAGCTTAATCACTATATTGTTTTTCTCTCACTTCAGGAAAAAAAAGAAAAAGAAATTATATCTATCTAGTGATTTTGATGACAGTTTACATTATGGTTTCTTTTTGTTTAAAGTAACTCAATTGAGTTTATATCCCCTATCGAGCTTGGATTAATGAATGACATTCTAGACCCCTTTTGACCTTGTCTGGATATGTTCTTTCTAGATTTTAAATCTTGGATTTTCTATCCTGCTCGTCTTATTTTGATATAAGGCATTTTATATGAAACTACCGTTAACTCCAGATGCTGTTGAGGATGCTAAATCTTTGTGAAATTGTGATGGCGAGAAATGAACAAATTGTAATATAATTCATTCTCAGTTCAATAACTTTTACTAAACTACAGTTTTGTGCTTGTATCTATATTAGAGTATCATCGTCGCCATTCAACCTAGTTGCTTAAATTCTTAGAAAATGCTTATTTAGGCATTTTACTGGTTGTTTCATGTGCTTGCAACTTAAGGTCATCACTTTCCTATATTTCCAAAGGGAATGCTTATAAGGCCTTGTACTGGTTCTGATATGTGCTTGCTACTTAAGGTTACCACTTCCTGCATTTTCAAACTCTGTGCTTTTGTATGCCCACATTAACATTTTTAATTATCAAGTTATGTGTGAAATCTCGCCAATTAGGCACAATATGCACTCATTTTCTTTTCCCATTCGGTCTGGAGGGGCAGGAAGAAGTGTGTGCTATCTTCAGTACTCTTATGAGGCAAATTAAGTTTTTTTTGGTTTGTTGGGAGTAACAATTTGGTTGTTTTGGGGTTGGAATTATCCACATTCCACAAAGGAACATTCGCCTCATATTCACCTTCTCACATGTCCCTTAAGGCCCTGTCTGAGGTCTACAGTAGTCTACTAGTCGCTGCATTTTTGTAAATATCATTTTTAATAAATAATACTTCAAAGTTAATTTGGATTTGTTGGTGCATTTTGGTTTAGATATGTTAGCATATAATTTTATCTGGTCTTGGGTAATAGATTCAAGATATCTATTACAAGACTTGTTCATATATAATGAGATACAATTGCATCAATCTTAGAACATGCAAATGTGTTGTCTGCAGAAACCTGGGAATCAAAGGTTTGTTCTTCTAGTTAACAAGCTTATATCAAGACTTGGGTTTCATAGAGTTGTTGCGGGTTATGTTCCACATCATTCTCCATCTTTGTCCGAGGAGTCTAGTATAGATACAACCTCTCAGTTTCATCCCACTCGAGCTTGGCTTGCTGCTGAAATGTTATGCAGGTGGAAATGGGATAGCGGCAATGTTTTGAGCTCTTTCTTACCTCTCTTGAGTGCTTATGGAAAGAGTGAATATTATTATCCCGAAGATGGCTTTTTTGATTCTGTGGTAAACATTTTGCTTGATGGTGCTCTTGAAAATGGTGCAAGTGTTGAATTAACTTCCCAGAATGTATGGCCTGCTTCATATGATGAGGTTGAATGTATTGGTGAACCATTTCTAAGAGCTCTTGTATCATTGCTCTCTACTATTTTTCAAGACAATATATGGGGAAAAGACAAAGCTATATCATATTTTATGTTGCTTCAGAACAAACTCTATATTGGGGAAACAGTAAACTTGAATTGTTTAAACATCCTTCCTGCTTGCATGCATGTTCTAATCAGAGCCTTGAGCTCTGAATTTGATGGAATTAAGCCTAACACATCGAAGGAAACTGAGATTCATGCTGCAATTATGGACTGGCTCAAGAGAACTGAATATTTCCCTCCGCTCTATTCATGGCAAACTGGAAAAGGTAATTTCCTCCACTGTGTGCTTGAATTGAATTTTCTGTTTATACTTGTGCAGTAATATTTCTCATAACCTCTTGCTGCAATAGTAATATCTTTCTCACATATCTATGCTTGAAAATTCTACACTTGGAACATTTTAATTCTGTTCAACTAATATGCTTCCCAGTTTCAATAATATTACTCGTAACCTCTTGGTGCTGTAGCAATTATGTTTCTCCCATATCTATGCTTGAAAATTATACAACATCCTGATTTTGTTCAAGTAAATATGCTTCCCGATTTCGAAGGAGTCGGAGTGGAACATCAAGGAAAAGGTCTAGCTCTTGCTAGTCTCATTATATGTGAAAAATAGATTCGATGCTCTATACTATTCTAGGGTCATTTCTTATTTATTTCGTTGAAACATGAACAACTTCTATTGCTTCTATTTGATTCCAAATGCAGATATGGAAAGTTGGTTTCAGCTAGTTATGTCCTGTTATCCTGTGAGAGCAACAAAAGGAATGCAAGGATTGGAACGAGGCAGGAACATAAGCACTGCTGAGAAGCAGATTCTGCTCGAATTATTTCGGAAGCAAAGAGATGATTCTGGAGCATCAGTCGTTGTCAATAAGCTGCCGGTGGTCCAAATATTGTTAGCAAAACTACTGCTGGTTTCAGCTGCCTATTGTTGGGATGAATTCAGTGAAGATGATTGGGAGTTCGTTTTATACCGATTGAGATGGTGGATTGAATCAGCTGTTGTGATGATGGAAGAGGTTGCTGAAATTGTGAATGATGTTATCGGAAATCATTCTTCTCATAATGATTTGGAAGTTACACTAAAGAAGGTCAAGCTAGCTGTTTCACGCGTAGACAGTTTTGTCATAAACATTGCAAGATGTTCTCTTCTTGCTTTTTCCTTTTTCTCTGGCCTTGTTGGTAAAGAAAAGAAAGAAGATGCCGATCTTTTGGACCCATTGAGGAGTGATAGATGGGAGATCACTAAAGATCGGATTTTAGAGTGCATTCTTCGTTTATTCTTTTCTACTGGTGTTGCTGAGGCAATCGCAAGTTCCTCTTGCATTGAATCTACTAGTCTTATAGCATCATCCAGACTTGAGCATACTCAGTTTTGGGAATTGGTAGCTTTGCATGTTGTTGAATCATCTTCACATGCGAGAGACAAAGCTAGCAAATCAATTGAACTGTGGGGTCTAATGAAAGGGCCTATTAGTTCTTTATATGCTATCCTCTTTTCCTCCAAACCACTTCCTTCTCTGCAGTTTGCTGCCTTTGTTATTCTTTCGAGTGAAAGTGTGGCACACTTGGCATTTGTAAGTGAAGAATCACAAAAATCTTTTGATGGTGATGCTGCCAATATCCAAGGGTCTGGCCATCCTTGTTTTGCTTCAGAAGAAACATTCCATTTGAGAGAAGAAATTTCTTTCATGTTTGAAAAATTACCATGTGAAGTCCTTGAAACGGAATTGCTGGCTCCCGAACGGGTATGTGGTGTTCCCATCCTACTACAAGATATCCATATCTGCCTATTAATGTCCATTATTAGGGTCTTTGAGCTTTCACCAGAATAATTAGCCCACCGTCCACGTTAGATCCCCTCTTCCTCTCCCCAAAGGAAACATGGAAGTTTTGTCAAGTACTGATCGTGTTAATTTTGCAGGTAAATGTCTTTCTTTCTTGGGCTTTGTTGCTGTCACATCTTGTGTCCTTACCATCGTCATCTCCTACAAGGGAGAGAATGATTCAGTATGTGCACGATACTGCTGATTCATCCATAATAGATTGTGTTTTCCAAAATATTCCATTGGATTCAGCGGCAGGATCCAGCTTGAAAAAGAAAGAACTACCTGCAGCTGTATCTAAGGCAGCAACAGCTGCTACACTAGCCATCACCTCCAATTCAATATTATCGTCTTTGGAGACTTTTTGGCCTATTGGAGAAGAGAAACTAGCTTCACTGGCTGGTGCAGTATTTGGTTTGATGCTTTGTGTTCTTCCTGCTTATGTTAGAGAGTGGTTTAGTAACATTCGTGATCGTTCTAAATCGGCCATGATCGAATCTTTTACGAAAACATGGTGTAGCCCTCCACTGATAAAAAATGAGCTCAACCAGGTGTGTACAACGTAACTTTTTATCACATGTTCTACATTTTGGTTTTTTGTTAGGGTTAAAGTTTTAAGTAAGAACATTCTTGTTTTATTACTATTTTTCTGGGGTGGTGCTTGACTCGCTTGTCCTGCCTTCTACTTTTGGAACCATTGATGAAATCTTGCTGGTATTCCTAGTTTATCCTGCTTTTGTATCTACATGGTCAATAATTGCAGAACTTTGAATGATCATTTTCCCTTGCGCAGATAAAGAAAGCCAATTTTGCTGATGAAATTTTCTCACTTAGTGTGAGCAAATCGGCCAATGAAGTTGTGGCTACATACACAATGGATGAAACAACTATGGACCTTGTAATTCGTCTTCCTGCATCTTATCCATTGCGACCTGTAGATGTCTATTGTGCCAAGAGCCTTGGAATAAGTGAAATGAAGCAGAGAAAATGGTTTATGTCATTGATGTTGTTTGTTCGTAATCAGGTATCTTTATTCTAAAGTTACATTAACAACTTTTGCATTATATGTTTCCTCAAAATGGTATGGGCTCTACATATAGGACTTATCTATTGTTTGGTGATCTTTTAATTCTTTTAACAAGAGTTATTTAATCCTCCTTTTTTTTTTGTTTTGAAAGTCAGTCTTCTGAATAGTGAATATTGTTAATACATGACTAGCATCACTTCTCCTGTTCCTGCTGAATTCGACTTTGAACTCCAACCCTTGCTGCCTCATGCTTTGTTTTTTTCTTATGATGTAGAATGGAGCGTTAGCTGAAGCTTTACGAATATGGAAGAGCAATTTTGACAAAGCATTTGAAGGCGTGGAGGAATGCCCTATCTGTTACAGTGTCATCCATACTGCTAACCATAGCCTTCCGCGCCTAGCTTGTAAAACATGCAAGCATAAGTTCCATTCAGCTTGCCTCCTCAAGTGGTTCTCAACTTCGCACAAATCAACTTGTCCATTATGCCAGTCTCCTTTCTGATTTATCATTTAAATCACCTTAGTAATTTGGATTTTGGTTACCACTGCAAATGGCTGTCAAATTTTTAATCCATGGCCAGCTCATTGTACTGATTTCTTCAATCTTAATCCATAGAGGTAGCATGTCATCTGATTACGAGAGCTTGCCCCGATCAGTTTGGCAGTTACTGGGAGGTATGTGAACTTGAATTCTAGCATGTGTTTAATATACTTGTGCACTTAAAATGTCCCCAGTAATGAATTCTTTCTGTTTAGTTTAGATATGCTTCACATGCCCCTTTCGCGTCGTATGGACCTGAAAGATCCGAGAATTGCCACCTCCCAACTACGGCCAACATGTTTGATGTGGTGAGCTTCTTCATTGTTTCTAACCTTGCACCAGACTCGTTTTCTAAACAGGCATCTTAATTGTCGAACTTTAGACTGCCCATGAGAAACTTCATATTTGGACTTGATATTCTCAAATACCCGGCTATCTAGAGTTTGGATTTACATCTTTGTTCAACAAAATGCTCATACCAGACAAAGTTTGTCATGTTTTTTGTCAACTTTTCCAGAATTGTTGCCCCTGTGGGGGAGTCAAGAGTCATGGAACTCTTTTAAAACATACTACTGTGGTTATGCCAAGGCCCGTAAGAAGACACAAAACCTGCATACTCTGATTCTCTGTAAGAGTGGCAGTTCCTTTCCTATATTGCAGATGACCTGCTTCTGCAGTAGTGGTCTGAGAGATGTTCTGTGTGCGATCCGAATTGCTGTATTCAGGCTCTGGACTGTTAAATTATATCTTGAAACAGCAGTTGATATGTAAAATACTTAGCATCAGAAGTAACAGTTTCAATATGTGAATCTGTTATGGTTCTAGCATTATTAACCTTTGATGGGAAAATTTTAGTGAAATTATGTTACAGCCCAAGAGGAGAGCATATGTATAATCTAAATATTCTGTGGCTTAGACTTCAAGAAACGGGGAATAGGTATGGCAATGGTGCCTCCAGGCCCTGTCCCTTCTTCTCTACTTTATTTTTGTTTTCGTTCCCAATCCATTTTCGTAATTGGATATAAAGATCATCTTACCAGGTCCCGTCCCTTCTTCTCTACTTTGTTTTTGGAATTCCAAACTGAGTGCGGGATAAAATTTAATCTCATTCCCGTCCAAACTCACTGGGGAATTGGAATTTCAAATGGAGATTCTTTTTTTTTTTTTTTTTGAAGAGGTTAACGGGGAACATGTGTATTATTTTTAATAATTCCATTAATAAGGGTGACAATCGAGACGAAAAATTCCGGTTTAACCCTATTAGGAAATATGAAATTTTTATCTCATTTAAGCCACTATAATTATATTGTTAATTAGAAAAATTTTGAAAAAAATAGTTGTATTATAAAATAGGTAAAATAATAATACGATTAAAGAAATTAAATATTTATAATGACAGAATTGGAAGAGAACTAGAATGGGACAGGAAATTCCAATTCCATTTGGTTCGAATTCCCTTTTGAAGGGGGATTTGCTATTTGTACCATTAAATACAAAATAATAATATCTATATTACAAAATCAAACATTTAGAACTTGGTACAAAATTCACTAATATTTTCACTTGGGTCTCTAGTCAAAAGGCAGTCAAATGAGTACAAATGAGTTAAGACAAGTAGATACCCAATTAGACCTGTTCTTTCATCCCTATCCCTACCGGAGAAGCTGGTTATGAGATGAACTTCAAAACAGATCATCTCAGCAAAAAAAACGCAAATTCTTGCAAGAAAACCAAACGACTAAAGTTGGGAAATTTTCTTTCGTATTGCTATTTTAATACATCTTATTACAACAGCACTGCGGAAAGGCTTTAATCAAAATTATAAATGTTTTAAAATAAAAAAACACTGAACAAAGGCAAGTCGGGAAAACAAGGTTACACAAACCTAGTTGCAAAGATATATTAGGGAAGGTTAACTATGGAGGGACAGTGGAGAATAAAAACCATTCCCCAGTTGAGCATTGTTGAGCTTATACCAATATGATCAAAATTGCTTGCTTGTTCAGGAACCAGCTCAATGTTGCTTCCGCCAATGTGAAAGAACCTACTCTTGTGAAATCTATATATGCCGCGAGGTTATCTCATAAAAGGGATTAATTGCCTCATCTCTTTGCCATTTCCGTTGGCAAGGTAGTATATCTTCTTCCAGCTCTCCTCTGAAAATGTATCCCGGGGTGCCAGCAGCTGCCTAAAATACAAAGCAATAAAGCATAACCTAACTGCTTGGGGTTTCACATTCTTTGCAATCATTATAGTTTTAATCGGTCTCAAATTGTTCATATTCCAAGTATAGAGGAACAAAATCAACAGACTTATCTAAATTAGAAAAATAAAGCCAGCTCCTATTGATAGATTAATAGGTAATGAGCATTTCGATTAGCAGTTATTATATAGTTATGATGGCAAGAGTTAGTTCGTCACATACCTGACATAATAATGGCATACAGTAGCAGCTTCATCTAGACTATAGCGAGGGAAATTGATACGAATATCTGTGGGAACATCTGGCAAGTCTTTACGCAGCTTTCCTACTGCCGTTGAGTGAGAGAAAGCACCCGCCATCATTAGATCCTTGTTCATCATAGACCTAAATGCATTCACCTACAATGGGCACATCAGACATTATTACCTTTATATGATGAAAATGATCAAAATTCTATCGCTCAAAATAATGTGGCCAAGCAAACCAAAGTTCAGTGGACTAGTCAACCACAATCAATAAGAGTGATTTGACACACTTCGGATTTCAAAAGATGCCAAGAACATATTGAATATCCTCAAATCTCTCATGTCAGTTAGGAGTTCTTAATTCTTGGTTATTTTCCTTACAGAAACGATTGTTGATTCAGAAAATATACATAAGCATTTCAATAGCTACAGGACAAAATACAATTTCTTCAATTGGAGAAGAGGGATTATAACTTACAGTTGCAATTTCTCTAGCATGAATTGGACGACAAGAACGTACAGTAACTGGCTCCCCATATTCACTAAATGTGAACCAGCTGTTGTACTGCCAGCAATATAAATCAGCATTATCCAGGTATCAAAGTTATATAAACTGGCAAAAGTAACATTCTTCAACAAAATGAGAAAGAGAAGAACGCAAAATCTAAGAGGGGAAGAGAAGTTGTCTCACTTCATCTATTGCTAAGAGGACAGGATACTTGTCAACAAGTAGTAACTCTTCCCTCAAACGAACTAGTGTGCCAACAGAAGCATGTGTGTGTTTGATGCCAATCTGTATTAAATCATACAGTGTTGAACCTTCAGAAACTGGCATTGAATCTGCACCTTTCATCCATCCAACACCAGCACCTTCCCCCAGCGGAATTGGCTCAGTTATTTTGCATGGTAAATCTTGCAAATATTTTTCATTATATTTCACAAAATTCTGAAGAAAGACACGGGAACAAAAATCAGCATCCAATCCTAAGTGTCTCTTGAGCATCATAAATAAATAAATAAATGAAAAACCCGACTAAAGCCTCTTACTTATCAAGGAAGCATTACAAGTCAGATGTCGCACAGGTGAGAGAAGCCATTCTAATTTGTTAACAGGATCAGACAAAAAAACCAATCTAAAAACCACGAGGGGAATGTTTACCCACGAGTGATACAGCCTTTTTATCCCTTTTTTTTCTTTTCCAGTTTGACATCTTATTTTCCCCTTCCTCAATTGGAAGCACTCAACCAATAAGGCAATTTGGCAAGGATTGGGCTTCTATGTTTAGGCTGACAGGAAATAAGATATTCAAATAAAGAATTTTGAATCGAATGACTCTTCATCTGTTGCATTTTCATGCAAATAGGGGGCAAGAAAACTCTGGCTTTGTCAGTAAACTTACAATGTATCAATGGGTATGTAAAATCCAATAAACTCAAGTGATTTCTGATAGCTTTCTAAAGTCAGAAGACATAATATGATTGACAATGCCATTAGAAAACTAATGGGAAATATTTATTTATAAAAAAAACAAACCAGTCGTTTCTGTTTTCCAGCTAGAAATATGGTCAAGCAAATCAGTGTAGTTGCCTAAAGTACAGTGAAAAACAGCACCATCTTGTTCATTTACTTTCACAGTAAAATATTAGAAAAGCGATGCATCAGAAGGATTTGATGTTCTAAAATTACAGAGGCACAAACCTCCAAGAAAACATGGTACAAGAAGGATAAGTCCTTACCTGTAAAACATTTGCAGCTTGCACAGGTGTGTCCCACAAACCCGTTTGAGGATTTTTATAAAAGAATCCTCCATGAGTCCACTCGCGACCTTTTGGTACATAAAGAACTAACCATCCTTCAGTTCGAGCCCAGTGAACAAGCATTGCTAGTGCAATACTCTTTCCACAGCTTCTAGGACCATCTAATAAAACTTTCTTTTGTGCTCTTGGACCTGCATGTTAGAAGACAGCCATAACCACCTCACCCACAAGTTGGCTCACAGAAAACATGGTTCACAAGAACAATGCTAAACAGTTCCAGTAAATATTACTCCATGGAGCATGTAAATTGAAGCCAAACAGGGTTTCTCCAAATAGGTGCATTCAGTCAACAAAGAGATCTATAGTTCATTCTAAACTGTTTTTCATTTCCTTTTAGTTAAACTATTTTTAATTTATTTGTAGCATTTGGAACCACAACCAATGCAAATGATCTTGAAAGAGTTCTCTTACAGAAGGAATACTTCAATCTTTCAAATGATTCATATGCTTCCCCATATATTATGCGCACTAAAACATTGGTAAAACTAAAAAGAACTGGAAAGTGAAAATCTTTGGTTGGACAACGGAGATGATTACCATATTAAAGGGGAAAAACAAAGAAAAAGGGCCGAAGTACCGTACTTTTATTAGTGGGATACATCAGAGGATCAACAATTCTCTTGTAATTATCTCTGAGATCCAGAAAACTTTGCCGAATAAGCAATGCAGGACGCATGGACTCCTCGAACTCCGTAACCATCCCCTGTGGCAACCCCTCCGGCAACATGCTCTCCAGCTCCTCCTTACTAAAGGATGATTTCCAATATAATCCACATTTAATTACAATTTCGCCGTTATATAATAAAGAGATTCCAGGCATCATGTATATGTAAGTGTAAAATATCTTCACCTGAATTCCATGTAACGGCAAGTATCTTTGCGAGTGAGTTGGGAAAGCGAAGTAGTGCTGGTGAAGAGAGGCCGGCCATTAGGCCCAACATCAAGTGCTTTATTATTGAAGTCCTCCGCCAAACGACGGCGATGATGCTCCTGGATTTCGGCAACTAATTCCTCCGTAGGGGTGATCGGTACTTCCTCAAACCTTGGCTTCAACTTGTCATCAGAACCATCTTTCTTTCCCTTTTGCTTCAGCTTCTGATTAGCAGGATTGGATCCACTATCCTTTTTCTTGCCTTTCTTCTTGGAGGCAAAGCTTCTGGAAGCTGTGAGCTGATGTGCTGCGGCGGCCGTTCGGGGAAGAGTTTTAGAGAGACCACATTGCGGTGGCCGGGAATTGGAACTGGCGGCCGCCCGGAGAAGTGAACGTAGCATTTCTATCAGGGTTTTGCAGAGTCGGAGAAGACTAGAGAATGGGTTTTTCCAGGGTAGGGTGGGATCGAATACGTAATTCCGAATATTGTTGGGGGTAATTTGGTCTTCAAATTTTAATTGGGCTTTTTGACGGCCTTCTGAATATCTAGGCCCAATAAATTGTTAGGAACAGAAAGATCCAATGCGCTTTTCTTGGCCCATAACTTGAACTAGTGTTGTACGGGTTCGAATAATGAACCGTACCGCCTAAACCCGGTCACCATCGAGTGTCTTCTTCCTTCGGTTAGGGCTCCAAAACGCAAGAGACGCAGAAGAACTTGCTGAGCAAAAATGCTGACTGGCGATATCCCACCAAATCAAACAATATACGTTAAGAATCTCAATGAGAAGATTAAGAAAGAAGGTAAACTTTTAGTTCTGGATTTTTTTTAATTTGATTTTGTTGTAAGGTTTTATTTGCTTCTTCACTCTGATAAGCGTGCATTTTTTTTTTAATTAGGTGAAATATTGTTTGGTATAGTTCGATTATCTCCAATTAAATTTGATTTAGGCCACTTTAGGTCACAGAAGTAATTGAATTTGCAGTTTTTGCAGCATTTATTTTAGATTAGGCTATTTGTTTTTGGTGGTACTGGAAGTTGATGCATCCTAGGTGCTTGTTTTTTCAAAATGTTTTCTTTCATCACTATAGCTAAATTTTCCTGTTCTTGATTGTCAATTACTGTATAGTAACGTAATGAATGCATTGTAAATCTTAATGATTATTTTGTTACTGTTGATATTTCTGTGGACAGAGTTGAAGAGATCTCTGTACGCCTTGTTTTCACAGTATGGGAGAATCTTGGACATTGTTGCACTGAAAACAACCAAGCTCCGGGGGCAGGCATGGGTTGTGTTTAGTGAAGTCACTGCTGCCAGCAACGCAGTGCGGCAGATGCAAAACTTTCCATTTTATGATAAACCAATGGTAAGTCCAATGGCACAATAACCAGACTTTGCTGTCTTATTTTTAGGAGTGCTGCCTAAGGGCCTCTGATATGTTACATTCCCCCATTCCCAAGTCCCAACCCCCCAAGCGGTAGAAGAGTGCTAAATGTATTTTGTGTATAGACAGATTGACATATAAGGAGAGACCATTGGTTTTTCTGATAACTATTTTTCTGCAATAGCATGAGCCTTTAGTCATCAACTGATTAGTTTGAATGCCTATTTTGTTATCAATTTCACATGGTATTAAAGAATCCTAAGCAATATGGGTGCAAATTGCGATGAATCGTTAGGTACCATCGGCTGTTTGATTTCGGTATGTTTATTTTTTCTTCTCTTCTTTTCGGAAAGTGGAGCCACGGAGGGTTGGGGGGCGGGGGGCACTGAGGCTCTTTTCTGAACAAAATTTGTATGCACAACTTGTATGTGCTTTTATACAGTTCATCACTTCAGCATTTTTCTGCATCTCTTCTTCGCATGTCACACTTTGCCCAAAGAGCAATATTGTCTCTCTTTCTCTTTCTTTTCCCATCTGCTTGCGCCATCCAAAAGTTGCAAGTGCTGGCTATCCTGGTTTAGTCAGTATCTTTTCAAGGATTAAATTTCAAGACTCTTGGTACTTTTTCATTGATGAAGACCCTGACATCTTGGTACAGGGGTCAGGTGTAGTTCAATGTCAAATTGCTTTTGTGCATGATTTATTATTGCTGAATTTATTTATTTTTTTTTATGAGGTAAGATTTGATTTGTATATCGCAAGCATGCTCATCATTTCTTTCCTTCCTCTTTTTTTTCCCCCTCTCAATTTAGCGGATACAATATGCAAAATCAAAGTCAGACTGTATTGCAAAAGCTGAGGGAACATTTGACAAGAAAAAGAAGCAAGAGGAGAAAGGTGAAATCATCCTGTACTTGCAGCTATCTATATATCTGGGTGTTTTGTCTTTTGCTCTTCATACATATTTGTTTCAATCATTTCATGCTTGAGGGTACTTTCCTGCTATTAGGTGTCTGATATGGGAGTACTTTCGACAACAATTGGAACTAACTAATATATTAACACATTACAGACAGATAATTTGTCTTGGTGGGATTTATGTTCTTCACTTTGTATCGATCATATTCCTGCACTTTTTCTCTTTTCTTTTTCGAGTGGGGGACTCTTGTGACATTAAACAACGAAATGATCTAAACTCATGATGCAGAATATATTCTTTAGTCAATGCACATTCTAACTGATGTAGTGGTCAGTGGGAGACTACCTTAATGCTTAGCTCTCTAAAAAGAGTACTGATCAGCACTTCCTTTTTCTTCTTATGCCTTTAAATCCACCTCCAGCTGATAGAAAGAGACGCGTTGAAGAAGCTCAGCAAGCTCCTACTGCTGCTAATGGACTTAGAACTGACAGCAATGGTGGTTTCACTGTAAGTCTTTCATATTTTCTTGCTTCATTTAGATCATGCATACATTCATCACCTCTGAATTTTGAAGCTCATTTATTTTTCCTGCTAAGTGAAGTTAAATTAAGTGGTAATGTTTTGACTTCACTTTAGCATGCCTGAAAATGTGTAGCATGAACTTGTCTGATCAAATAACCTGTCTAAATTTGTCTTTGGAACATAAATTATTATTTCTAAAAAGAAAAAGGAGAATGAAATGCAGCACATGTGTTGACAAGCTTCGAATATATGGCCTTGCACTAAGTTGGGACTGCAATAATAAACTATGCTTTTAGGTGCAGAAAATTCTTGTGAAATTAGAATATGATAATGGAGAATGTTAAGATACTTATTCGAAAAATCAAGTTCTGTAAAAACTGGAATAACAGAATCAAATTCTAGAAGCTGAATTTCAGAAATACGTGCAATGATTTCTTGTATTGGTCATTGGATACTGCAAATGAGCATATTTGCCTGTGTAAAAGATAAATTGAAAGGCAGATAGGATTCAATGGCTCCATCATTGTACTTCAGAGCTTTATCTATTTGAGAACTTTTTCAGGCTTCATCTCGTCATGGGAAACCCGGTGGTCAAGAAGCTGCAGAACCAAACAATTTACTGTTTATACAAAATCTACCGCACGAGACAACAAGTATGATGCTGGAAGTGTTGTTTAAGCAATACCCAGGTTTTAGAGAAGTTCGAATGACTGAAGCAAAACCAGGTATAGCCTTTGTAGAATTTGAAGATGATGTTCAGTCATCAGTTGCCATGCAGGCCCTTCAAGGCTTCAAAATTACCCCGCAAAATCCCATGTCAATTGCTTATGCCAAGAAATGATTACTTGGTTTTGTAAGGAAGGCTTTGCATCAATCAGTTGGGATGTTAGATTTGTTGTATGGTAGTTATACAAATCTTTTTTACTTGAGAGATTGTTGATGCTGTTCTTCTTTTCCTAATTTAAAAATTTTCTGTAAAGATGTTATCTAGAATGTGGCATTTTATAGAAAATTTTATTGTTGATCCATACAATTTTTAAGTATGCAAGGTCACATCTCTTACTGTACAGGTTTTCGGCTAATACTATGTCCGAGGCTGTCCTGTAATCATCTTATGGACTGTCAGCCATTGCCAAAGGATGTACAGGACTGGACAAAAGTTGTGTGGATTGATGGCATGATCCTTCTAATTTATGGAGCAGTTAAATGATGCAAGCTAACTTTATGTTGCTATTTGAAGGTTTTGTATTTTTTTATTCTTTTCGAATTAGTTGATGACTCTTGAATACTTAAAAGAAAAAAAAGGGATATAAACGATTTGACTGTGTTAAACATAAAAAACGTCAGAGAATTGAAATGTTTGAAATGTTCATCTCAAGTTAGACTCTTTTTCTCTTGACCTGCAGATTTTAAATCCCTTGAAAAAACACTCACAGGAAGCACAGTTTAGTTTAAGATAGGGATTGATCAACTCATTTTCTTTTCAAGCAACTTGTGATTTCTTGACCAATACTGCAAGATTGTGATTCATTTATAATGTCTAATTGAAGACAATATAGTGAGTGATGAAAAATGGACAGAAATTATGTAGTTCTTGAATCTTGCCTTGTTCAATAATTAATTGTCTGTCTGAAAAAGGGTCCCATTGCATTGTATCAAATGAAAGGCGGCTTAATTTTGGTCCACTGATTTGTTTTTCATATCTTGAGTAAGATATTGATTGTATTAAATGCACAAACACTAGTACAAATTGTGGAATAGTTTAGTGGATGAATTTGTTGCAATGTTGGAAAAAAACAAAATTTTTCGTCTATAATATTCTTAGTGGCTCTGCAGACTGTAAGCTAGGCATTGGTGCGCATAAGGAATCACCCTCACATTAAAGAAATTGAAATTCTCACACTGTCGTTACCAGCATTTGAATCTTGGTCATTGATACTGACCTTGCAGCCTCTAGACCAACTAAGTTACGTTCATATGGACAAATTTGTTCCCTATTATTACCATGCCATGTTGTGTTGGTATGAAAAAGCACCCACAAAGACACTATAGTATTTTTGAAAATTTTGTCTTGATTTAGAACATGAATAGAATATTTAAATCAAGACAATAACTTATTCCGATTTGTCTTTCTAGAATGTGTTTGGATACCGTCTTATCACCAAAAAATTGCTCTCTAAAAAAATTAATTTAATTTTGTTTTGAAGGGAAAAGTTGAAGCTTTGTTAAGGAGGTATATCTATTAGAATGGTAGAATTTACAGACTCAGGGACCTCTTCTAACCATACAAGATGGTTAAAGATGTTACATGTATATTGGGCTAACAAATGTGCTAAAAAAAATCCATTGAAGTCTTTTTACCGTGTGATATAAATGAGATAAGTCCTCTTCTTCTTGAATTCTTCGAACCATAGGTACACAATCTGACTCTATAAGATATATGTGTAACTTTTCAACAAAAAGAATCCCCTTCAAAATTGTCATCAGCTCCATTTAACTTGTATCCGTCATTCCAGACAGGTTATAAGCTGTAGATGCAATAGCCTCACCTTCGCGATCTCGAACCACCACTTCCACTCCAACTTTCTCCCCTTTAAAATGAAATTAGTTTTATTAGAGACAATTGTGGATCTTGGACTAGTGCCTGGTTTTCTTCTAAGTACCATGTTTCTCATATAATTCACTAGTTTTTGGGTTACAGAGTTAATATAAAAAATCAAGTTTCAAATTTTGACAGCAGGCAGATGGGAATTGAATTTCAAAAACTTTAATGTGAGAAATTGTGATTTGTGTGCACCAATTTATAGCTTTCAAACTACAGAATCGCTGAATCACTATGATTTACATCTATTATTTGGACATCGGACAGTCTGATAGTCTTTTCATTTGGAGGCCTTCTACTAGAGTAATCGATGACAACGGCAAGCGCGTTATCTAGCATATCTCAGCCGCCACCTTTGTATATATTAATATAATATGTACAGTATATGTATCGTTTGTAAGTATCCATCACGGTCAAACCCACGAGTTTTGACCCACCTCCCCAAAAAAAAAAAATAAATAAATAAAATTTCCATGTTGTTTCTTTTTCTACGGTCAAACTTCTCTTCACCTTCTGAGAAGCCCCCCAAACCCCCGCAAAACAAAACAAATCCACTCTATAGTCCCTACCCCTCCAAATTCCTAAAGAAAACTTTTTTGGTAGGAAAATCCATAAAAATTTTCCTTCCTCTTCTTTCCCCTTCATTTTCTGCGCCTTCTTCAACTACTTACTATACGTGTACCCCTTCTTCTACTTCTTCTCAATCGCAGATATTTGAAGAACTTTCTCTCTCTAAAATCTTTGAACAATCTAAAATCTAAATGGCTGCTTCATCGGGGAATTTTTCATTTTCGACTTCATTCATGTCTACTTCTTTCACCGATCTGCTTGCATCCGATGACTACTCTGTTTCTGCTGCTTCATCCAATAAAGGTCTAGGTCTTGGTGATCGGATTGCTGAGAGAACCGGCTCCGGTGTACCCAAGTTTAAGTCACTTCCGCCGCCTTCTCTACCACTCTCTCCGCCGCCTATTTCTCCTTCTTCTTTCTTCGCTATTCCTCCTGGTTTAAGCCCTGCTGAGCTCTTAGATTCCCCTGTTCTCCTCTCTGGTTCTACCGTAAGTATTTTCCTTCCTTTTTTACCCTGTTGATTTTTTTTTTTTTTGTAATTCTTTCTTGAAATGAAATTAAATCAATGATACGATGTTCAATTGAATTCGAATCCTATTTGTGCAGATTCTTCCATCTCCAACTACAGGGACCTTTCCGATTCAGGGATATGACTGGAAAATCAGTACTAACAGTATCAAGGGTGAAGAGAAGAATTATTTTTCAGATTTTTCTTTCCAGCCCCAACCCGCTCCTGCCATGTCTAGGTCACAAACAAACGCAATTCCATCGGTAAGTTGAAATTTTCATTTGTGCTTTTTTTTTTTCTTCCCTCTAAACCTAGCTAGTTTATATAATTGAGTTGAATTGATGGATTGAAGAAACTGGAAATGGTTGGAAATTTTCAGGGACAAGTACAACAAGCTTGGAATTATCAAGAACCCACAAAACAAGATGTAAAATCTGATATAAATCCTTATCAGAGCTTTTCCCCTGAGATTTCAAGTATACAAACAAATTCTCAAGGATTTCAATCTGATTATAATAATAATTATAATCAATCATCATCACAACAAACAATGAGCGAACGAAGAAGAGCAGAAGATGGTTATAACTGGAGGAAATATGGACAAAAAAACGTAAAAGGAAGTGAAAATCCACGAAGTTATTACAAGTGTACATTTCCCAGTTGTCCTACTAAGAAGAAAGTTGAAAGATCTGTAGATGGACAGATTACTGAGATTGTTTATAAGGGTAATCATAACCATGCTAAACCTCAATCTACTCGAAGATCATCGTCTTCTTCATCAGCTTCGTCGGTTGTTATTCAAGCTTATAATAATTCTCAAACTAATGAAATTGGGGATCAGTCATATGGTTCTTCAACAGGAAATGGACAACAAATTGATTCTGTTGCTACCCCTGAAAATTCATCCATTTCATTAGCTGATGATGATTTTGAGCAAAGCTCTCAAAAGAGTGGTAGATCAGGTGGAGATGATTATGATGATGATGAACCTGATACAAAGAGATGGTAAGCTTCATTTATTATTTCCTTATTAGAAAATCAAGAAAAAATTTTTCTCCAGTGTATTTTTTTCTCTTACCAATTATTAATGAATGATTTTAGGAAAAGGGAGTTTGAAAGTGAAGGGATTTCAGCACCAGGAGGAAGTAGAACAGTAAGAGAACCAAGAGTAGTTGTTCAAACTACTAGTGATATTGATATTCTTGATGATGGATATAGATGGAGAAAGTATGGTCAAAAAGTTGTGAAGGGAAATCCAAATCCAAGGTATAAACAGTTTCCCACTCCATTCCTGTTCATCTTTTGCTGTTTTTGGCCTCTTTCTTATCCTAATTTTGGTAAAATTCCATTAGAAAATTCCCAAAAGTAAAATTTTGTCAAAAATTGCTCTGCCTTTTGGCACAATCTTGACTACTTTTGCACTTTGCTTTTCTCCTCTGTTTCTGGTGGTACTTTATTGACCAAAATTTGGTGTATTTGCACTAGTTTTTAAATGAAATTCTTGATAAACAATTCAACTTTTACAGAACTCATAACATGCAAAAATCGAATTCTATTTTATGATACTAAAATTGGTATTGGCCTGTATGGACATTGCAGGAGCTACTACAAGTGTACAAGTCCAGGTTGTCCAGTAAGAAAACATGTAGAAAGAGCATCACATGATCTTAGGTCAGTGATAACAACATACGAAGGAAAACACAACCATGATGTCCCAGCAGCTCGTGGCAGTGGGTGCAATTCTATGAACAGGTCTCTACCTAGCAATGGGAACAACAATGCTCCCATTGCAATTAGGCCATCTGCCAATCAAACCAGTAGTAGTTATCCAATTCCTGTCCGAGGCATGAGACCTAATTCTTCTTCCTCAGAAGTTGGAGCAGCAGCACCCTTTACTCTAGAGATGTTACAAAATTCAGGGGGTTACGGCAGTGGGTATGGGAACTCACTGAGTTCTTACATGAATGCACCTCAAGAAAATATGTTTTCCTCGTCCAAGACTAAGGAGGAGCCAAGAGAAGACATGTTTCTTGAGTCATTGCTGTGTTGATTTTTGGTGGAAAGGGGTTTTTTATTAGTATATTAGGTAGTTATATGATTTTGCAGTTAAAATAAGGTGGGAGATTCATTTGTTCATTTGTATGTTTGTTTGTTTTGTTTTGATGTATATTCCTGCAGGATGTTCTGGTTCTTGTATCAATCCATATGGAAAATTTGGTGTATAGATCATGATTTTTAACATCTTAGGGGGCTTAAGAATACCATTTATGTTTGGTATCTAGCTATATACATACTAATCCGAACTCATTTTGAATTTGTTATAATATTTATAACGCGCAGATACAAAAAAATTAATAATCTAAACTAAATTTTTTCGATTTAAGTATATCTATAGTCTATTACAAATGTCTTATATAAATCAATGGTTCTACTACTACTAAATTGATTATAAACAAATTCAATATATGATTTAAAATAAAATAAAAAAGTAAAAGAAATTTTGAATTTAAAAAATCCAGTAGGTATAAAGATATCTTTTGACAATGCAATGAAGAATGACCTATACTAATTGATTTTTCATACTTTTTAATCAATACTATAAAATTTTTACTTTGGATACTAATTTTTTTGGACAGCTTTACATATGAAAAGGTCAATTAATAAGAAATACATCATCTTATGTAAATAAATGTAACATTACAAAAAGATAGTTACATAAAATGTTGTAAAAAGTCAGCAATAAAGATTGAAGTAAACAGTGACGGTATGAAAATTTTAATATCTTTTTCGTCTATAATTTGATAGAAGTCCTGTTAAAGAGTACTTAAATGATATTTTAATTGAAAAAAAAAATATTATGGGCAAGCAAGCATACAAGAAGTTGACATGAATCATGATTGTGTAGGAAAGAAGACGAAAATCCATCCGATGTAAAAGAGACCTTATAATTGATTAGTGTAAGAAGGAGGCTAATGGCTACGTCACCAATTACGTCCTAAAGAAGCTTTGATTTGAATGGGTCAAAGATTTGAGGCCGGGGCTGGGCCTGGGAGGGGAATTACTTGGCGCGCACGTTAGTCAAGGTCAACTTGTAATTTAGCGGCACTGGTAGTTGTCTGAACCCGAGAAAGACGCTTCGTGTTACGTGTGGGAATGGAAGGCGTGGGTCCCATTGCTTAATCCAATCTCATCCTGTGTTCACATTTCCTTCCTTCTCACGCTTTCGTAATAGTACCAGGGTCAAAACCGTAATCTACTCCCACTTCTCCTTTCCCCATTCTACCCTTTCCTGTTTCCCCTCGCTCCCTTCCTTTCTCGCACTAAATCGTAATGTACGAAAGTTTGGCAGGAAATTGAAGACAAAAGAGGATCTTTTCAATTAGAAACATTTGTCCGAATTAAAGACATGTTCGAAAATTATCGCCTAATTAAACACAAACACAAAGTTCATATTCTACATTAATTTAAAATTTTAATTAGTCTCTTCTCTAATCAATATTTCAATCTAAAAAATGACTCTTTAAAAATCTGTCTTTAAACTGTTCTTTAAGTAATTAAAATTCAAAATTTCTCACTTTGTATATCAGATATAAGTACGCCTCTGGTCTAAACAATCATTTTTATTTTTGTTGTGTACAGCAGCGCCGATGTACTTGAGATTTGGCGGCATTCTAAGACTGAGGAAGAAGAGCAAGGAGGGGGCACCGGTGATGAAACGTGTAGAAAGGGCCCGCATGGAATCGGGTGGTGGAGAATTGACCCGTTTCACACCCACCAATCCATCCAATCTCTATCTCAAATCAACAAGCTCCAAATGATCTTTTTGCTTTTGTCTCTTTGGCCAAATTCAAAGTAGCTTTTTTTTTTTTTTTTTAATTTTCGACTAGTAACATTGTTGCATATCCTCGGTTGATCCTCAATAATGGACAAAATAAATAAACAAATAAATGTCTCACTCTTACTTGACAATTTGCAGGTTGAGATTTTTAACTAAAAAGATGCATAAAATAATGTTTCTTTTTTTGTTTTCTAGAATGCATAAAGTATGTTTTGGAGGCATTCATTTTTCTTCATAAAATATCTTCATAAGAGATTGGCTTGCCTTCTTAAGGAAGTATTTAGATTTGTCTCATTCATAAATTTAAGGAAATAATCGTCTCTACACTTTTTTTTATTTATTTGGTGTATAAGATTTTTTAATTAATCATAAATACAACATAAAACTGTTCCAATAGTTACTCATGACGTAAAATTGTTTTCAAAATGACTCGAATTTAAAATCTCTCACTTGACAACTAAGTTAAAGTACATGAAGAAAAGATATTTTACCATTAAACTACCCTCTAGTTCTCGTCTACACATGTTTTTATTTTAAAAAATTTTCAACCTCCTAAGTAATTTTTATTTCAAATTTTGTAAAAATAAAATTATTTATAACAATTATGAATCTAAAAAACTTTTATATTTACATTAGGTTCTAGAAAATCCTATCCAACAAGGACATATGAATGTCTATGTTTTTGTTATGGATGGCGTGAATGTTAATTTCGTTATGTAATGATGTGGATAGTTAATTTAAAAGATTCTTAAGAAAGATCTATTATGTGTTTATTTATTATGAAGTTTGAACTTTTTTCTATTATCACTATTTCTTATTCATTTATGTAATTTGTTTTATACTACCTCCGTTTAGAAATATAAAAGGTTTTAGTCTCATTTACAAAGATTTTTCATAAATGAGGAAAGAGATAGATATTGTGACAGTGAAATAAACTAATACAAAGATGAGTGAATATGGGAAAAGTTTATTAAATGCTTATTAAAAGTTGTAAAAATGAAATGAAAACTCATACTTTTTACCAGAATAGCGTGAAAATTTTAGGCTTGCACATTCCTTATGATGGTTCTGATATCATATTAAAATTTTGAACTTGGATTTAATTCACTTTAAAAGATACTTAAAGAGAGAGAGGAAGATTGTCAAAATTTATTAAAGAGAGATTAAGGGCCAAGAGAATGCAATGGCCCAAAGAAAAAACGCCTTTGTTTAAGCCCAAACTCTCTTTTAAAAAGCCCATCTTATGGCCCATTACAAAATCAAGCGCGGAGATGACGGTGTACTGGGCCCACTTCACCAACGGAGAACTTCCACTAGCTAACCGTGCTTACCAAAACGAGAATTTCATTCCCAATATACCCTCCAAGTTCTCTGAAATTTGCAATTTGTGCCCCTTCAATGGCGCCAACGTGACAGTTAGAATTTTGATTCATTCTGTGAATTTTCTCTTCACTCCCATTTGATTTTCACTTTTTTTACGGATGACTCCATGGCCTTGAACGCAGTGAAGACCAAACTTCCCAGCAATATTCTGGTGCGATTACTGTCTTTCGTAGTTCTCGTGTTCCTCGCACGCTTTGCTTACGTCATCATCATCAAAGGTACGGCCTGCGATTCCGCCGGAGACTTCTGCTTTTTCCGCGGAGCACTCAAATCAGACGACGTACCGTCATCTGCCATCTCCGCCGCGGCCGCCGCTCGTCTCCGAAATTACTACTCTTCCGTCTTCAAAGATTTGATCGCTGAGGGTTTCCTTTCTCCAGATTCCAAATCTCTTTGCCTCGAGACATTAACCGGTCAAGATGTCTTGGCACTGGTAGATCTAGGAGTCACTAATGCCGTCGGAATTTCAAAGAAACTATCATCGCCGTTGGTCCGGTACGGTCACGGTCTCAGCCAGCCGTTTGATGACAATACATTTGATTTTGAATTCTCCGGCGTTTCTGGTCTGGATTGGACGGTTGAGCCAGCTAAATTCGTTTCTGAAATTTCCAGAACCCTAAAACACGGGGGCTTCTTTGTGGTCCACAGCATGTCAAAAGATCAGTACAGTCTCAATTCTTTACTCGACTTATTCAATTCTTCTTGTAGATTAATTCGATCACGGGAAATTGATGATGTAGATTCTCCATCATTGTTAATTCGAGAAATTGTTTTGAGAAAAGAGAAAGAACCTGTTAAAATTGGGAAGAAAGAAGCAGTAAGAAAGTGCTCTCTTTCAAGCTACAAGGGCAAGATAGCAAGCAAGGCTGAGCCATTGATTAAGGAAGAACCACTGAAACCTTGGCTTACATTGAAAAGGAATATAAAGAATGCTAAATACCTCTCTTCTATGGTTGATATAAGCTTTAAGAATAGGTATGTGTATGTAGATGTTGGAGCTAGGAACTATGGTTCAAGCATTGGGAGTTGGTTTAAGAAGGTTTATCCAAAACAAAACAAGACATTTGAAGTATATGCCATTGAAGCTGATAGTGCATTTCATGATGAATATAAGTTGAAAAAGAATGTGAAACTTTTGCCTTATGCAGCTTGGATTAGAAACGAGACCTTGTTTTTTCAGATAAATAGAGAACCAAGAAGGAAGAATGATATGGAAACAGCTGGGAGAGGAATGGGAAGGATTCAAGCCGTGCAATCCTCGAGTGATTTTGTTGAAAGTTATAATAAAATTCAAGGTTTTGATTTTGCTAGTTGGTTAAAGAATACAGTATCATATAAAGATTTTGTGTTGGTGAAAATGGATGTGGAAGGAACTGAATTCCATTTGATCCCAAGATTGATTGAAACCGGAGCAATTTGTTTGATAGATGAAATGTTCCTTGAATGCCATTATAATAGATGGCAGAGGTGTTGCCCCGGCGTTAGGAGCTCCAAGTATCAGAAGACTTATGGTGAATGCTTGGAATTGTTTAATTCTCTTAGGGAGAGAGGAGTCCTAGTGCATCAATGGTGGTGACAGGAAGTAGTATATCATCTAACCTCAGTCCTTGATAATTCTTTGATTCATTCTTTATACTTGTACCTACCCCTTTTACACCAAAGAATTTGTTTCCACTTTTGCCTCTTTGTTATAATACTCTGCAAACAAATTGATACACAGGAAAAAAATGATTTTTTGATCACATCCTCTTTTGTTGAATTATAATTGGCTATTATCCTATATGCATAACATGTATACCTAGAATTTTCTTTGCTCTTAGTGGTTGTTAAAAGATTCTAAGCTTAGAGAAGAGAAGGCATTCTTTTGTCAGTTTGGTCTATAAAATGCTCTAGAAATGAGGCATGTTTCTTCTGAATGGTCTTGGTTAGATTCATTTGAAAGGGTTGCATTGGAGCAAAAAAGAAATGAAGTTCTGAAAAGTTCTTCTACTCGAAAGTTTAAGGTGAAGTAGTAAGAGAAATTAGCTGGTTTTGGATGTTTTATATGAAGATGTTTGCCATATGACTGCATTCTGATATAGGGCTTTGTTGAAGTTTTGTTTCCTAAAGCACTTCTGGTGATGGTGCTTCAGCTTCTCTTCTATCCAGCCAAGGAACTTGCTACAAAAGTAATAATCAAAGAGGTGAGGTTTCTATGATTCTATCATATATAGAGCTTTTTGCCTGGGAGAAAGTGTTATGATAATGTCATTGTTGTACAAAAAGCTCTTCATACCTTAAGAAAAATAAAGGTGGGAGGGTTTTGTATAGAAATTGACCTTGAGAAGACATATGATTAATTGGAATGGGATTTCATCAGGCATAGTTCTTCATAATATTTTGGTCCAAAAAATAGTTCTTCATACTATGTTAAATGATTATATTATATAATTGTTTACAAACTAATCCTCTAGTCTATAGGAAACTGTATAAAACTTAGGATTTATAAGTTATAGAAATATCTAAATATAGAAGTATGTAAATATGGAAACTGTCGTAATATAGTTCCCAACACTCCCTTTCAAGTTGGAGCATGAAGGTCGGCAATGCCCAACTTGCTAGCTACGTGATGATAGGAAGCGGATGAAGAGCTTTAGTAAGTATATCATCCGGTTGGATCATGCTGCAAATGTAGAAGGGAGAAATAAAACCAGCCTGGAACACATCCCGGACAAAATGACAATCAATTTCAATATGCTTAGTTCGTTCGTGGAAACCCGAGTTGGCTGCAATGTGAAGAATCGCCTGATTATCGCAGTTTAGCGGAATGAGTCGAGTGACAGGAACATGAAGATCTTAAAGTAGGTGAGATACCATTTTAACTCACATAATGTCATCGCCATAGAGCGATATTCAGCCTCAGCAGGAGAACGAGAAACAGTATGCTGTTTCTTTATTTTCCAAGAAATAAGAGATCCACCAAGGAAAATAAAATAACCCGTGACTGAGCAGCGAGTAATAGGACATGTAGCCTAGTCTGAATCACAATATGCAGTCAATAATAGAGAAGACTTAGACTGAAGAAGTAGGCCACGACTAGGGCTTCCTTTGAGATATCGAAAAATGCGAATGACTGCGTCCCAATGAGTACAGCGAGGGTCGTGCATAAACTGAACGAGTGTGTGAACAGCGTAGGCGAGCTCAGGCCGAGTAAGAGTAAGGTAAATCAATTTGCCGATGAGTCTGCAATAGCGGCCTAGCTTGTCAAAATAAGGGCCAGTAGCCTTAGTCAATGATGATTCAGTTCAATAGGAGTAAAGGCCGGTTTGGCTCCCAATAAACCGGTCTCAGAGAGAATTTCTAAAGTATACTTTCGTTGGCATGAAAATAATCCCGAAGGATTTCTTGCAATTTTGATGCCTAAAAAATATTTAAGGGGACCCAATTCCTTCATGTGGAAACAATTACTCAAATAGGCTTTGAACTTAGTAATAGAGGTAAGAGAATTCCTAGTAATTAATAAATCGTCCACATAGATAAGGATACATAAAAAAAATTATTCCGGGAGTAAGTAAAAAGAGAATAATCGGCATAGGACTGAGAAAAGCCACACTTACGGAGAGCGGTGATGAGTTTTGAAAACCAACATTAGGGTGCTTGATGAAGGCCGTATAAAGACTTCTTGAGTTTGCATACCTGACTAGGTAGAGGAGGACGAAATCCAAGTAGCAGCCGGATATAGACTTCCTCCTTTAAATCACCATAGAGAAAGGCATTCTGGATACCCATCTGATGAATATGCCAATTCCGAGCGGCAGCAACGGAAAGCAGAGTACGAACAGTAACCATCTTTGCAACAGGAGCAAAAGTGTTTGTAAAAAATCAATGCCTTCTGTCTGTGTATTTCTTAAAATTACCAATCGAGCTTTATATCTTTCAATTGTACTGTCAGCTGTATATTTGATACGAAAAATTCCATTTACTGCCAAGTGCACGTTTATTTGGAGGCAAGATTTTCAAAGGCCATGTGCCATTTTGTACAAAAGCATTAATTTCCTTTTGCATGGCGGCGCGCCATTTAGGATTAGAAACCGCTTCAGAATATTTGGTGGGTTCCGTTTCCAAGGTAACAGAGGCTAGAAAACGTAGATGATTGGTAGAAAAGTTTTCATAATTCACAAACTTTGCAAGGGATAACAGGACTTACTTGAGAGAGTTGTGGAGGAAGATAAAACAGAAGAAGGGGATATATAAGACTTCCAAACTGCATGATAGTCATAGTCTTGGAGCCGTGCCAGAATAGTTTTAGGACGTGCACTTTTACTAGTGCCAAAAATAGAGGAAGACATGGTGGGCTGGGACGTATTTGCTGGGCCAGATGAAGTCTTGTGGCAACTTGGAGAGGTTGCTGGTCTGGGCTGCTCATCACTTGATACTGGACCAGTAGAGAGAGGCTCGCGCGGAAGAGGGGCAGGACTAGGAGAAGTCACTGAGCCGCTCAGTACTGGGCCACCAGAAGGTTGTCCATGTAGAGGAGTTGTTGGATCGGTTGAAGAAGGCGCTGGGCCGCGCGGTATTGGGCCAGCAAAAGAAGGGCCATGTGGAGCGGGGTTTGTTGGAGAAGTTTCTGGGCCGTGCATTGCTGGGCCAGCAGAAGGAAGGCGGACTGTTGTTGCTGGGCAAAGTGGCTGGAATTGGGTTGGCTGCGGCTGATCCATGGGGGATGGCTGTCTGGGCTGGCCTAGTCTTGTTTGGACCAATTTCTTGTGTGCCTTGGTGCAGATAACTTAAATTTCGTGCCCCAAAAATTGTAAGAAAGTAAAAAATCTGGAGGAGTTACTGCAGTATCTGAATAGTCTTTATAAGAGAACTTGATCTCATAAAAAAATTACATCTCTAGACAGAATAATTTTCTTGTTTTATAAATCATAAAATTACCAACCTTTCTTATTATAGGGATAGCCGAGGAAAACACAAACTCGACTACGGGTATGAAATTTATCTTTGGGTAGATCATGATCATGATATAGGCAAGACACCCGAAACTTTTAGTTTGAGAATTAGACGGCTTTTTGTTGTATTGCGTCTTTCCCTACAACAAAGGTGCGATTGATGAGATATCCAGCCGTTAAAACGCACTTCCCCCAAAACTTTATGGGTAAGTTGGCTTGAAATCGTAAAGCCCGAGCAACATTAAGAATATGATGATACTTGCGTTCCACTCGACCATTTTGTTGAGGCATGCCAGCAATAGTGGTTTGCTGCAGCATGCCATGTGTGGAAAAATATGATTTCAAGCAAAGAAACTCCGTGCGGTTATCATTACGCACTGCTTTTACGATTTTGTGAAACTGTGTTTTAACCATGGCAAAGTAGCCTTTTAAGACAAAGGCAACATTGCTTTTCTCAACAATTAAATAAATCTAAACAACTCTAGAATAGTCATCTAGGATAGTGAGAAAGTATGAAGTACCACTAGTGGATGTAGTTTTATAGGGCTCCCATAGGTCACAATGAATTAAATAAAAAATGGAAGATGCTTTATTGATACTTAAAGGAAAACAATCACTTGTTTGTTTGGCACGTAAACAAATGTAGCAAGGAGTAGTAGGAGTTGGTGATTTCTTAGGATATCCCAACAAATTTTCACGACAAAATCTGAAGGGTGTCCTAATCGAATATGCCACAATGTACTAGAATAAAAAATAAGGCTAGAAAAAGCAAATAATTCCGGCAATGGCAATGGTTTGTAGAAGTATAACCCCTTCTTCTGCTCACCCACTCCAATCGACTTCATCGAGGTACGGTCCTGTATCACATAAAAATCATCAGAGACAGTAATGAAGCACTTCAAATCACATGTCAGTTGAGCTAAAGAAATTAAATTGCACTTGAGTTTAGAGAATCAAGAACAAACTCAGGAATATTAGTCTAGGGTTTAAAGAAACCACTCCTTCTTGCAGAATAAGTGCTTTAGCACCATTAGGTAGCGCAATCGTATATGGATATATGAACAGTCCGAATCCAAAGTCCATAAATTTTTCATACCAAAGAGTATTATTAGTTTGAGCAGAATTGAGATTATTGAGCAAGGTCAACAATTTTGACCATTGCTCTGAATCTAAATTTGGAAAGCTTCCGAATTTATTGCTACCGTTTATGGAAGAAGGAGCTCTGCTGCCATTAATGGATGAGAAGTCGATGTCGCCTCCTTTCGCTACTACCGGCCATCCTTCTCCCTTTCTGTCGTTCGTTATTGCCGATCTGTTCGGAGAATCCACTGGTCCCTATAGAGGGACGTCGTCTACGACTCGCACTCCTCCTACCGCGTGTTGTCCAGCCGCCTACTGTTTCTCCTTTTCGTCTGCCGAGGTAAGTTACATTGCCGCCAGTTCGTTTGGTTACTCCAGATCTGGGCCACCACTCCGGGAATCCCACCAGAGGGAAGCAGCCCGAGATGACATGCTCTTGCTGGTGACAATGGTTGCAGAACAACCTTGAAAAAGAGGAAGTTGGCGGCGCTGCCACACTACCTGTCTTGGTGACGGTGAAGGCGGTCATCACCTCTATGGTCTTCCATTCGGGCCAGATTTTTGTGTTGTTCTTCTTTGCAAATTTGGACAAGAATTGTTCTCATTTTTTGCATTGATTCCTGTTAAATTAGATGAGAGTGAACAATATTGATTTTTTCTTCCTCTCTTTCATTCATAATAATTGCCAATAAATATGTGTTTGTAGAGGATGAGAGTTGAGTATAGTTGTCTAACTCATCCCATATTTTTTTCAAATGCGAATAATATGCGCTTATCGAGTCTCCTCCTTGTTTACAATTTGCTAATATGGTCTTTAGCTCATACTTTCAAGGTCTGTTCCCAATTAAAAATCTATCCACAATTCGTCAGCTATTTCAGAATAGTTTATGGAAGAATGGAGAGAAGGCTCGATAGTGTTTAAAATTCATGAATTCACTAATGTATTTATTTTTCACTATTCTTCCTCTTTATCTGGGTCACTTTCTGGGATGGGAATTGTTCCATCTGTAAAATCCAATTTTTTCTTCGAATGTAAAGCCATGCTCATGGCTTTTGCGCATTCGGCATAATTTTTATCTTTGTCGTTTTCCTTCAATTGGACTGTCATTACGATCAGCCCGGGACCATCAGAAGGTGTCACAAAGTAGGCATCTTTCTTTATTTTACGAACATGACTTTCTTCTACCATGTCGTTGTTAATGTTGCCAGTATCTTCCTTGTCGTAACTCATTGTGAGAAGTTAGACAAGGCTGGCTCTGATACCATGAAAGTTTCCAGTGGGGAAAACAATCTAAATTTTCCTGTTCCATTATGTTATAAGTGATTACATTATATAATTGTTTACAAACTAATCCTCTAGTCTATAGGAAACTATCATTATTAGGAAACTGCATAAAACTTGGAATTTATAAGTTATAGAAATATCTAAATATAGAAGTATGTAAATATGGAAACTATCGTAATATAGTTCCCAACACGTTTCTTTTTAAAATTTGGATCCGAAAAAAAGTTTTTCATAAAACTGTTCAAAACTATTCATTATATTTCTCATTACATAAAGATACATTGCACTAGGTTTGACTTGCCTATTGAAGCTCAAGTTCATGTGTTAATTGTCACGTTTCTTATAAAATTAAGGTTTGAAATAGTTATCCTTGAAGTTGTTCAAAACGATTATGTATCTTTGTCATGTTGCAAAGATACATCGAATAAAGTTTCAATTTTAAGTTAAAGTCCGAATTCGTGTGCTAATCATTACGTTTTTTACAAAATTTAGATCCCAAAAAAAGTTTTCCACAAAATTACTTAAAATGATTCTGAATGTTTGTCATGTTATATAAATACACCAGACAAAGTTTCATATACCCATTAAAGTCTGAATTCGTGTGCTAATCATCACGTTTCTTTTAAAATTAAGGTCCCAAAAATAGTCCTCCGAAAAATGACTAAAAACGATTTTGTACCTTTTTCATGTTGTATAAATACACTAGACAAAGTTTCACATTCCCATTAAGGCCCGAATTCGTGTGCTAATCATCACGTTTTTTTTAAGCTTTTGGTCCAATAAATAGTTCTCCATAAAATTGCTAAAAATAATTATGTATATTTTTCATGTTGTAAAGATACATTGCACAACATTTCAC
This sequence comes from Catharanthus roseus, assembly GCA_028651295.1. Lineage (NCBI taxonomy): Eukaryota > Viridiplantae > Streptophyta > Magnoliopsida > Gentianales > Apocynaceae > Catharanthus > Catharanthus roseus. The sequence continues at coordinate 8,222,852 of JAPQWS010000087.1, forward strand.
TTGCGTGTTGAAGCTCGAAGCCGTGCGTTAATCATCACGTTTTTTAAAATTTTAGGTCCGGAAAATAGTCCTCTGTAAAATTGCTCAAAACAATTATGTATGTTTGTCATGTTGTGAAGATACATCGCATAATGTTTTACTTTTCTGTTAAAGCCCGAATTCGTGTGTTAATCATCATGTTTTTTACAAAATTTTGGATCCGAAAAATATTTCTCCTTAAAGTTGCTCAGAACAATTCAGTATGTATTTCAAGTTGTATACATATATAACACAATGTTTCACTTGTCTGTAGAAGGCCCAATCCGTGTGATAATTATTACTTTTTTCCAAAATTTAGGTTCGAAAAAAAGTTTTTCATAAAATTGCTCAAAACGATTTAATATGTTTCTCATTATGTAAAAATACATTGCACAAGGTTTTGATTTTCCCGTTGAAGCCCGAATTCGTGTGCTAATTATAATGTTTTTAAAAAATTATAATACGAAAATAGTTATCCTTAAAATTGCTAAAAACAATTCTGTATATTTTTCATGTTGTATTGATACATCGGACAAAGTTTCTCTGTCCCGTTAAAGCCCAAATTCGTGTACTTATCATAACTTTTTTTAAAGATTTTGGTCCAAAAAATAGTTCTTCATAATATTGGTCAAAATAATTTTGTATATTTCTCATGTTTTAAAAATAATGGACAAAGTTTCACTTGTCCTTTGAAGGCCGAATCTGTATCATTACGTTTTTTACAAAATATATTCCTGCAAAATAATTCTCTATAAAATTTCTAAAATGATTCACTATGTATCTCATGTTGTAAAGATACATCCTCACAACGTTTCACTTGCATGTTGGAGCCTGAATTCGTGTATAAATCATCTTTACATTTTTTTAAAAATTTCGTTCTGAAAAATAGTCTTCTATAAAATTGTTCAAAATGATTCTGTATATTTCTCATGTTGTATAGATACATTGTAACAATGTTTCACTTGTCTGTAGATGGCCAAATCTATGTACTAATTATCACATTTCTTTTTAAAATTTTGATCCGAAAAAAAGTTTTTCATAAAACTGTTCAAAACGATTCATTATGTTTCTCATTATGTAAAGATACATCACACTAAGTTTGACTTGCCCGTTGAGGCCTGAGTTCATGAGCCAATTAATGGTCAATTCCATCCTCTATCCACTGCGATTCCGCAATGCTTTGTCTTTTAAGCTTCCTGGCATTTCGACCAAAGCGGCCAAATTCTTCGCAAGAGAGTTGAGAGCGGTACAATGGCCCCTAGAAAAACGCCTTCCCGTGGGGGCTCTCATAGAGAGAGCACAGAAAAGAGAAGCGGTGATGGAGGTTCGAGAGAGACAAGGCTAGAAAGATATCTAAAAGATTGGATTATTAATTCATATGCATTTTAGTTTAGTGTTCAAACGATTTTACTAATTAAAAAAATAGTCAAAAGCTAAGTACGTATCTATTTAAGTCGAGAAGACATCTTGATAAGTGATAGGTAATCTAGTAATAAATACATATAAATAGTGTAAGTATAAAAAAATATAAAAATAAAATATAATAAACCTCTAATGTTATGAAACTAATTTAAATTTATAGCAGGTCCAGAATCAAGTGGTACACGAACATATTTTTTATAAGAGTAACACATCTTTTTATGTGACTGAAATATGAGAGCAAGTGGAAGAACTAGCGAGTAAATGGACTAGAGAATTTCGTGATACACACTCCTATGAGTGAGACTCTTGTGTAAAGTTTTGCTTTGATTATTTATACAAATACCAGAGATTCCTTTGGACCAAAAAAACTAATTCAAATCTATTTATTGACATTTTCTTCCTACAAAATATTAAAACTATTTAGAATCTAAGTATATATTTCACTAATTCATGGAGTCTTCTATTAATGATTAATCCTATGTTTAGCAAAAGTCATGAGAAATGACAAGAGGTGTACGATTCGATGGCGATCTCTTCATTTAGGTATCTCCATCTAACATGTCAAGTAAGAAATTCTTTAGGAGTCTTGAGCCTTTCGATCCTTTCCAACTTAGCCGAATACTCTTGGATATAGAGTTATTAAAAGTCCGGACAAAATAGAGCCGATTTCTCAAAAACAAAAAAGAAAAAATTGTAGGAGTACAAGGATAGTTTCCAAAAGAATGAGGGGGCTTAGTGTAATTTGAAAGTAAATATAAGTAATATTATTTACTTCTGTCGCGCTCTAACTATTATTCATGTTCATGGAACTCCAACTCTGTTGCTCGTCCATCCATCTCTCCCGAACCACAATCGAAATGCTGTACCCATTTTTCAATCTTCCCACGAACGAATACGATCCCTTTTTTTGCTTCTGCAATATTCTCTTTTCCTGAATTTCTCCGATTAACATTTTGAATATCCTCCTTCAAGATTGATTCATTCATGGAGTCAGCAGCTGAACTCCATACGGGTTTAGAAACGGGTGAAGATGGTTATCTTTGCCATCTTTTGGGTCAAATTACTTCTAGAGGTGTATTTCATGGAGAAGATCCTCTTGATTTTTCTCTTCCTTTGTTATTATTGCAGCTTTCCCTTATTTCCATCGTTACCCGTGTCTTTCAGTTAATTCTCAAGCCCCTTGGCCAACCCGTAATTGTTTCTCAGATTCTTGTAAGTTTTCATTCTCTCATTTCAATTTTGAATTGTTTATTTTTTTATGAGCATTTTTGTTTTTCTTGTTTCCGTTTTGTCTCTGTTGCTACCGGCCTGAATTTAGCAAGGAAAGAAAATGAAGAATTCTACCTGTTGTTCTTGTGTTTTGTTTCTGCATAAATCAATAAATGAAAAAAAATACATGAAAAGTCGGCATTTTTTGCTTTTGATTTATCTAATTCTCAAACTTAGAAATCTTAATTTCCAATTGTAGTTAAGAACAAGACCAAAGGTGTAGTAGAAGAATATTTATTTTCCCGTTTCTTTCTTCTCTTGAATTCCATGATCCAAACGGCACCTAAGGGAAATCACCCCTAATTTTAGTTGTATTGAAATTAGCTATATATATATATATGCAGAGGAAGCAACATCAGAATCTTGGGAGTTAATGATGAATTGTTGTTGCTTTTGTAAGCCATTGTAGTGGTTATATCAGTTTGTTTGCTGTATGAATTCTAATCACCCTTGTGTGTTCCTTTTCTTATTCAGTCCATAAAGTCATGTATAAATAACAACCTCCCCCCACCAACAAAAAAAAAAAGGAAAATAATTGTTTCATCCCTATATGAAATGGCGTATCCGTTCCCTTTGTTGCTGATAATTAGCTGATACATTGTGTTTCTATAACTTGATTTTGACCAGGGTGGTGTAATTCTAGGTCCTTCAATCCTCGGTAAAAGTTCAGCGTTCATTGGGAAAATTTATCCAAAGAGAGGCAGGGTGTTACTTGATACATTATCCGTTTTTGGCATGATGTTCTTCATTTTCATAAGTGGAATCAAAGTGGATCCAAAAATTGTCTTGAGATCTGGTAGAAAAGCCTTAGCTGTTGGCATCCTGGGCTTCTTTATCCCTTATGGACTAACAAGTTTAGTTGCCTTTCTCCTTCAAAAATTTTCATCATTGGACGATGGTATCTCGATCATACTTCCTGATTTGACATTGTTGCCGTGTATGACAGCATTTCCAGTCATTACATGCTTTCTCGATGAGTTCAAGATACTCAATTCAGAGATTGGACGGATAGCCTCTTCCTCTTCTATCATCTGTGATGTCTGCCTCTGGTCCATCATGCTCGTCAAGTTTGTCATAGATATGGCCAAAACCAGATCAGTAGGACTTACTATGGCTTCTTTTATGTCTTATTTTCTGTTTGTCTCGTTTGTTGTGTTTGGAGTTCGTCCTGCAGCTGTGTGGGCGATCAAAAGGATACCAGAAGGGAAACGTGTGAAAGAGAGTTACATAGTTGCTTTTCTTGTTCTGCTAATGGCCTGCGGATTCACAGCGGAGGTAATTGGCATTAGTGCCTTTATTGTATCTATGTTCCTTGGTTTGGTGATACCAGATGGACCACCACTTGGAGCTGCTTTAGTAGATAGACTCGATTGTTTTTTCTCTGTTTTGTTCCTGCCACCCTTCTTTGCTACCTGTGGATTGAATATGGACATTTATTCCATTCAGAAGTTGAAAAATGTAGGTGTGTTTCAGTTGGTTGTTTTAGTTGGTTTTATTGGCAAGATTCTCGGAACTATGTTGCCCCTTCTGTTCTACAGAATGCCATTTCGTGATGCCCTTTCTCTCGGTCTCATCATGAACTCCAAAGGGATTCTCGAACTTGCTATTATAAGCGACTACCGGAGAGTCCATGTAAGTCAATAGACTTCATCCTCTTCTTTCTCCTGCAAGTGTTATACTAATCTATGACACCCCTTCATAACTTCCCTGTTCTTTGTGTATAAAACATGATAAATCTCTTCTAGAATCTCACAGGGAGTATTTTCTCATAAATCAAGTAACTTTACCTCTTGAATGCAGGAGTTGACTGAAGAATGCTATGCTATGTTGGTATTATCTGTGTTGATTGTAACAGGTGTCGTGTCACCTATTGTGAAGGTCCTTTATGATCCTTCAAAAAGGATTCTTGCTTACAAAAGGAGGACTATCTTACATAGCAGAAGAAATGATGAACTCCGCATACTTGCTTGCGTACATGGTCAGGAAAATGTGCCTGGAATGTTTAGTCTTCTCGAAGTCTCCAATCCAACAAAAGAGAGTTCCATCCATTTGGTCGTCCTTCACCTTATCAAACTCACAGGCCGTGCTACCTCTTTACTTGTAGCTCAACGCCAACATGATGAACCTTCTTCCAACCCCTGCCTGTCTGACCGAATTTTTAATTCATTCAGACAGTTTGAAGAGCAAAACCAGAGCTTTGTGTCAGTGCAGTGCTACAAAGGTATTTCGCCTTATGCAACTATGCATAATGATGTATGTTCCCTGGCCTTAGAAACAAGAACAATTCTCATACTTCTCCCTTTCCACAAGCTGTGGAGATCTAGGGAAAGGATAGAGTCATCATATGCTTACAGGCATTTGAACAAGTATACACTCGACAAGGCTCCTTGTTCTGTTGGAGTACTCATTGATCGCGGGAACTTGAAGAGATCAAGATATGCAATCATCAGACCACCTATAAATCGAGTTGCAGTACTATTTCTAGGAGGTGCAGATGATCGCGAGGCACTAGCATATGCACGGCGCATGGCTGAGAATTCCAATGTTACCCTCACAGTCATAAGGTGTGTGTCTTCAAGTCCAGTTGGTATTGTAGGTGGTACAGAAAGAAGCAAGATGCTTGATGCTGCAATTTTAGGTGATGTAAAGGTGAAAATGCAGAGGGGTGAGAGAATATTGTATCAAGAACAAGTGGTAACAAGTGGGATGGATGTGGTTTCTCTAACTAGATCATCAGGTGATTGTTTTGATCTTATTATGGTTGGGAGAAGACATGTAGATTCACCTATTGTACTTCAACTCAGAAATTTTAATGAAGAAGGAGAAATGGGTGTATTAGGGCAAATTTTAGCTTCTGAAAACTTCAGAGGTGAAGCTTCTGGTTTGATTATACAGCAGCAGACTAAACTATGGGGACTAAAGGATCCTGAGGATTCCACACACTTGAGAAGAATCAACTAGTTATTTATACTAGGCAAAAATATGTTTCACTTGTAGATTTAGAGAGAGAAAGATGAGAGAGAGAGTATTTTAAGCAGTTTTATATGTAAGAAAAGTTAGATTGAGTTGTTTAGATTAAATAGAAAATAGACGAAATTACACTTTGACTGTTATTGATAGTTTAATTAAAGTTTTTAAATAATTGTTTAATTCTAATAATATACGGATATATATATATATATGAAAAGTATCATTTAATATTCTATTCCTTAAAGTTATTTTCACATTTCAAATATTTTTTATTTTAGGGAAGAAAATCTTATTACATTGTTCTCTAATCCTACTTTTCTTCTCCGAGTTTGGATCATTAAAATATTAAAAAAGAAAATATTTTAAAAAAATATTATAGATGATCTGGATGTTTTTCTCCCATGTTATTTATTAACAATATTAGTATTAATTTTTGTTTATTTTTAGAATATTTAATTTGTGTGCACTTCGTGAAAAAGGCTTATAATTGAGCTAATTAGATTAACTTGATTGGTACGGCTTTTTTGTTATTATAAATTTAAAATTTTATTTTGGCATTTGCAAGTACACTTCCTAATAATCGGTTGTAAAAATCAATCATAAATATTGCCAAATTCATAATTCGCTACCTGAATACTAGCGACACGTTTGATATACTGTAATGGAATGTAATGAACTGACTTTTTCAACTTTTCTTTCAATTCGAGTGTTTGATATTCAAATTAGAAGTATGAAAAATCTTTTTACAGGAAAGCTCATCCCAGAAAGAAATGAAAAATAAAACAAATATTTGTCTCTGTTGTACCTCACAATATTTAATGAAAAGTTGTTAATATTTAGTCATAATTTTCATCCATAAAATAAAAACTTATGCAATATTTACGTAAATTTTAATAAACAATAAAAAATTAACTGCCACTAATGTAAAAAAATTATTTTTTTCCTTTTACTATTTCTTGATTTATATTTTATTGTATATTTTTATGCCTTCATGACATGAGAACATTTAAGTTATTTACTACAAAATGTCATCAAATTTCGACATTAAATAATAATTTTTTTAAATAAAAAATAATCATTATTCTATTTTACTTTTTCTTTTTAGACACGAGAACGGAAAGAAAATTTACATTCTATTCTAAATGAGAAAAGATTGCAAATAGTAAAAAATCTTATTTAATATCATTTCAATATATCAAAGGTGACATAAGATCAAAAGGGGAAGAGTATGCATGCATGTGTATGAAGTCTGTGGAGAGGGTGGGCGATATATGCGGAAAGAGGCAAAATTTTGCCATAATATCGGTGGTGCCCAGAGAAGAGAAGAGAAGAGGAGAGAAGAGGGGGCAAAAGCCATTAGTACTTACTAACAAACTTCCCTTTGTCTCGCTTAATTATTCATATTTCCTTTTCCTTTTCCTTCTACTTGCAATTTTTTTTTTCTCCCCTTTCTTGTTCGTTAATCCTTGGAGAAATCTGTAGAAAAATGGAGTCACAAAATTTGTCTTCTCATGGATTTGTTCAAGGAAGATTTGGGCAGGAAACAATGGTATGCGAAGTGAGGAAAAGGCTAATTACACAGGGTTGTACTTGGTTAGGATGTGATCCTTTTGCCTACGAATTCCCACTTTTTATGGTCCAAATTCTTATTTTCTCCATTTCTTATAGGATCATCTTCTTCTTCCTCAAACCTCTTAAACAGAGTAGTCTCAGTTGTCAAATCCTAGTAAGCTCTCTATCCATCCATCTCCCTTCTCATCTTATCTATAATCTAATCAATCAAACATTTTCCCATGTTAATTTTAAGAGAATTTTGCAAAATTGCTCCCAAAACGCTTCAATTTGTATTATGCACCCGAGTGCATATTATAAGAATTGTAATAATATTTTTGAAAAAAGATTATAGCTTTGAGACTAAAATTAAGGAAAAATAATTTTAAAATCAAGATAAAGTGAATCATTTTGGGACGAATTTAGTCAGATTTTCTAATTTCAAAGATGAATTCTGTTAATTAAAATCGTAATCTTGGTTTAATTTACATATAATTTGTTTCCTATGCAGGTTGGTATAGTTCTTGGAAGATCTTATTTGGGAAGAAATCCAGCATTTGCAGATAGGGTTTTTCCCTTAGGAGGTCGATTAGTCCTGGAAACAATTGCAGATGTTGGTTTTATATTTCATCTCTTAATAGTTGGAATTCATGTAGATGTAGAAATGGTAAAAAAAGTTGGAAAAGACGCCATTGCTGTTGGGCTTGCAAGTTTTATGACCCCTTTTACAATAGGAATAGTCAGTACTTTAATTCTTTCACGATTTGTGCCTACTCCTGACATTTCTCTTTATTCCCTTCTTTTCTTAGTAACTGTAAATTCCATGACATCTTTTGCCGGTACCACCGGCCATCTTTCCGACCTTCAAATCCTTAATTCCGACATGGGAAGAATCGCTACCTTAGCTTCAATGGTTAATGATTGTTGTAATTACATTTTGTATATATCAATTTCTGCCATTACAACATTCGCTAAAGACAAACGTTGGAGTGTTTTGTGGTCACTTGTTTGGAGTGCTGCCCTTTGTGGATTTTTGGCTTGTATTGTTCGCCCTAAATTGGCAGAAATTGCGAGGAGTAAACCAGAAGGTCAAAATTTTAAGGAAGGTCATTTTTTGGGTATAATTATAATGGCTTTAATCTGTGCATTTCTTACGGAATCCATTGGAATGCCGGCTGGATTTGGTACTTTTTTATTTGGGGCAACTGTTCCTGATGGGCCGCCGCTGGGTACTTCTGTTGTGCCTAGACTTGATGCTTTTTGTACAGGTTTGTTATTACCTGCAAAATTTGCTATTGCTGCTTTTACAGTGAATATATTTTCATTTCAAGGAAGAACACCTGAAGTTCTTGTCGCCTTCATTATTATTCTTGGCTACCTTGGAAAGTTCATGGGTGTCTTAATTTCTGGCCTTGTCTTTCAAATACCCTTCTGGGATTCTTTGTCTCTCAGTTTGATTATGTGTTGTAGAGGCGTTGTTGAGATTTCTATATTCATCACGCTCAAGGAATCTGGGGTATGTTCCCTTTTCTGCACCTCTGTTTTTCTTTCAATCCAAAATAAGCTAAAGTTTCATAGCTCAATTTTTACGTTCTAACCTATATGAATCTAATAGGCGTTCTTATGTTTTGTTTATTTTCAGATAATAACCCATGAAGCATTTGCCGTTCTGTTAATAGCAACGCTGATCGTAACAGGACTTGCAAGACCTCTGGTACTTAGGTTATATGATCCATCAAGAAGGTATTCTAGTGAGCAAAAAAACTGCATTTTGCACTCAAATCATAGCCACCTTAAAGTACTTGTATCCATCTATGAAGAAGACAACGTTGCCCCATTTCTTGATCTTCTTTCAGTATCAAATCCCACAACTGAATCACCTATTTCTGTCTTCATCCTAAACCTTATGGAACTCAAAGGAAGAGCAGCAGCCGTTCTTGAACGAAACGTTTATAGGGGCAGACTTTGTTCTTTGGTCAGCCGATCAGACCACATTGCTTATGCTTTTGATTATTTAGCAAAGCAAAATTTAGGCACTGTGGCTTTGCAGCATTTCACTTCAGTAGCACCTTGTGCAACTATGCATACTGATATTTGCACAATTGCTTTGGATGTTCAAGCACATATTATAATCACTCCTTTTCACAAGCAGAAGCAGATTGATGGATCTAGTCAGTCGAATTTTCCAGAAATTCGACACGTCAACCAAAATTTAATCAAGAAAGCCCCTTCATCAGTTGCTATCTTGATTGACCGTAGCCATATATCCGGCACAAGGCAACCTATGGTGATGGGAAGCAGTTACTCGAGGGTATTTCTTCTTTTCCTAGGAGGTCCTGATGATCGTGAGGCACTTGCCTATGCCAGTCGTATGATTGGGTATCCAGGTCTTACTTTCACTTTGGTGTGGCTTAGATCTTTAGAAGAAACTAAAACAGATGATGACGATGACAATGATGACGATGAAATGGACATAACTTTAGACGCGGATATGATAAGACATTTCAGGGCTAATACTTTAGGAAATGCAAGTGTAAATTACAGAGAAGAAGTGGCTAAAGATGCTGTGGGAACAACAAGAGTACTTAGATCTTTTGAAGGGGCTTGTGATTTGTGTATTGTTGGGAGATATCATCCGCCGGATTCGCCTCTAACACAAGGGATGATCACAGAATGGAGTGAATGTCCAGAACTTGGTGCTCTTGGTGACATGTTAGCTTGTACAGATTTTGAGTTTTCAGTTCTAGTGGTTAAACAACAAGGATCAGAAGAATTAGTTGTTACATTGAAGCAGAACAGCTTAGGACCCTTGGGGGGCCAGTTTTAAGGCAGGAATGAATCAGTAGTAATTAGAAGTTCTTTATTATTAATAGGACGAAGGATCATAAGCTGATGATCATGTCTGTTCATTTTTTTTTACCAACATGATGATTTAGGATTGATTGTATCATAGTACTAGAGAAATTCATCAACAACTTGGGTAATGATTTTGATCTCTTTTGTTGGTGCTAGAATAGGAATTTGGTACTTTTTAGAGTTAGTTTGGTTGGAAATAGAGGAGATGAAAATTTGTTAGCAAATGAAAAATCTATGGTTTGTATCTGGGATTTTTCTAATGTGTCTGGAAAGGTACGTTGATATAGATTTTTTTTTTTTTAAATTTGTGATCAATAGTTTCTTTACGATTCAATAATCTCTTACACTTTTCGGTTTCATATTATTCTATATGTTTTGTTTACATGTCATATTGCGATAATCTTTTTGTATTTTTTTTACTTGTTACATATACAAGAAAAAAATGGAGGAAGTATAAGATACTTTTAGATTTTCATGTTAAGATCGTCTAATATACTTTTTAATATACCAACATAAACTTTAAACTTTCAAAAAATAAATTCAGAAAGGGTAATAGTATCTTTATAGTATGAAACCGAGTATAAAATTGTTAATTACATTTCCTTCTTGAAACTTGTCCAAATTACAATTGCATCTCTTTATTTATTTATATAAATTATAGTTATATTCTTATTTCTTTTTTTTTATTTTGGAAATATTCTTACCTTTTATAAAATGTAATTCTGTGAAATATTAGCTATTTATACTCATAAATTATTTTTGATTTTCTCTTTATAGTTAATGGCTATAAAGAGAAAAGTACAAATAGTTCATGGCTAAAAAAAATAAAATCAAAGTTTGTAACTATAAAGAAAAAAAGCAAAATAGTCCATGATTAGAAAAAAAATAATATCAAAATTTATGATTATAAAAAGAAAAGTAAAAATAGTTTATTACTATAAATAATTAATATCTCTAACCCTTTTATAAATTCACAAACTAATGAACCCTAATTATTAATTTTAATCAAAATAGATCCTAAGCAAATAATGATTATGCAACAAAAATTTTTAAATCTTTTCTTAAATATCATTTTATGAGTCTTTTTTTTTTCAAGACTATATTTTAAGACAATAATACCTGTCAATGTTGTAGAAACTAACTAGACTACACATTCATATATAAAATTTAAAGCAAAACATCCTTTGAAGTTAGGAGATAAGAGCATTTTAGTCCTGAAATTTAAAAAATATGTATTTTACTCCTAAGATCAATAGTCAATGATCAATCTAGGAAAATTGTTCAAAATACCCTTTCATGTAAGTTATAATTTATTGTAAATAGTTCTCTAATTCAATGTAAAATCATTTCACTTCATATACTCACTTATACTTACCGTGACAAGATTATTACTTCCCAGAAAGACTTATTAGATAAGTTTTTTTTTTTAAAAAAATTTTCTTTAATCCTTTCGTATTGCAAAGGAATAACTTCAATAATTTGAATTCCGTTATATTTAACACAAATTTTTAAAAAAAAACCTTAAAAGGGATCTGTAAAAACCTTAAGGATCTTAAAAGACATAAAATAAAATTTAAGAACATTAATCGAACAACATAAATTTGTTGGGATATTAATTTATTATTGATATGACATTACACTATTTAAAAAAGTACAGAATTTTAGATTTTTTTTTCTTGTGTAGACCAGACTGTCTTTCAAAATTTTCTCTCTTCTCAATATTATTTCCACTAGCTCTATGTTAGAAAAATAAAAAGATATTGGAATTTGTTGTTAATGAGAGATATAATAAGAAAAAAATTCATTAAATATTACTTTATAACCACAATATGACAAGTAAAATAAAAAACACGAGAATGGACAGAATGTGACAATTAAGTTTATGAATAAGATTTCTTGGTAATAAGAACCACTTACTTGACATCCTCTTTGTGTCACAAAATCAATTATACTCCTCCATTGTTTTGGTTACCATTGGCTTCATGCTCTCTCTCTCTCTTTCTCTATTCCCATCCATTCCCTTCCTTTCCACTTATGTTCCTTCAAATGAAGAGTTAAACATTAATTACTCTCTCTCTCTCTCTCTCTGTGTGTTTGTTTCTTCTCTTCACCGTAATAATAATGGAGTCAATATTCTGAAAGAAGAAAAAGAAGCTAGAGAGCCATAATAATTATAAAGAAGAAGAAGAAGAAGAAGAATGCCGATAGAATATTCGTTGATAGATACACCTGTCAAGGATTTAATATGTTCTACATTGAGAATAACAAAGAAGCTTGGATTATTTAATGGTGGAAATCCCTTTGTTTACCCAACTGCCCTTCTCCTCGTTCAACTTTCTCTTGCTGTTTTTTCCAATGCAATCTTGCAACATTTCCTTGTCCCCCTCGGACAAACTACATTTCTTCCACAGATACTCGTAAGCCCTGCTCTTTTTTTAATTTCACTCGTAATTATTCTGTCATGAAACAAATTTTTATAAACTATACATGTTTTTAAAAAAAAAGAATTTTTTATCGAGGTATTTTTCTAACTTTGATAACTGTTCTTAGATCATCGTCTTTCTAACTAGATTAGATTAATATTAAGTTGGTAATTAATGAAGGTTGTAATTTCAGGCTGGATTAATATTAGGGCCATGTTTGGGAAAGAATCTTACATTCAGAAGGACAATTTTTCCTCCGGCAAGCATATACACCGGAGACACATTAGCCTATTTCGGAGTAATTCTCTTCTTTTTCCTGGTAGGGGTAAAAATGGACATGCGCGTAGTACGTAGGCCAGGAAGACAAGCTTATTACACCGGAGCGTGCACTGTACTCTTCCCGATGTCCTTCAATTTTTTTATGGTGGCCGTTCTAAAACGTTCAATTCCAATGGAATCAAAAATGCACGAATCACTTCTATGGGTGGCTTCGTTTCAATCCATGTGTTCTTCACATGTAATTATAACACTTTTATACGATTTAAAGCTCTTAAGTTCAGATCTTGGAAGACAAGCTTTATCTTCTTCGATTATCAGCGGCGCCATCAGTTTATTATGGTCTACAAGCGTTTTCACTGGTAAAGAAAGTAGTACCAGAGGAAATCCTCAATGGATGATGATTTTAATGACTCTTTTGATCTTCGGCATGCTTTTGTTTATGGTCTTCGTTTTAAGTCCTTTGTTTTCATGGATGGAAAGGAATACAGTGGATTCCAAATCGGTAAAAGACGGTTACATTTTAATGATTTTTATTTTGATTTTAGGATCTGCCATTTACAGTGAAATGCTTGGGCAACATTTTCTTTACGGCCCGATGTTTTTAGGAGTTATCGTTCCTGAAGGTCCTCCATTAGGAACCGCCATTGTTACAAAGCTTGAGACTGTTGTCATAAACGTTCTTTTGCCGGTTTATTTCGTGGTTACCTGTTCGATGCTTGATTTTTCCCTAATTCGTGCAAGGAATTTCTGGATCATTTTTCTTTTGTCATTCTTTGCGTTTATTTGGAAAGTAATCGGAGCTATGTTGCCTTGTTTTTGGTTCAAGAATTGTATGGAGGATGCTTTGCCTATGGGTCTTGTTATGAGCATTCAGGGCATCAATGATTGTTTAATCATTGAAAGAGCAATGCAGCTCGGCGTAAGTTTATCTTCTTCCTTTTCCTAATATACCCTCCAATATATTAATTAATAATGTATATTAATGTCCTTATATATAATTATTAGCTCTTATTCGTGAATTTGGAACCATCACAGTCAAAACCGGCCTATGCCCCACCGTTCATAAAATAGACAGATATGAATTTTAAAATTATTCTGGTAAAAAATCAGTTCGGATTGGATTGACCGTTTTGAGTGCGATTTTTACGATCCGGTTTGTGAGCTGGCTGGTTATTTTTAGACATTATTTAGGTGTTATCAATGTATAATTAGTTGAATTTTTTTAAAGAAAATTAATTTTTAATATTTTTTTAAGGTTAAAAATTATTTTTATCAAAAAATAATGTGTTATTTATCTATAATTAGAAGTTAGTATAATTTTTATGATTAGTTAAATATTTTTAAATAAATTTAATTTTTAATATTTTTATTCAAAAAAAGAAGAAAAAGCCCGCAAGATAGTCTGCTTACTAGCAGCTGGCTGCAAACAGACATAAATTTAGATAATTTTGACCAGTTAAAAATGAATCCAGACCGGATAGAACCGTTTAGGTACAAACTTGATGCGAGCCGATCCGATTCAGCTATTTGACAGTGCTAAAAAAGTTGATATTTCCATTCAATAATATTAGTTTGTTGCATTTTTTATGCTTTGAGATTATGAAATTGTGTTATAACTATGAGAATTTTTTTTTATTTTTTTATGCAGCTGATAGACAAAGAAACATTTACAATTATGATCCTTTGCGTGGTAATATTTACCGGAACCACTTCTCCATTGATTAAATCCTTATACAAGCCATCCAAGAAATATACATGTCCGTACAATAAAAGGACCATAGAAGGCACCGACCCGAAAACCGAACTCCGATTACTTGGATGCATTTATCACTCAGAACAAACTCCATTACTCCTCAATTTCATCGAAACTTTATATCCAAATCCTAAAAATCCAATATGCTTTTACGTAATCGACCTCATCGATCTTGCCGGAAGAGGAGCTCCACTTTTACTGGATCATCACGAATACAAGAAACCGGTAGATAATATCGGGTCAGAACGGGTCTTAAATGTTCTCAGATTATTCCAACAAAAACACCAAGGTAAAGTAACTGTTTATCCTTTTACTGCAATTGTACCTTACGCTACTGCACACGACGACGTTTGTTCATTAGCAATGGATAAAAAGGTATCTATGGTTATAATCCCTTTTCACAAATTTTGTGACATTACCGGAACTGAGGAGGATAAACCCAGACCCATACGCCGGGCCAATCAAAACATTCTAAAAAATGCCCCTTGTTCTGTTGGTATACTGGTTGATCGTTCTTATAAAATGAGGGCATTCATGAGAAAAACCACAAATTTATACAGAGTCGGCGTCGTTTTCATCGGCGGCGGCGATGATCGGGAAGCATTATCTCTCGGTGGTCGTATGGCGAAACATCCTTACATAAGACTCTCGATTTTGCATCCGATTGAAAATGGAGTTAGTCGAGACAACGAATCGAAAACAGATTCGCAATTTATAAAGAAGTTTTTGGAAGCAAATGGGGAGAGTATTAACTTTTCATATGAAGAAGAAGTGATGGAAGATAATATATCGATAGTTAAGATGATAAGACAAATGGAAAGACATATGGATTTAATAATTGTAGGAAGACGCCATGAAAGAAGCTCGAGAATGTTGTTAAGACTTACAGATTGGAATGAATATCCAGAATTAGGATATATTGGGGATTTGTTGGCGACTTCAGATCGTTCCAATGTTTCTGTTTTAGTAGTTCAGCAACAATCATTTACAAATGACGATGATGATAGTATTATTAATAGAAGAATTAATCCCTCTACCGTTTTGGACATGCATTGGAGTTCTTCTACAGCTTGGCCACCTTAAAATAAAATTTTTTTTTTTTTTGTCAAAATGTAAATTTTATTTAATGGTTTTTTTCTCCAATATTTAGGGGTGTGGTTTTTGTACGTAAAAAGTGTACATAGTGAAGTGAATAGGAGATGATGATCCTTTGTAATATTATTTTGTAATATTTATTTTGCATAATTTGATTTTTAAGATTCATTATTGGACCAGAATTTATATTTTTTTTATAGAAACCATAATTTATGATTTAGAAATTAAATATAGTTTATATGGTTTGAGATGATTTGGAATGGACCTTCATAGGTTAATAACATGTTTTTGGTACACTGGAATGGAATATTAGCTTTTATATATGGATATCTTCACTTAGAATAGGTTTAAATTAATTTTTTTTTGCTGGGAATTTTTATTATTTTATTCGGATAAAAGGGTTGGGATGAAATTATGATTTATATTCTATATTTGGCAAAATAATTATTTTATGTTAGAATAATTATATTAAAGTACCTTCACGTTTAATTTTTTTATTTATTTTAGTATTCTAACATTATCTTTTTAACAATTTAGTACTCTTTATTAACAGTCAACTATAATTTTGTTAGTTTCTTATGAAAAAAAAATGAATTTTGCCCCTATCTATAATTAAATATTCAAGAACCATTAAAATAATGAGTTAGTTTCGCGAAAGTTTTTGTGACTATTTTTATTTTAATAATTTTTGCTATTAATTGATGCTGTTTATGCTATGTTCATTAGTTTTTTATTTTTTCAAATAAAATTGAACTAACTTAATCCAATATCGAGTTTTCTCAAATATAATTTTTATATTTTGCTTTGAAAAAGTTCAAAATAAACAAAAAAAGAAAAGATTTTCAATTTCAAAATAATTCTCGTTATGTACTTAGATTTACTAACTTTAAATCAAGTTTAGAAAAAGTACATAATCATGCATTTAAATTTTAAAATAGCCTTAACTTATTAACTATAATTCATTATTAGCCTCCAATAATTTTTCTAAATTAGAAAAATGAAAAAAAAATTAAAGTGAAATTTAATTTGGAGAATAAAATTCATATTTCTCAAATTGAAAATTTTAAAAAATATAATTGTAGATTTTTCAACTTTTTTAGAATTAATGAGGATATTATAAGCATAAAATGAGCATTTCTATTAAAAACATTAATTTCTTTCATTTCAATAATATAGCTGTTATATACAAAAGTAGTATTTTTGTCATAAAAGCAAATTTTTGTAGTATAATATGTTGGAAGATACTAAACTATTAAAAGGAAAACGTTAGGATACTAAAGCAAAAAACACATTAAACATAAAGGTACTTTAATGTAATTAACCAGTAAATCAAATGTCACAATATATGATTTTTTTTTTATGACAATCAAACATGAATTTCCTTAATAAAAAATACTCAGCAATCCAAGTTGCTAGAATACAATCAAAAACCTCATCGAGCCAGAATTGAGGATTCTTTAAATTCCAAAACATACTTAGCTAGAATATGTCACAACAGATGATACAAATGCTGTGTAATACATTCAGCCAAAAAAAAAAAAAGACAAAAACAGAGATGAGCCAGAAGATATATCAGGCTATATGAAATGCAGAATCAAGCATTTTTTTGTCCCACATCGAATTTCAGGAACGATGAAAAGCTAGGTAAGTGCAGAATGGAGCATTTCTTTTGTCCCACATCGAATTTTCAGGAATGATGAAAAGCTAGAAACTAATATAAATAGCCCAATACAGCACGAGATTAGTCATACCTTTCTCGGCCTTTTGGCTAAGATCAAGTGTAGTATCTGTTCTTATCAGTTTAATATCTGATACGTGAGCCATCGGCTCACACGGTATTAACTCAATTTTTTAAGGGGGAGATCCCATTAGGGTAGCTTGCTACTTGGGCTCTCAGGCGTCGCTTAGGCGTTGCACTGTTGCCTTGGCCTGGCGCACCCCACCAAATATAGTCCAAAACTTAATGTGTGAGATTTAGTACATTTAATTTTGGTGGAGGAAATCTCTGCATTTTGTAATAATCTCACCCATATTATTAATATCTTTAAATTCATCATAAATAATTTATTGATCAATAATTTATTGAAAATGATCAGATTTTGTTAGAATTTTTTTGAGTTTGAATCTAGTTAATTATAAAAGCTCTAAAAGGTAGGAGTGATACAATTTGAGCAGCAATATATGTTAGAATTTTTTTTTTAAAATTTGAACTTAATTCACTTTAAAAGTATCTTAAGTAAAAATCAATTAAAAATAAAATTTATGAGTAAAATAAAGAAATTATAAATTATTTATGATCACTTATATATTGATTTTCTCTTAACAATAATATGGGGGTAACTCGCTTAAGATCAAACTAGTACCACATGATCAAAAGAAAACATTCACAATTTTATATGCAGCCCCTCACATATCATGTCCACGAAAGGATTGCAAGTCTGAAAAAGAAATTACATATATATATATATAGAGAGAGAGAGAGAATTGCAAGTCTGAAAAAGAAATTATATATATAGAGAGAGAGGGAGAGAGAGAGAGAGAGAGTAGAATGGGTATGATAGGTTGTGGAGAGTGCAGAAGAGATTATTAATGTACATGTGTTTAGAGTAACATGAGAAAGAGTAGATGTGGCAGTTTTTTGTGACATTTTGTCCCTTATATATCCATGTCATGTGAAGCCTCATATATAAGTTATTAAAATATATTTTTGTTTAAAGAGGAATTACCAGCTTGCATTTTCATATATTTATTTTTTTTAGTTGTTTTCTTTTTAGTTCTTTGAATTTAACACATAAGACGAAAACATCACCTCACTTTTGTTTTATTATATACTTTTTTTAACTTCTCTTTGCATTAATGTGGTCTTACATGATTATTAATAAAGCTTAGATTTTAGAGATAAGAAACCATAAATCTACACTAAGGATCTGTTTTTGTTTTGCTTATCCACCTTATCAAATGAAAATAATATAAACAATTTATATAGGAAGATAATTAAAAACACAAAATTACCCTAATTACCTAAAGTAATTTATATATATTTTCTTTTAAACATAAATATTTATTTACTTTTTAGGTTAGAGGGACACTTTTGTCCATTCATGAAATGTAATCATCAAACTAAATTAGTTTAGGTTTTTGAAATGCTTCAACTCACTAAAAATTGACAAAAGAAATTGAATATTTTAAACATTTGAGTCGGTTCGAATCATTTTAAAGAACTTAAAACAAATTTGGTTCGACATTTACATTTTTTGAATAGACAAAAATACTCATCTAACCGGTGGCAAATGCATTAGGCGAACTGTTTTTCATATGTTTTCGTCCTATGTTCACTAATTTTTATAGAATCAGTCAATTAAAAATTGTATTGAAGTATTAATTAATTAAATAAATATTTACGGATAAAAAAATATAATTATTTGTTGACAATTATGATGATGGTTTCTAAATAAGAACATCATAATTTTGAGAAGTAATTCTGGTTTTGAAGACACTTTTAACTATGAATTTGTGCTTTTTATAGAATCAAATTTAAAAGTTAGAATGTGAGTTATAAATAGTTATATCAGCTATATTATTATCTTGTCACGAGCTGACATTTTGAGTAGTATTAGTGTTTTTCGTATTTGTGAGTAGTGAAAATTGAGAACTCTTAATTATGATACCATTCAGATACAATTTTCTAATTTTATTATAGTCGAAATGCAAGTTTCAAGAAATGTGACCGAAACGTTGCGATGAAAACCATTATGTATTTACTAGTATTAGTATATTCTATCAACCTTGAGTATGAATTTTGATCCATAGCATAATTTTTATATTAATTTTGTTCTGCAAAAAGAGCTCCTAGCGCAATGGATCTCGTTTATCTTTCATATGTTAAATGTTCGTGTAGTGAATTGTCTGAGGGAATTTCTTTTTCTTCTGTCAATCCTTCCGGTCCGGCCATTTAGGGGATGCCGTTCGACTGTAAAGAGAGGAACGAAAAGCCAGGATGATTCAATCATAAACCACTTTGCCTCGGTTGCGCATGATTCTTTCTTTCTCCGTTCGATCATTCTCCAAACTTACATTTTAATGTGGAGGGTATTTTCTTCTTTGTGTCCGTCTTGTTAACTTTCTTATTTTGGATTGTTTCCTATCTTCAACTCTTTTACGAGGGGTTTGGAAAGTTGATTTATTGGTAATGGTCTCGACTCATTTAATATTAATGAATAATATTTGTTTTAAAAAAATGCAAATTTCAATTATAGTTGTAGACTTACTAGCATTTTCCAGCCTTTTTATTTTGGTGGAATTAATGAAGAATTTTCCAGCTCTTAAAGACAGCTGGAATGCTGGCTATGTCCCTCACCAACATCATCTTCCTCACGTTAAGATTGGTACTTGTGCTTCCATGATTGCCCTTTTATTATTAGAAAAATAAAATTAATCAAAGTCAAAAGGAAACAAAAATTAACAAAGAAGGAAGATAGATTATTAGTAGTAATTTATTGTAATTAATTTTTTTAATAGAATATTGTAATTAAATTAATAAAGGGAGAATGGAGGGTAAAGCAAACTTGTGATTTTCTTATGGATTTCTTCACACGTAAACAAGTGCCTACTTTTGTCATTTTTTGGGCTTCTTGCTATTATCCGTTTTTAAAAAAGAAAATTCAAATTTCAATTTCAATTCTGTTCATCGCATAAAGATTTAATCGACTAATATAAATATACTATAATATATAAGTTTTTTCGTTATTCGTAAAGTTAAAATCTTTTATTTAAAAGGTTGAAAGTTCGACTCCTACTAGATAAATAAATATTTTTATTAAAATGTAATTTTCACTAAATGTGACACTTTTTGTATTAAAAAATTAAATCTTATAAAAAAAATCTTCTTATTTTTAATTTTTCATACCCTTCAAATGAGGAAGATTTGATATTATTCAAAATTTCTAGTGAATGAAGAATTAAAAATGAAAAAAAAAATGAGATATGTGATCAATCTCTATCTTGGTGAACTTTTAAACTATTCTTCTTTCGAGAAAAAATATCACAAAATAACTTGAATAGAAAATAGTAAATTAATTTATTCAAGAAAACAGTAAATTAATAATCAGCCTCAAAACTTTACAAGAAAGCAAAAATAAAGATTTGTCTCGATACTTACAAATGATGGGAATTAGGGCCAAACTATCTTGTAAATATTTTTTGGAGGCAAACATATCATTTCTCATCAAATTCCCAATAAATCTGATATTTTTACACTGCAGATTCAGGGAAATAAATAAAATCAAAATGAAAAATTTATCCACAGAAACATTAATGCTCCCAGGATCACATTTAGGGAGCAAAAATGATTGAAGAAATTAAATTAATTAACCATATGAATATAATATATGGCCATTAATTTAATTAAGCACCCCCCAAAAAAAAATGAAAATTTAAAATCGGTCTGTTATTGATCTTCGAAAATACTCTCGAGATGAGGCTTCCATACTCCGCTACTGCTACTTCTCCGCCGTTCGTGGCGGCGAAATGATTTTTTCTCCGATTTAACTTCTTTAATCGGCTGATGATCACAATCGTGGACGATTATGTTAGAATCGCCGCTGGACTTTTTGATTTTTTTGGACGATTTCTTAGATGAATGATTCCGATCACTTTTCTTCTTTTCCGGTAATGAAGACGACGGAATTAAGAAGTAAATGCTGCCTCTTTTGAGCTCTGATTCCGGCGAGAGAATTAGAATTTTCCTGGCCATGCCTTGAGAGCAAGGTTTACTTAAGACATGGTTTGGATTTTCCTTTAGGACTTCCCCTGCTGTGATGGGTCGGGTTATTTCTTCAACGTAGCCATTTAAATGTACTATCCGGATCAAATCTAAGGCTCCGCAAGGAAGAACGCAAGCCAAACAGCACCTTAAACTGTTCCCCATCTCTGTCTTTGAACTGTGAAAAATCTGATCTCTCTTTCTTCTTCTTCTTTGGGATTCAAGGTTTTTGATGATGGAAATGGAGAGGACTTTGCTTATATATATAGGGATGACCAACCCCATATATCTTTTCCATTTTTAATTAAATAAAATTTTAATAATTATTTTTTAAACGTACTAGTTTTCCTTAGTGAGCGAAATGACCAATTTGTCCCCCTCAGGTTAGGTTTCCATCTTTCTACTTTTAGAATTCGGATCATTTCTAACATTTTATGTAACGTCATATGTCACATTCATAATATGATATATTTTATTAATAAAATTTATTAAATAAAAAATATTATAGAAGATGTTATCGAAAAATGTTACAAACGATCTTGAGTGCTATTATTGAAATACTATTATTTATAAATTATAATTTTTTTTTGTTTTTTGAGAAATTAATTATATATACACATAAATTATTATCATTTTTTCATTCATAGAAAAAAAATAAAACTTTTATATTAACTATTTAAAACTTTATTGATAGGACATATTTTAGATATGTTATGTGTGAGGTCTGATGGCGCGACCATCCTCACATGAGAAATTCTGAATTCGAATCATTGAAAGAATGATTTAATGCTATATATCAGCCTTATACTACTGTTTGAGACTTTGTGTCTTCCGATCTCTTTCAAATTAATCGATAATAATTATTAAAAAAAAAAGTATAGTATGCACATGAGATCCTTTATTACAATTTATAAAGTAATTAAGAGGTAAACTCTCTCATACGTACATAAAAAATTCAAGATATTTTGTACAAATTGCAAGGTTTATAGCACAAGTTACTAAATAGTACTAAAAGTTATAACAATTCAAAATCCCCAATGGTTACGATCAAGTACAATTGTTTTACTATTTTAATGATATTCGGATGTTTAGTATCAAAAGACGAAATTCCTTGTTTACAGGATTCTCATCGGACTTCTTAATATCTAAATAAATAATATAAATCATGGTGACTCAGCGGTTTTGCAAATTGGAGGCCAGACATGGATGCACTTTAAAAACTACTCCTACATTAAAGATGTTGAAATATTCAAACTCTATTAGGATTTAAATTTTAATCTTTGAGGAGAAAATTATTTTTTCTACTTATTATTATCAATGCAAATTAAAGGCCTTCATTAATACTTTAACAATTGTCAGACACGAATTTCTTTATTCGTACCTTCCAACTTTAAATAATATAAAATTCTTCATGTAAAAAAATAAGATTCATGGATTTTTAATTATTTAAAAAAATTAAATAAAAAAATGATTCCCTAGGAAATGGAAATTTGTACTGTTGTGGATTATATGTGATTAATTAACATCCTTAAGCTAAATTAATTTACGAAAATTTAGGTAAGGGGGTTTTTGTTTCTTAATTTGTGGCCTTAGCCCACAAAATGTATGTAGTCATTAGGAGTCGTCACAAATACTCGTAAAGTCTTATTTAAATGATAAATGTTAAAAATTCAATTTTTTTTAAATATAAAAAATTATTATATTTAATTAGGTTGTCTTTGCATAATTTAGAGTTATATTTAAATTTTTAATTGTTAAATATATTTAGAAAAAAAAAAAAGAAGAGTCGTCGCGAATATAGGCCATGACAGCGGCGGTGCCCACCAACGAAAGAAACTCCCCCTGTATCGTACCAAAAATGGCTGTTTAATTTAATTAATTAATTAATTAATTATTGGCTTAGATTAGACTTCAATTTACAGAGACCCACCCGTATTCAGAGATTAGGTACGGAACAGAAAATTATCAAAACAAAAGCAGAAATAAAAACTTAAAAAAAAGGGAAAATTACTTATAAATTCAACCAGCGGCTTTCTTCTTATTAAAAAAAAAAAAAAAGAAAACAGTGGGCATGATTCTCTCACCACCTAAGGTACCTATACTTCGATCACCACCAATCATAATGTTCTTGGGAACAAACCTGGTAGATCTTACGCGTTACAACCAAGAACCATATTTATCCCCAAAAAAAAAAAAAAAACAAAATCAAGAACCATGCATAATAATAGTATTATTATCGGAGATAAGGAAAAAAAAATGTAATTGGAGTTAGAAATTTGTTTGTTAAAGGATAAATATTGATTTAATTCTATTTTACTGTCTTTAGTTGCACTAATAAAAAAGAAAATATTATATAATTCTATGTTATTATTCAATCCTTTTAAAAGCCTTTCATATGTTTTAAAAAAATTATGTAAGATAATATTTAATTCAATATAATTATGTTGATCTTGGAATGTGAAATTAATTTAAAAAGATAAATTATTTTATAATCTTGCCTCTTTCAAATTATATGGAGACCTATTTTACACGATAAAAAAAATTTAATTTTCTTTCTATTGGATCTTCAATTTAAATTGTTTTTCTTTTTTTAATATGTTTTTTAGATGTTTTATTTTATTTGCGCATATATCTGAACGTTTTGATTGGTCGGTTATTGAATCAAGCAACTTCGAAGGTGAAATTAAGAAACGGGGATTTCTAGGCTGTTAATTTGCTAACTTCCAAAGAGTACAGCTGTCTTTTTTTTTTTATTTTAAAAGCAATTATCATTAGTGTCTCTCCTAGCAAGTGAGACAATTGATGAAGAATGAGTGGTTTGTTAAGAAAAAAGGAAAAAACAAAATTATAATCCAAATCATATCAACTCACAATAAAATATATATATCTTTTCAGGTTCAAAAAAAGTTTCCCTCTTTCTTTAAATACGAGAAGGCTTCCTTGTTAGAGTAAGTAGTGGTTCAAATAAGGGCGCTGGAAAAGAAGCGGTGTTCCCAACCTTCAGAGGGAGACTGACCGTGGCCTTTAAGCTAGAGGATTTGATGGGTGTCAACCCGTCAATAGAAGATGGGTAGCGAACCTCAGTGTGTGGGAAAAGGTAATGGAGTTTACAGTCGAAATGCTGCATAAAAGGAGTGGAATTAGGTGACTTCACACAAACCAATCAATACTTACGTCCTACCAACTCATTCTTTCTATGGCCTCATATTCTTCGTATGCTCGATCCCATATATATTTGCTGAGTGTATGAAAAACAAACTTCATCCATAGAATGTATACGTTATCTAAAATAATTGCATTTATTTTTTATAGAGTCAGTGTTTATGTATTTATTGATTAAAATGAAAATCCGAATATGAGATAATGAGAAATATATGAGTCACGTACCATTTTTTTTTTTGTCTTAGAAAAATATATAAAATAATTAATCAATAATTACAGAGGTAATTATTCTTAATTTTTTATTATTAAACTAAATAACATTTAATTGTTTATAATAGGGAAAGATGCATGGGGCGGGAGATTTGGAATGAAACAAGGGGCACCTTAAAATCTGTTACATGCACCCCACTCCATCGTCTCCCACTATAAGAAATTAAACAAACAAAGCCCATAGTTTATTCGGTTTTGAAGGTGCAGAATTGATAAGAAGGATTAAGATTCAAATTTTAGTAACGACAATACGAGAATGTTGAAGTATTAAAATTTGAGGTTTTCAATGTTAAAATGATTGAGTCATTATAATTTACATATTTGACTTGAGTATTAGACACTATGACTTTGAGGTGAGAAAATTTTTTTTTTTGTTCTTTTGGTAAGAAGAAACTAAACAAACAAAAACTAATTATAGTAGTATTTGGTTATAGTACTTTCTATTTCATGTAGAAAATCGCTATGCATATTTTTCTTTTCTTTAACACCATTCTTTGGTATCAAAAGGTGAAATCCTTCGTAACTAGACTGCCCGACGCTTAAGTGGAGAATGTAAATTATGGTGACTCAGCGATCCTGCAGACTGGAGGACAGGAACTGGTGCGCACAAGGAACTATCTCCTATATTGGAGAAGTTAAAATTCTCACACTAGCGCTGCCAACATTTGAACCTTGATCTTGGTACCAACACTATTCCTTAATTTGATATCTCTCATTAACACCCCCCTCCAAATAATGTGTATTTTCCACAAAAACATCAGAATTTAGAAAATAAAAGAAAATATAATTTTCCATTGTGCTATATATATATATAGCCTATAAGATAAGCTTTACGCTGCTATGTATTAATTAAGTATAGAAATATTAATAAACGTTAGACCAGTTATTTTTTTTTCATATGATTCGAATTCAATATATTTGACGTTTCTAACCTAACAACAACTACTGTTCTGTCAGTAATATACATCTTGCTACTGTTACACCAGTTCTTTTCGTAAATAATTATACTTTTTATTAACAAGACTGTTATAAATAATATGTAAATGTTGAGAATGAAAATCCCACATCGGTTAATTAAAGAAAATAATTACTACTTATAAAGACTTGTGCAGTCCTTTCCTCTTAAAGTACCTTTTAGGGTGAGTTAGGTCAAAGGCCAAAAAAATTCTAACAGTAAAAGAAATGAATAGAAATTAAGATAAATTTATTTATGTATCCCAACTCTGTCCCGTGGGGGGATAATATTGGATCATATATCTAACCAATTCATAAGAATGAATGATGAATATTAATATAATTAGATTCTCTTATTAAAGCAATTAATGATTGAACAATATATATAAAAGATATTACTAGTTATAATAATAATTATCCAAATTAATTAAATTGATAAGTGGAGAGCTATGGAGGAAGGTTCGTTGCAGGAAGGTTTCCGGCACCGACCAGGAGAAGAATTGTCTAAATTCAGCTTCATTAACTTGTGTAACAATACTAGATTAGATGATCATGGCATGGAGGAGTCGATAGAGGGATTGGGGGGTTGGTGCACGAGGTCTGAGGTGTAAAAAGATTCCTAATATAATGTCATGAGATTCAATCTTAAAAAAAAAAAAAAATTTAAACTGCTAATAATAACAAGAGAGAGAAAGAAAGATCTAGTGAGAGAGAAAGAGAGAGAGTTTGCATGTTCTTCTCCAATCTGTCTTATTCTCCAAAGCCAAGGTGGAGAGAGAGAGAGAGACTCATTGATTGAGTTCATGAGAGAGAGAGAGAGAAGTGGTTGAAGAAGAAGAAGAAGACGATGTTTGTACTTTAATCATTTGGAATTATTAGCAGCTGCTTGCTTTCTAGAATTTTCGTAATTGTTAATTTAATAATATTTTTAATTTGATATATTTTATTAATAAAATTTATTAAACGAAAAATAAATTTAAAAATAAAAAATAAATAATAGATGAGGAATTCTGGAGTTTATTAAAAATAAAAATAAAAAGAAATATTTATTTATTGAAAGACGGGTATACCGTACTGTTGAAGGCCTAATCTTTTTGTACGTATTTTGGGAGTTTGGGCTTTTTAATTTCCAGAGAAGTACATTTATTACACTTCACTTATTTTCAGTTATTATTAGCACATGCTTTGTCCTTTTCTTTCGAATCTGCCTTGCCATGTACCTCTAGTATTATTATTATTTATTATTATTATTATTATTATTATTATTATCATTAATTTTTTTACCTCATCAAGTACACACTCAGTTACGGAATTGTTAGTTTTAATTGATTTTTCAAGATTCTTTTCTTTTTTTCGTAGTCAAACTCTTATATCACTTTGTGTACCAGTTTCATATATTTTATTAATAAAATTTAATAAATAAAAGATAAATTTTAAGAAAAGAATAAACTTTTTTTAAAAAATATATAATGAATGTGGTACATAAATATTTTTTTTAGGGGAAGGAGATTAGTTGTAATTAGTTCAAGTTGAATAATAAAATTTAAATTAATTTGAGGGTACGGGCATTTTTATATTTATGGTACAAGAGCATTTGTATCTACCGTGCCATCTTCCCCCTCACATCGGCAATTTGGGGCCTAACTCATCCCAAAAGATACTTCAAGAAGGGAGAACTGTCTAAGTTTTTATAAGAAGTAATTATTTTGTTTAATTAGACGATGTGGGATTCTCAACACATTTCCGGAGATTGTAATATTGTTTGTTGTAACTCTCAATTAATTTTTCGAGAGACAGAAAGGAAAAGAGGTTAATTATTTGAATTTTTTTTTTTCAGAATCTTCAATCATATATAAAAAATATTTTTCTTTATTTCACATTATTTTTACTTTCTTTATTATGAGATTTTAGTAATTCGGACTTATTAATTTGTTGAGTCACCCGAACTTGATACTTACAATTATATTATTTGAGTTACGATACGTTACATTGGTTAGATTAAATTTAAATCATTGAATCATATCCCATTCAATCTAAGATATTTTTATTTTCTAGTTCTTTCCTTGAAGTCTACTCAGCAATGGGGACAAAAACAGCCGTATGGGTAAGGTTACAGAATTTGTACTAAGGAGTAAAGTTCAAATCATGCCAGTAGCAGTGTGAGAATTTCGATCTTTCCAATATGGAGGATGGTTCCTTTTGCGCACTAGTACTTATTCTCCCCTCCAGTCTACAGAACCGATAAGCCACCATGATTTACATATTCTATCTGAGTATCCAACAGTCTGATGAGAACTCTGTAAATAAGAGATTTCGCCTTTTCATACTAAAGAACAGAACAGGTAAATACTTAGGCCACATGATCATTTGAGGAGAACTTCGTGTGGCCATAGTATAGCCACTTCCTCTCTTTTCTCCCCCCCTCCCACCCCCCCCCCACCCCACCTTTGGAACGAAAAGTATTAGATATCAGATATCTTTCAGCTACAACATCATTTTCTTCCCCACAAACAAATTTATAATAATTGAGCCTTTTTTTTTCATTCACGTGTAATGTGGGATGGATTATTTGCCTATCAATCAATCTCTAGCTTAGCTATACTCGCTTTTAATTTCTTCTTCTCATTAGGATCATGGAATTTAATGGTATTCTTATCACATCAATATATATACGAGATCAAACTTTGCCTTTCAAACAATGAAATACTTGATGGGATCCCATCCATTTTCATCATTAACTTGCATGAACATGACATTTCACCTATTCTCTTTTGGACTTAAGAGGCTCCTACCAAGAACTAGCATTACATGCACAAAGATTCCTTGTTTTGCACAATTAGGCCAGTTATGTAATAATTCGTGCCATAAATCTGATAAAAAAAAATTATCAATTAATTAGTATAAAAACTTTGATCTAAAAATTGTATTTATCTATTTAATACTTCAAGAACGATTCCTAAGGAGCAGATCGTTAATGCTATTAGATTTATCAATGGAGTTTCTTGAACTTGTGAGCCGACACAAAATGTAACATATTAGCATGATGGGATAAGCTCTAATACAGAGAATAATAAAGCGTTTATTCATCCAATTCACATAGAATGGACAAGTCCAATTATATATTATACTTCGACTTCAACCCGATTCAGAGACATGGTGCTAATTTTTCTAAACAATCTTCTTTTGATCTTAATGTATCCACATCGTATGAGCGGAGGAAATAAAAAACCAACCCTTCCTTCTCTCATCTTCTTTCTTTTTGTTAGTTGCTTCACTTCTATAGTTCAACATGTTAAAACCAGTACAAATATAATCTACATGTCCAATTGAACTATGAGCTAGAAGACTAAAAAATGCAACAGGTTTCAGTATCTTCTTTTTTGTTAATACCCTTTGTGTCCTATACTCACGGTTCACATCACTTTAGATATATGCGTTTATACGGGCACAAAGGAAACACGAACAGCTCGTTTTTAGGTCTCTTGCCTAGCAAGAAACTTTGCTACTTTTCTTCAATAAATATATATCTCATATAAAATAAGTTCTGACACAGAATATTGATAAGGTGTCCGAAAGTATTATTATTGAGGAAAAGCAAACCAAAGCGGAAGTTCTTGAAAACTAAACTAGCTAACCAAATAATTAATTCTCCATCAAGCTCAAATCTTTACCTAAAGTGTTGAATATGGGAGCAAAATCTTGAGTAGGTATACAAGATTTTCTCTGCAATTAACACAGAGAAGAGATCGATGGATGTGTGATCGAATCTTGAAAATGTTAATTTTGAACGTGTGCAAGTTGTTTGTTTGATTGAGTTTATTAATATTAATATGAATGCTTCATGTTTCTAGACATCAAACAAACCTAAGATTTAAACTTATTTTTACTGTATCTGCATGCAATGCAATGCATGTATAAACAAGTTTAGAGATTTGAATTCTATGGATTTCTTTTCATTCATTCATGCATAATAATTCATCAACCATACACAGATTCTGTAATCCCATAATATTTGGTGATGAACAGCAGAATCAAATCTTTGCCCGTCGTTTAACACGCTTCACCACGATCCTCGCTATCCCCTTCCCAATAGCACTGGTTCCTCGAAGTTTGGAGTAGTATATATATATGTATATATATTAGTCTAATCTATGCCCTTAAATACACGTTAATATAGATAAATTTGTATTACTTTTAGTTAATTTAAATATAACAAAAATTTTATTAAATTAGTTATGAAAATTTTGTATTAATTAATAATTATCTATATTTATTTACATTAATTGTACTAACGAGAGTTTTTAATATTCTCTCTTGCCTTCGTCCCTTTATCAACTCCTTGCCACCCCTTAAAAAGGAAAACATCATCTTTTATAATATATTTTTCCTTCAAGGCTTATTTTTCCCTGTATTATTTTATTTTATTTGGTAGGTGTTATTAATAAAATATAAAAAACTACAAATGGTATGGAGAATGTTACAAGAAATATGTTAAAGACAATCCAAATAGAAAAAAAAGGTATTCTAATTTTTTTTGGGGGGAACATTTTTTTAATATTCTTAATTTGATATATTTTATTAATAAAACCTACCAAATAAAAAATAAACCTTAAGAAGCAAGATAAATCCTAAAGGAAAATATATAATAAAAGGAAATATTTTATGGGAAAGAGGAGTAGTAGGGAGGGGGATGGGTGTGAGAGAGAATATTAAAGATTTTGATTTATATAATTAAGGTAAATAATATAGATAATTTTTAATTGGTGTAAAAGTTTTATAAGTGATTTAATAGAATTTTTGTTATATTTGAAATACAAAAAATAATACAGGTTTATCTGTATCAATATATACCTAAGTATATACGTTAGACAAACTTTTATATATATATATATATATATAACGACTTATATTTTATTAATATCAAATAAAATATTTGATATTTTCTAATTTGGGCCTAGTAAATATTTGTATTGATGACCCAACAATTTTTTGATTGTGCCACATTTATTTTGGGCCTAAGACTTCTTTTCTTCTCTTTGAGCCTTATATTTATTTCAATAATTATCCGAAGAGTTCCTTTTTTTAAAAAAAAAAAAAATTCGTTTTTTGCCTAATATATATTATTTCAATCCTGTTCAAAAAATATCTATTTCAATGGATAAACATTTTATTTTTTTCAAATATGTTTTGGGCCTATGATATTAAACAAATAGTCCAAGATTTGTCTCTTTTTTATTTTTTTTTGGCTAATGGGCCATGAACTAAAAATTAAAATTTAGCCTAATAATGAATAAAAATTCAAGGGCTACCATTTATAGTTTATACCATGACACTAGGGCTGTAAATGGGTCCAGACCCTCAGGGTACCTCCAGACCCGGATCCATACCCTCCAGAGTATAAAATTCTGGACCCAGACCCGACCCTCCAGGGTCCAGGATAGGGTACGGGTACCCGTACCTGTATGACATTTTTCTATTTTATTTCCCTGTTAAACAAAAATATGTAAAACAATGTATAATAAAAAAATTAAAATTTTAACATGATTAACATAATCTCCTTAACATTTCTTTCAACAAATAAAATCATTTAACATCTCTAATTCACATAATTAAAAGTTCAAATATACACAAAATCGTCATAGTGTGAGTGTGATGTGATGTGAGTGTAGTTGGTTGGTAGGTAGGTAGAGTAGAGTAGAGGTAGTAGGTTAGGGTTAAAGATAAGAATAAAATAATATGTTAAAAAAATTATAAATTATATATTAATATAATATAATATAATATAATATAATATATAAAATATATTATTATTTTATTGATACGGGTATATGGGTCTGGGTATCACCATACCTTACTCGGACCCATATAGCAGTATAAATACGGGTACGGGCCCGGGTCCGGGTCCGCGGGTATAAAATTTAAACCTTACCCGTTAAAAACGGGTACAGACCCGTGCGGGTGGGTACGGGTAAGACCCGCCTCGTTTACAGCCCTACATGACACAATAAAGAAAATAACTTTTCCTCAATCACATTTTCAACTAATTTTCTTTACATCAATATGAAGTAGAGCTTAAGCAATTATTGGCAACTAGAGCGCAAACTGATGGCAAAATATCCTTTCTCGACATCTTTTGTATTACTTTGTGAACAACTATATATATTACATTCTTTTTCCTATATATATCACACTAAATTAGAAAGTGGTACACAAAGTGAGACAGAAGATCCAGATCCTCTTTCCCTATTATTTCCATCTGAATTCGAGTCACTTTATGTCAAATTTTTCAACCTTGTGCTGCAAACTTGAAGATAATCTCTCTATGTATTAGTCGAGAAACTCTGGAAAAAAAGCAATTATTGAAAAGGGAAACAAATTCTAAATTAATGAAGATGCACAAGGTAGACATAAATTGCGCCAATTGAAGTAACAATGGCTATTAAATTCAAGAACGTAACTCACTTGAGTTCAATAAACATAACCCAAAATTTTCTGTTTCTTATTTCTCATTAAATCCACCATTAATTTCCATCAACCTCAATTAATCAATCCATTTTTTTCCCCATATAAATATTCATTCTAATTTCAAATATCACAAATTAACCCCATCAAGAAAATGGCCTCATCTCGATTTTTATTTATCCTCTCAATACTAATTTGCACAAATATTACAAATTCCATCTGCCATAATAATAATATTATTAATACCCCACGAAAACCAAAACCCAAAAAAAATTTCAAATCTTTATTTACATTTGGCGATGCATTTCTTGATTCGGGCAACAACAATTTCATCCTTACCTTAATCAAAGCTAATCACCCACCCTACGGCCAAGACTATCCGGGTCGGGTCGCTACAGGTCGATTTTCCGATGGAAAATTAATTTCTGATTTTATAGCTTCAGAAATTGGTATTAAGGACACTCTTCCACCTTTCTTGGAACCTAATTTATCGAACCATGAACTTAGTACGGGTGTTTCATTTGCCTCAGCCGGATCCGGGTTTGATGATTTGACCACTGCTTTAACTAATGCTATTCCTGTTACGAAACAAATCGGGCTTTTTAAGACTTATTTGGAGAAAATTAGGGTTTCTTTAGGAGATGTTATGGCTAGAAATATAGTGGATAGTTCTCTAGTTTTTATTGCTGCTGGAAGTGATGATTTTCAGGTTAATTACTATGGTGCTCCGACAAGGCATTTCCATTTGGGACTTAGTGGGTATCAAGATTTTTTGCACCTCAAGATTCAAGATGCCGTTAAGGTTTTTACCCTTTCTCTCTTATTCTTAAAACGCATTTAGATTTTCTGTTAATATGAAAATTTTAGTTATGAAATCGGTTTTTTAGTGAAAACATGAACGGTTAGTTCATATTAAGTCATATCACATAACATGCGTTGTTAATATAAATCACTTGTTTCATAAATAGAGATATGATCCACATAAAAACTCGAGATATTTATAGTTCATTATTTAATGGATCTTTCCGTTCAAATACTTTATCTGAGAGTTATCAGTATTTATTAAATGTGTTCTTATCTAACGGAACACTATTGGATTAAATGACAAAGACATCGTCGAGAAAAAGATGACTTTTTCCAGATGAAATGAAAATTGGATTTATGTGACGGGAAAAAGATTTTCCATTCTTTAGCCGGAAATATATATTTATAAAAAACTCCATATTCCATGGATCGGTTTTATAAAAAAAAAAATTTCGTAACATTCTTTTTATGGTCTTTAATATTTCAGAATTTATCTTAGTATTATTTAATTTATAAAATAAATATACTATAAATTATTTTAGGTGTTATATATAACTTATAACAAATATATCTTCCGATATTTTTTTTATTTGTCTTATTTCATTATCATCCATATTTTTATATGCTATTTCATAAAAAAAGATAAATTTCAACCATAAAAAATTAATTTGAATAATATTCTAACTCTTAAAAATATTAAAAAATTCTATATTTTATTAACATGCAATGCAGACACTGTATGGATTGGGATGTCGGAATTTTATGATAGCTGGACTTCCTCCGATCGGTTGTAAACCATTGGAAATCACAACAAAACTTAGGTTTGATCGAAAATGTGTTGATGATGAGAACAAAGACGCTGAATCTTATAATCACAAGCTTATACCATTCCTAAATAACCTTAACTCCACTCTTCCAGGAGCCAAACTTGTCTATGCCGACGTTTACACTCCCATCATGGACATGGTCACTAACCCTAAAAAATATGGTACTTTCTCATACCCATAATTTCCTCTATTTTCTACTTTCAATTCCAACCCATTAAAAATCTTGTCTTGTCTACTGAGGATTTGATTTCTTTCTTATTACATTAAAATGAATATTTTTGTTATAGATTTGATTTATATGTAAGTATCAGGCTTCTTGATTATTCCTTTGTGTTTATATTTTATGTCGCTTTTAAGATAATGAACAAGATTTAAAGAAATGACTGTTGTTTGAATTTTAAAGGAAATTAACTGTTCACTGTTATTAATAGTTTTAATAAAAGTTTCAAAACAATAATTTAACTCTAACAAGATAGGGGTATATATATATATATATAAATATTTTGAAACGGAAGCATGTCTATGTGATAGATAATATAAAAATGAGAGAGTATTATTAACCCAAAATAATGATCGTGGGATAATCTTTGAGCTAATTATAGTGGTTCAATAGCATAAAATTGAAAATACAATGAAAAAAATATACTTTTGATACCTTGCTGTACAAGTATGTTCACACGGAAATGACTCTTCTATCCTCATTAAATTACTATGATCGGCTCAATGTTGATACTTTTATCACTACTTATTAAGCCATCACTTTATCATATACATATATCCAATTCCATAGTGTGACTTAATACAATCTATAAAGGTTTTATGCGCGAATAAAATTTTACATTAAAGTATATTATTAAAATTAATGAGTTTGTATTTAATTTCACTAAAAAGTACCTCAAGAATCCCAAGAAAATTATCCAAATTTGTAAAAAATTTATTTATTTTTTAACTAAAAATCTTTGAATTGGCAACAGGTTTTACAGTAACAAATAGTGGATGCTGTGGGAGTGGATTTATAGAAGCTGGATTATTGTGCAAAGGACTGAGTCCGGCATGCCCAAACCCGGCCCAGTTCTTATTTTGGGACTCTGCTAATCCCACCGAAAGCGCCAACCGCTACATTGCCGAGTTTTTAAAGAACGCCGCTATTTCTCGGTTTCTCTAATCTGTTTGAGATGAGAGATATTACTCCAATTTCTCGAAGCTGAAAAATTCTCTGGAGATGTACTTTTATGATCCATTAGCAAAGTCTCTTGATTAACACTGCTAAATCACATTCTAAATTATTAGGCTTAATTAGAACAAATATCAAATTTTTTACATGAAAATGGATTATGTTTTCTTTTTAAAATAAAAGGGTACTATTAAATTATGAAATATTGTAACTTGGATTGAAGTTTAATTTGAAAAAAATTCATTTTTTGCTCTAAATCCCATATCCTCTTTTACAATAAATTTACCGTTTATAAATTTTAATGAAATAGCACATATATATTTATGTGTTCGGAAAACAAGTACAACCTTTTCAAGATTACTAAGCAAAATAACAACTGCCACAAATCAATGACCTTGACAAATTCTTCCTAACTTGTAAGAATTTTTACGTGGAAAATCTTTCAAAGGAGAAGAAGAAAAATTACGGAACCCTTGAGTCCACTATCAAAACCTCCACTATCTACTAACTAGTGAATACAAGAGAGTTTTAATCAATAATACACTGAAAACGTAATCTAAGGAAGCAACAAACTTCATCAAATTACAAAGAGAAAAAAAGAAAGAGCCTTCTGTTAGAGAGTAATAACTTCTAATCTAACCGTTAAAAATTGATCTTCACCATTCAGATTGAAGAAATGCCTCTTTCGTACCGGATCATAATTCATATAATTTTCAAAGTCAAAAGCTGTTATTGTAGTTTTTTTTTAAATACGAAGGATGGAAAATCCAAGAATATAATCATGTGTGTTTAGTTAAAATAATAGTTGGGGGCTATTTGTTTTATCATACACATTCCTCACATTCACATTATTTAAGTGTATATGATTACTCAAATGGGATTAATTCAAGTATATATGGCAGAGAAAATCTTGATTTGAAGAGAACGTGAAACTAAGTGCTCATGCATTGATCATCAAGTGACAGAAAATGTATATATATATATATATATATATTCTTTTGTGATTATTAAAATCTTCTTCAATTCCTCTTCCTCCAATAAAGTTTTGGGGTTTGAAAGCTAATTATTGAATTCTCGTCACATAAAGAAATAAGTTATACAAGAATTTTACATTTTAAGAAGTTGTGAGATGTGAGACATGAGTGATTCCTGGTCAGAAATTATCGTTTGAATGAGTTAAATCTTAAAATAAGAACAAAATTAGCTAAATGTTATAAAAAAATAAAAAAAGAATTAAAAATAATTTGATAACATTTTTAGTCATTTTCCTTTCCAAAAAAAAATATATATAGTCATTTTTCCTGTTGTATTTCCAAAACTGATATTGGTTACCGTCTCATATCTTAAATTTTTACAAATAATTCAACTCTTGTATATATATACAAAAATATGGAAACTAAACCTTATACACAAATACATCCTAAGGCCTCCTAACTAAAAGATTGGAGTTCGACTCCCTCCTAGATGCAGGAATAATTCTCATTTTTAATAGGATTGTCGTCTCCCTTAGTTTAAGATTATGATTAAATGATTTATTTTTATTATGATATAATTTTCATCAAGTCTGTCACTTTTCATATTAAAAAAAAATACACCCTAAGTATTTTTTTCGGCTGAATAAGTACACCCTAACTCAATCAATTATATGGATAATAGGTTTTCTTTTCTTTTTTGCTTTTGCGCCATGTCTTCTCTCACAATTAATTAAACTTTTACGAACCCCAGAAAGAGAATACATAAAATTTTCAAACTAAATCACTATCTAAGTTGATTTTTTTCTATTTGAAACCTAAGTTGAGTTTAAAGAACCATAAGAAACACTAATATCCTTTTTCTTACCATATAATTATCTTGAGCAAGCCCATACACACAAGACAGGAGGCACCTTTCAACCCTAACACATCCAGACTAATCCCCCTTCACGCTTAAACAGTAAAACTCCTTCAAAAGACATGTGACATTGACCCATTCATAGAATTTGAACTTGAACTTCTCGTTAAGTCAGAAGAAATCAGGGTCAAAGTTATTAAGGATCCCGACCACCTTATCTTTTTATTCTTTATATAAAGTATAAAATTATTTTCATTTTATATAAAAATTAGTATATTTTTAGAATATGACCCTAAATAAGTAAAACTTAAGCCATTAAGTAAAAAATAATAATTTATAGCTAAAAATGTATTAAATTTTTATATTTGAATTTTGTTCCCTGTCCACGGGAAGAAACCTTAAACCATTTCACACTACATCCTGTGGGAAGGAAATCTGATACATATTGAGGAATGAGCTGTAATTGATCATAAAAAAAAACTAATACATAATTGAGGAATGAGTTGTTATTGATCATGAAATCATCCTCTCTCCATTAATTCTTGCTCTATATATATATATATATATATAAGTTGAGAATTAATTCTTCTTTGAGTATACAAAGAAAGATGGCAATTCTAGTAGGCTTTTCATGGATCATCTCATTACAATGTTTCATCCTAATTCTGTCTTACAAATGCATTAATGCCCAACAAAACTCATCAAAAGTTTCAGCCATTTTTGTCTTCGGAGATTCAGCAGTAGATACAGGTAATAATAATTACTTACCTACATTATTAAAAGGTAACTACAGACCATATGGTATGAATTTCCCTGGTCATATTCCTACCGGAAGATTTTCAGACGGAAAACTCGTACCCGACATTCTCTCCTCCATGTTAGACCTCGGAGAAACTGTTCCCCCTTTCCTTAAACCAGATCTGTCCGACGATCAACTTCGACGAGGTGTTTGCTTTGCATCGGCCGGAGCAAGATTGGATAATCAAACTTTGTCCAAGTTAACCGGACAAATTGACATGTTAGAACAAACGGAATATTTTGCGGCTTACATCAAGAGGCTTACGAATGTTGTCGGAAAAGAGGAAGCTTGCAGAATAGTTGGTGAATCACTTGTGATGATCACTACTGGAAATGTCGATTTTATTCATAATTATTATGGAGGTCTTCCATCTACTAGAAGCTTGCAGTACAGCGTAACTCAATACCAAGACTTGCTATTGGGACATATGCAAGTTTTAATCCAGGTTTCATATTTTTTTTTTTTTCAATATTTGTCACTTATTGAATGATATTTTTTTCATATATATTCTTATCTCTCGTTAGAATTAACAATTATTTAGAAACAATTTCATTAAAATTACTATTATCATTATAATGACAACCTCATTGAATTAGATTTAAAATTACCTTACTGATTTTCCTTAAATAACCAAGTTTTTTTAATTTAAATTATCAATCATTAAGATTATAGATTAAAAAGATATTATTACAAATTTCATGAAAGTATTTTATAATAAATTATACTATAAAATTAAGTTATGCACTAAAATTATTTTATATTAAACTTGAGGGATTATTTTGCAACAAATTATAACTTACGTTAAAGAATATTTTAAATATTTTATATATTTTAATGGATAAACTGTTTATTTTTCAAGTTCGGGAATACAATACATTTAGACCCCACTCCTAAAGGGGTTATTTTTCAATTAACCTTTTTTTTTCATATTTTCTATAATCGTCTCTCTCTATCTATTTAGTTCATCCATTTTTTTTTATATATGTGAAGGGTATAAAATTAGGTAATCATTTAAAATAGTTCATTGATGTTAAATGGTTAATCTTTGTAACATGCTAAAATGACACTTAAATTGATTAAATAGTAACTTCTAATCGTATTCATTTATTTTTCTCCTCATTTATTAAAGATATACAAATATGTTACTTCAAAAATTATCTTATAATTTCAAGCTCTAATTTTTGTACATAATCGTCTTAATTTTATGTTACCCTTATATTTCTAACCGGAAATAGTACAAACAAATTAATTCTTGAACAACTACAATACAATGATATTAATTATCTCCAAACTTTTTGTGAATGCAGAAATTGTATGATATGGGTTGCCGAAATATGGGCATTTCTGGGCTTATTCCCCTTGGTTGTTCGCCAATATTAATGACAATAAACTCCCCATTGAGAAGAACATGTATAGAAAAAATGAATTATGATGCTGAAATTTATAATAAGAAGCTAGTGAAGTTTCTAGCTCAAATGCAGGCAAAGCTTGCTGGCACCAAACTTCTCTATGCAGATTTATACACTCCTTTGATTGACCTCATCAAGAATCCAAAACAACATGGTATTTATTCTATATCTATAAATCCTTTGAATTTTTCACATGTTTTTTCTTGAATTTTTATCGTTTTTTGTATGTTAACATACATTTAAAGAAATTGTTTTAAAATGGATATAAGTTTATAAATAAGTAATCAAGAATAATTTTCAAAAACATTTTATCATTTCAAAATAAATTTTTTTAAAAGATTTAAAATAGGTTGAAAGTAAATGTTTTATTATTATTATTATTATTACATTGAGCATTGTACTAATGTCTGAAATGCCCTTGAATCATGACACTAGGTTTTATTGAATCTTCAAGAGGTTGTTGTGGTACTGGATTAATCGAATATGGGCATTTATGTAATCCATTGACTCCTACATGCAAGTATCCTCGCCAATATGTGTTCTTCGATGCCTCTCATCCCAGTGAATCCGCTTGTTACTACATTGCCCATTTCTTGGCAAACCAAACCTTTCAACAAATCTTATAGCCTAATTGATTCATCACTCAATTCATTTGATGTATTTCAATAATTAAGTTGATTTCTTAAATAGCAGGATTAATTAACTTTTTGGATTGTAATTATTATTTTTTTTTTGGGATCAAGTATTGTAATTTAAATTTGTTACAAATGTTATTGTGGATCAAAATTTTTAATCATTTTTCTTTTTTTTAATAGAATATTGTATTATATTATTTTGACTTTTGATCGGTGCTCACTCTCAAGCAAACATGATATTTAATGTAACACGTTATCTCATAAGTATTATAAATATAGTTAAAAGATACGAGGTTCATAAATGTGATATTAAAATGTGTTTGTGAGAAAAGATCTAGATTTT
Source organism: Catharanthus roseus (assembly GCA_028651295.1). Taxonomy (NCBI): domain Eukaryota; kingdom Viridiplantae; phylum Streptophyta; class Magnoliopsida; order Gentianales; family Apocynaceae; genus Catharanthus; species Catharanthus roseus. The sequence goes on from JAPQWS010000087.1 coordinate 8,262,918, forward strand.
AAAATTGAAATTTGTGATTTAAAATGTTATTCAATCTCATTCTCAGACATGTGATTGTACGATATGCAAGTTCTAATTAGGCAGCACGTTTGGTATATTGGAATAAAATGAAACGGAATGTCTTTATACCCAGAATCATTTTCCATCAGAAATATGTTCGAAATTCCTTTTCCACTCTATTATTTGAATGAATGTAATGATGATTTCTTTTCTATACTTGATAATGTTATTTTTTAATGCGGGAGTGAAATGAAATTTCATTATGTATGTCTACAATGACCTAGTAAAATAATTTTATATATTCAAAAGTCTAATACATAAAATATAGACCGGCATAAATACATAATAAAATATAAATGAATAAAATAATAAAAACGCAAAAAGAAATTTTGTATGTTGTTTAGAAGTTAATATTTTATTGTGAATAAAAACTTATATAAGTATATCATGAGTTTCTTTTACGAATGAAATTCATGATTAAATCTTAACGTTTTTTCATCTAATGTTATATTGGTATAGTAGACATATAAGACATTTTTTCTTTTACATTTCTCCTAGAAAAGCTTTTTCCTAGGTTTTAGTATAGAAAAATCTTTCCTACTTTTTTATGGAATAATTTTTGCGGAAAGACTTTTCCTACTTATATTTTTCATACCAAATACTGAAATGGGAAGAGAAGTTCGAAATGTCATTTCATTCCATTCCATTACAATGTACTAAACATATTGTTACTCTTGTCTTTTCAGTTTATTTCTCGTCTTAGGATATGATACAACTATTTAATTAGAAAATAATTAGATTATCTTAATTGAAGGTTGAATAGACTAAATATGTCCTCAATTAGGAATATGAATTTATTTGAATTAAGGGTGATGGTCAAGTACTTCCAATCTTACTCCTAAGTGGTTTAGTAAAGTCGAGGTCATGAGATCGAATCTTAACCGGTGCTGTCGACTTCTAAATTATACTTACTTCTTGGGGATGCTACTCTAACGGGACCAGTGCTTGAGCTAGAGGATATATTAATTGTTCCTGAGTGATATAAAAAGAATCATATATATTAAGAACACATTACTATTACAAACTGGATATATTAGATAATATATAATTTCAAAATCATTTCTATATATATTGATGTTTTTAATTTAATTTTTAAAATCATGATCAAAAGTTTAGATCTACAACTAAAAAGTGGATATTTAGAGTCTCTCCTAGATGAATCATTACCCATTTTCTTAATATTGTTTATGTCCTCACTTTTTTTTTATTTAGACTTATATATATACTGAATTATTAATAGATGATTTATTCTTTATCAATAATTTGATACCTCTTACATTAAAAAAATCATGACCGTCGCTAAAAGATTTTAAGGGTTAGATACATTTTCTTTGTTGAAATTTGTTTAAATTTGTAGAAATTATAAATATATCCTTATCACTTATATCTTCTTAGCTTATTAATCTCTACTATTAATTTCAATAAAAAAATTATTAGAAAAAATAATAATTATGTGGTAAAAAGTATAAATTCTTCATAAAATATTATTTTGCAAGTTTTCTTCTCGTTCATTATCATAAATTAAAATAATAATACCTTTGCTAAAAAACTTATTAATCTAATTTCCATAATGAAGGATACTATTGACTTAATATATGATAATAAACAATGCAAAAAATGATATTTTATGAAGAATTTATATTTTTTACTGCATAATCATTGTTTTCTGATAAAATTCTTTATTGAAATATAATTACGAAAATAAAAACGATAAAGATGTATTTATAATTTATATAAAATAAAAGGACGAAATAGTAATTTTGACGCACTTCAAAGAAAAAATGTAATTAACCCTCATATAAAATTATGTTTGACCATCATTATCGGAGTAACTTAGTTTAAACTTCAATTATGACAAGTTTTCTTGAGATAACATGATTTAGCCAGATCATAATTCATAATTTTCATAGCCAAAAAAAAAAAAAAAGAAATCCAAGAATATAATCATGTCTTTAATTAGAATAATACTAGTGTTATTTCTTTGATCAAACTCATTCCTCACATTCATATTCTTTAAGTATAGGCATAGCCATATGATTCCACTATTGGTTTTAATTCAAGTATATATATATATATATATTGCACAAAAAATCTTAATTTGAAGAGAACGTGCAACCAAGTGCTCAAGAATATCATATGCAATTGATATATATATATATATATATATATATTAAGCTCTGATATTCAAATGGCAACGAGGCGATAGCTCAGTGACAAAAGTATTCTTTTTCTTTAATTATTTTAATTCGACATGTAAGGTGATGATGTTTAAATTCGAGTCATCTTAAGCGTGATTAAGTCGAGTTGTGATCTTACTAAGTCAATTAAAGAAGGTGATTAAAAAAACTAATATGAGTTGAGAAATAATGAGCTGTTTTTATTCATCATGCATCTCCACTTGCTCTATAAGTTTACGGTTAAATTCTTTTTGAGTTTACAAAAAATCACCAACTATTAATCCCTACCAAAAGATGGCTTTTCTGGGCACTTTTTTTTGGATATTCATCTCATTACAATGCTGCGTCTTTTTCTCTTACAAATCCAATGCCCAAAACTCATCAAAAGTTTCCGCCATTTATGTGTTCGGAGATTCAGCAGTAGATACAGGTAATAACAATTATTTACCTACGTTATTAAAAGGTAACTACAGACCATATGGTATGAATTTCCCTGGTCATATTCCTACCGGAAGATTTTCAGACGGAAAACTCGTCCCCGACATTCTCTCCTCCATGTTAGGCCTCGGAGAAACTGTTCCCCCTTTCTTTAAACCAGATCTGTCCGACGATCAACTCCGACGAGGTGTTTGTTTTGCATCGGCCGGAGCAAGATTGGATAATCAAACTATACCTTTGGTGGGTCAAATTAACATGTTTAAACAGTTAGAATATTTTGCAGCTTACATCAAGAAGCTTAAGAATATTGTGGGTGAAGAGGAAGCTGGAAGAATAATTGGTGAATCACTTGTGACTATTACTGCAGGAAATGTTGATTTTCTCACTAATTATTATTTGGTTCCCTCCCCTGAAAGATTGAAATACAGCGTATATGAATATCAGGACTTGTTATTGAACAATATGCAAGCTCTAATCAAGGTTAGTATTAGTCATTTTTGTTCTAATTTAAGTTTATTTAAATTGCATTTAAGGATTTATAAAATTATACAATCGCAATAATATAAAATAAGGGATATGTATATACAAAAAACTTTCATTCAATACTCGTTTTATTTATTAAAGTAATAAATATTTTGAAACGAGAAAATATATTTAAGTTATAGATACAATTTATATCGAAATGGAGGAGTACTTGTCGGTCAACACATCACACAAACACAATCATATAAATCGTTTAATACATCCTCTAGCACATGCTCTAGTATACTTTTTTTATTTGTTATTTTTCTTTGGGGTTTATCTTTTAAAGTTTAAAGTTTATTCTGTAAGATTTTTATTAATAAAAATACTATAAATAGTGTGTATTAGAGAGTGTATTAGAGGATGTATTAAATGATTCGACCGTATAAATCATCTAAAATATCATGTTTTCTAATCCACAAAAGATTTATTAAAGAATTCAATGTTTGATATGTGACAAGTAAAAAAATTGGGACACGTATATGTTTTCAAAGTTTCTATAATATTCTCTCTCATACATTATATAAAATATTTCATTGATTTTAAAACGATAATCTTTGTAAGACTTTTTCATTGATTTTAGACTCACTAAGGTAGTTAAGAATATAAGTATTTTACAATTTCAGTAAATATATATTAAATTTTTTTCATTTTTACTCATCTCTCTATTTATTTATTTCAATTCCACTATCCATCTCTTTCCTCATTTATAAAAAGTAAAAAGAGTATTGTAGTTCAAAAATTATCTAATTTTCTAGACCTTTAATTTGTACGTAATGGTATAAAACCTCTTTATATTTATAACCGGAAAAAGTATTTAAATTGATGGAATTAAGTACTTTCTAACCGTACTTACTTATTTCATTTATTTCTTTCTCCTACTTTTAATAAGAGTATAAAAGACTTCTAATTCTTGTTACATAATTGTCTTAATCTTATATGACTTAATATTTCTAACTAGAGATATTACAAATTAATTACTAATTATCTCTAAATTTTTTTGCAAGTATAGAAATTATACGATATGGGTTGCCGGAATATGGGCATTACCGGACTTGTTCCTCTTGGTTGTTTGCCGATGGTAATAACAATGAACTCCCCGATGAGGAGAACTTGTATAGAAAAAATGAATTATGAAGCTGAGATTTATAATAAGAAGCTAGTGAATCTCAAATGCCGGCAAAGCTTGCTGGGGCCAAACTTCTCTATGCAGATATATTCACTCCCTTGATTGAGCTTATCAAGAACCCTAAACAGCATGGTACGTTAGTTAACTGTTGTTTAAATATATTTTTTCCGTTTTAAAAATATTCATTACTTTATAAAATTAAAAGGAGTATTAATTGAGAGTTTTCCAAATATACTTCTATCTTGAGTTAGTAAAATATCAATTTTTTATGCGTAATTTTTGTTTTTACTAACTTTGAATTCCAAGACAATTTTTATTGGATTATTCTTTTTATTGAACTTCTTATTATTCATAATGAGTAGGATTGTCATTGGATTCGAGCCGACCCGAATGCTCGACCCATTTTTTTAAAGATTTAAGCTTATTTTTTAAGCTCAAAAGTAATTTGGGATGACCGTGAACCTAGGTAGGCTAGGTCAGCTTATATATGTATTACTATTTATAAATTTTTATTATACTATACTATGTTATATATATTATATGGTAATTATCTATTAAAAATTAATAAATTATCTAATTAAACATTAAAATAGAATAAAATTTTGATTCATTTAACAGAAAATTTTTTTATTGTTTGAATAAGTGATTTTATAAATTTATAATGAAATAGATTTAAATAATAAAAATAATTTCGAATTAAAATTCTTTCAGTATCTTTCAAATTTTTGTTTAATTTTTTTTTTTAAAAAAAATATTATAGCTTGAGCTCATCCTTCTTAAGTCCAAATTATTCTGGCTGAGCTCGGGTCAAGGGAGACACAACCCACTAGGCCCAGTTGGCAGTCCTAATAATACGTTAAATAAGGAAATTTAAATTTTTTGAATTAGAAGTACCACTATTATATTGATGACAGAGGTACATTAGTTTATCTGTATATTATGTAATAAAGAGACAGTTAATATGAAATAGAAGTAGTATTTGTTTAAATATAATAAAAGCGATTACTAGCATCGAAGTATATATTACATGTCTTTTTCATTATATATATATATATAGATCGTGCCAAGTCCATGAGTTGTGTTCTTGAACCGATAAAGTTTTGAATTCGTTAAACACTGTTAATGTCTAAAACTGGTTATGATTGGTGGCAGGATTTGTGGAGTCTGCAAGAGGCTGCTGTGGCACTGGATTAATTGAAATTGCACAATTTTGTAATCCATTAACGCCAGTGTGCAAGAATCCTTACCAGTATGTGTTTTTTGATACCGTTCATCCCGCTGAATCCGCTTGCCGTTACATCGCTCATTCCTTAGCAAACCAACTCTTCCCCCAAATCTTATTAGCCAAATGACCTCTTTTTAATCATCATTTCCAGTGGCGTAACCAGGACAAAAATGTTGGGAGTTGAAGAACAATAAAAATTTTAATTTTTAAAGTTTTTAAAATTTTTCGAGGGAGTTCGAGTCCAACAAGGCACCCGTAGTTCTGTCCCTGACCATTTTCCCTTATGACAAAGTGCAATGTTTTAATTTCAATTACAATTTTTAAATTGTTCATACACCATTAAATGATTCTGTAAGTAACTCTCAAGTGATATGATGTTCTTGTTTTTTTCTTGCCAATATAGTTCGAAGATTGCAAGAAATAGTTTAAGATGAAAAATGCTGTGTGTCTATTTATTGTATCGGTATTGATATATTTTGTACACCTAATATGTTATTTTAGATTTATTAGTATATATAACTGACTCCTCTCAATTTTTCTATTTTAGTAGATTAAAAATTATTTTCATCACAATGCCTCTGACACGTTTCATATTGATGAATAACCATTTTATCTATTAAAAAGAATTCCAAAACTATTATAAGTAAAAAGGAAATTTGGGTAGAAGATACAATAACCCCGCATGGATGTAACTCATTTGGTTATGGGTACCGTAATGAGAATTTCAACAACTCTAATATAGAGAGCGATTTCTTGTATGCACCAATACCTGGCCTCCATTCTTCGAGAGGGCATTACTCTGGAGAGAGATCCCAAAGACTGATATTTTTTCTTGTGATTTTCTCCTCGAAAAGCACAGCAAAAGTTCTTTTACACAATCAATCAAACACCTTGTGACCTTAGGAACTGAGCACCTTATAAGACAAGGGAAGATATGGCCCTTTCCGAGTTGGGTATAGAGGTGATAGTTGGCCTTGTTTTTCCTTTATCAGCACTCTACTCTCTTCCAAAACCGCCACATATATATAGTTTCCGAATTCCCAAGCTTTTTCTGAGCCAAAACTCTGAACTCTGAAGCATAAGACAATCAAGAAAAAAATGTATTAAATCCAAAGAAACATTCAAATATTTCAGCTTTCACTTCCATTTGGGTTTTCCTTATTCACATCACACCTGGCCTTAAAGATTACTTCAATAGTTTTCCTGTTTTTTTTTTTCCATTCCAAGCAACAAATGGATGTAACTATAAATAAGGTTGAGATTTCTAATCGTAACACACAACTATAATTTGGCAAAATGGCACTTATCTATAGCATCTTTCTCATTTTTCTAGTCCAATTTTGTAGCATATCCAATGCCAATGGCAAACCTTTGCCTAAGTTTCCTGCCATTCTTATTTTTGGTGATTCAACTGTTGACACGGGAAATAACAATTACCTAAAAACAGCATTTAAAGGGAACCATTACCCTTATGGACATGACTTCCCGGGGCACGTCCCAAATGGGAGATTTTCGAATGGAAAACTGGTGCCGGATTTAGTTGCTTCAATGATAGGACTAAAGGAAATTGTACCTCCATATTTGCAGCCTGATTTATCAGATCAAGAATTACTTACAGGTGTTAGCTTTGCATCGGCAGGATCAGGGTACGATGAGCTGACGACTGCTGTTTCTGGTGTGCTCCCAATGTCTAAGCAACCAAGTCTGCTAAAGGAGTACATAGAGAGATTAATAAAGATTGTGGGAGAAAAAAAAGCTCAAAAGATAGTTGAAGGAGCTCTGGTCATTATTAGTGCTGGAGCAAATGATTTCATATTCAATTACTATGACATTCCCACTAGAAAACTTCAATTCACCATCAGTGAGTACCAAGATTTCTTGCAAAATAAACTGCGAAATTTTGTCAAGGTATTTTTTTTTTTTTTGTATCTCTCTCTCTCCTTGGCTTCATATAAACTGCTCTGCCACGCCCTGTTTCTGAACTATCTTCATAAATGAATTTACAGGAATTGTATGAACTTGGATGCCGAAAAATGATTGTTTCGGGGTTACCTCCAATAGGGTGTCTGCCAATCCAATTGAGCGCAAAGGCCTCCATTTTGAGAAGATGTATAGAAAATGAGAATTCAGATGCGGAGTCTTACAATGACAAGCTCATAGACCTGCTAGAAGAAATGTCTGCTACACTCCCAGGAAGCAAAATTCTCTATGCAGATGTTTACACTTATTTCCTTGACATGATCAAGAATCCACCTAAATATGGTAAGCAACTATGATGTGAATGTGTGAAACTCCTTAGCTACCCACTATCGGTGTTCAAACCTCTCTTCTGGTATGAGACTGTTGCACAAGACTTGCCAAGTATGACTTACCTTCTCATGCAGCTTGTGAGATATTCACTTATTCAATGATTGCAGGATTTGTAGAAACAAGAAGGGGGTGCTGTGGAACTGGCCTGTTGGAAGCAGGACCTCTATGTAATGAAGCCACTCCAGTGTGCCGAAATGCTTCGCAGTATTTGTTTTGGGATAGCATTCATCCAAGTGAAGCAACTTACCACTTCTTTTCTGACCAACTGGTGAAGATACTCCTCCCCATCTTATCCCACACAGAGAGTTGCTGATCCATCTAGCCCCATATTAGAAAGTGTAAAGACAAAGATTCCATATTTAATACAAACTTCACATTACCACAAACTGCACTATCTCAATTTTATGATCCAAAAGATATGGACACTTTTCAGTGTCTTGTTTCTCTTGTACACGAATAAGTGCCCTGCATAGTAAAGGGCTGCAGAAAACAGGTTATTTACACTAAATTCTGAACAGCAGGTTGAGGTCACTGTGTTTCCTTTCATCAAAAAGTTGGTTTGCACATAATTTTATGACATGTTTTCTTGATATGACATTATTTTAATAGAATCAGAAGTGAATGCTTGTTTCCTCAGAATAAAATAAGGTAACTCACATTCAGATTCTTTATAATGTAAGCATAGTTAAATAGTCTACCTTGTGTTTCATACACGCCCCAGAAAATATTAATCAAAAGAGAACGTGCAAGTAAGTGGCGATACATTAATTTGATGAATCTTTTCCAAAAATCCCCTTTCCTGCAAATTGCAAAAAAGAATTACCTCGGAGGTTTAGAATAAAATTTTCGACTGATTAAGCAATACAGACAGCCTAAACGAAAGAGATTATAAAACAGGCTTACTTGTTAACTCCAGCGGCTGCACAGGCAGTTCTGCATATTATAATCTGGCAGGCGAATCTTTGGGCAGACGTGAAATGAAGTGATTATTCTCTAGTAATTAAGAAATTGGCCAGAGAAGTTGAGGTGATCAGATCCCATCTCTCCATACTTGCTGTATATATAAGTTGAGGATTATTTTTGAGTTCCCAAGCAAAAGATCCAATTCTCCTAAATGGCACTTCTCGGCTTTTTATGGATCATACTTTTTAAATCCTGCATCCTGTTTTCTTACAAATGCATTAATGCCCAAAACTTACCAAAATTTTCTGCAATTTTTGTATTTGGGGATTCGGCAGTAGATACAGGTAACAACAATTATTTACCTACATCATACAAAGGCAACTACAGACCATATGGTATGAACTTCCCTGGTCGAATTCCTACCGGAAGATTTTCAGACGGAAAACTCGTACCCGACATTCTCTCCTCCATGTTAGGCCTCGCAGAAACTGTTCCTCCTTTTCTAAAACCAGATCTATCGGACGATGAACTTCGCCGAGGCGTTTGCTTTGGATCGGCCGGAGCAAGATTGGATAATCAAACAATACCCAAGTTAACCGGACAAATTAACATGTTAGAACAAACGGAATATTTTGCTGCTTACATCAAGAGGCTTACAAATGTTGTCGGAGAAAAGGAAGCTTGCAGAATAGTTGGTGAATCACTTGTGATGATCACTACTGGAAATGTCGATTTTATTCATAATTATTATGGAGGTCTTCCATCTACTAGAAGCTTGCAGTACAGCGTAACCCAATACCAGGACTTGCTATTGGGACATATGCAAGTTTTAATCCAGGTTATACTATTCCCTCCCTCCCTCCATTTGTGAACGACTGTGATAGTACTAATTATCTCCAAATTCTTTGTGAATACAGAAATTGTATGATATGGGTTGTCGAAATATGGGCATTTCTGGACTTATTCCCCTTGGTTGTTCGCCAATAATAATGACAATAAACTCCCCATTCAGAAGAACATGTATAGAAAAAATGAATTATGAAGCTGAAATTTATAATAAGAAGCTAGTGAAGTTTCTAGCTCAAATGCAGGCAAAGCTTGCTGGCACCAAACTTCTCTATGCAGATTTATACACTCCTTTGATTGACCTCATCAAGAATCCACAACAACATGGTATCCATTTCTATAAATCCTTTGAATTTTTCACATATTTTTCTTGAATTGTTCTCTATTGTTTAAGTTTATTTACGATAATGAAAAAAACGCTTTTAAAGAAATTATTTTCATTTTCAATTGTGCTAATAAATAAAAAAAACAATTCTAAAAGTGTCCAACTGATTATTTTTAAAAAGAAAAATGATTATAAATGCCACTGAATTATTTTCCGTTCTCCATAAATAGGCATAATCTTTTTTACCTTATTTTTTTGTACATCGTGTAGCATCCAATCACTATTTTTCAAAAAACAAATACTTCAGAAATGATAGTTTCCGATAGAAAAATGTACATGTTTCACACCTGATTAATTATAAAGAAAAATTTGTCCCACCTACAATTTATTTTCCTTTTAAAAAAAAAACTTAAATTTTAAACTATCAAAACAACTTTTAAGGTAAAACTGTGCCACCACCGAAACTTTTACTTTAGAAAAATATGTGATAGGACGATTTACTCCCATGAAAATTATCAAAATTGGTCAAGTATGAAGTACGTGCGTTTTTTCTATTGGGAACCACTGATTGAAGTGCTGGATGTTAGGTATAAAAAATACATAAAAATAGTAAATGGTAAAAAAGGCCTAATCATGAAAAATAAAAAATAATTTAGAGACATTTATAGTCAATTTTTTCCTTTTTTAAAAAAAAGGAGTTTTTTTCAGCAGTTTTAATATATAAGTTTATTATTAAATAAGTAGTGAAGAATAATTTTTTTAAAAAAAACAGCTTATTGAATATAATAAATTTTTTAAAAGCTTTTAAATATGTTAAAAAATATATTTTTTTTATTACAATATGGAACATTGTACTAATGTCTAAAATGCCCTTGAATCATGATATTAGGATTTATGGAGACTTCAAGAGGTTGTTGCGGTACTGGATTAATCGAATTTGAGCATCTCTGTAATCCATTGACTCCTGTGTGTAAAAATCCTCACCAGTATGTGTTCTTCGATGCCATTCATCCAAGTGAATCTGCTTGTCTCTACATTTCCCATTTCTTGGCAAACCAAATTTTTCCACAAATCTTAGCCAAATGATCACCAATTCAATGCTTCCCAAAACATTTTTTTGGCTACTTTTTCACTTTGAATAATTGAAATTTTAATTTGTTTTTATGTTAATTTCTTTAAAATATCAGCATTAATTTACTTTTAATATTGTAATTTAAATTTAGTGATTATTTTGTAATAAATCATAACTTAATAAAGGGGCACTTTGGTCATTATATTTATTTTGACTGTTGATTAATGATCTGAAGGGTAAAGTTCATATTTTCTTTTTTTAACTTTAAGAGGTGAAGGGTTCCAACCCCTAATTTAAAAGTGGTATTTTGAACTCATATCGTCTCTAATATTTTCTGTAACATTTCCTTTTATAATATGTTTTTGCCTTAGAGTTTACCTTTTCTCTTAGAGTTTATCTTTTATTTGTTAAGTTTCATTAATAAAATATACTAAATTAGAAATGTTACAAATAAATGATATGCGTTCAATTGAGACAATCAATTACTTCAATGTGGAGACAATAACTTTTCTATTTATTAAATTACTAAATATGCTTTTTTTCAAATATAATTAATACTTATAAAAATAAATAAATAAGATAAAAGTTTTTCACTATAAAAAAAAAAATTAAAATGCTACCTCTGCTTGCTCTCCTCTTTAATATTATGGTGCAATTCTTTGCTTCACAGTAATTTCTTTGTCAATAATGAATAAAATTTTAACGTTTCTTGGCCAGAAACATCAGCTTAATTTGTCTTTTTTTTTTCTATTTTTCTTGCTAACATTTATGATCGATGGGGGGCTTAATGGGTTTTTTCATCACTTACGCAAATCTTTCAAGAGATCATCTCACTTCTCACAAGCATGTGTGAAGTGTTTAAATACTCCATTCGTTTCATATTATCTGTCACGTTATTAAGATATAATACAAGTATTAAAAAAATAATTAAATTGTCTTAATTAGAAGTTAAATAGAATAAATTGGAGAATATGAGTTTATTTGAATTATTTCTAAACATTTATTATACTGTATCATTTTCATAATACTAAAACGAATGGTACATATGTAAAATTTCATCTAATACTCTCTTAATTTACTAAAGTGATAGATATTTTCGAACGAAAAAGTATGTTCAAACGAAAGTTAATATCAAACGAAGGAAGTAATATACAAAAATGAGTTTTAAGTACTTATGGTTACCTTGGCATGAAGAGAGTTGTTAAGTAGAGACCATTAGTGTCAGTGGCGGAACTTCACCCGAGCCCCTCCAGAAAAAAAAAAAAAAAAAGAAATTAGGAATTTTGATGATTTTACAATTAAGTCCCTCCAATTTTGAATGTTTTTGTACTTATAATATATCTATTTTATAGACGAAATTCTGGCAAAACTTTTAATGTTAATCAGTCCTCCCAAGTTTTCTATCCTGGTTCCGCCACTGATTAGTGTTGTTAGGTGCATAAGTCACGTTCTCAAACTTATGGATCCGGAATATGAAATTATATGCCTTGTTCTCTATTACTTAAAATCAGCAACTTTTAGTTTACTTTAAGCTATTTTGGAGTTGTCCCCGATTGCTTATTATATCTACTTTTAACTTTAAAAAAAAGTTGAAAAAAAGCTATTTTTGAAAGGTATTGTGATTATGCGTTTTAATCGGCTTATACTTATTGATATTGTTAAATTTAAAATTGTTATATTAACTTATTTAAACAACTTTTCTATAAGCACTTATTTTTTAATTGTTTAAAAAAAACACAAGCAATGAAGAATAGGGTCATAGTATCATAGTATACTTAGTCGTTAGAAGTGTGGAAACTAATGAGTCATGCTCTCAAACTCACATATCCAAAACGTGAAGTGTGGGAATTAAATGCTACACTATACGCGACAAGAACTAGAATCTCGCACCACTAGTCTAGTCCTAAACTAAGTCAGGGACGTAAGGGTCATGATTGCTACCAGACTCATGAATCATGTTTTCGAACTTGCACGTCCGAACATTGACAATTCTTGATAGTACTATTTCTATTTTATAATATAATGTTATTTGTTATTTCACACATATTAAGAAAAGAGTGAAATCGATGTATCTTTAGAGTAAAATACCTCTAATGCCCTTATATTAATTTAATACATTTCATCTTTCAAGACTTTTTCATCTCTCATTTCTATATATTTATTAAATGTGAATGAATATAAGTTTTGAGAATTAATAGATAGTGATAATAAGGATATTCTTAAAAAAAAATTTATACAAAAAAATTATTTTATAATATAAAATTTCAAATATAACAACTTAATCTTATATTATAAAATAAAGATAGCACCATATAATTTCAAGACTCAGGCTAATTGAAAGTAGATCAAGCTCACACTCTTAAGCTTGCAAACTTGAAACTTTACCATTATTGATATCAAAAGGCGAAATCTTTCGCCCACAAAGCCTCCACCAGACTGTCTGATACTCAGGTGGAAGACGTAAATCATAATGACTCAACCGTCCTACAGATTGGAGGCCAAGAACTGGATATTGGTCCTTAATACCAACTTTAGAACCCCTGAATCAAATGAGCTATGCTTATGCGGGCAAAACTTTACCATTATTGATATGATAGTAGTATATAATTCCAGGATTCGGGCTAATTGGGAGTATTCATTAACTCTGCAATGGCACTTCTGGGCCTTATCTGTATAATTTTAACCCATTATTTCATCAAAATCTCTTACAATTGCAACGCCCAAAACTTATCATCAAAATTTTCAGCCATTTTTGTGTTTGGAGATTCAGCAATGGACACTGGTAACAACAATTACCTACCCACAATCTTCAAAGCTAATTACAAACCATATGGAATTAACTTCCCCGGTAGAATTCCCACCGGAAGGTTTTGCGACGGAAAACTTGTTCCCGACATTATGGCATCGAAATTCGGGCTCGGAGAAACTGTTGCCCCATTTCTAAAACCAGATCTTTCGGACGATGAAATCCGGCGAGGAGCTTGTTTTGCATCAGCCGCAGCAGGATTGGATAATCAAACTCTGTATTTTACTGGTCGAATTAACTTGTTAGATCAACCAGATTATTTAGCGGAATACATTGAGAAGCTGAAGAAAATTGTAGGTGAAGAAGAAGCTAGAAGAATAGTTGATGAAGCTTTAGTGATGATTAATGGCGGAAACGTTGATTTCATTTATAATTATTACTACATCCGTACCGGTAGATCACTTGAATACACCGTTCTTCAATACCAAGATTTATTATTGAAAAATATGAAACTTCTTATCAAGGTTAGTGATGTCTATACATTGATCAAAAACTATTTTCATCGCAAGAAATATTTTCTGTAATATCTTCTATAACATTTTCTTTTATAATATATTTTCTGTCTTAATCTTTTTAATTGATAGGTTTTATTAATAAAATATATCAAATTATGAATGTTACAGAAAATATTACAAAAAATGTTGTAAACCATCCGAACCGAACTTTTAGGAGTTACAGGTGATTTACATCTTTTTTTTCTTACTTTTTAAAATTGTTTAATATTTTTGTGTAAATTAGAATATCCTTCATAGTTTTCTCTCTCCTCATTATTAATTCTACAAGTTTCTATATTAGAATAATAAAAAGATATTGAAATTTGTTATTAATGAGAGGGTGTTATAGGAATTCATTAAATATTACCTTAGAAACCGCAATGTGACAAGTAAAAAACGTTGGAATTCCAACCATGTGACGTAAAAAATTGGAGGGAGTAGTAGTTTTTTCAGGTGTACTAAATAATTTATCGGATACACTTTTTTCACAACGCTACTTTTATAGTTATTTTATTAATAAATCATATATAATAAAAAATAAACTCTAAACTTTAATAAAAAAATTATCATTAAAGATCATCTAGTATATCCTCTAGTACACTTTCTAATAAACTTTCTTCCGTAGCCATTTTTCCCTTACTAACACGTTTGGTACACTGCAATGATGAGGAATGGAATGTTTTACCACCCGGAATCCTTTCTCATCCGAGATGGAATGGAATCCTCACCTTGAGGGTAAACATATGCAATATATTGAGGGTAAAATAGTCCAACTAATACTTTTAAAATGATTCTCACTTTTCTTGGAAAGTACTTCATAGGGTTTTGGTGTGAAAAGGCCTTCCCAACTTCTTCTTGAAATAAACTTTCTAGTGGAAAGACAATTCTTAAAACTAATGTAAACACCAAATATAACGTCAGGGTTTACTTTTTACCATTTGCAGTTTATCTTTTATTTAATAAGATTTATATTAATAAATCTAATATAAAAATAGTGTATTCAGATAATGCAATAGAATATGTATTAGAGGATACCAGCCGATAAAGTTTCTACACAAAAATAAATGTGTTAGAGTTGGAGAATGTATTAATAGATGTTTTAAACGATTCTCGATAAAAGATTTTTTACAAATGTCCGTATGATGGTAACTGCATTCCCTAGATCCGATCTATGATTACTATTGACTGCTGCATAGTGCTAATCTCTTGATTTTCTTGCAAATACAGAGATTGTATAATCTAGGTTGTCGGACGATGAGCTTTTCTGGACTTGGTCCCCTTGGTTGTTTGCCGATAATAAGGACAACCAATTATCCATTTAGGCGTACTTGTTTAGAAAATGCGAATTCTGATGCTCAAATTTATAATAAAAAACTAGCAAAGTTGCTAGCTGAAATGCAATCAAAGCTTCAAAGGAGCAAACTTGTGTATACAGATGCGTACACTCCCTTAATGGAGCTTATCAAGAATCCAAAAAAACATGGTAATTAAACATATGTAAATTTCATCAGTCTTTAGGAATTTAGAAACAATTGAACAGTGCCCAGTTTGTTTTTGACTTGTGACAGGATTTGTGCAGAGTAGAAGAAGCTGTTGCGGCACTGGATTAATTGAGTTTGGGCAATCCTGCAATCAATTTACTCTGGTGTGTAAAAACCCTCGCCAGTACGTGTTTTGGGATGCCATTCATCCCACCGAATCTGCTAATCGCTTCATCTCTGAGTACTTGATCAACAATCAATATCCCTCCGGACAATTCACTCATAAACTCGATCCATAAATAGGGACAAAAAAATAACGTTGTTAGAAGCGAATTAGAGATCAAAATAGTCAGTCAGTACTGTGAGAAAACGGATGACTTATATATATAAGCCTAAAAACTCGTACTATATGGATTAAATAAGAGCAAAGAAACTCAATAATGGAGCCTTGTGCTCCGCCCTCTTAGTGTATTCATGGTTTACCACTATATCTTGGATTAAAAAAGAAAAAGAAAATTCGTAAAAAACGAATGTTTTTGTATTGAAATGTTTTTCTTTGTAAATCTGTTGCAAACAAGTGATTTCAATGGATATGTCCTTTGAAAAAGGGTGTTTAAGAAGGAACAACATGGCAACACGAAGCCAACAACAATAATTTGAGAAATTCGGTTCAATAACTATTTATTCTGTCTTAATTTGATCACATATATATGTATTATTTTATTTATTTGATTCCGATAACTATTTATCATGCTCGAATTTCGTCATATATTTTCTCTTTGCTCATTTTTTTTATAAAGCTCTTTACTTATTTTAGTCCCGTAACTATTTATCTTTGATATTTTGTCCAAAATATTTTTAAATAAATTTTAAATTGTTCCCTTAAAATATGAAAATGTGTCAATTAAGGATCTCAAGTTGTAAAGTTCTTTAAAAAATCCTTTAAAAAGTAAAAAATGTATCAATTAGAAGATATAGAGAAACAGAGAATTAAAAAATTGGTTGTAAGAGGTCTAGGAGGTCGCCGTCAAGGGAGAGAGGGAGGTGGGGTGGGGGGAACCACAGCTTGGGACAGGGGAAGGGGTATTTTTCTTTTGGAAATAAAATGGAGAGAAGAGAGAGTTCTCGGAGGTATCCAGATGGAGAGAGGGACGTCGCCGGAAAGAGCGACGGATATTGTTGGAGGGCAAGAAGGAGGTAGGGTGACAAAGTTGGAGCTCGATTTTCAGGTGGCGAGAGTTTCGTGAGTTCCAGAGAGAAATTGAAATTGGGAGGGGGAGGATGACGGCATTTCGTCGATTCAGAGCAACTGTAACGACGTAACACCGACGCGCGCCTCCTGTTGAGAACTATTTAATTAATTACTTACAGTAATTTTATTGGGTACTTGTCAGTATGAAAAAAATAATTAAATTTCATGTCTAGTTCGTCAGTATGTATGTCACCGATGGAAGCTTCCGTAGGTATATTCAGTCAAAAATTTTCGTGCGAATTTTCCTGCTATTTTTTGCAAGTGTATTATGCTTACCAACGAAAGTTGCTACAGCATCAATATTCCATCCATCGCTAATTACAACTGTCGGTAAAAGGCCATTTCTTGTAATAATATATATATTTGAGAATAATATTATAGAGTAACTCAAAAAAAGTGATAGTTTAATTGGCACGATTCTTTTTTTTTTTTTTCTTTTTCTATTGGAAGGTCTCGTGTTTGAGATTTCTATGCCACAAATGTTGCTAACTTAAATGATAAAACTTGTTTAGATTAACAAGCAAAAAAACATATCAGTCTATTTTTCATGCTGTCTCACTCTAATTCCTGTCTTGCTCTTTGATTCTTTTAATGGTGCATTTCTCCTCAAGCACGCACCGTATGCTTTTGAAGACGACAACCATCTGCTAGAATTGCCCCAAATTCTTTACTTCACACCAATTTGTTTGTCACTAATGAATATAATGTTAACCTCTCTGGTCAGAAAGCAATTCCTTAGCTAGCTTCGTCTTTTTCTATGTTCTTGGTAATATTTATGATGATGGTAATGGTGGCTTAATGAGCTGATTACGAAAAAGATCCTTTCAAGAAAACAAAATGATTATGACCTTTAATCTACTCAAGAAAATCTGCAACAATGAACAATTTCATTCTGTTTTGGTAGTATATAATTTCAGGATTAGGGTTGGCTCACAAAAGAAAAAGGAAACCCCAATTCTCCAATGGCACTTCTGGGCCTTTCGTTCATAATTTTAACTCACTGCTTCATGAGATTCATTTACGGATGCAACGCCCAGAATTGTGCAATAAAATTTCCAGCCATTTTTGTCTTCGGAGATTCATTAATGGACACCGGTAATAACAATTACCTAAATACATTCTTCAAAGCTAATTACTCACCATATGGCATCGATTTCCCCGGCGGAATTCCCACCGGAAGGTATTCCGACGGAAAATTAATCCCAGATTTTGTGGCGTCAATGTTAGGGATCCAAGAAACTGTTTCACCTTTTCTAAAACCGGATTTGTCAGACGATGAAATTCGCAGAGGCGTTTGCTTTGCATCGGCGGCAGCAGGATTGGATAATCAAACTTTATCTTATACGGGTCAAATTAATATGTTGGATCAACCGGATTATTTAGCGGCTTATGTTCAGAGATTGAAGAAGATTGTTGGTGAAGAAGAAGCTCGAAGAATCGTTGGTGAAGCACTGGTGATTATTGGTGCTGGCCATGTTGATTTTATTTATAATTATTATTTCATCCGTACTAATAGATCACTTGAATTCACCGTTCTTCAGTATCAAGACTTCTTGTTGAATAATATGCAAGTTTTAATCAAGGTTAGTATTGTCTTTTCACAAGAAATTTATATAAAGAAAATTTTAAAGTAAAATGACCGATTTAATTCGTAAAGTTCAGTGTTTAAAATTTATTTTTCATTATTATAATTTCTAAACAATTTATAAAAATTCTTATATTGATGAATACTTATATTCTTTAAAAGAAACTACGCGAGCTGCTCAGCTAAAATAAATTGAAGGGTAAAATAGGTATTATAAACTATTTCTTTCAAACGAAACACATTTGAAGATTGATTTAGAGGGAAATAAAAATCGCTAACCATCTTAAACTCACATTTTACGTATGTTTCTTTTGAACATATAATAGTTTGTGATGCCTATTTTACCCTTTAAATTATCACATGTAATTAACTCGTGTCATTTTTTTTACAGAAGTTAATTGTTTTACAATAAAAGAATCTTACTCCCTCTGTTTCATATTAACTTCGTCTAAATATACTTTTTCCGTTCTAAAATATTTGTTATTTTAGTAAATCAGTGGAATATTAAATGAATATTTTATACATATACTCTTACTTAATATTTAATATTAAACCACATGGGAAGAAATAAATTCATGTTTCTAAGAGAATTTAATCATTTTTTTAATACTTGTGTCATGTCATAAGGTGACAGTTAATATGAAACGGAAGAAGTGTTAGATCAGTGTAAATTATTTAGAGTCTATAAAAGTAGAAAATAAACTTTAAAATACTTTCGAAAACTCTGTTATGGACCAGGTTTATATCTCCACTCATGCATCATGTAGCCTGTATGTCTCCCATTATGGAGACAAGATGGGAGACAAGAACGACCAGAAAGGTAATGTAACTTAATTCAGGTCACAGTGATCCATGAGTGGGGATATGAACCTGGTTCGTAACAGAATTTTTCAACGGAAAAATGGCTTACAAATTGAAACGGACACTTTTTCAAAAAAAAGATTAAAAACATGCATTAATCATCCGATTTAAAATGTTAACGATTGAAGCAGATAATAATTCCCGGATTTGCTTACAAATACAGAGTTTGTATAATCTGGGTTGTAGAAGGATGAGCATTGCCGGACTTGGTCCCATGGGTTGTGTGCCACTCATAATGACAGTGAACTCTCCTCAGTCGGGTCGTAAATGTCAAGAAAAGGTGAATTCAGATGCCCAGATTTATAACAAGAAACTATCCAAATTGTTAGCTGAAATGCAGCCAAAACTTCCTGGGACCATACTTGTCTATGGAGATTCATATACTCCATTGATGGAGCTTATCAAGAATCCAAAACAACACGGTCGGTAACCTTACACCTTACGCATAAACGCTTCGTATTCTCAGTAATATTCTGTGTAATATTCTCTGTAACTATGAACCCGTTTCGTTTGTTTTGTTTTACTCATTGCAGGATTTGTGGAGAGCGGAAAAGGTTGCTGTGGAACTGGATTAGTGGAGTCTGGGTTACTCTGTAATATTACAACTCAGTTGTGTAAAAATCCTCACGAGTACGTATTCTGGGATGTCTTTCATACCAGTGAATCAGCTAACCTCTACATTTCTAAGTGCATGGTAGAGAAACTCCAACAACAAATCTTTCTCGAATGCCTGTAAAAATTTCATCCTTTCCAATGCTCATTTACACTTTATCATGGCTGCCAATAAGTTTTCTGTTTTAAGGCACTGTGTAAAGAATAATAGCTATGTTACTGTATTTATTTCCCTTTGCTCTATTTAAGAAAGATCAAGGATGAAGCATCAATAAATACTACCTCCATGTTTTTTTACTTATCATCGTTGCACAATTTAAAAAAATACGGAAGGTTTTTTTAGTAAAACAAGAAAAAACTCAATAAATATTATATAGTTTTCACAATGTGTTAATTAAAAAAAATAAAGAAATTGATAGAATTTAACAAATAAAAAAACAGAGAGAATACAAAACCAGTAAAAGTATTCGTGTTATAAAATGGCTTTGATTTTCCTTATTAATTAAATACTAAGCCAAGAAAATAAGAGAATTTATTGAGAGCTTTAATTTCACTTGAACTTTAAGCTTCTAATAGTAATAATAATACTTGGGAGTTTCGGAAGTTGCTAATTCAATAAGGTTTTTAAGTCCAACAACATTTACTTCTCTGACTTGCAAAACTCTACAATTTCGTATCTGTGCTAAACGGGGTTTTCCAACATGTGTTGACTAGTTTCTCAATTGTTGGATCGATGTGACAATTAAAAAAAATAAGAAAATTGATAGAATGCGACAAGTAAAAAAACAGAGAGAATACAAAACCAGCAAAAGTATACGTATTATGAAATGGCTTTGATTTTCCCTATTAATTATATACTAAGCCAAGAAAACAAGGAGATTAATTGAGAGCTTTAATTTCACTTCAACTTTAAGCTTCTAATAGTAATAATACTTGGGAGTTTCGGAAGTTGCTAATTCAATAAGGTTTTTAAGTTCAACAACATTTACTTCTTTGTCTTGCAAAACTTTACAGTTTCGTAACCATACTGAATGGGATTTTTCAACACGTGTTGAACAGTTTCTCAACTGTTGGATCGAATTCAACGTTTAATATTTCTCATAAAGTGAATAGTTAACTACCCGTTTACTATACAAGAGATTACTTTATAGTTAACTACCCGCTTACTATACAAGAAATCTTAATGGTTGGATTAAAAGGATGTCTTTCAATACCTTATCTGCACTGTAACTAGACACCACAAAGCTCTTGTTAATTAAAACTGAAACTCCTTTCCTTATGTAATTCTTGCATCTCAAACCTGATAAAATCAGTCCTCAGCAAAGAATCCTTCAGCCTCAATGGCTTTTCTGAGCATCTTCTGGATATTTGTGTTGCGTTTCTGCACCACATGGAGCAAATGCAGTGCCCAAAATATGTCCAAAGTTTCTGCCATTCTTGTATTCGGCGATTCTGCAGTTGATTCTGGCAATAACAATTATATAAGCACAGCAATATTCAAAGCTAACTATCCTCCATACGGCATAGACTTCCCTGGTCGGATGGCCACAGGACGTTTTTCAGATGGAAAGCTTGTTCCTGATATCCTGGCATCCAAGATAGGCCTCAAGGAAATTATTCCACCTTTTCTACAGCCAAATTTATCTGATAATGAATTACTTACAGGTGTTTGCTTTGCATCGGCTGGATCAGGATTAGATGATGTGACTACTTCTATCTCTAATTCAATTCCAATGTCAAAGCAACCTGGATATCTTGCAGATTACATAGACAGACTTACAAAGATTGCTGGTAAGAAAGAAGCTCGAAGAATAGTTGGTGAAGCTCTTGTGATGATTAATGTAGGAAGTGTTGATTTCTTCACAAATTTCTACGTTGGTCGAACACATAGAATTCGTGAATTCAGCGTAAACGAATACCAAGATCTTCTACTGAACAATCTGCAAAAATTTATCAAGGTCAGTAGAAGTACTCCCTTTATATCAAATGGCGGAATCCTTCTTGGATGAAATATTATAATGTATATATATGCTAACTGCAGAGATTATATGATCTTGGTTGCCGAAAAATGAGCGTTTCGGGACTACCTCCAATCGGTTCTATACCAATGATAATGACGGCAAATTCTCCAATGCTGCTGAGAATAAGTCTAGAAAATATGAACTCAGAAGCTCGGGCTTATAACGACAAGCTGATCAAGTTGCTGCAGCAATTACAGGCAAAGCTACCTGGAAGCAAACTTATATATGCAGACATATACAGTCCTCTGATAGATATGATAAAGAACCCACAAAAATATGGTAAATCTACAAGTGTATGCATGAACAATATATTGTATTGTTCAAGAAAATAGATGAATCTAATAAAAAATGCTACATGCATGACAGGATTTACAGAAACTGGAAGAGGGTGCTGTGGTACAGGATTGTTTGAAGCAGGGCAATTATGTAATACATTTACTCCAGTCTGCAGGAACCCTTCTCAGTTTGTATTTTGGGACTGCATTCATCCCAGCGAATCAGCGTATCGGTATTTGGCAGAATCCCTGGCAAAGCATGTTGGTCCTCCATTTTTCTAGCAAAATAGCAGATTTTTTTATCAATATATTCACTCCCATACACCAGTAACATTGATTCTGTCATAGTTTTCCACTTTCTTTTTCAACTGAATAACCAACCTGTTCATTCATTTCCCCAGTCTGAATTTGTCCAAATAATTATACAAATCTTCATGTGTATACTGAATTTTTTTCAGTTTTGATACTGCAAAGGGAAAATATGCAGCAATGAGCTTGTTTTCTTGTTCTTGGTTGATAAGGGAACCATTTATGTCTTCAACATATGGTAGACACTTTTCTTCAGTTACATTTGGTGTGGGCAAAGAATTGCAGAAGGATCAGAATGGAAAAGTGATCTTATATGAATGTAATTTCTCCATAATTATCTTCTTCATCTTAATTTTAATCCTTTTTCAACCATCTAACCAGATCATTTGCATCAATCCAGTCATAGAAACTTATGTTTAAAAGAGAAAAAGGGAAGCTTTTAGCCAGTTAAAGTTGAGATTTTCTATTGAACTAAATTCCAAAATGACAAAGGCTAGATGAGATGAATCTGGAAACTCAGACATACTCCCTCAGTTTCATAATATAGGTTTCAATAATAATGTCGTTCTAACTGAAACTTCGGTAGCAGTTTTAACATTATCCAATCTGAATGAGAAGTTATCCCTATACCTAGATGCTTCAAGGGAAGGTTTAGGAGTTGTAGTATGAGATCTTTATCAATATCATACTTTTTCTGTTTTAGAACATCTATCACCTTAATAAATTAAAAAAAGTATAAAATTAAATAATTGTATAGAAATTTTTAATAAACTATTAATTTAATTTGTTTTTTATTTTTTTAATACAAACAAATTCTACCAAGATATTACGAATTGAAAATTCATTCTCTATTAAAAAATCATTTACATAGAGAGATTTTCATGCAAATTATAAATTTGGGACGAATAAAGAATCATTTCAATTGAAAATATTGAAAATTAAAATTATTCGAATATTACCCTTTAATATTAACTTTATACAACATCCGAACTATTTGAACTATGTCAATATAGACCAAGTGCCCCTTTTCTTCCCACCTGCATCTCTCCGCGTAACTGACAAAACAAGCCAATCAACTCCCACGCAACCCAAATCAGTGCCGTCCCTTACCGCCATCAACGGCTCAAGATTTTCCAAATCTTCTAGCACCGTATGCATATAATTCCAAACTCTCTTCTATCCTGCCCTGCCCTCTCTCTCTCTCTCTCTCTCTCTAGCTAGTCAAAGCAATTCTCCATTGACTCCGTAAACTCAACCGCAATGTCCACTAAACTGCGCCTCCCGATATCCAACCCAACGGCCCAGGCCCAAGTCCAGCAGCATACTACGTTGAGCAGCCCATCATTCTGGGCCTTCGTCAAGCGCCTCTCCGACTCCGGCCGTCGCTCTTTCTCCCGGCGCCGCCCGTGGCTGGAGCTCGTCGATCGTTCCGCTTTCTCGCGGCCAAACTCACTCTCCGATGCCACCGCTCGCATCCGGAAGAATATTTCCTACTTCCGAGTAAACTATCTCACTGTAATTGCATCCGTACTGGCGTTATCGCTACTCTACCATCCATTCTCTCTCCTCACGATCCTCACTCTCCTGGCCTCGTGGCTCTTCCTCTACATCCTCCGCCCGTCGGACCAGCCGCTCGTCGTGCTCAATCGCACCTTCTCCGATCGAGAAACCCTAGGAATTCTCATCTTCCTCACGGTGTTCGTGATCTTCTTAACCAGCGTTGGATCTATGCTGATGTCAGCGACGCTAATTGGACTCGGTATCGTGTCCGTTCACGGCGCGTTTAGAGATCCAGAGGATTTGTTCCTCGGAGATCAAGAATTGCCAGGTTCAGGACTGTTTTCATTCATCAACAACGCTACCCCCTCCGCTGCCGCCTCAATGCCGGCAGCAATCGTGGTAGTCTCCGGCGCTTGATCGATTTAAGCAACTGGGATCGTACGTAACGGGACAGCTGAGTATATTCTACTAACCGCAGCAGCAAACGTATCATGCTAAAAAGTTATAGTATTTATATTATTTTATTCTTTTACCTTTATTTTGGGAGTTTCTCATGCAAACATCCACGTGGCTGAGTAAACACTTCTAACGTCCTTTTGGACGGGATTCAGATTCGGATTTTTTTAATATTTTTTTAACATTTCTACTTTCATATATTTTATTAATCAAAATTTATCAAAATAAATTTTAAAAAAAATATAAAATAATAAAATATTATAGACGATCTTGAGTGATTTAGACAAGATTTTTATATAGAAATTTTATCCTCACTAGACTGCCTGACTTAAAACAAACTCTTGTTGAGCCTAAACTCATGTTCAAACATTGGAAAAAAAAAGTGATATTATAATGTTTTGTCCCCCCAAAAAAAAAAGCCATATGACATGTTATTTTTCTGTAGATTTTGGACCAAAAGACAAAATTCCTCGCCCTCAGGGTCCCCACCAGACTGCCCGACGCCCAGGTGGAGGATGTAAATCATAGTGACTCAAAGGTCCTGCAGACTGGAGGCCAGGACCTGGTGCGCACAAGGAACCACCTCCCACATTGGAGAAATTGAAATTCCCACACTGCCGCTGCCAAGATTCGAACATTAGCTCTTGGATATTTTTCTGTATTTTTTAATTTTATGATCAATTATAATTCAGATTTTTATTTCATTTTGCTGGTAGTGTTATTTTCATTTTCTATTTGTAGAATTGTTCTGTTTCATGATTTATGTATGGGAGCGAATGAATTTTATTGTCAAATTTCGATCATAAATTATGGATAGCATAAACCCTTTTTTATAATTTTCGTATAATGACAATGTGAATAAAATTAATTTGCTAGCTGAAATATAATATTTACCAGACATTTACAATAGAGACATAGTGAACTACCAAATAAATAACATGAACTGAAAATTGATCTTATTATTTAAAATAAGCTACAAAATCAAATTCAAATAAACATACTTTTTAGCTTTACTTGGCCATGACAGCATTTCTAAAAAATTATAATAATAATAATAATAATAATAATAATAATAATAATCCAAGCTGCTCCTAGTGGCTCTGCTTTATTGATTTTCATTCTTTTTAAACTTTATAGTTTTCTAGAAATAGAGGAGGAATTCTTTTTAATCAAATTTGGAGATTTTATTCAATAATTTTAATAAATAAAACATTAAGGTCCCTTCAAAAAATAAACTAAAACATTAGGGCGTATTGAATAATGAGACATCTTATAAGGAGCCATCCCCTAAAGGGCCACTCCCTACCAGCAAAGTTATCCAAAAAATCCCAAAAAAATCAGGTCCTAAACCAGTCAAACAAAATATGAAAATCTTAAAATCGAAAAGGAAAAAAAAAAATAACGAGGGAATTAATTAATATAGCTACAGTTTCATGGTGATTTTGACTGATTTTAAATTTAAAAATTTTAGTCTACAAATTGGCAAAAGTAAATTGAATATAGAACCCAAAATGAAAATCTTGTATTAAATTCCCTTAGAAGACTCATCCAAACATATACAAAAGTTTTGTGCAGTAACTTAGGGTGGTAAGTGTAAGCTGTAAGAACCTGTAAAAATCTCTTACAGATAGAGAGAAGGGGAGTTGAAGGGGTGAAAAAAAGGGAGGGGGGAAGGGGTGAGATGCTCTATCTCTCTTCCTTCAGTTTATTGTGTACTCAGAGAGCTGTGTCGACAAATAATAGTAAACAAAGAGGGAAAGTAAATCTTGAAAGAGAAAAGTTAAATGGTTCTGAATTTACATTTTATGAAGTATCATTTGTTGCATATCTACTAGTCTCCCCAGCAACCTTTGCCCACTCACTTTCTATTTTCTCCATATAAGTAACCTGCAATATTCATATCAAAGTTGTTGTGCATCAGAAATGTATGCAGCGAAGAAAATCATAAGTCAAGGTACCCAGAGCAGAGAGATTAGTTGATAGGGAAACAAAAAAGGATGTGAAGCAATCATCCTTACAGATCAGGAAAAGGGTAAGGTGGTGTTTCATAAATCTTTGTGCAGCTAAAATACAGATAATTCAAGTTACAAATAATGTATTATTAATCAGGAAACAGGTCAAGTAGTCCGCCAGCATTGTCCGCCCCCCTCTCGCTTTCCCCTTTTTCAAGCAGCAGGAACTTGTATCTTCTAACTCCATATTTCAGAGCTATACTCTTAGGTTTTTACCAAATGGACAAACCCATAATAGATAAGGGAAAAATAAGCCGGTGGCACTAAGCATAAACAGGAAATATGGATTCCTTTTGGGGCCTACAGGCATCTTCCCAAACTAGCAAGCAAATTACCTGATTGCTTACAAAACCCTTCAGCATGTTTGCAAAATCAGCTTGTCTTTCCCTGTCAAGCCTTTCAATTTCACTCTTGTTATTTTCCTGTAGTCAACAAATAATGCATCAGATTTGGAATGCATGGAGAAAAAGAAGTAGCACACATGATACAATTATAGAGCATGTGGATCAGCATCCAAAGAAAATCTTCTTTGTGCGTATGTGTGTGTACTTTTGTATATTGGTTATGGGTGGGTGACATCAAGTCATAAAAAAATGCATAGGCCGCAAGAATCAACCCATTTCACAAAGTCCTTTAGAATCTGAAAAATCTGTTGAAGTTCTCAAAATAGACCAGAAAGATTACAGGCACTCCTGAATACAACAAGGGGTGAAAGGTGTAACCCATCATCTCCTCCTTCCCTAATGTCAGACTCTTGCTCTTTTACAATTAAAGTTCTCCCCTTTAAATCCACGTTCCCGAGTCCTAAACAATATGTATCATCCCTCTGGTATCCAGAGAAAGACTACCTTTCTGTGGCCAGTGCTTGATACTAACACGTCCCAATTCAAATTGAAGCATAGGTTTAAGCAACATCTAACATACTAACATAATTGTATCCCTCAAGGGCAGTTTCAAGCAAAGTCTAAAATACTTCAAAAAGAACTTAACACAGAAGACGGACAGGGGGAGAGAGACAGTGTCACACACAATAATGAGTAGCCCAATCTTAAAAAGAGAACTGAAAAGACTTTAAACTTCAACTAATTCTATTGCAATTCGATTTTATTTGATCTTCCATTGTCCAAGCATTCCATTTCATACCTTTCAAGGAACAAGTCCTTCAAAATGGCATTCAAAACCCAAATCATGTGCTGACGTTTACCTCTATCAAGTTCAGAAGATTTCTTGAAGACATCAAGTGTTTAGTTAAACTCAGAGAAGAATTGTCTTAATAGTCAAAAGTATAGTTGCAGCAGTTCCTAATTAATTATCTCAAAACTTCGTCTATTTTATATCACTTCAGCAGAAGCCTTTCCCAATTCTTTACCTCTTTCCATACTGATTCTCCTATCAATTATAATCATATCTGAACATTCCACCAATGCAAGTTTACCAAGAAATGAGGCATGCAAGTTTCGGATGGTTTTAGTAGAACGTCTTAAACAAATGAAAGAGCTCTTTTCCCTTTTAATAGGTAAAATACACCAAGAATTAGAGGTAAAGATGCTCCCTATATTCTTGAATACTTCTAATGTTTTAACATCCTAACAGAAGACCATACAGATAGCAGCACAGAAATGGCTGGTCACATGAATATTACTACTACTCAAGATAAATAGTAGCAAATTTTGGAAATGCATAAAAGAACACAAACATCAATTTAACTTGGTCATAGAGAAGCTTTCAGCAAAACGGGAAGTAGATTGAAATATATAGTAAATCAATCTATTTACAACCCCTGAAGTACCTAAAATTACAGTATTATTGCACCAGGTAAATTTCCAACAATTAGAAAAAGAGGGACCAGCAAATACAATTATGAAACAGCTAATTCTTTTCAACTGAATAACCAACTTGTTTACTCATTTCCCCAGTCTGAATTGTCCAAATAATAATAAAAATCTTGTGTAAACTGAATTTTTCAGTTTTGACACTGCAAAGGGAAATTATGCAGCAATGAGATCGTTTGCTATTTCTTGGGTTATAAGAAAAGAATATGTTTGCAAAAAGTTTATGGAAAGTTATGCCTGTGACTTAAATTAACATATTATAGATACTTTTCTCCATTCACATTTGGTATGAACATAGGTGCATAGATTTGCAGAAGGATCAGAAAGCAGGTCCAACATAAATTCTTAGCTTCCATAATTCTGTTCTTCATTTTCATTTCCAACTGCCTAAAAAGCTAATCTGTCATCAATCCCATTATTGAAACCTAGTTTTGAAAAGAGAAAATGGGAAGCTACTTTTAGGCAGTTAAAATTGACATTTTCTATTAAGCTAAATTCCAAATGACAAGCCTAGATGAATCTGGAAACTCAGACATATTCACCAAGAGAGGCATACATGCAGATTAGCAGATAAATGATGTCTCGGCAGCCTAATATCAAATGCAACAAATAAAAAAACACATAAGCTGGACCTTGATGCGTTCATATTGCCTGGTTGCACAGCTTTTACTATCCTCGGTGATTCTGATAGTTTCCTTCAGTTCCTCCAATTTGATTATTCTTGACTTATCACCTCCAAATATTTTGGAGGATGCACTTTGAAGCTTTTCGGCTTTTGAGTGCATAGAAGATAATTCTGATATAAGAGTTTGTACAGTTAATAAAGCACTAGAACGATCAGAGAATGCATTTTGCACGGATAACATTAGGCCCATATGATCATGTAACGTGTCCTGCAATATGCAGATATGTCATCTCAGCAAAAGATCAGATCAAGTTTTAAACAACAGCGATCATGCCACAAAGGTTAATACCAAATATTTCACTGTTTGTGCGTTTAATCCCCGATGATATCTACTTGCTTTAACTGCTGCTGTTGCCACAGCTTTCATATCACCAGCCCGTACTCTCTGAGTATTCAGCTTTGCCTCCTCATTTTCAAACTTTGTCAACTTAATAAATGCTAGCCCTAAATCACCCATTGTCTCGGCCAAGTCTTGCTGTGCTTTAACAAGCGATTCCGCCTAAACGAAAACATATGCATTTCAAAAACCAACTCAAATATAAATGCCTGAATAGAGAAAGATACATCTAATGATGATATAATTATCATGTGTATGAGCATTTGAACCAAGACCTCTGCATTCAATCATCCAGTGACAATATCATACAAGATCTAGGTAGCAGTCATCTCCAAAAAATGCTTTATACAACCAACATTCAAAACTTGAGCACATAGAGGAAAGAGCCATGATAACAAGGAATTCTCAATATTTGTTAATTATACCTGTTTGGATGCATTAGTGAGTTGCTGCTCGAGGTTATGCAATCTCTCCTTGTTCTCCAAGAATTCCCTGTCCTCCTCTTCCACAGGTGGCCTCGACCCACCCCAATCATTTGCCACAGATTGCTTCAACTCCTTAAACAACCTTAACAAATCCCTCCCACCTTTTGCAGGCTGCACCACATCCTGAGGTCCCATCACACTCCCTGAATCCCCAAAGAGCTGTTTTGGCAGCTTCGCCGCCCCATCCAGCATCCTGGATGCAACATCAACACTATGGGGCAGGGGAAGCTTCCCTTGGACCTGTAAAAACACCCTCAATTCATCACTTTTCTTAATCACAGGATGCCTAGCTAGCCTCCTCAGGTACTTCTCCAATCCCATCCTCCTCTGTTCCACAAAGTCCTGTTTTTGCATCAATTGACTCTCCACTATGCTCTTGTCAGGTCTTGGTGGGATGAAAAACCCTCTGTAAGCCTCGTTCAACCGATCAGACAATGTAACCACATCGCGAAACCTCCTTCTCACGCTAAATTCAGATCCTCCATAATCCGAAATATTAGTTTTCGTAGTAATTAGATAGGTCACATAGGTATTATTACCGGGAACAATAGAACCAGAAGATTCTACCTCTTTCTGGGGATGAGAAACATTGATGTCCAAATAATCAGAGCTAGTAGAAGGGGATCTTGAAAAAGTTGTGGACTTACTGAAGTCTTCCCGGGGGCTATCGCCGCCGTTGGCTTCAGAATTGTTAGAAAGGTCGTCGAGGGGGCTGAAGATGACGTCAGCATAGGAGTGCGGTTCCAGATACGAGCTGTTGTCATTACTTTTCTTCTTGATAGAATTGGGAGATTTCATTAGCGGAGGAGACGGTGGGGAGAGGAGAGGATCGGCGTCGGAGTCGGCCGAGATAGGCAAAGAGAGAGGGTGGTTAGAGGCGGCAGTGGATGCGATAGAGGAGGAGAGGGTTGTCATGGCACTTCGGAAATTAGCGAAGGATTTGGAAGTCAAATTCGTACTGTCGGAGAAGTCGTCGTTGAGAACCAAGCTTTCCATATCTTCCCTTGATGCGTCGAGATGGGCTGCTTCTTGATTCTCCGAGCCCATCATCTTTTACTCCTCCAAAAACAAAACCAACCTAAAACTATTCGATTAATCTGATCAAGTACGATAAGGAATGCAATTCACAGATGATGATAATAGTTCATGCAATTGAAGGAAAATCTTGATTGAATCGAACAGGGCTTCTCTGATCTGTTGGCGTTCCAGTCCAGTAACGGCAGCTTAAAGTCATTAGCAACTGTAATAGTACAAATCAAGCATAAGGATAAAGAAGGTTCGAATTGAGTAAATTTTGGGCAAATTTGTGGAAATAGATCCAGAAAGGGTTAGAAGAAAGAAACCTCGGAAGAGAAAATCTGAAAATCGTTTTTCGCCCAACTGATTTGCGGTTGTTTTATTATTTATTTATCCTTTTTTTTTTTTCTTCTGATAGCAATTGCAGTAATATATGAATAAATTTTATTTTTTTTTACTTTTTGGCTGTTTGTAGTCTATTTTGATTTGTGCTGTATGAGTATTTTGGTTAATTTAATGGGATAATTACATAAATACCTTCAAAGTATGTTTAAACTACAAAATAACCCTCTTATTTTTATTATACTACTAAACAGCCCTTTACCTAATGATCTGTTAGTTTATATGCAAGAAAATAACATAATGACATAAATGCCCTTATAAATTGACTACCATAATTTCCTAAAAATAAAAGAAAAAGAAAATTAAGACTCCCGCTAATTAAAAATCCTAATTATATATTCGATTTTGTCGAAAACGTAGTATATAACCTACTCTCTTTCTTTCTTTTTATTCTCACCTCAAGACCTATCTTCAAGGAAAGTCTTATGACTAATTTCATCCGGCTAAAGAAGTTAACAGAGAGGAAATGGAAATACGAGTCCGTAAAATCATTATCATTTTGTCAACAAAGAAGAAAAAAATGAAGGAATAGCAATACTTATATGCTTACGATTCTTAGTTGCTAACGTAAGATGACAATCCAATGAGGAAAAGGGAAAAGAAAGTGATGTATTATGTAAGGTGTCTTGAACATTAAAAAAATGTCCAGATATTTTATTAGTTTTGGTTTAATTTTAAAAATCTATTTTTGCTTCAGTTACTTTCATCTCATTTTATTAGAATTGGAGTTTTACTCACTCGAATTTGCTATTTTCATAAGTTAAAATTATGATTTTAGTACACGAAAGAGTTTTATTTCTTCTTTTTTTCAATCGTAAGGTAAAAAAATAAGTATTAACAAAAATAATAAATTCACAAAAGAGCAATTTAGGATCCTACAATTGATTGTTATCAAAATCATTTAGTTGACTAACATCAAGACTAAAATTGTTATATTTTAACAATTTTGTAGGGTTGTCTAGTAATTTAATAAAAAAGAAAGATTGTTTTGTAGTTTGGACATATTTAAAGGGTATTTTTGCAACTATTCAAAATTTAATTGAGTTCAACTCGGAACTAATTTTTTCTAGAAAAAAATCTCCAAACCAATTTCATCTTTGTAAAATAGGGAGTAGACCCGAGCTTCTTAGAGCTGAGATTGGATACAATTAAATCTCAAAATTCTTTTTTTAATACATCGATGGATGGTATGTGAATCAAATCTATAACCTATGACATGATAAATGGTGCTTTTAACTAATTAAACTTCAAAATTTAATCATTGGATTCCTGTCTCCTCTAATAAATAATTCTACCAAATTATATTCAAGTACACTTTAAATTATTATTATTTTGAATAAGTATACCTTAAGTTAATTTACATTAGAAAAAATAAAAATATCCTTAAGAAAAAGAAAAAATAAAAACAATAATTATGGTTATAGATAGAGATATAAAAATAGTAAATTTATTTTAATTTTAATAATTATTTTCAATAATAATTTTTCTTTTTTCTTTTAATAAAAGAAATCCATTATTGTACATAGTATAACTCTTTAGGCAAATTTATTTATATTCAATAGTTATTCATCCATAAATGTTTTTTCTTTGCTAAGTACTCCTATAATGCAACATTTCAGAAAAAAAAAATTCACACCTGTATATTAAATTAATTTATTATGATTATAAAAATATAAAATTAATTAAAAAATTTAAAACACTTTATAATTATTTATAACTAATTTCTCCTTGAATTATGATTTATTTATTTTTTTGGTTTTTGATAATGGCTCGAGAGAGTATAGAAAAGGAAAATTGTGTACGTTTGAGTAAGGACCGGTATTTGCTGACGAGACAAAACCCTGAGCCATCCCACAGACCACATCCCACGGCTCTCGACCTACCGCTGCCGGACACCTGCGACTCAACGTATTTGACTAGGTTTTACACCGCAGCCGCTGCAACCTCCGTCATCGCCACAGCCACCACCACGCCATTTTATGTGATGCTTCTCCTTTCGATTTAGCAGAGATTCATCATAAGAGTTCTGATAGAAAGAGAGAGAAGCAGAGGAAGATAATCTTTTGCTCTGTCCGGTGCTTACTGCTCTTCATTAGAGAGTCAGAAATTCAATGGCTTCGAAGTTCGGTTTGGCCGGTGGTATACCGGAGCGTCGAGTGCGGCCAATTTGGGATGCTATTGACTCTCGTCAGTTCAAGAATGCTCTCAAGCACTGTACTACTCTGCTTTCCAAGCACCCCAACTCTCCTTACGCTCTCGTAGGTGTTATCTGCCTTGTCAATTGCAAAATTTGAAGTATTTTTTGCCGACAATGGTAGATGCATTTTTGTATAGAGTCATTTATATTCTCTTTCGATGATTGATAACCGAATTCAAGAAATGACATTTTCAATTGTGAAGGAGATAAAGACATAGTACACGATTGGTGTTTTTGTATTGTACTCACTTGTTTTTGCTATTTGTATGTGAATGTTTGCACTGTGTTAGGGCTTTCTTCCCTCGTCATCCATAGTATGTGAGCTTTTAATTGCTGATCTTGATGTTACGCAGGCACTCAAGGCTCTTATTTTG
The DNA here is from genome assembly GCA_028651295.1 of Catharanthus roseus. Taxonomy (NCBI): domain Eukaryota; kingdom Viridiplantae; phylum Streptophyta; class Magnoliopsida; order Gentianales; family Apocynaceae; genus Catharanthus; species Catharanthus roseus. The sequence goes on from JAPQWS010000087.1 coordinate 8,296,918, forward strand.
GAAAGGATGGGCAAGGCTGACGAAGCATTGTCAATCTCTTTAAACGCCAAGGAGCTATTACTTTCAAATGATGCGGTTTTAATAGATGATCTTACTTTGAGTACCCTGCAAATTGTTTTTCAGCGGCTTGATCACTGTGAGAACATGCTTTTCGCGCAATCTCTATTGGACTTAGTGAAGAGGATACTGATTCCGGGTATAACTATATTTTCTCTTTCCCTGTCTGACAGTGGATATGGCAACTAGTTGCTATGAATATGCATGTGGAAAATTTCCAAACAACTTGGAACTGATGATGGGCCTTTTTAATTGCTATGTCCGTGAATACTCTTTTGTTAAGCAGCAACAGGTTGGTTGTACCCAGTACATATGTTTTCTAATTAGTATTATTGATTGGTTGTATAACACGTGCCTGTGAATATGCTCTTAGGTTCTCTTGGTCTCATATAGTTTTGGCATATCTCTTTTCCTGGTTGACAGATAGCTATTAAAATGTACAAGGCTGTTGGCGAAGAAAGGTTTCTGCTTTGGGCTGTGTGCAGCATTCAGTTGCAGGTTGGTTTCACAGTGCTATTTTTAAGCTAATAATTATCAGTGCTTGCTTTGGAGAATTAGTACTTTTTGATTAGATTTTCTCAGAACTTCTGCCCTTTCTTCTCATCTAAAAATTGCAAAGGCACTGCGATACTAAATAAAACAATCTATTGCATATGGAAAAAAGAATATTGAGTGACTTGATTATGTCTCTTGAACTTCCTCATGAAGGGGCCACGGAGTGTAGTTGGAAACTTCATGTTTTAGGAATGAAATAAATAAAGCAATACCTATTGTCTTATTTTGGCAGCTGGTCACATTGTATTCTTGTTTTGTCATTATTTTGGAGTTGCTACTTAGATGCTTTCATTCTTGTTCACCAAGAATTTATTTACATCTCTTTCCTACCCCACCACACTTTCTTAGTACGGGAAAATGCTAGGATCTCACAACGTTCTTTTTATCTTTAATTACCATAACTCAATGCATGGGTTACCCTTGGATGGCTGATTGTTTGTCTGAGTTTCTCTGGTCTGTTAAACTTTTTGGTTCCCTTCTTAATACTTGAAACTCAATAACTGAATTTACATGCTAACAATTAGGAAGATGCGGATTTTGGTAATGTCTTATGTCCTTTATGCTGTCCAGGTGGGGTGGCAGTGGATTGTGTTGATTTGTGTTAGGATACAGCCACACAGGTATAAAAGTGAACCACCAATGTGAAGAACCATTTTATTTATAGTCAACATTTCAAAAAGTGGATTTTAAAGGGTGGCCCCTAATAAATCCAATTTCAATTAAATATATTCTAGTAAACATGCAGCTATATTTAATTTTATCTGAAAATTATATTGTTACCGTTTGGGTTTAATCAAGGCCCAATTATCTGAAAACAGCTTTAACGGGTTGCTGTACTTGCTTGGATTTTGCAATCTTAATACTGGGCATGGTAGATATAAAGTCATGACTCTGAGCTAACCATATACCTGGAATTGGGGCTCAGGTTGGGCAGCTAAGTTTTTGTGTCACCTCAACTTTTTTTATTGAAACAATTTCTCTGAATAGAAGCTTTGTGCTGTCCAGTTAAGATGATTGGTAGAAGGAAAGTGATAACAAATGTTTAACTGGGATCGCAAAAATCCTGTCTTTAATAGCTTTCCTTCAGGTTTGAGCCTCTCTGGCTTATAATGACGGAAAGTAATGGATCTATTTCTTGTTCTATTGTGTTTAGATATGCTTTCTTGTATCAATTGCTAACATATGCACCGAATAATTTCTGGAGGAGGATCCTCATGAAGTAAATTGTGATCGATCATATTCTTTGTGGTTGCTGACCTCTTTTGTTTGATATGAAAGGTATGTTGTGGCAATGCGGGAGAAAAGCTGCTAGCTTTGGCTGAAGGTCTGATCAAGAAGCACATTGCCTCCCATAGTTTGCACGAACCAGAAGGTTGACCGTTGATTAAATTTTTGCAATTTTATGTATGGATATTAGATTTTCATTTTCAGATTAGATTTGATCCGTATTCGCTGAAATACCTCTTATTACTGCAGCTCTTATTGTGTACATTTCTCTCCTGGAACAGCAGTCCAAGTTTGGAAATGCCTTGGAGATCCTTTCTGGAAACTTAGGGTCTCTTATAATGATTGAAGGGGATAGGTTACGCATGCAGGTATAGCCTGAAATTTACTCCTGGTGTATCTTTCCGTTCTGTCTTGTAACTTGGATTGACCTTTGCTGGAGGCATCCCTATAACTTTGATATCTTCTGCTCAAGTGCATAAATAAGTTGGATCCTGACCAGTTCTACTTAAACTTTGCCCTTTCATCCCTATATATATTTTTTAAAGAAAATTTAAAATCTCTTCGAGATATTCTTTTCTATATTGGATTTGCATTTTCTTGGGGCTAGGTGGTGAGTGATTCTCTCTCTGCATCTGAACTTGTGTTACATTTGAAAAGTTTTGGACAAATATATCTTCTGACCTGCTCCGCATCCTTTTTGGAAAAGGAGAAGGAAAGAACATTTATCCTTCAAAGATTATAGATCATCAGTTTGTTAGGTTTGGAATATCATGATTGATGGATGTCACTGTTGCCGTTTTATACTTACCCTGCATTTCTGATTCTAGTAAATAATCTGTATTTCCATTTTCAGTTTTCTATAAACATGTATTCTTTAACTTCAAGTTGACAGGGGAAGCTTCTTGCTAGGGCAGGTGATTATGCTGCTGCGGCTGATATATTTGAAAAAGTCCTACAGTTGAGGTATGGTTTTGAAAGTAGTAACTTGAATTAACCTGTTTATTTCTGACCTAGAAGCATTCTCCGTTTTATGAATATTATGGTTATGATTCAGCAGCTGATTTGTTTGACCTCGTGTGACTTTATCTCTGAACTTAGTGGATTTGTAGTGCCATTCTTGGTTGTTTCTTTCTATTTAAGTTTGTGTTTTGAACATCATTCTGATTGGGTCATCAATTTTGGCAGCCCTGATGATTGGGAATATTTCTTGCATTACATGGGCTGTCTATTCGATAATGAAAGTAGCATGTGCATGGGCACTGGTGGTAATCCAATGGGTTCAACCAAGTCTGTAGAGTGCGAGAATTTGAAGTTGCCTGATGAAGTGGTGAGAGTATACCTCTTATCTTATGTTAATTACAATAGTCAGTTTTCAATTACATTTTAACTAGGATTTCACTATCAAAATATGATGTATTCATACTTGATCTCTACTGTAGAGCATTTGATGTATTGTTGACTTGTTTGTGCAGTTTGATTCTCGGATATCCAGAGCATCAACTTTTATACATAAGTTGCTTGTGGAATGCAATAATGATTCTATTAGATGTCCGTACTTGGCAAATCTTGAAATTGAAAGGATAAAACTTGTGTACGGCAAGGGAGATGCGGACAAGCTAGTGGAGGGGCTGATGCAATACTTTTCGAGGTTTAGTGCAATCCCTGTATTCGCATTTGGAATTTTAGAAAACATCCCAAAAGTTGGTTCCTGTATATGTATTTTGAATGTGATTTCTGTACATGGTATGTTGGACCCTTTTTAACAGTTTTCAGGCTTTTGTCTGTAATCCATCTTAATATGCGCTGGTAGTATGATATGTGAATACTGTGAACCATGACATGGTTCCAACTCTTGTGTGGAGTAGAAACATGAACCATAGAATGTGTTACTGGAGTTCAGCTTGGCCTTTCATATAGATAAAGGAAATTGGAATTATTGAAATCTAAAGTGAAAGTTGCGGTCTGATGGGTGTCTTTGCCAGCCTTCAGCGAGCTAGGTTCTTTGATTGTATTATTTCATGTTGCTTTACAGCTTATCCCCCTTTTCGTTGATCTTAATGCAGGTTTGGTCACTTGGCTTGTTTCGCCTCTGATGTTGAATTATTTCTACGCGTTCTAGATCCTCGTAAGAAAAGTGAGTTTTTGGAGAAGTTATTGGAAGGATGTGATTCTACTACTGATTCACCAGTAAAGGCTCTTGGACGATCTATTTCCGTCTTCAAGATTCAAAATTCAATTGACAACATGTTCACCCTTTCTACTGGTGGTATGTCTCCTGCTTCCAGCATTTATGTAGTCTCTATGATAGTCGTTATTTTTAAGCATCATCTGGTGTTTTTGCCTTTATCTATACCTTCCCACTGATTTTGGTAATCTGTCATCCATACATTCTGCTCTTCCTTACAAGAAGGAAAATGAGCTTGAAACAAGTTTGAAGTCCTATGGTTCTAGCTGTTAAATAGCATGTTTTATTTAGATTCTCAACTTGTTCGTGTTTATATTGTTTGTCATGGGATTTTAGGTAGAGTTGGAGTATGTATAATTGACCATTTATCTTGTCTGCAATCAGTATATTAGGTAACGATGTAACATCAAATACTGGATACAGCTGTAGCTTAAAATCGGGTTGGACACTGGGTGTTGTTTTGCGTTAAGAGGTCTTTCGCTTTATATTTGCATATCCACAGAAGGGAATGTTAGAGGTTCTCGACAAATACCTGGGATTGACTTTCATGTTTCTCTTCTAGATCTTGAAGGCTTAGCAGTACAAATGGTAGATATGTATTGTAAGAGTCTTCCGCTATCGAAGGATTTGGACATACAGGAGAATATGCATGGCGAGGAGCTTTTGTCAATGACTTGCAATGTGTTGGTTCAGGTATTCATGTGTTTCTTGTTGATTTTGATTTTCTAGTTATAGATCCTGGAATCATGTTCTCATTTTGCAATTTTTCAGTGTTATGTCTACAATGGAATTTGGTATTATCTGATAGTACTGAATGTGATGGTTTTGCCTTGGATAGGGTCCTTTTCTTCTTTTGCTTGGACATGGGCTTCCTTTACATTTAGGCATTTTATTCTCAAATGTAAAGAGATATTAGGTAGCAATTGTTTTCTAATTACTTGTTTATTGTTTTCTCAGATAGGTTCTATTTGTTCACTAATCTCTACTTGTTTCAGTAATGGGATTCTTCTTCCTTTTTTTTTTTATTAATGAATCACTAGGAAGATTGCATCGCATAACAATGCTGAAGAAAGGAAGTTAATATCATTTCATTTGGATGGTAGATCATGTTGACCATATAGAACACTGCTTGACTAGATTTATGATAGAAATTTATTTTGTTTATGCTCTACACCCCATTGACAATAGATTCTTTTATTTATTTGGCACTAAATCCTTTTGAACTCTTTCTATTTGAGATCATCAAACTTTTAAGGGATGAACATGTTTATTCTCATCTTCTTTTTTCGATGACCATAGGATGTCAGTGTGTTCCTCTATTATTAGGAGTTGTGTTCTTATTTCGACTAGTGAATAACTTTATGCCTCTTTCTGCCCTCAGCTTTTCTGGCGAACGAGGGACATTGGCTATTTGCTGGAGTCGGTTATGATTCTGGAGTTTGGCTTAACTGTAAGAAGGTTAGAAAGTAACTTTTATTGTTTTGAATTCTATGTCATTACATCTTTCCATGATAAAAATCACTGTTACCTCGATCCTTCTGCTTTAATATCTTGTATTGGCTTCTGTCCAAGTATAAAGGAAAAATGTTTTGCCTTTTGCTTATAATGTGCTCAACTACTTGAATACTATGTTTTCTTAATATTATTATATCTGATGCTTGCTTTACGTAAGAAATTACCTATCTTCAATAGTACTAGCACAGATGCTATTTTGACCTATATTATGAGCCGTTAACTATGTCAGCCCCCCTGAGATCAGTCATACTTCAGGATTTGTTTGTGCTTGTGTAAATTTAGAGACCAGTTCTCTTCCCCGTAAGGTTCCAGATCTTGCAGACAAGTTCCTAATGCATGTTTTCGCCTTTACAAGTCTTCCTATGTTCCTCTGTTGTCTTTCTACTGGTTTTCTGCTAAAGGCTCAACATGTTTCATACATATACATATATATATATATTTTATGGAAAGATATGTTTCATATGTTGCATGTGATTTTGTACTTCTCTGTAGTCACAGTGTCAGCTGCTAATACGAAAATGTAACTATGGTGGTCCTGGAAATAGTGTTTCATGTTTTACTTCATGCTATTTATTGTTGAACCTGTTTATTCTTGCACTGAAGTTACATTGGTAATGCCATACCCTTTATGGCTTGCAGATACATATGGCAATACAAGATTTTGTTGTTGCACTTGTACTCCTTCTGGGGTTGTCTTCCTGTGGCTCATGAATGGTATGATCAATCTCTCAGAGTTGAACTCTCAAAATTAGCTCTTAGAACTTGTTTTTCAGATCAATATTCCTTTGGTCCATTGATTTTGATTTGGGATCCCTGATTCGTTTGCAACTTTGACGTTTGCACTGTAGGTACAAATCTCTGGATGTGAAAAATATTTTGCTGGAAACTGTTTCACACCACATCTTACCTCAGATGTTGGTGTCTCCACTGTGGTCTGATTTAAATGACCTCCTGAATGACTATCTTAAGTTCATGGATGATCATTTTCGGGAATCTGCGGATCTTACATTTCTTGCTTATCGGCACAGAAACTATTCAAAGGTTGGGCCTGTGCTTATTGAATTTTGACACAACGGAAACAGTTCAGAATTGGTAGAAGTTGAGCAATTCTGGACTCAAAGCTCATGCATAAATTGTTCTTGGTCTTGTATGGGGGAAAAATGAACCTAATTGTCTGTATTGGAGATATGTTTCTGATATGTCAAACTCCTTTGTAAAATGGTTGTTCTTCATGTTAGTTCATCTTTTATGAAGATGACAGAATGGGCTGGAAAATCTGATGCATGCTAAAGCATCCGAGAAAATTCTCACATTCTCTAACTTCTGCTGTAAAATTTGGTTTCTGCTGATTTTTTGGTTTGTGCTGTTAATTTATTGTCTTCTGGTTGGGGTTTTTTTGGTGGGCGTGCAGGTGATTGAATTTGTGCAATTTAAGGAACGCCTACAGCGTTCGAGCCAGTACTTAGTTGCAAAGATTGAAGCACCTATCTTACAGCTAAAGCAGAATGCCTATAGCATTCAAGAGGAGGAGGTGATTTTAGTTTCGCTCCCTGCTTTAGCTCTAGATTCTCATTTTTGTTCTTAGCTTTGAAACTTAATATTCTAAATTCATTTAGGGTATTCTGGAAGGCTTGAAATGTGGAAATCCTTTTGTAGAGCTCTCTAATGAGATTGGAAATAAATCACTAACCTTCAATGAAGATCTGGAGCTTCGACCTTGGTGGACGCCTACATTTGATAAAAATTATCTATTAGGTCTGTCAATATACCTCTTGTTGTAGTTAATCTATATCTGTGAAATTCTTTCATGACATATATTTAGACAGGTTTCTGGAAGATGATTGCTTCTTTAGATATACATATTAATATCAGAGATGATGTTCGCAGGAACAGCTATTTCAGTTTTGTGTTTCAATATTTTTAAGATTTATAAGAATTCTCTTCTACTGCATAAGTTCTTTTTGGCTGGTTGCTCTTTTTTAGTTTTGGTAACCGAGTTGATACTCATCATTGTCTGCAGGGCCATTTGAAGGAGTATCTTACTGTCCCAAGGAAAGCTTGGTATGGAAGTTCAATCACAAACTTAATATGTCGAGCTTACCTATTCTCTTTATATATTAAATATCAAGTTAGGTTGTATGATTGTTTAGCATTTCTTTTGTTTGTGCTTTTCCTTCCCTTCTAATCTTTTTACTTTTCTATATTAAGGGTGAGGAGAGAGATTGATGATATGTTAATGAGTTTTGAGCTTATTGACAGTTTAATTGCTTGTTATCTATTTTGGTTTTTATGGAGAGATTAACACGATAGTATTACTACGTTGTCCTCATATGTGATTGAAATGTCAACTAGGATAGGTCATGGAATTAGAGAAAGAAAAAGGAAAAGTTAATGAACTTGTAGCCCTCTAACAATTTCGTAAGCGATGCCATATTGGTAGAAAAAGTTTGTCTTTGTATTGCAATAATCTTACTTTTTTTCATGGGCACCTTAACTTATGGTAGAAATTCATAAAGTAATTATATTTTTTGGGCAAATTTTCAGATTAAACAATCCGAAGCAAATGTGTTAAAAGCCATTGAGAAGAGGTCTCTTATTCCGAGATTGATCTATCTGTCTATCCACTGTGCTTCATCGTTGAAGGAACATGCTGAAGACAATGGTTCAACATCTGACCCTAAGTTGTCCTTGGAGCTTAAAATTCTGCTTGAGCGTTATGCCAGTATCTTGGGGTTTGCTTTCAAGGATGCAGTAGAACTTGTCTTGGGAGTTTCAAGGTCTCAGAAGCCTTTGGAGGTATGTTATGGGTCGACATTAGAATTGCCTTGCTATTGACACAATTTTTAAATCAGTAGTAGAGAAGATAGATTTTGACCTTTTCCTTTTTGTGCTTCTGTAATTTATGGGATGTGCATGTCTGCTGTTGTAAGGATGAGAAATTTAGGGTTCAAAGGAATAGGGGTAATTTGTGGCAGGTTATTAGTTGAAGTGAACTAAGATAAGCAACTTCCAGAGAAAACAAAAAGGAACTAAGATAAGCAACAATGAGAATGAGAATTCTCATCCTTAGGAAATGGAATAAAACCCTTAGTGAAATATTTCCCTTAAAAAATTATGCATTGCCCTTTAATGTTGGTTTCTTGGTATACTGTATTGCAATTGTAAAGTTCTAGTGGTGTATCTAAGACAGAGTACAATATCATAATTTTGCAGGTTTTAAGCTCGGATATAGTTGACTGGATGAATTTTGTCGTGTTTTTGAATGCTTGGAATCAAAATTCGCATGAGATAGGGTTTTCAGCTAGAGAGACGTGGAACCTAGTAAATTGTCTGCTAAAGAAGTACATACTAGAGAAAATTACATCTATTGGACCACTAGTATCTTCTCCTGGGAGTAATCTCCCTGTGCTGGTGCAGTTGATCACGGAACCAGTTTCTTGGCATAGTTTGGTGATACAGTCTTGTGCTCGTACACTTGTTCCTTCTGGCAAAAAGAAGAAGAAAAGTGGATCTGCAGACCAGAACACTAATCTCCAATCTCACGAAATACAAGATTCCATCCAAAGTTTATGTGATATAATAGGGGAGGTGACCAAATGGGTTAATGTTCAAATCAAGGAACCGGATGACAAAAAATTCGAATCCATATTCTCTTCTCTCCAAAGAAATGAGCATAGTCAAGGACCCGGAAAGATTGTTTTTATGTTAGAAAATTTTATTTCATCCGCTAATGACATACAACTGGGAGATCGGATCTTCCAAGCATTACAGCAGTGGAGTGCTGCTGATGTAGCAACGAAAATTTTAGCCGGACAGCGCACTTTGCTGTCTGAATTCCTCAGAATTTGTGAAGTTAAAGTGAAGTCATTACAGGCACTTAAGGTACATTTGTAATGCTGTTTTCAATATTCTACTGTATTTGGGGAGTCTCGTGGCAGTTGGGGTAGATAGAACTGCCTTTTGGTGATTCAGATTCAAGAGTGTTGAAAATTTTGTAGTGTTGTCATTTATTTTAGTATTAGATTCTGATTTTTCAGTGTAAACTAAATAAAACCATCTTCAAGTATGCTTCCGATTCTACTGCTGTAACCGCGTATTCTTGACATATATTTTCTGAAATGTATCATTCATTTTATCGTACGTTTGTGTCTCTTTAAATCTTGGAAACAATTTTTGTTCTGGTGCTATTGTCATGGGCATTTTTAGGGAGAAAAAACTATGGATGGACACGTTGAAGGATGGAATTTAATCTTCTATGCCTTGTTGTGATGGGGAGGCAGGCAGCCTAACTTGTATGATTTAGGAAGGGTGGTTGTTGGTCTAATGTACTTTGTAATTGTTTATGTTGAAGAAATGTTTTAGCAGACTAATGGAACTTTAAATTGGTCTTAATTTATATATAGCATTTGCTGTACTAATTTGTGCCTTGATTGAAGCTTTTCTCTACATGTCCCCTTCAGTGCTTTTGGTAGTCTGAATACAGAGAGCGTTATATAAGATGTTACAGATGATTCGAACCCAGTAAAATCAGATATGTAATTTTTAGTTAAGACGTCTGGAGTTTCTTTGAGCATTCATGGCCATCCCTTTCTTGTTTTTCCGTCAGTTATTTAATTACTTAAGATTTTTTGTTACAGTTTCTTTTATAATTATTTTACTGATTTGTTAAAAGTTGGTACTAAAAGGCGAAATCCTTCGTCTACAAGGTTCCCACCAGATTGGCCGACGTTTCGGTGAAAGATGTAAATCATAGTGGCTTAAAAAGTGTATTATACAATCCTGACCCGGCTCTGAATTTTATGACATGAACCCAAGACTTAGTAACAAAAGAGCAAGTCAACTAAAGCGAAAGAAACTACAACTACAACCTTTTTCTTGGAGTCATCAAATCTGAATGGAAATTCAACCATAGTTGTTTCTACCTATTCCTGAATTTTTTAAACCCTTATTAAGTTGATAATGCACAAGGAGTATTGTACAAAGAGAGGTGTCCAGTTGTTCACATGAGCGTAATTCAGTTGGTTTTGGAACTGCAGAATTGATAATAAGTATCAAGGTTCAAATCCTGACAATGTCAGTATGAAAATTTCAATCTCTTTAATATGGAAGTGGCTCCTTATACGCATTAGAGCCTGACCTTCGGTCGCCTTTTAGTGACAGAAAGAGAGGTGTCAAGTACTTTTACTTTTTGCTCTTGAAATGTTGACATCAACTACTTAAAAACCATAGCTTAAATCATCATGATAGTTTAAATTTGATTGTTTGGCTAACGAACTACTCCAATTTTGATCATTTCTGTCCCTTTTTGTTCTTGTTTTAAAATGCTTATTAATCTGTTAGAAAAGCTATTGAGACACAATTAAGTCATTGGTTTCAACTAACCACGACGAAAATCTACTATGTTGACATTTGGATTTGATACTAAATCAAAACATCGGCAATAAACAACATTTGCCTTTTCATTTTTTTGATGATGTTCTTCACCAGTCAAGTGTGAACACTAATCAATTTTAAGCTTCAAAATATTTGTTCCAAACCTTACTTGATATGTATACATTTTGACATCTCGAAGATCACAGATGCTTGGTATTCAAAGTTATATGCTCGTATAATTTGACTCTTATTTGGAGGTTGAGATTTAATCATCGGCGTTTCATGTGTCATGAAAAGGATTCGAACCTTTGTAGTACGTTTATCATTGAGTTACCATATCACCTTTTCGAGAGATTATTGATTTGCTGTCGGTTAAGTTTTTGCTATACTGTTTTAAGTATTTTACGTGAAAACAGTATTTGTATGTGGAAAAAGTGGGATAATTTTACTTGCTTTCTTGTCTTTTATAAGAACAAGAATAATGTAAATGATGGAAACCTGATCTAACTTCTAAATTGAAGTCTCACAAGAGCGAAAGAGAGTCAAGGTCATAACGGAAGATTCAAGAGATCTTTTCAAGTTAGAGTAACTAACCTATTTAAACCTTTTCCCGCATAGTAGACTAAAAATTGTTAGACGATTATTCAACAAAAAAAACTTAAATTATCGATAGGCCTTTTCCTGCGATTGAGCTAGTTTTAAGCCATGTAATGCAGTCCCTAGGCCATACAAGAGCTATAGGAAAGCAAATGATGCATACATAGAACTTAACAAGTTTTTTTTTCTTCCCCAAATTAGACCAAAAGAAAACAAGACCGTTATTAACTAATTTTGATGTGTGAAATTAGCTGAGGAAGTTGATATACAACTTCATTACAATCTTAAAGTTTGAGAAATTTTTATTGTTTAAGAATTGATACAGAGCAAGTTGGTACACCAAAACCTCCATGTGGTTGGACTATGTTGCCTGAAAAAAGATTTGTTGACTCCTAAACTAATCTGCCCAAAATGTTTGTGTTTTTTAAACTCTGAAATATGCTTTCATTTTCCCTCTTCAGTGTACTATAAATAAGCCCTCCATCTTCTTTATTCAAACTCAAGCATCACTGGAGGAGCAATGGAGGGTCAAAAGAGCAGCAGCAGCAGCAGAGTGAAGCCATTTTCCAGTGGTTTCCTCCTCTGCATTTTTGCCATTGTAGCCATTTTGTTGGCTTCTTTTGCAAATGCAGAAACTCACTACCATGAGTTCGCGGTATTGTCTTGGAGTTCTTTTCTCCCTCTTCTTTCTTGTTCCATCTTATATCGTCAATCATTTAACGCGGTATGTTTCATTTGAACAGGTTCAAGCTAAGCGTGTGACGAGGTTATGTAGAACTCTTAACATCATCACTGTCAATGGACAGTTTCCGGGACCAACAATTGCTGCTAGAAATGGAGATACACTTGTTATCAAAGTCCTTAACAGAGCTCGTTACAATATCACCCTCCACTGGTAATGCAACTTAAACTCATAAGTTGCGCTCCTAAACATGCAAATACGAGGTGGCCTAGGATACGTTTTCTTTATGCTAATATTTTGATATGTATACTTATTATCAACAGGCACGGAATCAGGCAAATGAGAACACCATGGGCAGATGGACCAGAGTATGTGACACAATGTCCCATTCAGCCAGGAGCAACTTACACATATCGTTACAAAATAGAAGATCAAGAGGGAACCTTATGGTGGCATGCTCATAGCCAATGGCTTAGAGCTACAGTCTATGGAGCTCTTGTTATATTTCCTAAAATGGGATCCCAATTTCCATTCCAAACCCCTAAGATCGATGTCCCTATACTTCTTGGTAAAAACTTTTGTTAGCCCTCAATTTCAAACTCCAAAAATATTATAGTGAAAATGTATTACTGATGTGAAAATGGAAACAATGAACAAACAGGAGAATGGTGGAACAGAGACATTATCAGTGTCCAAAGACAAGCCCTCTTTACAGGGGCAGCTCCAAATATTTCCGATGCATACACCATCAACGGTCAACCTGGTGATCTATTTCCATGCTCTAGTCAAGGTTATCACTATGTTTTCTTCATAACATTAGCCCCCCTCCCACCTCCCAAAGAAAGATTCGGAAGTATTTAGGATTCTTTGTAACATCTTCTATAACATTTTCTGTATAATATTCTCTTTATAACAAAATCGTCTAATTTGAATTGCGATTCAGGTACTTTTAAGATCTCAGTGAACTCTGGAGACACAGTTCTCCTAAGGGTTATCAACGCTGCACTCAATCAACAACTGTTCTTCACAGTTGCCAACCACCAACTGACCGTTGTAGGAGCCGATGCTGCTTACAACAAGCCCTTCACTACCGGTGTGATCATGGTCGGACCTGGCCAGACCACAAACGTTCTTCTCACTGCTAATCAGCCAGCAGGCCGATACTATATAGCAGCTCGTGCCTATGCCACGGCACAAGGTGCACCATTTGACAATACAACCACCACTGCTATACTTGAATACAAAAACTCTAACTCAGGATCAAGACCTGTGTTTCCTCAGTTACCGGCTTTTAATGATACAAACACGGCTACTTCATTTGTTACGCGATTAAGAGGCATTCCTAGGCCGAATGCTCCTGTCCCAACGAAAATCGACGAGAACCTGTTTTTTACAGTTGGATTAGGCTTTGTGAACTGCAATCCTGGTCCTAGATGTCAAGGGCCAAATAATACTAGATTTGCAGCTAGTATGAACAATGTCTCATTTGTTTTGCCAAGAAGGACTTCTTTATTGCAGGCCTATTACAACAATATACCAGGAATTTATACTACTGATTTTCCCCCTTTTCCACCTGTTCAATTTAATTACACTGGAAATGTGCCAAGGTCTTTATGGCAACCTCGTTTTGGGACAAAGTTATATAAGATGAAATTTGGGGCAAATGTTCAAATTGTTCTCCAAGATACTGGGATTTTCTCAACAGAAGATCATCCAATTCACTTGCATGGTTACCATTTCTTTGTGGTTGGACAAGGATTTGGAAATTTCAATCCTCAAACTGATCCTTCTAGATTTAACCTTGTCGATCCACCTGTTAGGAATACAATTGATGTTCCAGTTGGAGGATGGGCCGTCATTCGCTTTCTTGCTGATAATCCAGGTACGAGAAACCTTTCACAAAACGAGAATTTATATAAAGAAAATTTTTGATTAAGCTAAAACTGATGCATGATGTGAATGAAACAGGAGTTTGGCTGATGCATTGTCACATAGATTCACATCTGAGATGGGGTTTGGCCATGGCTTTCATTGTTGAGAATGGTAAAGGAGAATCACAGACTGTAGAGCCACCTCCAGCTGATCTCCCATCATGCTGAGATCTTCTTTAGAATCTGAAAACAATTTTTTCATGGCCTTTAGTTGGCAGCAAGCAATTGTTTCTTAGTTTTCTCTGTCACTTGTTGTGTTTGATTTGCCATTTTGGTCTGAAATTTTTTTGTTTGCTTGTTTCAACCAAGAGTCTGAAATTCTTTTGCTTGGAAAGAGTTCACTTCTCATGTTCCATTGTAACTCTCTCTCTCTCTCTATATATATATATATAAATTTGTCAAGGATTATTATTGAATGGTAACATTACTATTTTTGTTCAATCTTTTTGCTCTAACTATATCCCCCAACCTCCCCCGGCCGCCAATAAAAGGTAGATATATAATATTAATCAAAAGAGTTATGCACGAGTCTAATAATAGTTATCTCATGGACATCATCAATTACTATGCAGCTTACAAAAAATGGGATTAGAGACGAAGACAAGAGAGATCCTGACGAACCTGTCTAGCAAGTAGATTAATGTGCTTGAGCTGGCTATGAGTAAATGTCATAAGCATATAAAACATAAGTGAGAGATGGAGGGACTCCTTTGAGACCATTCAGCATTTTTTTGAGGAATCTTTAAAGATGATTCAAAGTTTATGGTCTAATTTGAGGCAAATGTCATTTTCCAAGGATGAATTTGAAATTAGCCCACATTTTAATGAGACGTAGAAATAAAGGTATATATATAAGTTGGCGTAAGAGAAAGGAGTTTTGTGTCATTTTAAACAAGATTTTGATTTAGAAACATACGTATAGAGTATTGGCAAAGCTCAGTTGGGGTATGGAAGACGATAACCCCTTAATTTTTATTTATTCACATTCAAAGTAAAATTAATAATGTTTTACTATTATGACCTTCAAAATTAATGAAATTAATTTAAAAATAATGATTTAAAGTTAAATAATATATTGAATTTTTGTATTTGAATTTTGGCATTTTAGAGATAAATGTGTGACTCCCCAAGCCCTGCTACGGAAAATGGAGCAGTAAAAGAATTTAATGCACTTTTTTAAGGGCAAAATATATGAGACAAGAGCTAGAATCTTACTCTTCTTCACTACTTCAAAGTACATGTAGATTAGGTTATAAATGGAGCGGTATTATTCGTATCTGAGTGGGTCTATGCCTGTTTATATTGGGTAAGATTTAGAATTTATATTCGTACGAATATAACCTCTAGTAAATGGGTTTAAGCAGGATATTATGATATCCAAACTCGTATACTTGATATAATAAAATAATAATATATATTTATATATTATATTATTTTTGTTTTTTCTATGAATACATAATTTATATTGTATTGAGTTAGGAATTTTATTTTTATTGGATTAATGTATTTGCAAGGATTTTGCATGTACTTGAACTTTTAATTAAAAAAAATAAAAAAATAGCAGACGGATATTGATATACCTAGACTCTAACCTTTTTTTTGTCTGGGTGGAAACTGGCGAACAGGGCTAACTTAACCGGATATACGGAATTGGGATCTCTGTCGCATGCAAATCTTTCTATCAAAAAAGCCTCCCTTATTCAAATGTCTGATTTTTTATAACCCGTTTTGCTCATAAGTAAGTAAGCGTTGTTAGGAACAACGGATGATGACGAGTATATAAATCAAAAAAGAAAAAAAAAGCAAAAATGGCAAGAGAAATTTTATATCGATGGATGAAATAACGATCGAGACCCAAGAGGGTAAGGTGTGAGTTCATAAATTTTTATACCTGATGAGTTTAGACCTAGATTTGTATCTATATTTCACTATAAAGGTCTGAGTCTGGAGAGTACGGTACCCGTTTGGATCTTTTTACTGTCGTAACGTAGATTATAAATATTTACTAGGTAGGAAGGAAGGATAAATTGAAAGAAGAAGTGGTAAAAGATTGCAAGTTGACTGATTAAACTTGTAGCATTGATAAGGAGGAGTTGATCTGCAATTAGAATCCAGTTAGACTAAGTTCTAAAATCTTTATTTTTTTTAAGGAGAAGATGAGATGACAAATGCCACCAGTGGGTTACCAAATAAATCTTTCTGGTTGGATTGGACATACTAATACTATCCTATACCATGTTGTCCAAATTTTTGGTTTCTCAGCTGAGGCAACAACCTAATCTTAATCAAAATTTTCCATTTCTGACATGTTCTTTACTTTTCCTTCTTCTCTTACCTATAAAATATATGATCATTGCCTCATTTACACGATCTGATGCAATGGATTTTGGAAGCAGAGCCCTTCTTAGGCTCTTTCTGTCCTTATGCTTTCTTGTTCTTGCCAATGCAGGAGAGACTCATTATCATGAGTTTGTTGTATGTATATTTTCTTCAATAACTCTCACGAACGAACAATCGTTCTTAATATTTTATCTAATATGTGATTTTTAAAGTTAAAAAGTTTGATTCCGTATGCTATAATAGGTTCAAGCTACCATGGTGAAGCGGCTTTGCAAAGCTCGAACCATTCTTACAGTTAACGGGCAGTTTCCGGGGCCAACTTTGGAAGCAAGAGATGGGGATACCCTCGTCATTAAAGTCATAAATAGAGCTCTTTATAATGTCACAATACATTGGTAATTGTTACTATTTCCTCATTTCTTGTTGTTATAATGTGACGCTATGATTATCAAGTAATGAGCCGTTGATGCTGCTAGACTTATCGTTCCTGCTATGAGTGCTTCCGGGCAGGCGAGCAACTGGCATGACACATTATTTTCTAGTTGCTATGATTCATTTTCTTTGTTATCTAGAACTGTATATATTTTTTGATTGATTCAGGCATGGAATTCGTCAGATGGGAACACAATGGGCAGATGGCCCTGAATATATTACCCAATGTCCAATTCAACCTGGTTCTGCTTATACTTATCGCTACACTATTCAAAACCAGGAAGGAACTCTATGGTGGCACGCCCATAGCCGATGGATCAGAGCCACCGTCTACGGTGCTCTTATACTTTATCCTAAATTGGGTGTTCCTTATCCTTTTCCTAAACCCAATAAAGAATTCCCTATAGTCCTTGGTAAGTTTTCAACTTTTTTAGCCCGTTTTTTGAATCAATTACATATTCAAGAAGCTCTTTTTAATGATCATATGATTAAAAATGAATAGGGGAATGGTGGGATGGTGACATTCTTGCTATAATGAGACAGGCATTGTTTACTGGTAATGCTCCTAATGTATCTGATGCATATACCATCAATGGACAACCCGGTGATCTATATAGATGTTCCGGCCTAGGTTTGTTGAGCTGTTCACAATTTCATTGACGTTTTCTTTTGTTCTCGGGTTGTATTAGCATTGCATTGATTGAAAATATATGATGTTTGATGCAGATACCGCGAAATTCTATGTTGATTTAGGGGATAGGGTGCTTCTGAGAGTTATCAACGCGGCACTAAATCAGCAACTTCTCTTTGCTGTTGCTAACCATATGCTTACTGTTGTTGGAGCTGATTCTGCTTATCATAAGCCCTTTGCCACCAGCTTTATCATGGTTGGACCGGGACAAACAACGGATGTCCTCCTAACGGCTAATCAGCTCCCCGGGAGATATTATATGGCGGCACAAGCCTATGCCACGGCCCAAGGGGCACCATTTGACAATACAACTGCTACTGCCATCCTGGAATATAGTTCTGTTCCTTGTGGTGCTAAAAAGGGATCAATTTTGCAACCAATATTGCCACAGTTACCAGCATATAATGATTCAGCCACTGTTTTTGCATTTACAAGCCAATTTAGAAGTCTTTCTTCCTCTAACAACAAAGTTCCCACTATAGTTGATGAGAATCTTTTCTTCATAGTAGGATTAGGACTTGTTAATTGTGTGCCTAGCCCTACTTGCCAAGGGCCGAATGGTACTCGTTTTGCTGCTAGTATGAACAATGTGTCATTCATTTTACCAAGCAGGGCTATATTGCAAGCCTATTATCAAAATATACCTGGTGTTTATACCACAGATTTCCCTCCTGTTCCACCAATGCAGTTTAATTACACCGGAAATGTGCCTCGTGCATTGTGGCAGCCAACTTTTGGGACTAAAGTTTACAAACTAAAGTTTCGATCAGCTGTTCAGATTGTGTTGCAAGATACAGCTATTTTCACAACAGAAGATCATCCTGTTCATCTTCATGGATACCAATTCTTCATTGTTGGACAAGGCTTCGGTAATTTTAATCCTAGTACTGATCCTGCCAATTTTAACCTCATTGATCCACCAGAGAGGAATACCATTGATGTTCCCGTGGGAGGATGGGCAGCTATACGTTTTGTAGCAGATAATCCAGGTCAACTCAATTATTACATTGTATAAGAACATATGTCCGTTTTAGTATAGCGAGGATTATTGTCAAAGTAGAGTTGGTCGTGAGTACTAACAGGCCTATGAGTCTTCCTTCCGGTCTTTGCTAACTTTGCTGATTCACTTACCATATGTCATTGCAGGAGTTTGGCTGATGCATTGTCACATAGATACACATTTGACCTGGGGATTTGCTATGTGTTTCTTGGTTGAGAATGGACCGGGATTCTTGCAGTCAGTCGGAGCACCACCACTCGACTTACCTCCATGTTGACGATGACCTCTAACCTAAGATTTTCCTTCAAGGCTTAAGTCTTTGTTGGTTCCGTTACATGTTTACTAGTCAAGATCTGTTTCTCTTTATTGTTTACGGTAAATGTTGTATTTAATTCTTGACCGAAGAGAGTCCTCTCAATACATAAGGCACAAATTTTGTGATTCATAAATTTCTTTTTCTTTCTTCACATTATGATCTGTTTTCCATTTGAATACAAAGCAAAGTATCTGCAAATTTCTAGGAATCTTGAAGAACAGAAGTTATTTTACAAAAATAAGTGATCCCTTTTGACAAAAAATAAGTCATTTTCTGAAGATTAACTGTACTAAAACTGCTTCAAAACAAAGGCAGCAGTTCATCTAGAAATTCTGTTTCCTAGTTGCTGATATGGTACTTTCTCTGTCACTAATATTTACAATCAGAAAAATTTTCATCGGCGTGTTCACTTTGGAACGTCTTTTTTAGCCTCTTAAAATCTGCTGCTGCACAACTAGAAGAGAAGCTCTACAGCCTAAATTAGCTGAGGCAACATAATCTCCTATAATTCCTAGTTCATGATTCTCATTCCAATCTGATAGCCCTTGTACTATCACTGGATTTATTCCTATCCTTCTTCCCACGATGAAAAGATCGCAATCACTCTTAGTCATATTATGAATTGCAGCAACAGTTTCTTCTCCGTTCTTAACTACTACCTCCCGGTAGGTAACTCGACTATTAGCCTCATTCTTAACCCAAAATGATGTAACTAGTCCATCATCAAGTTTCTTTTCCAACTTATCATCATCTTCCTCGTCATGGGAAAGAAAACGAATCACTGTTAGGCACACATTTGTGTTCATAGACATTCTATCAGCATATGAAAGTGCCTCCCTTGAATCTGCTCCTCCCATGAACAACACGGTAAAATGATGAGAAGAGTTGCTCATAGCTACGTTCTGAAGATGCTTTCGGGAGAAACCTTGGTCTGCAAAAATTGCTACTGAACAAGGAGCATTGTCCAATACACCAATGTTCACTGGCTGAACTCTTTGAGGCACCGCCTCTAATCCAGTAACCGTGAGTTCTTTGTCAAAGGGTAACATGATTAGAGAAGCTTTCCGCAAGAGAGCAAGCTCACAAATATCTTGATACATAGTTCTTTTAGCAGTAATTGAGGTATAGTGATGAATTTTCATGTCTGGACTTCTGGTTTCTTGAAAATGTTTTAAGGCTTTATGTACTGAACTGCAGCCATTGCATTCAGACATGTCTTCCTCGTCCTTATGTTCTATAAAGACAGGTGTAGCACGAGCTATAAGTTCAACAAGATGCAGCGCATAAACTGAGATAGGCGAGCTGAATACTGAATTGGATACCTCAAGAAGATTGATTACACCGGCTACACATCCATCATGATCAGGAAAGCAAGCCACAACACGAAGCTCTGAATTCGGGGGATTGTGTTGAATATTTCTTCTCTTGTTAACCATATAAGGTCTTGTTGGATCATATAATATGCTGATTAAAGGTGTGGATACTGCAGTCACCACTAGAATAATCAATACCATCATTGAATAATTAGGAACCGATATGATCTGCAACAATATGATAAGGTAAAACTTTAGGCCCAGAAATAGTCAGAATCGTCTATAACATTCTCTCAGTAACATTATAGTTAGTAATAAGAAAGTTTGGAGTTGTTACCTTAAAATCCATGAGGTGGAGTAACATGAGAAGTTCCATTTGACCTCTTAGGTTCATTAGCAGGCTAACAGCAAGACTTTCTTTAAGGGGCATATTCAAGAAATAAGAAGCAGAAAAAGTTGCAATCAATTTGGCAGCAACCCCTGTTATAGCAATGAGAAAAAGTGGTTGCACGTTAGCCCAATTACTGCTCATTGTGGTCATATCAGTAATCAATCCGGCAAAGATGAATCCAACCGGCATAAGAATGTTAATCACAATTGTCTCAGCTTTCTCCACCAGAATTTCCCCTAATGGAGGACCATCAGGTACAGCCAATCCTAGCCACATTGGGCCATTAAAAATGGCTACTCCAAGCATATCTGCAAAAAATCCCATAACCAAAACAGCTAGCAATATGGCAATAACATAAATCTGGGCAATTGGTTTTCCTTCTGGAGTTGTTCTAACAATCCAAAACATGGCTTGTCTAAATCCTCCGAAAATCGATAACATTAGTACTATCACTGAAAGAGAAGACCATAAAGCAGCGATTCCTCTCGCAGATCCTTGTTCTGATGCCTCAAATATAGCTATAATAGCAATTCTTATAACTTCAGTGATTAATGCCGTGGAAAGAGCAAATCGACCCATTTCTGAACTTAAAAGATTGAATTCTGATATAATTGGATGAATCACAGGAAATGCAGTAACGGATAACAATGAAGAAACTCCTAATATAGACGAAGATCTTGAAAGTCCTTTATCCATGTAATTCCGCAAAGAAATTGCTACTGCAACTGTACATATCAGAGGAATAAAAACACTGAATAGGGCTATGATCCATTGTTTTCTTCCAGCTTTCTTTATCAAACGGAAATCCGTTTTTACACCAGATACGAAAAGGAAATAAAAAAATCCCACTAACCCTAGATTTTTCAACACAAATCTAGAGTCAGTTGGGAAGAGAAATTTGCGAAGTCTCTTGCTGCTGCTCAAAACAGAGGGTCCCAGAATCACTCCACTCTTCATAAAGATAAAAGGGATAAAAACATCACAAAAAGGCCCCCCCAAAAACAAAAACCTAAAGAAATGAAGAATTTTGCAAAGAATTAACTTACGAGGATTTCAGAGATGACTCTTGGCTGTTTAAATGGCTTGAGAAGAAATCGCAAAATCTGAGTAGTAATAACCACGGCGCTAACTTCAAGTAGCATAAGGGGAAAAGAGTATCGTAACGGATTTTGTCCATAGAAAATGCCGACGATGGGAAAAACGTGTGTTCCTGAACAAACAATAGGCTCTTTGGTCAACAGATGCAGTTTATTGATATCGGAGAAATTGAAATTTGCTGAGGTATGCTGCATATCTCTTTAGGATTAATTAATTGGAAACTACTTTGGTTTCTGAGAGCGATTGAAATGGCGGAGACCTAATTCTCTCTCTCTCTCTCTCTCTCTCTCTCTCTCAGAGGTGAAGCTCAGAAGAAAAGATGCAGAGATGATGGAAAAGGGGATGGAGATGCGCGAAAAGAGAAAGGTCATTTTGGTATTGTTTTCTTGACCGTTAATTTTCAAAAGTTAGTTATTTTTGGCACATTTGACACATTAGTCTCCATGAATGGCTATGAAAATACAAATATATATATATATATATATATATGCACCATTAGCCAAAGAGGGACGAGATAGAGATCTATCAACTTATTATGGCTAAGAACTGTTAAAATATTTATGAAATTACCTATTTATCCTTCCTATATTATCACATTGACAAAAAAGCCCCCAATCTTCAATAAAGTCCAAATCAATTTTCTAAAAAATAAAATGAGTATTCTAAGAAAGAGGAAAAAAACCCATACAAGAGAAGATCTATCAACCAATTTGTCGAAGGAGTAAAAAGAGCAGAGAAAGATAGTTGATTGATGAAATCGACACCATTCAAGGTTGAGAATCAAAGAAGATGGTGTCATTTTTGGACTAGAAGAGCTAAGGAAGAGAAAATAGATGGTGAGAGTGAGAAGCGACAACGGTAGCGACAACTTTGTGTAGAAGAAAGTTTCAGTGGCTGCTGTGATAATTCCGAGTTGATGAAAGCTATAGTGGTAGCGGTGCTCAAGCAAAAGAGGAGGAAAAAAAACATGCACAAAGATGGGGAATTCGGGGACTCCGGTCACTTAGCTATGAGCAAAGAAGAAAGAGGAGGAAAAAAGAGAAAGGAGGTTGTGGAGAAAATTGGGTAGCCATGTCCCAATTTTAATTTATGTGGAGTCAGGACTCTTGGAGGAGAAAGGTGAGAGAGATAAGCTTGTATGGGCATAGCTCAGTTGATTTTGGGGTTGTATAGTTGGTACCAAGGGCCAAAGTTCAAATTTTGGCAACGACAATGTGAAAATTTCAACCTCTCCAATATGGAGGTGGTTCCTTGTGCGCACTAGTGCCTGGCCTCCAGTCTACAGAACTGCTGAGTTACCATTATTTACATTCTCGTGTCAGGTAGTCTGATACGAGCCCTATGGGCGAGGGCTTTCATCTTTTTGGTACCAAGGTGAGAGAGATAAAAAATGGAAGTAGGGGCAACTGGGCATCAGATCATTGGTGGTGGTGGTTAGGCATTAGAGAGGTGACCATCGATCATCGCTATGAGTCTGAATATAATTGTTTTGTTTTTTTCTTTGTTTCTTATGTTTTACAGATAACATTATATACCATTTCTTTTATTTATTCTTTTCATTTTGTATTTGCCTTTTGAAATTTTAAGAACAAAATTTTCAAATTATTAAAAAAAAAAACTCAAATAGTTCAGGGATAAAAGAGTACTTTCACTTCCTATGTACAACTCCCACAAATATTTAACATAAATATCTTAACAGAGGGAGTAAAGTGCTTATTTTTTCAAAAGATAGGGTAAAGTGCTTTTACCCCCTTACTTGAAGGGTGTATTTTGTGATTAATCCTTTTTCTAAAGAGCCATCCTAAATGCCTCAAGATTGAGGCATTTTTTTCTAAATTAGAGCTAAAAAGGTCTTTTTCATGCCTGAGACACTTATGACAATAAGATGACCAAATGTACTTTTTATTTGTTTTTCTAATTTTGCCTTCCAATTTAGACAAAACTTGCCTCAATCTTGAGGCAAGTAGCATTTCTGTTTTTTAATAGTTCTGCCATGCATCAAATTCATACACGTAACATAATATTATCTTAAGAAAAATTATAAATTTTGATATTACTAAATATTCTTTAAAACTAAGTTTTGGTACTATTAAATGTCAAACATCAAATTCGGACTTGTCTGAACATGAGATCGACAAACCGTACCCACAAGGACATAATACTCAAAACTTTGAAGGTAAAAAAATAATTTCAAAATAAGTACTTTAAAAAGATATCAAATGTCATCCATAAATCATGAAAACTCAAATGTCACATAGTAAATAAAACGATTAAGTCTATATCACTACTCTAAATTTTGAGTATGTGACGATTGAGTATCCTAACTTATCACAATGATAATTGAGTACATAATTTGGATGAAAAATATACAAGATTCACTTATCAGCTTTTAAAAAGTAGTGAATTTTTTAAAATACCCCAACTTAGTTATTAAAATATTATAGACAAATTCTCTCTCTCTCTCTCTCTCTCTCTCTCTCTCTCTCTCTCTCTACTGCTCAAACTTCCAGAGATCGATAAGCTTTGCTTCAAAGGTTTAAGGAGTTTAGTCATACCTTATCGACTAAATTCCCTTCACCAAGTGTTGCAGACTTTTGTCCTATAGATAATCCATCACCAACATTACATACATTAGTCCTAGCGGAAGATTCTCATAAGACAGAAATTCTAATTTTGAAACTTTTTGTAGATTTGGGAGATTTGATTTCACAAGATGATTTCATTCCAGTTCGAACACGGGAAAACAAGAAGAAGTAAATATAATTTGAGCGTACCGATTGACCAGACGATCAGCTAAGGCTCGTCCAAAATAATCACTTTATATTTATTTTAACTTTCTCTATATAAAGCCTTTTAGGCTAAGCATTTTTTGCCCTTTTGTTTCATGTTTCCTCAATAAAATTTAGAGTTATACTCTATATATATATATATATAAATTCTCTCTTCTTTTCTGAAACACATTGAAATAGTGAAACTCTGTTGTTTTATCTCAAAATTAGTTCGATAGAAACGAGGTTCTTGTAAGCAAATTACTATAGCTGCCAATTCTTCTATACTCTAATTAAAATTTCTTTCATGATTTCTCTTGATTTTTTTAGTCATCGATACAGATAAAAGTTTTTCGTAAAACGGGAATACAAATTGGAGATAAATCAAGGAAACTCCAAAAAGTCATTCCATACCTTTTGATTAGTTTACTACTATTTGCATATGCCTGTTTTTTTATATTCACAAATCAATTGTTCTTTGTAGCAATTGACTGTCATATACTTGAATTACAAAATTTATAATTTTGATGTCCTAAATCTCTTATAGATTTTATCAATTCAAAATTCTATTTAGATTTTGCTCAATTTCATGTTAGCAAGAATTCTACCAGATCCAACCCTTTTCCACAGAACTGAATCAAGTCCACATCTTATTATAGAACGGTTCTTTATTGTATAGGTGAGATTCACGATTCTTTCCTAACCCTTCTTTCTATAAAACTACAAGTAGCAAGGCACTATATGAAACCAATAAATGTAAGGTCGAGAACAATATTCTTCAATTGAGCTTTACGAAAATATGTCTTTTTCAATTTTTTAAATTTTTTTTATTTCCACTTTGTATTTTCTTAATCTTTTTTGGTTCATGTAATGCATTGTCCATTTTTGCCTTATACTAGTAAAAATAACGTAACTCTTTTCTTTTTTCTCAATTCAAAATTTTTTTCCAATGGACACTTACCTTATAACTGTTTCATAATTAGACTTACAACTAATCGTCCAATACAATATAGAAGTTTCAATAAAGAGACAAAAGAAAGGGAATTCAAAGCCGTTCAACAAAAAGAGACAAAATAAAAGGAATCCAAAGCATAAAACGCCCATTAAACCATACAATAATAACTATTCAACAAATATATAACAACCTGAAATTAAAGGAATTCAATTATCTTTTCTCTTCCTAGTAGATGCTTGCTAACTATCCCCCTTAGACATTAGTAGAGATCTCGCTGATGAACACTTGTTTCGTGAACGTAGCCAAGCGCCATCCAAATGCATCATAAGATCTCATTACTCTTGATTTGCTTCTTTTTCTAGTAGGACTTATAGGCCTTATTGCTTTAGGCATTGAGGAACTTGTCTGTGTAGGTTGGTTGTAGCTTATTTGTTGTTCTCGTTTTAGATCTACCCATATACTTTACAGACATGCTTCATTTCTAACAATCTGTGTTTTAGAATTGGCTGCAACCGATTCTTCTCCAATTTTACTTTTTCCTCAATTCAAAATCTTTCACCAATCGACAGAGTTAAGCTTTGTTATAAATTGCATCAACATCTTATTCAAAAACTATTTTTTGGTAGGGGTGAGATTCACGATTGTATTTAATTCTTTCTCAATCATAACTACAACGGATGAGCGCTATTTGAAACCCTTGTAAAGTCAAGAACAATTTCCTAACCTCTCTTTATGCCAAACTATAATTGAAGGGTGCGCTATCTGGAACCTTTAAGGTAAGGTTGGAACAATCTACTTTGATTGGGCCTTGAAGAAATCTTTTTTTCTTTTCAATTTTATATTTTTCCTTTGTACTTTATGTTTTCTTTTTCTTTTTCTGGTTCACGAATTGTATTGTCTTTTTTCTTTAATACTAGTAAAAGTAACGTCGCTCTTTTCTTTTTCCTCAATTCAAAATTTTTTGCCAATTGACAGAGCCGAGCTTTGTGGTGGATTTGGATCCACATTTTATTCAAAAACTTGCCTTTCTATAGAGGTGATATTCACAATTGTCTTTAGTTATTTCCTAACCCATCTTTCAGCAATTTTTGCAAAACTACAAGTGACAAGGTGCTATTTGAAACACAGAGGTAAAGTCCAGAATAATATCTTTGGATTGGGCTTGTGAAAATCTCTCCTTTTTCTTATTTAATTTTTTAACTGTTTTACCTTTTCGCTTTATGTTTTCTTTTTCTTTTTCTTTTTTGGTTCATGCAATTTATCGTCCTTTTTTGCTTTGTAATAGTAAAAGTAACGTAACTCTTTTCCTCTTTCTCAATTCAAAATCTTTTTCCAATGGACTCTTATCTTTTAACCATTCCATAAATTGACTTGATAACTTATTTCTCTGCTTGTTTCCTCTTTTGTGACATTTTCCTTTATTATTAAACGACTAATTTTGATAATTTCACACACACTCTCAGGGTACATGTATCGAGTTAATCTTTTTCTCTGAATACACAAATAGTTAAAGCTCTATTATTTTTGTCTCAAAATTAGCTCGATATAAACGAGGTATATAAGCAAATTTTTTGTACCAATTTTTTTTTAGGGAAATGGATACCAATTTTTCTATATAATTTATTTACTTTTTATTTCATAATTTATATTGATTTCTTTCTACGGCCGGCCCACCCTGGACCTATTGGGTTGGTGTTTTCTCTGGTGCCAGCTCGGAGGTGAGGCTGGACCAGGTACGAAGAATAAATCTATATCTGATCTGTATCATCGCTGTAAAAGGTTTTGTTAAACAGAATAATTACATTGGATATAGAAATCAAATAAATTACAAACATTATTTGTTAGTTATTATATTTCTATTCGTGTATCTTTTTTTTAAAAAGAAAAATTTATAGTTAAAAATCAATTGTTTATGTATTAACTAACATGTTATTTGTACAATTTATAAAATTTACAATTTTTTTACTTGAACTCTTATAGCTAGTTTCTTTTTATTGATTCGGAATCGTTATTTAGCTTTACTCCATAGTCGCTATAATAACTGATGGCGTACTTGAAAAACTAGGTTCAACCAAACCTTTCTCTCTTTGAGCCCCCCGCTTCCTCTTACTTATATTTTAAATTTTCAGGATTCCCAGAAAAAAATCAGTTTCTTTTTTCTCTAATCAAATAACAATCAAAATACATCCTCAGGCGTTCAAGTCATCGAGAATTCCATTAGAAGCCTTCTTTTCAATAGATCTGAACTTTATCGTGGACCAAATTCACATCTTATTCTTTTTATTCTTGTGGAGGCAAAATTCACGGCAGTCTTCAGTTCTCTCTTAACCCAACTTTTTGCCAAACTACAAGTGAAGAGCGCATTATTTGAAACCCTTAAGGTAAGATCAGGAACAATTTGCTTCGAATGGGTCTTGAAGAAATCTTTTTTTTCCCTTTGCACTTTTTTTTTTTTTTTTTTGCTTTAATACTATTAAAAATAATGTAACTCATTTTTTTTCCTCAATACAAAATCTTTTGTCAATAGACTTATCTTTTTTACTGTTTTCCGGTTAACCTGACAATTAACAAACTCCTTTTATCTTCTTAATACATGATTATTTCTTTTTTTTATTAAATGACTAATTTTAATAATCACACAGGTACATACCGTCTTTCGGTATATATATAAATTTCTATTTTTCTTCTTTTTTATTTAAAAACAAGTTCTATTCTTTTCTAAAACACATTAAAATAGTGAAACTTTATTATTTTTCATTTGAAAATTAGTTCGATAAAAACAAGATTTGTAAGCAAAATTTTTCGAACCGATTCTTGTTGCTCTAACACAATTTTCTTTCATGATTTTCTATTTATTTTCTTAGGTCCATCGGTATAAGGTAAAAGATTTTTGTGAAGAAGGAGATTCAAATTGGAGATAAATCAAAGAAATTACAAAAGTTATCCCATTCCTTTTGGTTAGTTTACTACTCATCATTAGTCTATTTTTTATTAAATCAATTATTCTTTGTAGCAATTAACATGTCATATCTTCAATTATAAAATTTATAATTTTATTTCACTTGAACTCTTACTTTTTATTGATTCAAATCTTCATGTAGATTTTACTATTGATTAAAAAATTTCTTTTTTTCGGTTTTTATTTTTCCTTTATGTTCTCTTTTCTTTTTCCCTTTTGTTTTTTTTTTTTGGGTTCATGCAATTACTGTATTTTTTGCTTTAGTTTATACCAATAAAAATAATATAACTCTTTTCATTTTTCTCAATTCAAAATCTTAGACTCTTATCTTTTGTTCGTTACCATTTGTTTGACCAAATTCCTATATGTCTTTTTTATTTTACGATATTTTCCGTTATCATTATATGATTAATTTTTATAATTGTACACACTCGATATATATGTAAGATTTCTCTTATTTTTTGAACCACATTCAAATAGTTTCTTTATTATTTTTATCTCATAAATAGCTTACGAACATACTTTTATTTTTTTTCTGGGTTCATGCAATGTTTGGTCTTTTTTGCTTTTGTATCTATAAAAATAATTTTATTCTTTTCCTTTTTCTCAAATCAAAATCTTTCACCATCAGACTCTTATCTATTGTCCATTATAATTATTGGTCTGAAAAAATTTCAATATTTTCTTATTTTATGATACTTAATAATTAAACAAGTAATTTTGGTAATGTCACACGCATGCACACACATATGGAAAATTCTGTTATGGACTAGGTCCATGTCCCCACCCATGGACCTCTTGATTTGTATTAAGTTATATAACCCATCTTGTTATTCTTGTTTCTATAATTGGTGATATAATTAATAACAAGGGGTGATGTGGCTTAACAACCCCAAGAGATCCATGGGTGGGGACATGTTTGGGCCGTAAGAGAATTTTTTCCACATAGGCACACACACACAACACACTCTCTCTCTCTCTCTCTCTCTCTCTCTCTCTCTCTCTCTCTCTCAACACGTTGTGTTTTTCATTATAAAATTTATAATTTTTATACATGATTTTCAACTAAGATTTTCAAAAAAACTCTATATTATGTGGCATTATGGAAATTCTAGTTTATTATTTCAGTTAATATAATAAGTAATTATTTTATTATAGTTATGTAGATTAAGTTTCATATATTAAGATTATTAGAAAAATAATACATGTCGCACACACAAATAGGTTCAAGACTATTCTTGTTTTTCATAATTTGTTGCCTTGGAACGTATTTTACTTTATTGATAAAATAAATTACGTGGGGAGTTTAAATAGAAGTAAAATATAAAGATTTCATGTATGATTATAATTAAATTATTTTTTAGTATAAAACACACCAAAAAAAAAATCAAAAGCTCTGCCCTCCCCTCATGCCTTCTCTTCAAATTATTATTTCAACTAGTATAATAAGTGTTTTTTATATTAATTATGTTGATTAAGTAATTACATATATTAAGATTATTAGAAAAATAATGCGCTACACGTACAAATATACATTTAGCGTTAAACTTAAGCTTTTTCCTTTTTTTTTACAGTGAAAAAGGTTGCAACATGTTTACTGAGGCGGAATTTAACGACTTTATGGTGCCAGCAATATTTGGATCAAATTACGTTCAGATTGAATGTGGATGCACTCTTCGACGCTTTGGAGACTCTAGGGGACAATTTAGAGCCTTTGTGGATGGAAAAATTGAAATTGATTGTCAATGTCATCCTTCTTGCTCTAAAGGTATATATCTCTTTTAGTATTAGCTCGTAATCTCAATTTATAATAGTTAACTATATCTAATTTTTTTAATCTTTCCTAAAAAATTTTGAGTAAGATTAGTTACTAGAATAATCTCGAGTAAGGCTTTTGAAAAATATTCATAAATTTTTACTCCTAGACAGCTCAGTTTTACTAAGCTATGGTTAAAAATCCAATTTGCATATATTACTTTTGCTGTAAATAATTTTCTTGATTATTGATAGTTTATCTTTTTGTCCCAAGGGGATCCCAGTGATTAAATGAGACGGGACGAGTATGAAACATAATATAAAGATAGTGAAACAGGGATAGAATTCTTAATTCCCGTCTCGTCTCATTCCGATTACCATCACTACACAAAAGATATATACTTTATAGTATTTTGATACTTTAAGAATATCAAAATTCGTATGAATTACGCAATCTGTATTTACAATTTTATTTTAGAAATGTTTTCCTTGACTATTATTTATATTGATTTACTTTCGTTTGGTTTGATTTCAGTAAACCTGTCTCCGGTTCAGTTCGCCAGGCACATTGGAAAGAACTCAACCGTCGACTCTTGGAAAAACCATTTATGGGTCATGGATAAAGATGGAAATAGGATTAAGTTGGCAGACACCGACATTTTACGTTTTCACGTCCAAACCTTTGACAGGCCTCTCCGTCCTTTCGTGCACCGTGATGAGTTCATCTGTTGCACAAGGTGCAACAAACAACGCCGTTTTCTGCTTCGCACTAGGGAACAGTGCAGGGTCTACCACAGAGCCTCCCTAAAAACAGAATGGATATGTGCCGATAATGGGTATATATATATATATATTCTTTCCACTATCTTATCTCATCACTTATACCGTACTTTTAATAATATAAGATAGAAACAGAGATAAAGTTATAATTTGTGATATTATTATTTTTGTTGTTGTTTGGCAGCATGAGATGTGAAGATGCTGAAGAAAGAAAGAGCAGAATGCCACTAAGAGGATGCCCTAACAAGCCTAAATGCAAAGGGTGCATTTGCTGTGTGTGCACTGGCTGCAGAACTTGCAGGTTTGAGGACTGTGATTGCCAAATTTGTATAGATTATGTGAAAAATGAGTGGCATGCTGACCCCAATAATTAGTCCTAGCATGCCAAAGTCTCTCTTATTCTAGATATTGAAATTTTTGCCTTGGAAAACTTTTGAGTCTTTTATTTGATGTCCTAACTAGTGCAATAAAATGCCTAGTTAGTGCAAGAAAAGAACTAAATTCTTATGAACATTTAAATCTTTGTTATGTTGAATTTGATTTATAGATGAGAATTTAAGTTTCTTAAAATTATATAGGGTTAATTCCAAAAAATGCTCCTGTATTTTTAGTGAATTGTTAATTGAGTAACAAAATTTTTATTTCTAATTTTTTTGCCAGAAACTAATTAATTTAGGTACTTGATTATCAAAATTAAAAAGTTAAAATACTCAATTGACAATTGACTAAATGTACAAAGGCATTTTTAGAATGAGCCCTAAACTTTTTTCTTTTGTTTTTTTTTTTTTCTGGGTATCTCTCTTGCAAATCATATCAGCCAGAAAAAAGGGACAAATTTGTCGCTCGCATGGATGTAGCTTAATTGGTTTTGAGGCTGCAAAATTGATACCAATGATCAATATTTAAATTCTGATAGCGACAATGTGAAAATTTCAACCTCTCCAATATAGGAGTTGGTTCCTTGTATGCACCAGTGCGTGACTTTCAATTTGTAGAGTCGCTAAATCACTATGATTTACATCCTCTGTAAACGAAAAATTTTGTTTTTTGGTAAAAAAAAAAATGAAAAAATTGTGAATATGATGATAACCTTTAGGCAGACCTCAAATAGACAATAGAGGACACTATACGGATATACAGAGAGGGAACGACTGGAAATGCCATTAATAACAAATTAGCAGAGAGAGAGAGAGAGATTTAAAGAGGGCCTGAGGATATCAGCGCTACTACAGCCGCCAACTTTGCAGGTTAGTTGCATGCAGCTGGCTGGCTGGCTGGACAATGCCAATGCCATCCTCCTCAGCCTTAGCCTTTAGTCTTTAGATAGGGAACATTATAATAACTCAAAACCCTCTTAATTTAATTTCAGCCCCCCACCAATTTATGGTTTGGACGTTGGACCACCCTTCCCCCCTTCCCCTTCCCCTTCCCTTCCTGCCCCCTTCATTGCACTTCAATGTTATTGCCTTCTTTCTTCTTCTTTCTAGTTTCTACCTATGCCATTGTAATAATGATTATGAATACTAGTATATAATGATGTTTACTCTCTCTCTCTCTCTCTCTCTCTCTCTAAGAGAGAGACTCAGTACTACTAATACTCTGGCTGGCATTTAAGACATGAATACCAACATTAGTTGTTGGTTTTCCCTTAGGAAAACATAATAAAGCATTATCAAACCATGTGAGCCCAATATCTGGCTTCCAATTTGCAGAGCAGTTGAATCACCATGATTTATATAGGATAAAGTCCATGTAGGCGAGAGATTTTGCCTTTTAGTGCTTCAAACAATTATGCCTTTCTATTGGGAAGAAGAGGACAAAAACCCCATTCTTCCCCCCACCAATGTATTCTAAGAGGAAATATCTTTCACGTTGTTCCAATATCTCACACTTACGGTATGGAGAAAAAGAAAAAAAAAAACCAACTAAAGGGACAAATCATTAATTAATTTCTCCTATGGACTACTCATGACCGCAATATTCTTAGAAAGAGGTCCACTAATTTAAAACATGCCCAGGGCCGGCGTGCCCACAGCCTCCCCCAACCAAATCTTCGCATATTTTTTACATTTTAATCAATTCTACCTAAATAGCATTTAATACAAATTTTTACCTTTCATAAGTCATGCCTATGACTTCAAAAACTATTGATAATTTTACCTGTGTAATAGACACTTGCATGACATATTATTTATATATATAATATTAAAAGAATGATGTCAATAATATAGAGGTTACATAATAAGTTGTAGGTGAATGGTGTCATGAGTAAAGCATATGGTTTCTTGTGTTTGAAAGAAAGAAGAGTATTACTGCAGGCCCTCCCTCCTTCTTCCTCTACTTGATGGTGGGGGTTTCTGTAGAAGCACATTATATATGCACTAATATATTCAGATCATAAGTATAACCGGGGTGGGGGGGAGGGGGGGGGAGGTGTAACAGGTAAACTTGTTTCTTTGTCCCCAAACAGCAAGACACAGAATGCACCCTAAAGTGACACCAAATTTCTCAATTCTTGCAATCTGCAAACTTTGCTAAAATTTCAAGCAATACATGTGGAAAGATAATGGCCAACCAGAGGATCCATAGTTGCATCTCACTGCACAGATGGATAAGAGTGCTATTACATTAACACCATGTTTTTTAAGTCCCTAGATAGTCAATTTATATCATTATGATACTTCCCAATGAGGGCTAGCTATGGTCATTATCTTGATCATATGTTTTTATATATACGCATATAACTTACATTCTAATAAGAATAAATTATAAATTCTCTTCTTATATAAGTTCGTTATATAGAATGTCTAGTGTCATTTACTTTTTTATTAGTATATTTTACATACTATTGCACAAGATGAAATTTGTCAAATATTGCGCACATTAGGTAGTAAATATGAGAGAAAGAAAAGTTCAAAGACAATCTTTGGTCATCTTTTAGTCAAATTATTGACGAAATGCATGAAAAATATGTAATCACTAATGTGGTAGACTATGGAATTATCTATCAAAAGAAGTGGTAGACTGTGGAAAAGTATAGTAGTAAAAGCATATAATTAAAGATTAGAAAAGAGAGTTTAACATAGAAAAGATTATAAAACTTATAATAAATGATGTGATAACTAATACTAGTTAAAAAACAAAAGGGTGGAAGATGTGACCTAATCCAAGGAGTCAACATCCGGAGCCACTCATGACCATTATTAAAAGCCTGCAAAAATATTTAAGCCAAAAGCATAAAAACCCTAGCGGCCATAACTCTTAAAGGCCTTCTGTATAGTGTACCCCAGTCCCAGAGAAGACTGCATTTATACCCCTCTCTCTCTCTCTCTCTATCTCTCTTTTTCCCTTCCCACAAATTTCAAATGTGATCTCTGCAAAAGTTAATACTCCTCCTGATCATCTTTGACCCATTTTTTCCACAGGTCTGAAATATTCTCAGATTGAAACAGAGAAATTTTTGAGTAGTCAAGCTCATAAGCTCTTCAAGAAAGGTAGTGGGCACTGACTAAAGAGTTTTAAAGTATATGCTTAAGTACAACAGAAAAGAACAATTTCTATCCAGCTTTAGAGTGGAAGCTAAAAAGAAGTAGCTCAAAAAGCCAAGGTCTACAGGCTAAAAACAAGAATCTCAATGAAGACTATACTCTACTCCTAGTTTGTATACAATTATTCTGATCATATTCAGTACTGAAGCCTGAAAATATAGGACAAAGAAGCCTTGGACATGAATTCTGAAATTTAGAGTTATGAATAGTTTAGATAAACATTAAAACAAGGAAATACTATCAGACAAAGAACTTCATCCCATGGAAAGGTAATAGCTTTATTGTAAAAGAATTTCTTTACATTGACCATATCTCCTTCTATAGATGTATGGAAAAAAAAAAAAAACTTCATCTCCAACTATATATGTTGTGAAATACATAAGCATACAAAGTGAAAAACACAGAACGAGAGTGAAAAACATAATCATGATGAGCATTTATATCATAAAATTAAAGATCGGAAGCAGATCAGATCCATGCTAGTATATGATATGTTTCCCCCCTTTTGCACTAGAATAATAATAATCAGTTAACACAGAAAATCCTACTAACCAAAAAAAAGCACACACACACAGAGAATCAGGAAATCAAGAGGTCAGGGAGAGAAATACTTAAAGCATATCGAGATCCAATGATATTGTCGTACCTGCAAGAGAACGCAAGGCGTCGTTCGACTATAATTGCAGAAAAAATTAACCTAGCTTCCAATTAACTTGAGAAGACCCAAATTTCTCCCTAGAAAAACCACAACATAAACAACGATTTCATTTCCTCTAAAAAAAACAACGATTTCATCAGAGAAAAAAAAATGGTAAAATCACATACCATAATATTAAGAGCTATTTATTTGCTAATCGGAAACTGCAACCCGTACCCAAGAGAAAGAGCATGAAGGATCCGTGAAACTCAGGATAGATAGCGCCAACAAATGAAGTGAAGAATTACCAAATGATGATGATCATCGGTCATTCATTATCTATGGCGCTATCCCTCCTGAGCTTTGCAGATCCTCCACTGCTGAACGCAATGACAGAAAAATAATCAAGAGGTTTTACTATATTCATACAAGGAAACGAATTTAACGTGTAAAGATCAAGCACGGGAGGCATTTTCATGTCGATTGGAGCATGAAGGAAGAAGAAGAAGAAGCTTTAAACCAACCAAAAAATGGAAGCTTTTGGGTGGTAAGGGGTTTTTGAGAGGTGGAGTGGAGGGACGGATTTTACTTTGCCTTCTTGTTCCATATTTATAGGCGTAAATAATATATTTTGACTTTTTTTATTCTTCTATTTCAAGTTTTTTTCTTTTTTTTTTCAAAAAAAATATATTAAATAAAACGAGCATATATAGTGTGTTTTCTTTCGCTCTACGCTGCCGACTACGTATACAAATCTCTCTTTTCCAACGCCTGGAATTTGGAAGAACTTTATTTATAATAAAAATAATAATATATTTCAAATATAAATAATAAAGATTATTACACGTTATTTTAAATTAAAATTAAAATTTTTGTATTTTATTCGTATTAATATATGCATATAAGATACACTTTAGACAAAACTATTTAAAAATTTTGAAAATAAAGTAATTTTTAAATTAAGGTACATTTTATATCTTTACTAAATAATGAGAAGTAGAGTGAGAGCAAAATAGATTATATAAAAAGGTACATAAAACTTAAAAATTATATAATAAATCATCATTAATATGTCTAATATATTTTTTTAAAAATTAAAGTAATTTGATTTATACTTTGATCATATGTCTAATTTTTTATAAATAAATCACTTTATATTTCTGATCGGATAATATATATATTATTCCCTAACACTTTTCCACATGATTAAAATCATGTTTCTAGTGTTGTTCATAGGAAAGTTACATTATAGACATAATCGTAAATGCAAGAATGTGAGATTTGAGCTTCAAAATTCAACCAATAGGCAAGAGGGATGGAACATGACTATTAGAGGTGGATTTTTTCTTGTTAGTCTTTTTCAATTAAAGTAGCAAAAGAAAATGAAATTAAAAAGAGAATTGAATAAGAAAACTTCTTCATAATTCTTTTTTTTTCTTTATACTCTTAAGATATCCGATATTTAATAGTACATAATCCAGATTAAGTCGAACACAATTGATAAAGTACCCGTAAAATCTGAGTAATATTCTGAATTTGACGTGTAAAGTATTTGTATTAATATTAATAATAAAAAAATAAAACATTATATATATATATATAGGAAGATAGGGGTCAAATAACACTAAATCATGGCTCCAATTGTTGTCCTTCAACACCCCAACATCACTTGTGAGTCATACTTCAGAAGCATTCCCTTATTCGTCAAAGTAATGATAAATGACTTAATAATCTCTCCCCCAATATTACACTACACACAGTCGGCAACAACCCCCCCCCCAACCCCCCCACTCTCTCTCTCTCTCTCATGTCCAATTCGCCTGCACAAGCAAAGCTCAATTGGTTTTGAACTGCAGAATTGACAACAACAATCAAAATTTAAATCATGACGACGAGAGTGTAAGAATTTCAACTTTTTCAATATAAAAGTGATTTCCTGTGCGCACTAATGTCTAGCCTCCAGTCTATAGGGTCGCTAAGTCAAAATTATCATAATTTACATCATGCACTTAAGCGTCAACTCAACTCTTCTTCTAATGATGCCTTTTTCTACCCTCAAAATGTCAAATTTTAATGCATATATATAGTGCGATTTTACCATTTTTGCTATATCTTCCTTTTCCATTTTTTACCATCCTAATTATCATTATTATTTCCACTAAGTAAAGAGATGAGCTAATGAAATGACATGTACAATTATACTCTCTGCATGAGAATATTACTGTATTTATATCAGAACTAGAAACTTGACGGTAGAGTGGAAAAGATGTTAAAAAAAAAAAGTTTAATTAATTATATTTTCTCCTTTTGAAATTTATTTAAATTATAATTTTATATTTTTATTTTTTTTATAAATTATAAATACATCCTTATTATTTATGTATTCAAAATTAATTAATTTATATTACTAATTTCAGTGTAAACATTTATTAGAGATCAATGAGTATGAGTATTCAACGAATATTTTAAAATCTTCCTAAAATAATATTTTTACGAGTCTAATTTACTAGTACTATATATAAAGGAAACAACATCTTTCATTACGAAAAATTAGATCCGTGAAATATTTTAAGAGTGATATTTACTACTTCCGGTCTAAAATATAAGTCATTTTAGTTAAAATTTGATGGTCAAAATTATAAGTCATTTTACACAATTTTTCGTAATATTTTATTGTATAGTTTTTAATTCTACCATCTTTAATTAATTTATTATCTTCCCTTCATCTCTTTCTCTCTCCTTATTTATTGAGGTAAAATATTTTATATAAAAAATTTCGTTGTTTTCTTGATACTTAATTCGTGTGCAAAGTTCAAAATGACTTATATTCTTGACCGGAGATAATATTATCTTAATGAGAAATTAGCTATAAAGAAATATTTTATGTTTTTCTCTTTATACCCTACATGTTTTATTTTAACTTTTGATGCCCTCAAACATTTTTCGATTTGCCTATTGTTACAATTATGGTGAAGGACGGAGGAATACATTAACAGTGAGCACGCCACACTCACCTGTACATTAAAAAATGTCAAATTTTGACTTTTTTAGTATGCAAGTGAGTGGGGCATACTTACCGCCAACAAATTTTGTCATCCTTTGCTATAATTAAAACAATACATAGTTTGAAAAATATTTGAAAGCATAAAAATTAAAATAAAACATAAATATTTAAAAGCATAAATAACTAAATATGTTTTATGTTTGAAGGTATAAAGAGAAAAACGTAAAATGTTTCTGCATATTTATAGCTAATTTCTCTTATCTTAATAAATAGTGGGGGTTTGGAATTAATTTGAGAAAAGAATATGTGGGTATAATTGCCATAAAAAGTTGGAGTAAAAGTGAATTGAAGTAAAAGTGTACCATTAAATTAGAATAATTTAAAAAGTAAAATGAATTTCTAGCAAAGCTAAAAATGCAATAATTATGGGACAAGATCAAAGAGATGATTCTTGATTAGTAACAAAAAAAAAAAAAAAAAGAGTTTTTACTATTTCCAAATTTTATATTTGATCATGTCTTGTTTAGATTAAAAAGGAAGCATCATTATGTCAAAAGTATGTTAATTTGATTTAATTCACAATTAATGAATGTGCTTTAAAATGTAATATTATACATTCTCAATCCTAACATTTGAGTGATCTATATTTTGTGTCTTTCAAGCTTTAATTTATAAAAACTTAGTTTGTAAGTTAAAAAAAAAAAGAATCTTAATAATGTACATTTTTTTTCTTTTTCTATGTAGTATATTTATTATTTGTTTTTTTTAGCTATATTTAATTATTTATAAATGTCTAACCCATCAACAATTAAATATTTGGGCAACATACACTATAGTTGGAAATTTTATTCCAATATTATAAAAGTTCATTTCATTTTAATAAATATTAAATTAATTTTTACTAAACAAAAAATAAATCTTTATTTGGGTTTATGACTTTCCTTTCAAACAATGAAATGCAAAGAAAATACAATTCCATTATGAATAGAAAGAGATTTTAGGTGAAGACAATTTAGTACTATTTCATAAAATTTCATTCATTTTAATATTAAATTAAATTTTTACCAAATAAAAAATAAAATCTTTCATTTGTGTTACGACTCTTCTTTCGATTATGATCGTCTAATATATTTTTTCTGCGACTTTTTTTTTAAATAGTCTTATTAATAGATCATATATAGTTTTATTAATAAATCTTGTAGAAGATGTCCTGTACGATTTGAGTGTTTTCCCATTCAAACAACGGAATGTAAAGAAGATACATTCCCATTTTGGATAAAAGAAATGTCACGCCCTAGTTTGATTCGCGGAAGGAGATAGGGACAGAAGCGGGAGGAGGAGGACACTATTTACTTTCACTAGTTTGGAAGTATTATAATTTACTTCAAAATTGTTTGGGATTATGGTGAAAATATAAGGTAAATATGTTTTATTAATATGGTTTATTATTTTTATCCATTGCACAAACTTAATAATGTCGTATATATGGAGTATGAGTTTAGTTTAAGATAGACTTGTAATAATTAATTTGTAAGAGGATAAAATTAACTTTTTAATATATTATTTATGCCTCAACCTACCCATTTTGGGAGGGCTAATTAATTTGCTGGGGGGAGCGCTTCCCTTCCACATTTACATCCCCTTTTACGTTGCAACCAAACAACGTAAATGATTTACGTCATAATTTACATTCCCTCCTACTCCCTTCTATAATTTTATCCCAATCAAACTAAGGCGAGATAAAAAGACATTTCAGCCTAATGTAAATGAAATGTTGATTTTGGAAATATTTTTTAAAAAATTAAAAAAACATTTTAATCTTTTTAAAGGAAAGTATTTTATTCAATTGAGAATACAAAAATTATTATTTAAAGGATATTTTAATTGTGGGATATTTAATTTTAATTCAAAATTTAACAATTAAAGAAAATAAAAACATGAACAAATTAAAAGATATTGTAATCTTGCCTAATTATGCTCAAAGGTGAAAATTTCCATGTACAGCTGTGAGATGTAGAGGCATGGTCAAAGGACTATAATATAAAATGGATGGAAAGATTTGTCAATGAGAGAACTTTCAAGACATCCTTTTTCTCCTGCCCAAAAAAATAATTAAAAAATATTAAAATTCTACCTCGATCAATTAAAAATTAATGAATCTTTTCTAAAATTTCA
Source organism: Catharanthus roseus (assembly GCA_028651295.1). Classification (NCBI taxonomy): domain Eukaryota; kingdom Viridiplantae; phylum Streptophyta; class Magnoliopsida; order Gentianales; family Apocynaceae; genus Catharanthus; species Catharanthus roseus. The sequence goes on from JAPQWS010000087.1 coordinate 8,337,202, forward strand.
ATAATTCTCTCTTCTTGTGATATTTTCTGCGGTGACATTTTAATATGGTATCAGAGTCAAATTATCGAGCTATTCACAGATGATGTATTACAAAACTTTATGTCCTAAGCCTGAACGATCAGTCTGAAACATGAGGGACTATATTGAGAATCCGACCTCCACTATCTTTTCATTTTTTTCATTTCCTTTTCCTAGTGGAAGAGATTTTTATTTTATCTTGGGGAAAGAGTTTCTTAAATTTGAGACAAGAGAAAGAGTCCAAAAATAGTAGTTGATGTCATATTTTTCTTTTCTAATGGCAAATGGTCAAATATTTTTTAAAATTGATGTGCCAATCCCAATTATATATAGTCCAAACAAAATTTTAAAAAATAAATGGAGTTGTCTTGGTCAAAAGATCCAGCAAATGAGCATCAACTTCATCCTGGCCTTTGACAAATGTACAAAGGATTATCCAGAAGGCAGGCATCTCAAATTTAAATAGAAATTGGTAAATTAATAATATATAGAGCTAAATTTTCTAACTTTACCCATCGTCTTTGGTTCATTGATCCTTAGCAAATACTTCGACAAGACGTTCAAGAAAGACCTCAAAAGATGTTGATCGTCGAAGGAATCGGGTCATCTTGAGTTACTAAAGAATCGTTCGACCGCTTAGTGTTTGGATTGAGTATGCTTTCTTATACTATTACTCAGATGCCCATTTAAGACTTGATTTGTGCTCTCTGATCCTTTTTTAACCAGATATTGGCCGACTAACTCAGTTTGTAGCTATTATTCTTGTTGCTGGACCAAGAACTATATAAGATGCTGCCATAGCTGGATTCACACTAAGAAAGGTTGATGGGCACTGTCGAATTCTCAAGGACAAATGATTGATTTACTAAAATTTGTATGTATTTTTTGGCATTGTCATAACAATAGAAAATGAATAGGAGTCATTATCTATTTTATTCAAGAAAAAACGAGGAGAAAGTCAATGTGTTTGAAACATATTTGCGAATACCAATAAGGTAGGAAGTCTTCCCTATCAATATTTTAAAAAATAAAAGTATGACACTTCATTTCAAAATTATTTTTAATTTATTAAGACAAGACAAATATGTGAATTTAACTACGGTAACAATTTATTTATAATAATTGTCTAAGATGATGAGTTTCATGAATGTATGCATGCTAGTGGTGTATATTTTTGTAATATTGGTATGTAACATAAGTTACGGATGTAGGTTTCATATGATGGTAACGGAGTAGGAGTTTGTAGCGTGGATAACGGTGAATGCTATAGACTGTAAGTGGAGGAGAAGGAGGAATGAGGAAGAAATAAACGAAAGAGATCAACAAATTGAGAGAGGAAATACGAGATGCATAGATAGGTAAGAAAGGTAGAGTAAAAGAAGAAGAAAGAAAATATTATGATAACGAGATAATTCTTTTCCGAGTGGCAAGAACCGAAACTTCTTAAGGTTGATAGTTTGACTCTTCCTAGATTATGACAGAATTACCTTCATTTTTAATAGAGTTATCGTCTTCCATAGTTTAAGATTCTATTTAAACAATTTATTCTCATTATGATGTAATTTCCACGAAGTATGACCACCTCTCGTATTAAAAAAATCTTTTTGATCCGGCTAAAGCGATCAAAATATGAGACTTCATTGTCAATATAAAAAGAACAGTAACTCAATTGGAAAAAGCTCTAATTATATGTACTTGTTTGCAATTAACTCTTCTCTACCTTTTGACTTAAGTAGACCGTAAGAAGGGACCATACTGTATCAGTCAAACTTGAATATTTTCCTGGAGAAAAAAAAAAAGGAAAAGTAAAATTATTAATTTTTTTTTTTTTAATTTTAAATTGAGGCGATGGAAGAAAGAATAGAAAGGACTTAGCTCCGGTCATTATACTGGTGCTTTTCTCTGACTCAGAGGTACGCCTCGGCACTTGAACCAAAGGCCACGGACGGCTCGGAGTCGCCGCCCCTCTCTCTCTCTCTCCTCCGATAAAGTCTTTGCAAAATCAGGCAAAAGATGTCAGGCGCGGTCCACCCTTCTTCTTCTTCTTTTCGAGAAGCTGTAAAATACGGGCAAATAATATTCATTGAAATCAAAGGACTTCAAGGAAGGACAGTGGGGGCGAGTTGCGGTTGAAGCGGCTATTACTCTCCATTAATTTTTCTTTACATTTTTTTAAAATACTTTTCTTAACTTTTCCGTCTTTTTTAATTGTCATATTTTTTATTTATTATATTTGAAGTTATTACAAATTAAATAATTTTATATTGAATATATAATTAGTAGTTGAACACTTATTAACTATTTCAATATCATTTTGATTCTTGTAACATAACAACTATTTAAAAAAAAATTTATTTAAAGATAAATAGATAAACTACAAATTAAATTGTTCGAAAAAAGAACGCTAAAGGGTGAGAGACTTCCTATTTTTTTTTTAAGTTTTAAAAATTTTTAAATAATTTTCTTTTTTTAAGAAAGAATATTTTAAAATTTTGTAAAGTTTTTTAAATATTTGTCTATTTAATCTTGAGTGCAAAATGTATTTAAACTCCTCCGATGTTTAAATTATGGTTTCGTCACTATAGTTTAATTTGTCCGACTAAAATATATTTGATGTTCTAATTGGCATATATAGGAAGTTTCAAGTGCATAGCTTTTTAAAAATGAATTATTTTTAACCTCAATAAAGTTTGAAAAAAAATGTACATAATACTAAATGTAATGCCTTAGATTTAGCAAAGATCGCTATTATAATTTTTAAATAAATGATATCTAAGAACTACTGACTAACTATACAAAAAAATGAATGAAGCTATCGATTTTGGAAATTATAAATTGCCTCAAAATGTTCAGTAAAATCTTACACGTAACATACTCGAATGGTCTATTCTCGCGTGAACAGATACAAAATGCTTGAAAGATGCATAGATTTGGATCAACCCGACTCAACATCCTAAGGACAAAACATGTGGTCTTCTCACATACCTATTGTGAGCTTGAGCAACTAAATTCTTGTGCGGTGGAATCATGATCATCGGCAAATTGATTTTTTAAATTTTGTTGGATTTTTCAAACTTCATTTCTACATGTTGTTCCTTCAATAATTTAATTTTTTTTTGTTAACAAGGATCTAAATTATCATGTATTATTCAATTCTTTAAAAATGTTTCATACTATCCCTATGAAGCACTTCCGACAATAACATATGAAGGCACAAATTAATAATGATACGTATTTAAACTAGTTTTGGAACTGCAGAATTAATATCAAGAGTCAAAATTCAAATCACATTAATAATAACTCTTTTTTCTCATTACATTAATAATAATAATAATCTTCCCTAAAAAAAAAAATGGTAATCACAAATTCAGCAGCAAAGTTATAAGATTAATGGATATCCCAATTCCCAGCCACTCCCGACATGTTTAGCAATGGCGCTGCCCAACTTGTCCCAGAACTGCTATTACAAGTTGCCCCAATACCTGGATCGCCCTCTCAGTCTCCGCTGCATCCCTTCCGGACTCTGCCTGCCTACCTGCTTCCTTTCTTCTTCACATGATTTCACTGTTTCCCCCACGCCCGTCAAGGATCTTAATTTTGTACTCCCACCCCCTGCCCCTACAAATACAATATCTCACCCTTTAAAATTAATATATCCCGAGATTGACAAGTGGTGGTGCGGTTCAATGGTACGATTCTTTTTATTTAATACCTTCTTTTAACATGTCAAGTGAGTGGTAATTAAATTATCCAGTGAACAATTTAACACCATATCTCTTGCTGTTGTTTGAGGCCTTCTACTTTTCGGTCCTGTTTTCATCCATTTTTTAATCCCCATATTTCACGGAAACTCTATTTTCTTTCTAGGGCGATCGATCTACATCTTTCTCCATAGCTCTAGGCTCGAATGGTTCACCGGTTCTACCAAAAACTCTCATTTATTGAAGTGCTAAAGGGAAGACTATGAGATAGAAGGGGCAGATAGTAGGCCCGTGTGTGGTTGCAGCAGCCTAAGGTGTGTGTCAGCTTGGTCGAAGGTTTAGGTAGCCTTTTTTATAACAAGACAAAAATCCCCTTCTTGTATTAGTTAGTGACTTTCGAATATCGAATTATCAAGATCGATAAGGAAAATATGTGAATCAAAATTTTAAATATCTTATAAAATACAATTTTAAGTACAATTATATTTTAATCTAAATATGTGAATACTACTCTTGTCGATTGAGCTCGAATTTATTTGCATCTCATTCCGATTATTTAATAGGGTGCCTCAAGCATTATTCTTCAAGATTTGTTAGAAAAAAAATACAAATCTATCCCTAAAAGGATGTCACATTTTATCAAACAGGTGGAAGGCGTTCTTTCAATCGGTGTTTTTTGCTCAAAACCAAAAAAGTGATCCTAATATTTGTAAGAACTAGTTTTAAGAGTTCATTTTTTTTCAATTTCCAGAAAAGAAAAAGGGTTCATTTTTTCAAGTTATTGGAAAAATATTTTTCTTCGTTTTCATTGCTTTAATATTTCAAAAAACTTTTCTCCATACTTTGTTTCAAAATAAGTGTTTTTCTACGACTCATCTCTTTCTGTATTTAGTTATCTCATTCCTCATTCTTTATATTTGTCTCTCTATATTTATAAATGACATATAAATAAAATATTTTTTTGATTTTAAACATTTAATACTTGTACCAAAAATTAAAAAGACATTTATTTTGAAAATTTACGACCCTTTTTAAGTTGTGTGTAGTTCAAATGATTATGAGGTTGCAGAGTTGATATTAAAGACCAATGTTCAAATCCTGGTAGTGGCAGTGTGAGAATTTCAATCTCTCCAATATGATGGGTGTTTTCTTGTGCTCGCACCAGTGCTTGGTCTCTAGTTTGTAAGGCCGTTGAGTCACTATGATTTACATCCTTTACCTTGGCGTCGAACAGTCTAGTGGAGGTTCCGTGGGTGAGAGATTTTTCTTTTTGGCACCAAGGATGTCATGTAATGTGTTGTATTATTAATGAAACGATTTTTTTTTATGAATATTAATGAAAAAATTGATTGAACTAGATATTATAGGCTAGCTTGGATAGATCTTTATTGATTCAAAAGGATAGAAATTTGAGTGAAGGGCCCTAAAATCACGTTTCCATCAAACATAATATATGTATCTCTGCTATATATATATATTGTTTGGTAAAAACCAGAGAGGGTCAATAAAGACAATTCATAAATTTATAAGGATAACTCGAAAAAATCGACCTCTTCCTCTCTCTAAAGAATTTCTCTAACTTTTCTTTACCTTAAAACTTTAATCTTTCACATTTAACACATTTTGAAGATAGATATGGATTATTTTGAAAGAAAATATTGATTTTGAGTTAAGAAAAGTTCTAAAAAAAAAAAAATTCGTCACTTAAGTGATTTTCGCCCAGATGGGCAAAAGTCATACGATATTTTCGCCCATATGAAAGAAAATCGGTTTTTATCTTTTAAATATGTAAATAAATATTAAAATTCCATGCACCCATCAACATAAAGTTTGATGTTGGTCTATAGATAAATTTTGTATCTTCCTTTCATGAGGTTAAGGATTCAAATCCCTAAATTCCCGAAAACACAATATATGTATATGTTAATATATATTGTTTGGCAAAAACCAGAAATGACCCGTCGTCGGCCATCATGTCCGTGTTTTTGCATGGTTATAGCAAATACAGGTCTCCTACTCTACAAGGCAACATCACCACCCTCTTTTGGTGTTGTTTTCCATTTTTATTACGTCCCTTCAACAAAACTCTGCTTCTTCTTCTTTTTCTGTTTTCAGCTACTTTCATACCAACTCTTCACTGACTTCAACAGAGGGCTAAAAATGAGCAAGAAATAAAAAAGTATTCATGATGGATCATATACATATATATATATATATATATCTCAAGCCATTTCTTGATGGTAATTGACGATGGATTGGCCAAGTCCTATGAACTATACGGCCTCTATCGCTCATATCCGAATCTATTAGAATTTTTGGACTTGATATAACTCACTCCAAAAGGTACCTCAAGAGGAGAGGATTGCCTAAATTTTTATAAGGAGTAATTATTTTTTTTAATTAGCCGATGTGGGATTCTCAACATACCCCCTCACGCCCAGAAATGAACATCTGGTGCGTGGAATTTTGCAGGATTGGACATCTGCGCGGGTGGCCCAACTCGGACAGCCCAACAACTGGCTCTCATACCATATTAGAATGTTTGGGTTTGAACCTAACTCATCCCAACAGAATCTAACAAATAGGGGTGTAAACGGATTTAGACCCAAACCCAGATTTTCTGGGTATAAAATTGTTAGAATTTTTAGGCTTGAGCCTAACTTAGGCCCAAAAAATACTTTAAGAGGGGAGGACAAGTCTAGGATTGGACATCTGCAGGTGGCCCAACATCATGGCTCTAATACTATGTTAGAATTTTTGGGCTTGGGCCTAACTCACCCCAAAAAGTACCTCAAGAGGGGAGGACTGCTCAAGTCTTTATAAGTAGTAATTATTTTCTTTAATTAGCCGATGTGAGATTTTTATTCTCAACAAAAATTTATGGATTTAGACCCGATCCTCTAAGGTTTAGGGTAGGATTTGGGTATACCTCTACCCGTATGACATTTTTCTATTTTTTTTCCTGTTAAACAAAAATATATATAAAACAATGCATAACCCTAAAATAAAAATTATAACATGATTAACATATTTTTCTCAACATTCCTTTCAATAAATACAATCATTTAACATCTCTGATTCAAATGATTAAAAGTTCAAGTACACAAAAAATCCTCACAGTACATTAATCTAATAAAAACAAAAGTCCTAATTCAATACAATATATTAATCAAAACATTTGGAGATCGCTTGCTATTATTTGTTTCATACATAAATGTATTAAATGTATAAATTATGTATTAATAAAAAAATATAAAAATAATGTAATATATAAAAATATATTCTTATTTTATTATAAAAAGTATATGAGTCTTTGTATCATCATACACGCCTAAATCCATTTAATATAATCTATATGAATACGAGTATAAAATTTTAATCTTACCTGCTATAAATAGTTATAGATCTATGCAAATATGAGTAAGACCTGCCTCTTTTACCGTTTTACAAGAATGGTGCATGGATGTTGAGTAGATTTTTGAGGTCTATATATATATAATATTGTAGGGCCTAATTGTTTTAATCAATAATATAATTGGTACCCCTCGAGTACAATTGATTGCTTTCACTAAAGATCTTGTGTGAATATTTGACTCAATCTTGTATAATATTATTATACAAATAAGCAAATTCATTCCAAGATCACTGCTATTTCAAGCAAAATCTTTCTCCTTTAATTAAATTCAAGATCCAAGATTGATCTTATAGGGAAATAAATATGTTGGAGCTAGTAGAAGTTGATAAATAATTGCTAATATTAATACAAAATAATAAGTTTTAGGGTTGAATATGAAAAAAAGTATCTTTAAGTACTTAATTCATTATTTTTTGAAATGATAATTAAAGGATAATTTTATTTATTCGATAAAATAAATTGAACAAAAACTTATAGGAAATAAGTAATATTTGCTATGCATTAAAATAATTTAAAATTTTAATTTTATCCTTCAATAGAAGGGAAGAAATATAATAAAAAAAACTCTTTTTCCAAGACTATCAAACTACCATCAGCAGAAAAAAATGGTGAGTCTCTTTCTCTTCTTTCTCCAAACCCTCAAAAACTATATACCAAAGTTTCATCGAACTATTATTATGACTTAAAAATTCCTTCTTTTACTTGCAATCAACTGTAAAAGGTAAGAGATATTATAGGGATTAAAAGTTTCTAATATCCAAAAATTTGTGAAATTGTCAAAAAAATACTCTGGTATGGGATTAATAAAAAAAAGTACCCTGGATTTTTACCTATTGCCAGAGTATTTGTTTGACAATTTTGCAACATTTTTTTAATTATATTTCTTCCTTCCATTTTGATGAACAACTTCCCTTTTATGGAAGGGTAAAATTGATTTTCTAAATTTTTTAGAGTATAACAGACATCACTCACTTTTGATCAGTTTCCGTTCAATTCACTTTATTAGAAAAGTAAAATTGTCCCATAATTATCATTTTTAAAGATTGGGTACTTAATTGACATAATGACAAAGTTCAGCATACTTTTTTAATATTAACCCTAAGTTTTCTTGTTTCCGTTTGCCTATTGCGTCATGTTAAAAGAGTTTTGAGCTATATTTTTTCCAGACACGATAGTAAATTAATCGCAATGTCCAATGGGATTTCAACCTGAAAAATAATTCGAGCAAATACCGATTGACTATGTCAAGCAACAATTGATCCGATCGGTAATTTTAGTCGCTAAAATTTCCTTTGTAGTGTTTGTGGGTAGAATTCGAATGGTGGAATATAAATTAATCTCACTAATTAATAAGGAAAAATACTTTAAATGCAAATTACGACCTCCTTAATAATTGATCATAGATTTTGAATTCGTATCGAGTTATAATACAATTCAAACTAAATAATGCCATAAAAGAGGAGATTTTCTTCAATTAAAAGGTTCATATTTGACTTTGTTGAAAACTCAATAAAGTTGAAAAATAATAAAGTTGGAAAAATAATATATTTTGGGGATTTTTTATTTTAAAATTAATATTTTCTTAAAAAAATTTAAAATTATCCATAACTATCTTGAATTTTTGTTGAATGTGAAATATTTGAGTTTTGAGTTAGAGAGAGAGAGAAATTTTGACAAGAAAAATGATTTTTTCTATAAATATTGACCCTAAAAAGGGGCAAAATTAGATAACAAATTTTTTTACTAATTTTGTGTGTTAATTTGGGGATATACGTGTATGCATAACATGCATGATTAGTTGGTTTTGATCAACTTGGGATAGTGGAATCTAGTTAAGGTGGCCATAATATACTTTTCATCTTTCTTATGAAAAAAAAAAAAAAAGCACGTCAAATATCCAATTATGCCTAATTAATATAATTTGATAATATTCTTCATATTAGATTTTCATGTGTGATTTATTAGGGTTCTATGCATTGAATAGTTTGATCGAATAGGCCGCATGGAGGCAGAGCTTGATCCTACTAATTAGTAGTACTCCCCATTCTCTTCCAGCATCTATTTCGTCGGGATTTTTGGGTACGTGTTCTTATTCTTTAGCCTCATATGAATATAAGTGATAAATTTTCTGTAATTCACTGGAGTTCTCTTGCAGCAGTTCAGACAGAAATAGAACCCACTTAGTTTTTTGAGGCTCTTAAACATCTGAATGACAGGTTTCTATGCCGCAAGAAATTGATGCCCTTGAGAAAAATAATACTTGGACCCTCACAACTCTTTTTCCTCACAAGCGAGCCCTAAGATGCAAATGAGTGTATCGTATCAAACTTAAATCTAATGGCACCATCGATCGATACAAGCCTGTCTTGTCATTTTAGGTAATCATCAAAAGGAGTGTGGGGACTTTATTGAAACCGTTGCTCCAGTTGCTAAGCTCGTCAGTGTCTGCATACTTTTAGCAGTTGTTGTTGCTAGAAATTAGGAGATTTCAAATAGATATTCACAACGTTTTTTTGTACGGAGACTTAGCTAAGGAATTTTATATCAAACCACCACCTGGCTTTAATTCCTCCAATCCTCATCATGTGTGCCTGCTCAAGAAATCTCTTTTATGTTTGCGCCAGGTGCTCGGTGTTAATTTTCTAAACTTTCCACAGCTCTCACTAGTTATGGTTTCAGGTGCTCCTATGTTGATTACTCTCTCTTTACCTATACATCTCATGGTATTTTCTTATGCGTGCTTGTGTATGTTGATGATCTGATTGTCATTGGTAATAATCTTCTGGCTATTATTTAGTTCAAACTCACTTGAACTGCTGCTTTCACATGAAAGATTTACATGAAAGATCTCGGTCCCCTGAAGTATTTTTTAGGAATTGAAGCAGCTCGTAATGCCTCTAGTTTGTACTTGACTTAAAGAAAGTACGTTCTGGATATTGTCTCTGAAACCGGTTTATCTGGATCTAAGCATACCTCTACTCCTATTGAGCAGAATCATAGTTAGCCACCTATAAGAGTGGCTTTCTTCCAACTATTGACAAATATATACCGATGTTTGGTCGGCTAACTTATTTATCTCACCATCACTCGTCCTGAGCTCTCCTATTCTGTTCATACTCTTGCTCAGTTTATGCAGAAACCTTGTCTTTGCCATTAGGAAGCGGCTCTGCGAGTTGTTTGATATCTCAAATCCTGTCCTGGCCAGGGTATTTTTCTCAGCCCTCAGAGTACCCTTACTCTATCTGCTTACTGCGATGCTGATTGGTTTACTTGCCCTGTTACTTGGAGATCTCTGATTGGCTATTTCATATTTCTTGGGAATTATCCCATCTCCTGGAAAACCAAGAAGTAGCCCACTGTCTCCCGATCTTCTGCTGAAGCTGAATATCGTTCCATGGTTGTTACTTGCTGTGAACTTAAAATGGTTACGATAATTATTATCTGATTGTGTGTTCTGCATATGTCTCCCATTCAACTATATTATGATATTCAAGCTACTACTAATTCGGTCTATCACGAGAAAACCAAATACATCGAAGTGGATTGTCATTTTACGCACGATAAATATCAAGCTCGCAAAATCTCTCTTTCTTATGTTTTTTCTCAATCGCAACCAGCTGACATCTTCACAAAAGCTTTTGGACATCGTCTTTCTCATGATCTCATGCGCGAGTTGGACATTCGTAACTTTCATGCTCCTACTTGAGGGGGAGTATTAGTGAAATCCCAAGATTGGGATTGCTCTCCACCACTATTTTAGGAGATGTGTATAACTTGTGTATCAATTTGTATTGATTTTTAGTCTAACATATTTGGTTAGTTTCCTTAGCAAATGCATTATATAAATGGCAAGTGATTGTGTAGTTTGTAAATTTGCATTGTATATATTCTTAGTAAAAAAGCAACCCAACAACACACTCAGATTATAAGAAAATTCACAATTTTCTCTATTCTTATTATCTTATTATTTTACAGTTATAGCATATTTTAGATAAGTTTGTACACATGAGCCCTTATTAAGCCTAATTACACAACTAAAATTAAAAGGACACATTTAGCAATACGCATTTTCATAATCTTTCAACACACATCATCTAAATATTTATTTATTTAGTTTACAATTCACCACTTTAAAAGCCAACATATCTTTAATCAAAGGGCTTACTTGCATGACCCATCCCTAAAATGTACTGAAAACTACTTTGACGAGTATAAATGGTCATACTATCAAAATTTTAAATATTTATTGAGTATAGAAAATTTGAGAAAAAAAATTATATAAATAACTAATTTCTCCTCGTTTTTAATTCCTTAAAGTACAAATTTAAAAATGATCATAATGATGCTTCACTACAAAAAAAAAAAAAAAAATGACAGAATTGTGAAGAAAGATATGGTCTTAATTCGGTTAATTTTATATTTTGCGACCAAATTGCGACAGAAACATTAATTCTAGAAGTAATATAAACTAAAACTAATTTACAAACAAATATGACTTCTGCCTTATCAAAGTTTGACTAAATTTTTTCTGCTATAATATTTAAGGTTCATCAAGCTTCTAAAAAAACAATAATAATAAATAAATAAAATGGCTCGTCATGCTATTTTAAAGGAACTATTCTTTCGTATAAGCAATAACCTCTGTGAATAACAGTAAAAGTAAAGTAAGAATCGTTCCAAGCTCTCTATTAACCGTCTACGCTTTCGGATGGCTTAACCTTTAGTCTTAAAAAGGGTGATCGAACGATCTGCTACAATAATTCCATAAACAATACCTAAACGAAAGAATTGGTCTTATCTGCCTGGTAGGGGCAGTTCCTCTGTTGTGGGTAAACAAGAACATGAGGATTAAAGATTAACAAAGCTTATTTTCGTTGAATTCCTTGGCTCTAGCACAGCCTAAAATTACTTCAAAAAAACTAAGTTATACAGATTTTTTTTTTTTGAAAAGTAAATAAAATGGTTCATCATGCTATTTTAAAGGTACTATTATACCGGTTTTTTTTTGTGAAAAGTTGGTAATTCAATTAATTAATAATACTTTTTAATCAAATAATAGATTTTGAGTTCGACTTAAATCTCTTTTCTTAATATCCCGAAAAATTTATATAATCATAAATATATCCCTTAGGAGAGAATTTGACAGCTGTTCGGATCCTCTGTAACATTTCCTGTAACACTCTCTATAACATTCCTAATTTGGTATATCTTATTAATAAAACCTACCAAATAAAAGATAAACCCTAAGGAGAAAAGGTGAATCCTAAGGGGGAAAGTATATTATACAAGGAAATATTACGGATCATGAGTGTGAAAATGATATGAGAAAGTTGGCAGAATTATTCAGACCAAAATGGTGAAAGACATGATCAAAATTTGACTAAATGATCATTTTTTTATGATCATAAGTTAGATCAAATCAAATTATTCTTTAAGGAGACAGAAAAACCATGGAAAAAAATCTTTAAAAGACGCTCCCCTAAGATTTTCTTACAACATTATTAATATTCTCATTGATTCGACAGTCCATAAATGTGTTTAATCAGAAACTAAAGTTCTAGAATAAAAGAGAAAACTATATATTAATTTCTTCATGGATTTACCTTTTTAATCATTTTATTAGTTGACTATTAAACAATAATCATGAAATTATTTATTTAAGACTTGAAAATAATTTTGGAATCGGAGAGAAATCCTTGACTTTAAGGGCGAGTTTGAGAATTTAGGAGAGAAAATAAAAGATGAGAAATGTTATTTTAGAAGATAAGAGAAAGTGAGTTGATTTACTCGAAATATTGTTTAGGAGTTTGGAAAGAAGTAAAAGAAAAGATGTCTTTTGACTAAATAACCCTTACATAAAATAACATAATATTTAGTGGTGATGTAATTAGTTATAACTTTAAGGACAAAATGAGTAAGTACGTCAGTTCTCTCCGATTCCGGTTACGGAGAGAAACAAACTAATAAATCCAACTCTCTTCCTTTCAAATTCCTTCTTTACTTCCAAGCTAAAAAAGCCCGGACTTAATTTTTTTGGCAATACTAGAGGTAGACATATTGTACGTATGAGTCATATGTCTTTTCCGTTTAAAAACTACCGCTTGGAAATAATGGCAAGGTAGTAGTTTAAGTGTTAAAAACATATTTACCGAAACTAAAAGTTTTAGATTCAAACCACATCTCTTCCTTCAATGTATAAAAATTAAAGTGAACGAAAATAGGTAAGTGTATAAAAAGTTAAAAATATATTATTATTTTTGAAGAATTCTTTAAGCGGATGATCAAATAGACCCACTCCTTTCATTTTCGGCCCATATCAAGTTCTGGCCTCGTGAAATGACAACTTCTAATGCGTTTTCACATACCGGCTCAAGAGGAAATAGATTATTAGAAATTACTTTCACAAAAAAAAAAACTTTTTTGGGAAAAAAAAAGTACTAAAAATGAAAAAAAATCATTTTATTCATCATAATAATTAATGGGGATAAATATTAACAAAAAAATATCATAGGTTTTTTTTATACATTGGGAGAGGGTGTGAATTGAATGCATAACCTATCGCATATATATAAGAGTGTTTCTAACTAATTGAATTACCATCTTATAAAAAAAAATTATAGTTGTAAATATATAAGGAAATTTTTTTAATTATATTTATATAGTATTTCAATTAAATTTGAAGATCAAAATGAAATGTAATTCTATATTTTCTTTCTTAAATAATTAAGTTTTGATTAAATTCAAAACAAAATTTTCAAATAAATATTCCATCTAATCCCAACATTATTTCAAAATTTGCAAAAAAGAAGGAAGAGAAGTCCACAAAGGAAATTGAACGGAAAAAAAAAAAAAAAGAAAAAGGGAGAAAGATGCCGAAAATGTGGCTATGATACCTCCTCTCTTTCGAAAAATCAAATAACCACCACTATAATAAATCTAAAATTAAAATTAAAGTTTTTTTTTTTCTTTTTTTGAAATTCAAAAAAGAAAAAAGAAACGATGAAGAATAGTCCTAGTCCTAGAAGAGATCGTCGATTACAGTTGCAGCAGAAGAATGGCGTCGTTATTTTCTCTGAATTGTTCGTTGCCAATTCAACCTCCTTCTTCACCATCACTGCCTCGCAAACTTTCAGAAACCTTATCTTCTCCTACTTCAACTCCACACATCGATAGTAATAGTAGCTATGGAAATGGTAGCTTAAAGCCCATTGTCGTAAATGGCGACCCGCCCACTTTTGTCTCTGCTCCTGGTCGAAGAATTGTCGCCGGTTTGTTTCTTCTTCGCTTCTTACTCTTTTTGGGTCTTCCAGCTTTGGTTTTTTTAATTAACTGAGGTGTAAATCTCTGCTGAATTTTAATTCATTTTCTCTGATTCTAGTGTTGTAAGTTGCAGTAGTTGATTCAGTTCCTCTTTCCTGGCTGATAATTTAATTATGAATATTTTTGTTCTACTCCCTCTATATACGGATTATACTGTAGTTTCTGGGCAAGCTGACAATCCTAGAGCTTTTAGTGATAAATATCGCTAGGAAATTCAGTTTTCTAAAATTATGTTGAGGTATAGGTTTGCATAATTTGTTTTTATCTTAGGAAAGTTTTATTTGAATTAGGAGTTTTTTTTTTAATCTATATCTCCATCTTTGAAGAGTTGATGTAAAGTTTCTTTGAGTGTATTATATGGAGTTTCTTTGAGTGTGTTGTTTTCTGAGATCGAAGTTGCAACAAATGGCCTTGAAGAGCAATCACTTGATTAACATACCCCTAGACTTCGAGGGCATTCATCAAGTAGCTAACATACCCCTAGATTCCAGTAGCTAACACAGGCTGCTTATTAGACTAGACACACTCGGTCTAATACCCGGCAGCAATACAAGATGTTTTAAGAAACAAAGTAAACCCAACCAAATGATCTCTGACAACTCAAATGGCAATAAGTCTAAAATGTCTAAAATTGAGGTTGGT
The DNA here is from genome assembly GCA_028651295.1 of Catharanthus roseus. Lineage (NCBI taxonomy): Eukaryota > Viridiplantae > Streptophyta > Magnoliopsida > Gentianales > Apocynaceae > Catharanthus > Catharanthus roseus. The sequence goes on from JAPQWS010000087.1 coordinate 8,352,298, forward strand.
CCTATTGCTGTTGAAAAAAGCTTTGAATGACATTTTATATGACAGTTTTCATGTTAAGAAGCCTATTTTGAAAGCCTATTTAGACTTTCACTAGTAAAAGAAATTTGTTTTCATTTGTTGCCATAGTCTGTGGATAATTTAGAAGTTTTTTTGTACTGGATTCTGGTAATGAAGTACAAATTTAGTATATGCTTGGTGAATGTGTATTCACTTAAACGTGATGTGTTTTTTCTGGTGAAAAGTTTCTTTTTTCTTACATATTGTTGGTACACAATTTTTTTGATCAGTTTTCATAGTGATAGCTTGTTAACTTCAATTTCTGATCGTGCTTTCAGTTGGAGATTTGCATGGGGATCTCTATAAAACAAGATCAGCACTTGAAATTGCTGGTGTGCTAAGTTCTGATGGTCAGGACTCGTGGATTGGTGGAGAAACAGTATGTTTTTACATTCATATGCACATTCATAATGTAGATACAAAGTAACAGCTAAAATTCATTTCCCTGAATTCTAATATCACAGAGTAGGATGACCTTAATTGTCAATGATGTTATCCTTGACATTTTCTTTACTAGATATGTTTTTTCAAGCAGGTATTGATTCAGCTTGGAGATATACTTGATAGGGGTGAAGATGAAATTGCTATATTGTCTTTGTTGAGGTCACTGGATATCCAAGCAAAAGCAAATGGTGGAGCTGTTTTCCAGGTTTCTATTTGATTTGGCATGCTTGCATGAATTTCTGTTCTGCTCGCAGAATAAGTCATCCCTGGATCAGTAACATGGCAAGATTTACACTTTTTTTTCACGTTGAGGTTATGTAGGATACTTTAGAAACCCTGTCTTATCTCTGGTCTGCATACACAATGACTTCCAAAATATCCTGCTGATTTGCCAAGTGTTGCCGATGAATTGTTGTTGCTCATGAACTATACAGGTAAATGGAAATCATGAAACAATGAATGTGGAAGGGGATTTTAGGTACGTTGATCCTGGAGGATTTGATGAGTGCTCAGCCTTTCTTGAGCACTTGGAAGAATGTGAACATAACTGGGAGGAGGCTTTTGTTAGTTGGACCAGTGTATCAGAAAGGTTGAAAGAAGATAGGAAGATGTCTCAAAGTCACTGGGGTCCATGGAATTTGGTACAGGTGTGTTTATATTTCTAGAAACTACACTTTAGCTTCTTTCATGTAGATGAAAAGAAAAAAAAAATCACTAGGGAAGAGAAAAATAGAAGAGTTCGTTGATGCTTTTAGTGTACTAACTGTGGGTTGAATCTTCTCTTCTACGGATGACAGTCAGGCGTATTGTGGCTTGGTAGACTTGTACGCATCTTTTTTGACAAACAACTTTTATCCACCATATTTGCATTTCTAACTGAAGTATAAAATTGAAACATAAAAAAATGTGTCTCATAGTGTGATGGAATTTGAGGGGTGGGGGGACTTAGAAGTGCTCTGTGTTGTCTTTTCAGCGGGAATCATACTCTTGAGGCTACTGCTTTTAGTCCACAATATACTAGTTATGTATAGGAAATTTGAACCTTTCCTTTAATATTTTTACTGTTTCCTTATTATTAAATCATCCAAATATTAGGACAGCGGCAAAAGGGGGTAATTGCGAGATCGGTCCTTCTAAGACCAGGGGGTCCATTGGCATCCGAATTAGCAAAGCACGCCGTTGCTCTCAAGGTTGATGATTGGGTCTTCTGTCATGGTGGCCTCCTTCCTCATCATGGTAAACTGTTGACCAAAATTACAAAATATTTACTACATATGGTAAAAGGGTGTAATAGATTTGGGTTGAATTGCAGTTTCCTACGGGATAGAAAGGATAAATAGAGAAGTTTCTCACTGGATGAGAGGTCTCAGTGACATAGATGGTTATCCACAGATCCCTTTCATTGCCACAAGGGGCTATGACAGTGTCGTTTGGAACCGTCTGTATTCTAGAGACATTTCAGATCTGTATGAATATCAGATTGATCAGGTACATCTACACTTTATTTTTTTGTATTTCTAACTTGTCTAGCTTCATTTTGGGTAGTTCAATTTTTGTTTTAGATAAGCTGAGATCTGATTGTCTATCCCTTTTCTCCTCTTCTTCTTTCTCAAGGTCTTTCCCAGCACCATTTTCATTTTTGATGAATTCCAACTTTTATATGTTTTAATGTATTTCTACTTTTTTTCATTTCAATAGCAAGTTACGATATTTTTCTTTTGAAGGCTCTTGATGAAGCAATGATTTGTAAATTTCCTAACTTGTTTGCAATTGAATGGAGAAAAAAGAGAGAATAAGCTGTTTTATTTTCAAGTTAACGAGATTTCTCTGTTTGAATCAGATTGAATCAATTCTTCAAGAGACATTGCAAGCTGTAGGTGCTAAGGCGATGGTTGTTGGACATACTCCCCAACCTATGGGAGCAAACTGGTACAACATCTCACTTAGATAACTCCGTTATATCCTGAATTCCTACATGCAACTACTTGTAGCCTTAGTTTTTGTAAGCTGCCATATCGGCAGGTGCAGAGGGAAAAACTACTGCAGTATGGTATTTTGTATGATACACGTGATATTTTGTTTGCCTGCACTACTTGATGATATAGCCAACCTGGAATTGCTTCTGCTTGGTGAACCTTCATTCGCATGATTTACTTATCAAGCTTGTCCTTATTTTCCAAAAAAGCTTATAATAAATGATTCGGTGTTGCAGTGAATTCGATTGTAGCATATGGCGTATTGATGTAGGTATGTCCAGTGGGGTTCTTGACTCAAGACCGGAGGTAATACATTAAGAAGTTTATCATCGTTTCACTACTGTTTCATCGCTTATTATTCTAGCTAACAATGTTTTGCATCCTTGTTTAACAAGGTTCTCGAGATAAGAGACAACAAAGTGCGGGTTATAAGGAGTCGAAGAGATAGATTTAGTGAACTTCAAGTTGTAGACTACACATAGAGGTTAGAAAATCAAGATATGAGAAATACACAAGGTTCTCAAATATTTGCCCTTAAATGCTGCTTTCCTGTTAATTCTGTTCTTGTATGGATCCTTTCCAGGTTCAAAATTTACCTTTAAGCTGCTTTTAAACTCTTTTAACTTTTTTTTTTTTTGGGTTTCCTTTGGAATTTTTGCAGGAATTGTTGGGATTTCAAGCCTTCACAACTCCAGTGAGACCAATTTGTTCAGATTTTTGTGAGTGGCTGTGGCACTGGGGAACTGGAAAACAGGGCTTTTGAAAATAATGAGAAACAGCCAGTCATTATTCAATTCATATAGAGCGAAATAATTTATTAAAAAAAAAAAAATTGTAATAGTTTTTTTCTTTTTTTTCCCCTCTTGTAAATAGAAAAAAAAAAAAAAAGAGGTAACCTTGTGATGTAATTATATGATCTTATTAGTAGCATACTACTTTCTACATGCGATTTGATAATAAAAAGATAATTTGTAAATTATATAGCAAGGAAAGGTAATAAACAAATTAGTGTCATGGGAGATTTTGAACGCCGACTAAGAAGGGAAAATTCAATCTCTTTGAAGACAATAAAAAGAAGTGTATGGTTCGATAATGCGAATCCTCTCATCCTTTCTGGATAAGTCGATTTCTGCAGAATGGGTTTCCACGTTGAAGACCCTTCAGCTTCTGTATTGTATTAACCTTTCTTTCTCAGGGAAAAAAACATTATCTTTCCTTTCATTTTTTTGCCCCAAAAATCCTTCAACTTTTAAATCTGTTGGCTAAAATGCCCTTAACGTGTGTCATATTGAGTCACGTGACTTGACTGCCTTCCGTTAGTTTCTAACAGTTGAAGTGGATGGAATGGTAATTAATTTCTGAACGCCTTGAATCTTGAAGGGCAAAAGCTGGACGAAAAAAAGTTCAAGGGCAAAAGTTGGATTCTCAAAGAGTTTAAGGGTCAACAGGATATTTTACCCAATAAAATGAGAAGAAAAGAGTATTTGAATAAAATACTGAAAATACATAAATAGTAAAAATAAGAATGGAGGGATAATCTTGATTTATTTAAAAAGAAAAAAAAAAGCCCCATTGGGGTAGTTGGGCCGTTAATCTGCAATGAGTTCACTGGAATAGAAAGAAGCTGACTCCATCCAACGTTAAAACTGATGAATTGATTTTCCGCATCTTCGTGAACTCCGCTAATTACAACTTTTTCACTCAACAATGCTCTCACTCACTCACTATATAACATCCCAGCTTAATTAGATGCATGTTTTTTTCCATCGCCCCTTCATCGGTTTTCGCTTCAATCCCACCATTTCTTCAGCTAGCTTTTGTTCTTGTTGGTTTTCACAATCGAATTCCATTTTCACAAACACCATGAGTGCGTCATCTTTGGTGCTTCCTTCTTCCATTTCTGTCAACAAGAAGAAGCTCGCTTTTGGGTCTTCAGAATCTTTCAAGTTGTGCAATTCTTTGGGTTTTAAGAATGGGATTCGTGGCTTTAGCCTTAAAAATCTGGATAAATCTAGGGTTTTTATGAGTATTGCAGTTGGATCTCAAACTACTGTCGATGATGCCTTGTTTAATGATTATAAACCCACCTGCGCTTTTCTCTTTCCTGGCCAGGTTAGACTTTCTCCAAATTTGATCAATTCTTTAATTTTCCTATAGATTGGTGTTTAATTTTGTCAAATTTTGCTTGGTATCTTCCAATTTGATGAGTCTATTATCCTATTAGCTATTCTTCGCATTATTTTGGGGAGATAATTGAGCTCTTCTTAAGAAGCATACAGGTAATGTAAGTGGATCATTAGCTCAATTGAATTCAAGCAAACTAATAAGCCGACCTTTTGTCATTCTAAGAGTGAAGTTATTGCATTCTCTGCATTTTGTCTAAAGATTGAACATACTATTACTTTATCACAGGGGGATTACTAGATTTTCCAATCCCGTGTATCCATTAGCTAGGAGGTTGAAACCAACTGTGTCGTTAAAGTTAATGTTCTCTTGAACCTGCAGATTTTGCTGCAGTTGTGTGTATTTGATTGCAATAATGTGGACTAATAGAGTAAAATGTAGTTTATTTTTCTGTATGGATCAATGGCATCTGTTTTATCTGAGAATGAACTTTTACTGCAGCTGTTGTAAAGTACACAAGTATGCAAGTTTATATTGAAATATGGAATATGTGATGATATTCATGCTTTTCTGTAGGCTTTGGTGTTTTGCTTGTTACTATTTCTTATTCCTCTTGCTGAGGCAATATTATTAATCCATCCTATTTGCATGTTATTGTCATAGGGTGCACAAGCTGTTGGAATGGGTGCAGAGGCTCAGAAGGTGCCTGCAGCTGCTGAATTATACAAGAAGGCAAATGAAATATTGGGGTACACAAAGAACTCTCCCCCTCCTGCTGTATGCTTGATTTAAGGTAATTTGTGTTTTCTGACACATTGATTGCTGATTGTAATGGTTATCTTGTCTATAGGTTTGACCTTTTGGATATTTGCCTAAATGGACCAAAGGAAAAGCTGGATTCCACTGTTCTGAGCCAGGTATTTTTTTCCCAATATATTGATCTTTTCTTTCTCTGGACTTATGTATCACTGAACATCAGATGGCACAATATGTTATGACAATATCTGAATTCTGAGGAGAAAATAACAAAAAAAAAAAAAAAAAAAGATAACTATTCTCTTTGCATGTCAAGAACTATTTGCTTTGAATTTACTTTTGTTTTCCAACAGCCAGCTATCTACGCCACCAGCTTAGCTGCAGTTGAGGTACTCCGTGCTAGTGAAGGAGGTCAACAAATAATTGATTCTGTGGATGTTACATGTGGTCTGAGTTTGGGAGAATACACTGCTCTTGCATTTTCTGGAGCTTTCAGGTTAGTTGGTCAAAACTCAGTGCTCGTATCAGCAGCATTCTTTCTAGTCTTGGTTCTTTTATTGCTTAGTGGTGCTGCATTATAGTTAATGGCTTTCATGTTAGCATTAGTTGTCCGCTTATCTCTTGTTGTAGCGTTGATCTTAAAAGTAAATAAGATTTTAGGAGAAAATTGAACTATCCTGTATTTTTCCATTAAGATAGCAAAAAAGTGATTTAGTAAATTTTTTCCCCTTTCTTTTGGCTTGGTTGGTTTAGTAGTTGAAGGGTGCTTGTACTGAATGATGTCAAGCAATGTCGTCCTCAGCCTGCATTTGGTTCACAAATTACTATTTCCTCCCTTTGAAACAAGTGACGACCTAGAATTTGATATAAATTGCAAGACTTGGGAGAAAATTCTGACTATTTTCTATTTTTCCACCTCCACTTAGACCTTGTTTGGGTCTTGTATTTCGGTGAGGTAAAGGAAGGGTTTTCTTCAAAAGGAAAACACAACGAGATGGCAAAGAACACACTAGGTTCTGAACAGAAACCAAGGACATATGGGCATTGGGCCGTCATCACAGAAGTTCGAGGAAAGGCTAATAAAAATTGGACGCTGGTGTGCATTGTCAGCTATCTTAATGTCTTGTGCTATGCATTTACATCATGTCAAATGTGAGAACTGTTGATGACCTTTGCCGTGTCGCTAGATTTGTGCCTGTAGAAAATTGAGGGTGGGACAAAAACTCAAAATGAATGATTTGTGTTCTGTTCTTACAAGAGTGCAATGTAGCTTCCGCGCTCAGACTTCTCTCATAAGCACCACATGCTATTTCTTCTGCTCTCTCGCCAGACACCACCTAACTTCAATGGGCCATTTCTCTAGCTTTTGGCTTTATGGATTCTTAAATTCTATGCTCTTGCTAAAACTTCAAGTACACTAGCATGTATTTATAGGTTTCTTTCATCAACTTTTTCCAAGTTGGTTCTATAGTGTTTTAGTAGTTTCATTCAGAATAAGCTATCTAAACAAAACTTGTAGTGCAAGCTTCAGAAAGTGAGAAATATCTAGTGGAAAATTAGAGAAGATAGAGCATCTGGATAATTGGTGCTCTCTAACACTTCTCACTATATCTTTTATTTTTGTTTTCTTTAGAAAACTTAGACATGTACTTTAAAAAATCAAATATAATAATACAATATGCTTATCTGACAAGCTGTTGAATTGCAGATTAACTGACTTAGGAAGTCGGAGAAGAAAGCCATAAATGTAGGCTGGTAGTTGAAGCTTTAAGAGTGTTTAAAGGTGGTGAGAGTACCACAAAGCATAATACATTGGACTTAATTGAAGTGAGTGCTGATTGAGTATAGAAAGCAGAAGTGAGAAGCTCTTTAAGAGTGTGTATATGTTGTTTGTAAGAAGTGTATCTGTGTTGCAAAATAATGGAAGCTGTTTATCTAGAGTCTCCTTTTGCGACTTGGCTTCTCTACACCATTGACTAATCTGTCGTCATGAATCACGGTTAACCCTTTGCTTTTCTGTTTTGGTTGTGGTTGTTAGCTTTGAGGATGGCCTCAAGCTGGTCAAGCTTAGGGGTGAAGCTATGCAGGTTAGCGGTCAATAATAATCTGTTCATTTTGTTGAATGACGGTGGCTGACTTGTCATAATAAACTGTTCATTTTGGTTTGTCTCTAGGATGCTTCAGATGCTGCACAAAGTGCTATGGTTAGTGTCATAGGATTGGATTCTGAAAAGGTGCAACAGCTTTGTGATGCAGCCAATGAAGAAGTTGACGAGGCTAACAAAGTTCAAATCGCAAATTTCTTATGTCCTGTAATAAGCTTGTATACTCTACCCCTTCTATATGCTACTTCCATCGCCTTTTATTCTCTTTTTAACGGGATCTGTCTAAATGTCTGATTTAGGGAAATTATGCAGTCTCTGGAGGAGTGAAAGGAGTAGAAGCCGTGGAAGCCAAGGCAAAATCATTCAAAGCTAGAATGACGGTAGATTCCACCTAAATCGCCAGTTCTCTCTCTCTCTCTACTACATGCTTTCCAGAGGGTCCTAAGAAACTGTTCCATGTTCCTCAGGTGCGGCTAGCTGTTGCTGGTGCTTTCCACACTAGGTTTATGGAACCAGCCATCTCAAGATTAGAAGCTGCTTTAGCAGCAACAGAAATCAGAACCCCAAGAATACCAGTTATATCGAATGTTGATGCACAGCCTCATGCTGATCCAGATACGATCAAGAAAATCTTGGCGCGCCAGGTAAAACTTTTCACAACTTGTGCCCTTACTAAAAAAAACAGCTTCTGTTAGTGAGAGAAAATGTGAAAATGTTGATTTCTTTTAGGTAACTTCCCCTGTACAATGGGAGACAACAGTGAAGACACTGCTTACTAAAGGAGTGAAAAAGAGTTATGAATTAGGACCTGGAAAGGTATAATCAATCAAAATATGTTCGTTTTGTTCTCCCTTTTCTTGAATGTCCATTTCTCATCTTCTTACATTATCATGTTTCAATCAGGTCATTGCCGGAATCGTGAAGAGGATGGATAAAAGTGCTGTCCTTGAAAACATTGTCGCTTGAGTACACTTGTCTGTCCTAGTTTAGACAATTTTTGCCTGATTTAGGACCTTATCATTTTTTGTAACCTGAAATTGCTTCATTCTTCTCTTTTGTAGACTTCTTTTTTTTTTTTTGAACTCAATATGCTAATTTGATTGTGTTAAGAAATTTGCTATGTAAGAGAGCTTTTTATGGAATATCCTTTCAATAAAAATGAATCATCATTCTATCCTACATTTTCTTTTCATAAAAGAGGATTTTGAACCCCGAAGAGATTCTATTCTACTGTAATTTTGGTAACAAAATCCGAAATAAATTAGAAATTACAGTAAGAAGAAGAAAAGTGAACAGCAGTAGAATGGTATGTTGCATTTTCAGTGAAGAGTTTAATCATGGACTCCGGAGGTAGCCGGAGAAGGTCGTCTCAGATTTCTAAGCTGATTGATCCATTGATCCTCGGGTATTTGAGCTGCCCAATCCGGAGCTAATCCGCCGAAGGAAACACCACGCATAGCTTCGATCACTCTCATGGAATTCTCAGGCGTCAGCGGAGCATTCCGACGAGTCTCGTCCTCTCTGAAAGCTCTCTGAATCGCCATATCAGATTCCTCCATGATCCTCTCCTCTTCTTCATCTTCCTTTTGTTCTACTTCCTCAATGTCGTCTTCATCGCTCAGATCTAGAGATAAAACTCCATTCTCCATGCAGCTAGCATAACCGTTCGGCAGAGAGTGATGGAGGTTGTCATCGTCATCGCCGTCTGAATCTGAGTTTTCGCCACGGGAGAATTCTAATCCTCCTTCTCCGGAATCGGCGGAGATAGGCTGGTAGTAGTCCGATGAATCATCCGCAACGGAATCCGAATCGCTATTCCAACCGACGTTGCCTGCAATACAGGATTGATTATGGTTCTATGATGCAGGAATCTATAATTCAATCAAGTTGAAAAAATAAGACAAAAATGGCCGCGTTCGTTGAGCTACCTTCGACCAAATCGTCGGCAGAGGTTGTTGTCAGGGTGTTCATCGGCGAACTCCACTATTCCCACAGTGTAGTGCAGGGAAGGGAAGGACTCTCTTGGATTTGGATATGGGGAAAAAACTGGTGAGCATCAAATCCGATGGGGTATGCGACCTTTATATCCCGGTACATTTACTCTTTTGCCCCTTCATTATATTTGGGATCCGACCTGAGTTTTTATACTAAAAATAGTTATATAAATGTGGCAATATAGTAATTTAGTGATAAACTAGATTTATTATCTATAAAATAAGAGGTTCTATGTTTGAATCATATGTTATTTATTAATATATTAAAAAGTAATATGAAGTAACTATTTAAGAGTTCTTTAATGAAGATTTTTCGGATTTTAATTTCGTAAAAAACGTGATGAATAGTACACGAATTCGAACTTTAATGGGAATGTGAAATTTTGTTTGGTGTATTTATACAATTTGAAAAAAAGTTCAAAATCGTTTTAAACAACTTTGTAGAAAACTTTTTTCAAGACCTAAATTTGGTTAAAAACGTGATGATTAGCACACGAATTCGACAATGAATGGGAATGTAAAACTTTGTCTGGTGTATTTATACAATATGAAAACATTCAGAATCGTTTTGAACAATTTTTTTTAGGACTATTTTTCGAACCTTAATTTTTAAAAAAACGTGATGATTAGCACACGAATTAGGACTTTAATGGGAATGTGAAACTTTGCTTGGTGAATTTATACAAAATGAAAACATTCAGAATGGTTTAAAGCAATTATTTAGAGAACTTTTTTTCGGACCTAAATTTCGTAAAAAACATGATGATTAATATACGAAATCGAAAATTAATGCCAATATGAAACTTTGTCTGATGAATTTATATAACATAAAAAACATATAGAATCGTTTTGAGCAACTATTTAGATGACTATTTTTCGAACCTTAATTTCGTAAAAAATGTTATAATTAGCACACAAATTCGGACTTTAGTAGGACTGTAAAACTTTGTCTGGTGTATTAATACAACATGAAAAATATTCAAAATCGTTTTAAGCAATTTTGTGCAGAACTTTTTTTCGGACCTAAAATTTCGTAAAAACGTGTGGATTAGCACACGAATTCAGAATTTATTGGGAATGTGAATATTTGTTTGGTGTACTTATACAACTTGAAAAACATACAAAATCGTTTTGAACAATTTTTGGATGGACTATTTTTTTACCTTAATTTTGTAAAAAACGTGATGATTAGCACACGAATTTGGATTTTAATGGGAATGTGAACCTTTGTCTAGTGTATTTATACAACATGAAAAACATTATGAATCGTTTTAAGCAGTTTTGTGAAGAACTTTTTTTGGACCTAAATTTCTTGAAAAACGTGATGATTAGTACACAAATTCGGAAATTAATGGGATTGTGAAACTTTGTCTGGTTTATTTATACAACATAAAAAATATACAAAATCGTTTTGAGCAATTTTTTGAATAACTATTTTTCGAACCTTAATTCCGTTTAAAATGTGATGATTTTCAAAAAAATTCGAACTTTAATGGGAATGTGAAACATTGTCTAGTGTATCTATACAACATGAAAAACATTTAGAATCGTTTTAAGCAATTTTGTGGAGAACGTTTTTTGGACCTAAGTTTCGTAAAAAACGTGATGATTAACACACGAATTCAGAATTTAATGAGAATGTGAATTTTTGTTTGGTGTACTTATACAACATGAAAACATACAGAAACGTTTTGAGTAATTTTTTTGAGGACTACTTTTTGGACCTTACTTTTTTAAACAACGTGATGATTAGCACACGAGTTTGGATTTTAATGGGAATGTGAATCTTTATCTGGTGTATTTATACAACATAAAAACATACAGAATCGTTTTGAACAATTTTTTAAAGGACTATTTTTTTAACGTAAATTTTGTAAAAAACGTGATGATTAGCACACAAATTCGGGAATTAATGGGAACGTAAAACTTTATCCGGTGTATTTATATAACATGAAAAACATTAGAATAGTTTTAAGCAATTTCGTGAAGAAGTTTTTTCGGACCTAAATTTTGTAAAAAACGTGATAATGCACACGAATTCAGAAATTAATGGGAATGTGAAACTTTGTCATGAATATTTATACAACATAAAAAATATACAGAATCATTTTGGGTAATTTTTTGGATGACTATTTTTCGGACTTTAATTTCTTTAAAAATGTGATGAATAGCAAACGAATTCGAACTTTTAATGGGAATTGGAACCTTTGTCTGGTGTATTTATACAACATAAAATAAATACAGAATTGTTTTGAGCAATTTTTTGGAGGACTATTTTTCATACCTAAATTTTGTAAAAAACATGAGTAGCATACGATATTCGGAAATTAATGAGAATGTGAAACTTTTTCTGTTGTATTTATACAACATAAATAACATTTAGAATCGTTTTGAGCAATTTTTTGGATGTCTATTTTTCAGACCTTAATTTCGTAAAAAATGTGATGATTAGCAAATGAATTCGGGCTTTAATGAGAATGTGAAACTTTGTCTGGTGTATTTCTATAACATGAAAAACATTTAGAATCGTTTTATGCAATTTTGTGAAATACTTTTTTTGGGACCTAAATTTTGTAAAAAAACGTGACGATTAGCACACGAATTCAGAATTTAATGGGAATGTGAAAATTTGTCCGGTGTATTTATACAATACGAAAACATACATAATCGTTTTGAGCAATTTTTTGGATAACTTGGAAATAATTTTTAATTGGATTTAAAATTTGACAAAGTATATATTTTTTCTTAAAATTTATAAAAGGTAAACATTTTGAGAAAATGTAGAGTTGAAAGTAAAAAATTAAAATTATTATTTTTTAAATAGAATTCAAATGCACCCATATATACTATTATAAAGGTTAAATAATATTTTGAGAGAATGTAGGGTTGAAAGTAAAAAATCAAAACTTTTTTAAATGGAATTCAAATACACTGATATATACTATTATTATTTTCGGTCAAAATATAAATTTTTTTAGAAGGTTGATAGTAAAAAATAAAGTTTTTTTACAATTTTTAATAAGCATTTATTAATCAGGGGTAAGACTTAAGGATGTTGCGAGTTGTTCCAACTACTGCTGGATGTGATTCTAAGAGCCGAACGAGAATGAATACCACACAAAAGAGTCAAGACCAGACTCCCTAATAGAATGTTTAACCGGTCCATTCCAGATCAACCGAATTGGTATAGAAGTAACATGGGAAAACTACAGAAAACACGACTTATTTGAATAACTCGGTGACCTACCAATTGTAGAAGTAGGATTTTTGGCAAGCAATAAGCACTTAAATAATACAATTCAAGTGTACATCTTCTTTCTCATTTCGAGGAAAAGGTACGGAAAGAAAAGGAGACAACGGAGGGATCTGAATCGAACTTAAATAGGAATGACGAGAAGAATAGAGAAAAACTTGTGATTGATATGGAGGAGAAAATCTGTTTATGATATAGTTCAAGAAAGAATCGTCTCACTTCCTTACTTCTTCGTTTTTTCTAATTCATTCACTTTAAGTGAAAATAGTTGGTGAAATCTTTCCCAAATTATAACGAAGTTTGAAAAAGGGGAAAAAAGATGTTAGCGTGCACCAGCCGGGAATCGAACCCGGGTCTGTACCGTGGCAGGGTACTATTCTACCACTAGACCACTGGTGCTTCTTGTTCTTTTAAATATAATCAAGTTAAATTATCTTAATCATTAGTGTTCAGTTCAGCAATCCTACGTGGCGCGATGAGAAACCCACGTCCACCAGAGAAGAGAGCAGATGGCAGAGCCAGAGTTACTGGTTGGGCTGCAAAGTCCCGTGGCCGACGACGACAGATTCCCATCGGGAAAGGAAAATGGCGACTCACATTTTCAAGCCTTGTATTTCTCAGTATTTACAGTTCTTCAATTTTTTTTACTCACCAAAATTGGTTGCCGGAAGATGCGCGATTCCCGAGAAGAGGATGACTTCTTCTTCTTCTTCAATTTGTTGCGCATCTTCATCATCATCTCCTTCTCCTCCTGTTCTTGGGTAATCATAATGTCTCTCTCTCTCTCATCCGCTGCTTGCTTCTTACGTTTTTTGTTACATTTATTGGTTTTTGGTCTTATTTCAGACAAGAACTATGGTTATCGGTCGGAACCCATGTCATTCCTCACCCCAAGAAGGTAGGTATGACTTTACAGTGTCCATTTCAATAATCCCTTTTAGTATTCTACTCTTTCGATTCTTTTTTGTTGATACAATTTTTATGGCTGTGGTTGATTTTGAAGGTTGAAAAGGGTGGTGAAGATGCATTCTTTGTCAGCAGCCATAATGGAGGAATTATTGGGGTAGCTGATGGAGTCTCTGGGTAAGTTTTCAGTACCTAACTTAACTTTTACATGGTAATTAAGCTTAATGCCCTTGAAATGCTCCTTTGAGACATAATTTGTCTTGTAATTTTACTATAGCAAATATGCAATCAACTAGAAAATTTCTGATGGCCTTTATGAAATTTTTTCTCATTAATTTATTTAAGGGAGTAATCATGCTTAGGAAGTGGATGATTATTTCATAACCGAGTTCATTCCTTGACTTTTTGTTGCCTGGAATTACCAAATGCAAGAAGATGCCAATTATTTTGTAGACATTTTGATGACATAACATATAGTTAGTTTTTCTCTGCTCACTGTTTGCCACAATTTAACATCTTTAGTCTAATAATATCTCTAGAGGTTTCTAATCTGGAAAAGTTAACAATTGGTCATTTGGAATAAAATTTCCAGTAGACATGTTCTTGGCAGCTTGCTTTATCTTAATGCCCTCGCTATTTGTTATGCTTGACAGCTGGGCTGAACAAAATGTGAATCCAGCATTGTTCTCCAGAGAACTGATGGCTAATGCTTCTTCTTTTGTGGGGGATGCAGAGGTATGCCTATTGTTTCCAAGTATGCAAATTGTTCACTATAGATGTAATCTCATGCAATATGTTACATTAGCAGCCCTTTCATGTCTTCAATGGTCTCAAGTGTCCTTTTTTGTTGGGAAGAATCTAGAAGGTCTCACAAACAATTCCAGCTCATTATCTATGAGCTTAAAGCATTATCTCTTTGTTCCCATCCTCGAACACTAATTCTTTAGACAGTTCTATTAACAGATGGTCACAACTATAAAATATACCTTGATTGTACTTGTAAAAAAATGAAATCATCAACACATCATTAATATAGTGAATTCTGTTCTGATTTGATAGGTGAACTTTGATCCCCGGACACTCATTAAGAAAGCACATGCAACAACATCTTCTGTTGGTTCAGCTACTATGTACTTTCTTCTGAAGCGTCCTTTAAAAACTCATGTTGGTTGAGGCTTATAATTTCTCAATGATAAGTGATATGTTGATGGTAATTTAATTTTATGTTTGGTCCATCAGAATAGTTGCAATGTTGGAAAGAAATGGAGTTCTAAAGATTGCCAGTGTGGGGGACTGTGGACTAAAGATTGTTCGAAAAGGTAGACTGAAATTTCTGGTTCTCTCAACATACTTAACACATTTTATTTCTATTTCATTTTCACAAAAGCTAATTTGTTCGGTTACTGGAAATAGGTCAAATAATCTACACAACATCTCCCCAAGAACATTATTTTGATTGTCCATACCAACTCAGCTCAGAGGCTGTCGGTCAAACTTATCTTGATGCTACGGTATGAAGATCCCTGCATGAATTGATTTTTGAAATATTGACCATGATTACATCCTTCTTCTTGCCTTCTCTTTGGAAAAATTATCTTCTCTATTTTCTCCTATTTTTTCATTATTGTATTAAATTAGAAAAAAGAAAAAAATCATATAAGGAAATGGATATTTCTTAGCGTCTAGAATATTGTGCTTTTCAACCATAGAGGTTAAGAACAAAACAAGGGCTCTTATCCTCTCTTCTTCCATACATGATGATAGATTTCTTTAAACTTATCCCCTGAAAGATTGAAAATTATTTGTCTTAACCCGCTTGTTAATTTGAGAAAAAAGAACGTTTCCCTGTCGGAAGTTATCTTTCTGAATAGGGTACCGGCATTATGCTAAAACTAAGTTTCTGCAGACTAATAGTCTTCTTATATTCCTTAATGCTATAGCTGTCATTATCTTAAAACAGGTCACAAGTGTGGAACTAATGAAGGGAGATATTGTTGTCGTGGGATCAGATGGTCTTTTTGATAATGTTTTTGACTCTGAAATTATTTCCACAGTAGCTGAAAGTAATGATACTACTGATACTGGTAATATTCTTTTGGAACAATGCATATCCTGGAAATATCTTTTTGGAACGGTAGCTTCTAACTGATTTTGCACTTTGATGCTAGCAAAGGCATTAGCTAAGTTGGCTCACAAGCATTCCTTGGATTTCTACTTTGATTCTCCCTATTCACTGGAAGCCAGATCTAGGGTAACTTAAACTTCAATACTACAATCTATTTCATCTCGTTTGTAGTATAAAGCTGTTGGCATTGACGTCTTATCAATGTTAAAACCTCGTCTAATGAGCAGGGTTTTGATGTGCCTTGGTATAAGAAAGTTTTCGGCATGAAGTTGACAGGTATGGGTATGGCATAGCAGGCCCTTCTGTATCCTCATTCCCTTTCTTGGGATAACCATTGTTTCTTTTCTTGCTGTTTACAGGCGGAAAGCTTGATGATATCACCGTCGTCGTTGGACTCGTGGAGAGCTCCTGAAGATGCCCGAAAAATGTTAACAGACATTGCTGGAGCAGACAAGCCATGAGAATTATCGCGCTTTTTTGGCTGAACTGCTGTGCATTCTTTAAGGTTTCTTGTTCAAAATCTCATCTTGGGTACAGAATACTATTTGGATAATTCCCCACCATAGAAGAGAATTATAGCCTTCTGAAATGTTTCACCAGGTAGATGGATTCACCCTTGAAGATTGATTTGTATATTACATTATAATCATCATCTACTATTTGGTTGTGGAAATGTGTAAAAAATACCATTCATTATTACCCACCAAGGCTCCAATTTTATATTCTTTTTTTCTTTTTTTTTTTACTTGTTAGAATATTGCCTCATTTAGAAAAATATGAAACTTTACATTTTCTTTTCTCGTATGAATTAGCACTTTAAACTTTTATTTTGATCTTTACAATGAGGAGTTTCATAATTATTTTACATTTATATATATATACATGAATGTTTACGCTTCAATAAAATATTTAATCTTTTTTACAATTTAAAATACTAAAAAAATATTTAGATCATACAATATAATTTCATTCTATTAAGACAAAAATATTAATTTTTCTAAACAAACAAGAAGAATTATCATTCCAAATGCTAGAATGGGACTCTGTTCCATTCCTCATGAGAAAGGATTTCATATCATTTCAGTGTACCGAACATATTGCTAGAAGCTCTATGCATGGAAAAATTTGGGGTAAAACACCACCAATCTATAACTTATTAATGCTGACAATATACATTACATATTATCAATAAATATTTGGACTAAACACGTTAACGTTACAGCCTCTGAATCTCTTCAAAAAAACCAAACCAAGCACCAAATTTGCTCGCTCATTTTGCCAAGCCATCTTCTGGACATGTAAAAATCTTCTCAGCTACAAATTCTGAAAAGGGTTTCCATGAATACAAACATCAGATGGAAACCTGCAAGGTACCTCTCAAGTAACTCTGCTTTGGCTGGTGTTCCCATCTTGGAAGAAGGATTTTGCAGCTTCATATGTAGACCAACAAATTGCAGCAGCAGGGGCATGGAAGAGCATCCGAGGCATCCATCCTCTCATCAGGCCGCTATACCCATCCTTCTTTACTATTGTTCGAAGAACATCTCCAATCGAACTACTTGTAAATCTATCGCATCCACAGACACCCTGAAACACAAAATGCCAGTCCCGTTATCAAAGAATTAAACCAACAAAATTATACATCCCATCTGGAGTGAGATTGTTCACTACATTAACATTTGACATTTGCATGCTAGCTAACATACATTTGGCTAAGCTCTTCTCATATATGCTAACATTTCAACTCCAACTCATGAAGCCTAACTACGACAACTCTTATTCATCAAGCAGTCAGCAAGTCTAGCAAATAGTTGTTCGAAAATGACATCTTACTTCTTTCCCAGCAAGCACCACCCAAATAAAAAAAGTAAAAAGTATAAAAGAGATAACAAAAGAACACACGAACGCACTTTTTCCTTTTTAGAGAGGGAGAGAGAGGTGGGGGCCTTCTGTGAACTTGATAGCTATACTCTCTTATTAAAAAGGACACAGACTCAAGAAACTAATGAATTCCTGTCACATTTTACTAAGAACTATGAACATATTAGGTTGCACAAAAGTGATGCATGTTCTGTGGACCAGCACTTAATTGTGCAGCTACAAACAGTCCACATTAACTCCCCACAAAGTTTTATAAGGATCATAAAGAGCATTCAGAAAATAAAATAAGAAATAGTTTTTTATTCATATTTACAACTGATTAAGAGACTGCTTTATATCTTAACCCAAGCCTTTGCAAAAAAATAGCCCTGTAATATTACCTATTTAGAAATTGTTTTCTTCAGCTTTCTTAAAGCCAAAAGCAATTGTAATAAACATTCAGGAACAGCTCAAAATGCCATATGGCTAAAGAAGACATAATAGTCCCCCCCATATCCAGAATTAGATGTGATGATCTCCTTTTAGTTTTTTTTTCAAAATAGATATAGTTTTCACCCTAAATTTCCACCATGCCTTGCTTAAAAAAAGAAATAGTGGATATAAGGTTGTTATAATCACATATATCCCATAAGTATAGCAAGTGATATTCGTTCATTAAATTAGGAAAAGCGGGAGAAATATTTAAGCTCACAAACTCAGACCCTCAATAGAATATTACCATAAAAACGCCCACCCTCAATAGCCCAAAAACAAAATCTTTTTCATTCAATATTATGTTACACCATAATAGCTGCAAAGGTTCTTGAAAAATCTCTAGCTCAAGAGATCATGATATATTGTAGAAATAGAATATTTTTGTCAGGCATACTAAAACATACACATTTAAGACGCAATAAACCGGTTATCCTGGTGAGATTGGATCCAGAAACCATGCAGTTTTATGCTCTTATTCACTTAAAGGTGGTGTACTTCACCGATTTTAATTGGCTATAAGTAAGAACTAGCATATACTATCAAGATATTGAATACTAATTTTTCTATCAAAGCTCGATAAAAATCTCATGAATATCAACATGGGAAGCAAACAACGGTAAAAAACATCAATCACTTATATCTATTTCATCACATCTCAAACAACCATAATCTGGACAGACATCACCATGTGTTGCCGATCACCTTGGGTTAACAACAAAGCTTACTCTAGTTCAAGAATAAAAGAGAAAAAGAAGGAACTGAACAACTAGTACGTAAGTGTTAAAGCATGCACCCGGAAACAGATAACCTCCAGCCCCTGGTGCATAAAGATTAAACAGGCATAGTGGAAAACTATCAGCAGTTATTTTGTCCCTTGTCCATTATTTTGAAGGGGAAGGGGGATTCAATACCTTGAGACACAGGTTTCTAGTCTTGCTAATGTATGAACACTCAAATCCTCTTATGAGTCCCCTAAACTAAAGGGGCTCAAAAGTGCCATATAATACTGCAAATTGAACAAATAAAGTAAATCATGCATAAAAAAAAGCACAAGCATTATAATGCTTGCAGCACATAAAAGAAATATGAACATCATACCTTTTGTTTTATGGAAAAGCATCATAACATCCTATCTTTTTGCACATATAACCTAAATTTCAAGTTTCTTCTGTGCATTAGCATCAGCAATGATTAAATTCACAGTGAAATGCATATCCCTATAAATAAGAGACAATGGATCCTTTGATATTATATGATTCAATCATGGAATTTTGAATAATTTCATTCTTGGACTTTCATTCTAGCACATCCTACAGTTGGTACACTTTGGTAAAAATCTCATTCAAGCGTCCAAGAATTGCTACCAACAATCCCAAGTATATAAATGAAACAGTAAAGTGCCTCGGATCTGCCAACTACATGTACATTGCAGGATCACCACTGTTTATAAAGCAGATTAGCTGCCATACTGCAAAATATGACTCAATTTGCTAAATCCTATAAAGACTCAGTGGCTGATCATCAATCACAGAAGATTTTTTCAGCCGCCCCAGCATAGTTGACATTGGACTAGCTTAATCAGTACTTGTGTTTATAGAATTTAGAACTAGAATAAGTGCCGTATTAGTTTATATCACAAACAAAGACTTTACAAAAGAAATAAACATAGTTTCCAAGTGCACATAAAATTCAAGAAGCACCCTGTTCCGAAATGACTGAGAATTTTGACAGCTAAACAAGGGATGCAAAAAGTAAAAGTAACGGACAGCAAACGACATAAAAATCCACATAATAAATGCAATGACAATGGTATTAAGCCGCAAACAACAAAAATGCACATAATATAAATGCAATGACAATGGTATTAAACCGTAAACGACAACTATGACGTGCAATCCACAAATGGCATAGAGAATAGTCAATGGGGCCAGATTTCTTTAAAAATGAAAAATATGAACAATGATTAGGACTTCTACATATGAATTACAACTAAATCACAACAAACAAAAAATGTACGATAAAATACAACGGCATTGCCGTTACGTTTCTAATAATACACATTATCTACAAAATTTCCACAGATCTGCATCTCAATCATTAATGAACCAGAGGTACAGAATTTGGTAGTTTTTAACATAACATGGATGGAAAAAGGAGAGCAGCCGATACCTGACACTGAAGCTGAGTCTTAACCACATCTAGGGGTGTTGTGATCAATGCTGCCGATGCCCCTGCTGCTGCACCAGCGGTAGCATGAACCACCCACCGCTCATCACTGGCGTGTTCTGGTGAGACCTCCATCAGCCCCCTTTTGGCTGCCTCATATGTTGAAAAATGCACAGCTGTGTACGGAGCATTCATCACTACTGTAGTCTTATACGAAGCATAAAATGCCCTAATTCCCTCATCCCTCAACACTTTCTTAACACAGTCTAGTACACCATTATATGGACTACTACTCAACTGAAGCCTCTGTTTCACCATATCCATAGGTGTAAACACAGCATCGCTAGCTACAGTGGCAAAAACCCCAGAAGCCGCATGGGCCACCGGATTATTAGGATTTCCGGCTGAGAAACGTTTCTTACAAGCCTCATAAACAGAGAAGTAAACCGCGTGGGCGGGACCTGCCCCAAGACCCATAGCAGCTATCCCACGGTAAAACCCAGCAGGACCTTCGGATTTCAAGATGGACTGAATGGCCTGGCTAAGACCCGCAGATTTCAGTGGGCAAGAACCCAGAGCTTGCATCTGGGTCTTAACCGTATCAATTGGAAACATGGCCATATGTTCAACCATGCCGGCAATTGACCCGGCAATCATGAACTGCCAAAAGTGAAGACCGTCATGCGGCGGCCCCGCCACTGTTATTTCTGGGTGGTAATCAGGGGTTTGAGACATGGGTATAAGGTCGGGTTTCTGAAACTTTCCGGAGGCGTCCGTTGTGGTAGTAGTAGTAGCCATAGAATTCATAGAAGCCGGGCGTTACAATTAGAGGAGATTTGGACAAAGTGTGATGATGTCTGTAAACCGACACGGATATGGGTCCGGGTTCGGATTTTTGGTATTCAACAAATGGGTCACAGAAGAAACGGCTGCCATAAAAAAGATAGGATTTTTTCTTTTAGCTCGATTGAGAGCGGCGACGATGTACAAAAAGAAACATGAGAATGATGTGTGGCGGTGGTGACGTGGGAGAAAATTGTGTGCAGAGAGAAGAAGACTATGCTATCTATACTCCTCCAGCCCAAATGGTCAAAAGAAATGGAGGAATTCAGTTGTTGGACGATAGAGAAAGGAAGAAGCTTTCTCCTATGGGGGATTTGGATTTGGATTTGGACAGGGTTTTGGAGAAAGCTTTAATTAGGGTTTCCCATATTGTTGGGAATTACTACTTATCAATTTTGAATATTCAACTCATCTGCTACTTTTCCCGGCAAAGAAAAGATTTTGTCTGCTTCTCTTTCTTTTCTTTTTATTTCCTAGTTTTATTTATTTTTTACTTTCATTTTGTTTATTTATTTATTTTTTTTATAAACGTTGCTCTTTTTTTTTTTCTCTAGGGGATCATTTGTAATAATTGGTTTTCATTCATATGAAATATTTACCCAAAAAAGAAAATATAGGTGACCAGATTATATATAATTTTTATGTTTAAATTATATATTATATAATTTATTATACTAAAATCTTCTTTCTCTTATAATAGTTCTTAACTATCCTACAAATCCGGTTTGGATCATCTGTAATATTTTTAATCTGGTATATTTTATTAATAAAACTTACCAAATAAAAGATAAACCTAAGAGGAAATGTTAAAGACGATCTGAGTGCAAATTAACTATGCACATTCTCACAATACCATAAAAATTATATAAAACTCGTAGAAACTATATTTTATTTCCATGAAACTCCTAATCGTAATCAAAGATGTTCTTTCACAAGCGATTCAAAGTTACTTGATAAAGGTAAAGTAGATCGAAGCACAGATAAAAACGACATCCTACTATAGTCCTTACCACTCCGCTTTCAGGACAGGCAGGACTATGCTTCAGGAGGGGTGAACTTCCTTATATATTCAGCCACATGTGCAGTTGTGAAATGAAAGGATTTAAGGCTCCGTAATTCCCCAAACCAGCCCCTGGCCTTACTCGGCGGAACCGGCTTAACACTGTCACACTTATTGAACCTCTATCCTATATTTTCCATATAACCATAACATAAAGCTCGTATAATCATAACACAAGATATATCTTACATTATGCATCCTGCAACGTATTAAGAGCTAAAAAACAGCTGCCCTTTGTTTCTCAGTAGAGCATGAACTGAAAGTAGCAAACTATTCATGGTCATCAAGCTATCTATCTTAAAAGAATTTCAACATATTGGTACATCTCATCACTGTTGAACCCCGGGTTTCAATTCAAATTGAACAAAACAAAGCAGCTCAAATGCTGTGACCTGAAATGTCCTGCAGGAAAGCTTCAAGGTCTTTACTAGAAGACCCTCCTTTATCTGTAGCTTTTTGACAAATTTTCTGCAGTTCTTTGGCTCTTTTCCTCATCTCTTTTCCTTCAACACTTTCCAAGTCCATAAACTTCTGCAAAAGTCTCGCGATTTCTTCTCTTGTTACCAAACTTTCATCATCCCTCTTCCCCCTCCAACCAAATTTCCAGTCCTCCACAATTTGCTTTGTATTTGTAGGTTGATCCCAAAATATAGGAAAACTTAGCACAGGAAGGCCTGAAAATATAGCTTCTTTTGTTGAATTCCACCCACGATGGGACCAAAATCCACCCAAAGAAGAATGGCATAACACCCTCAATTGGTCACACCAAGGTACTACCATGCCCTTGCTAGCATCACCTCTTTTCTGATATCGTAATGAATCCTCCCGTGTTACCCAAAAAAACCGAACACCACTATCATAAACCCCCGCCACAACTTCATCCAACTGTGCACTTGAAGCAGAGAGGAAGCTTCCCTGTGATATATATAGGACAGAATCTTTTGGTTGTGCATCTAACCATTTAAAATGCTCGGCTTCATTAAGGCGAAGAGAAGGGCAGTCACCTTGTCTTGGATTGAAGTAAGGTATTGCAGGACCTATAGCATACACCGGAATAGGAAAAGTTTTTCGTAAATTGTCAATCACTTCGGCTTCAAACTCGTAAGTGGAAGTAAATAAAAGATACTGTGCTTTGGCGATCAATGAAATGCCTTCCAAGCATTCAGAAAATACTTCCTGGCCTTTTCCACAGATTGGTGTTGGAAGATCAGCAACGCGCAGTGGAGCAACTCCAGGAATGTATTTAACTTCCTCATTTCCTTTCTCTGTATAAGACCTCAATCAACGCAAAAGCATAAAACTTGAAATCAATCAACTTGTATCTTGCTTTTTGGGAACATAGAGCAAGAAGATCATGCAGAAAAAGGAACTGATATCAGAATTGCCTATACTACTCTGCCTATGAACAGTTTCTTCCACATTCAGTAAAACTTGATTAATCTAACAGATAAACAAAAAGTTACTACCTCCGGTCATCAATATAAAAGGGCTTTTAGCTTTGTGCATAAGAATTTAAGGGCATTGAAAACAAGACAATAGTTGAGTCAAGATATCCTTTATACCATAAATAAGGAGAGATATAGGTAATAATAGTGTAATAAATGAACAAAGAGATGGGACTAGATAGAAAAATGTAATAATTGTCTAATTTCTGACCGGAGCTTAGTACTTTAATCTATTTGCAGTTTCAAATTCTTTCCTTGGTTTCTAAATTCTAACATCTAAGCCTTGATGCTTCTCAGCATCTAGCTACCATTGATGTAGTTAAGTTCTTCTGCTGCTCTACTAAGTCAGATTCCAATTGAAGATCAAAAGAAAACACAAAGAAATAAGGAAATTATCATGCATATTTATGCCCTTACATTTGTGTGCAATTGCCAAGTCCAAAGAAAGGAAGAAATTTGTGTGAAAAGGGCATGTATTGAATCATTTCTTTGATGCAAACTTCAAAAAACAGTAAAAACCTTCTAGAAACCAAATATTAAAAGGTGAACTAATTGATATTTTTAAAAGGTAATTAAATCAAATCAAATCAAGGAAAGAAAAGGACTTAAATAAACAAACAAATCCACAGTCGCGCTCACAGAAGTAATATATAGTAATAGGGCAAACAAAATCTGACCTTCCAAATTAGCATTAAAATGGCGATTTTTTACTATAAGATCGAAGTGATGAAAAATGGAGAAAACTGTCGCCGATTGTGTCCAAAACGAAGCCACCGGAATTTTCCTCCGATTCCCCAGCTTCACAACCCATTTTAAGTAGGTATCATATATTATAACATTAGGTTTAGGCAGCAGCGGAGCAAGCCGGTCAAGCAAATCCTCCACCGGAACTTCCAGCTTGGTTAAAGCAGCTCGAACGAATCCCGGCCAATCTTTACCTCTCCCGATTTCTGAAGGTATGATATTTGGTATGGTGGTTAAACGGAGGTTAGCCGGCAGAGAATCGGAACTGAGGAAGCCGTTCCATTCTTCAGTGACAATGAAGGTGATTATTATAGTGTTATTTGGTCGATTTGAGGCTAAAAGCTTACAGAAGTTCATCATAGGGTTGATGTGGCCTCGTCCTGGGAACGGCATCGCCACCACATGGCATTTTATGGTTGCTCCTCTTCCTCCTCCTGAACTTGCTTTATCCATTTTTGGCTGTTTGATTGGTGCTGACACGGAGGAGGAAGGAGGAGCTGGGACAAAGTCGTACGCTTTATTGCAACGTCCCCTGTAAATCCTAAAACGGGTAACCCCCGCAAAGTTAGGCGTGTCTTTTTTCTTTTCTTTTCTTTTTCTTCTTCTTCTTTTGGCAATTTTGGTACTAGACTAGTAGTAACTATTTATTTATCCCTCTTGCTGTTTTTTTTATAATTCATTTTTTTAGTCCAATAATTATTTATTTTATCCGAATTTAATTATATATTTTTATTCATTTTAATCTAATAATTGTATATGTTAAATTTTAAATTCACCATTCAAAATATGACCTTATGTCAATTAAAAATTTAGAATTATAATTTTTTTAATTTTTTAAAAAAGTAAAAAGTGTATTAATGAAATTTCTCACCTCCTATTATGAAATGGGTAAAAAATTCTTTATGTTTTTTACTTTTTTCCCCCTTTAATAATAAGAAAGAGTAGAAAAAAATGAAAGGTTCATATTAGAAAAATAAGATGCAAAATGAGTAACATTTTTACTAAGAAAACGTCTGGTATACTAAAATAATAAGGAATAAAATTAAACGAAATCTTTTATCACTTTGAATCTTTTGTCATTCAAAATGGAATACAATCCTCTTTTCATTCAAGTATTTGGAAGAAATAGGTAAAATGAAATGATGATTTCTTTTCTTTGTTTAGAAATATTATTATTTTATATTAGAATAAAATTAAATTATTAATATAACATAAATGTCCTTCTAGTATAAAATGTATTTTTTATATTTAACACACATTAAAGTTTTAAAATAACAACTATTTTATTGAAGTGTAAATTTTCATATATAAAATTAAAAATAGTCATACAATACAACTCATTTTGAATATATAATAATTAATTTAGCATATATTGAGGATATAATAGATCAATATTTTTTTAAAAATGATTCGCATTTCTCTTAAAAAAGTCTTTCCATTGGTTTTAGTGTGGAGAGACCTTCCCAATTTCTTCCTGGGTGGAAATGTTATTCCTATTTATAATTTAAATACTAAATATTATAATGGGAAGAAGATTTGTAAAAATTATTTCATTTCATCTCATTTTCGCGTACCAAATATGGTATAAGAAAGTGCATAATGCAGTTCACTTTGCTCATTTATAGATAATGTTACAAGAGAATTCAGAATGCTAGTGTTATAACATAAGGACCCTTACCAATCTGTGGGTTTATTACCTAACATGAACAAATACTTTGTTACTTGTGTGAGGAAGCAGTGGAGAAAGAATTTAACTGATCTTGGCGCACTAGCATTTGGCCTCTAGTTTGCATGAGTTAGATTTCGCCTTGTAATACCATGAGTTAGATTTCGCCTTGTAATACCAAAGAATTTAACTGATCTTACCGGAGAAGACCATGAGTGAAGCATCAGGAATCCGCAAAAGTAAAATTCAGAGTAACCAGATTTTGGTTGGAGCATTTCGTCGAACAGTTTGAGTGCAGCATGAGACAAAAGGTGAATATCACTAGCAGCAGTTCTTGAACGGATTATTAGACTTAGACCGGTTATTATTTTGATGATATGTTGTTGATGAAAGACTCGAGAGCAAGTTCAGCTGATCCCCCTTCTGCAGTTGCTTGTAGACAAATTTCCCTCACATCTTTTGCTCTTCTTCTCATTTCTTTCCCTTCATCACATCCCAAATCCATAAACCTCTTCAAAAGACTCGAAATTTCTGTTCGTGTTACCAAATCCTGTTCGCTGCTTTTCTTCACTTTCAAACCAATTTTCCAGTCTTCCACAATTTGTTTACTGTTGGCGGATTGATCCCACGCTAATGGGAAAGTAAGCATAGGAACACCAGCAAATGCACTTTCCTTAGTAGAATTCCACCCACAATGTGACCAAAATCCACCAATAGAAGGATGGCATAAAACCTTCAATTGATCACACCAAGGCACTACCAATCCCTTATCAATAAAATCACCTCCTTCAAATCCCGTGTCCTCTCGAGATACCATTAAAAACCTAACGCCGCTATCGTCCAATCCGGCGAAAAACTCTTCCCATTGTTCAACTGAAGAAGAAAGAAAACTTCCTTGAGATATGTAAAGGACGGAATCCTTTGGTTGATTATCTAACCATTCGATGTAATTGTCGTTGCCAATTTGGATGGAATTGATGGAGTCGTGGTAAGGTATTGCAGGACCTATGGAATATATAGGAATTGGAAGGATTTGTTTCAAGGCGTCTATGACTTGAGATTCAAGTTCATAAACAGAAGTGAAGAGAAGGCATTGTGCTTCGGTGGATAACGCTTCAAAGGTGTCTACAATTCCTTGGAAGAGCTGCCGGCCTTTACCTTCAAAAGACACCCTCGGAATATCTCCAACGCTGATGGAAGGAATTCCAGGAATGTAGTTTACCACCTCATCTAACAACATTATCAATTTAAGGTTAAGTTCCTTTGTATATACGGAAGTGTCAAAACCACGACAAAAAGATTGAGGGTTCAAGAACAATAAAATTTTTATTAGAGTTTTGAGATTCTATTAAAAAAATTTCACAATTTCAAAAGTTTTTTAAATTTTTCAGTCTCTGACGAGATAGTATGAAGGATCTCAATACTCTTTAACATGAGAGATATGCTTAGAACTCAAAATTTCTAGCGTTGTAATAAGGAATTTTTAATTACTTTGATATATGAAAATCTATATAAAAATTTTTCAAATTACCATATAAACAAATTTGAAAAAAGAATTACCTTTAAAAAATTTTAAAATATAGAGAATCTAGCTTTAAAAAGTCATAAAAATTTTTATTTTCTTAATTTATAACCATATATTTTTTTATACTTTTATAACTATAACTCTTTTACGTGCAACTATTGTTATTAAAAAAATAAATACATGACAAAATATAGCTTGAAACTCAAATGATTTTAGAGTTTAGGGTAAAATTACATTTCATTTCGCTTGTAAAATGATAAAATTATTTTAAATTCCAATGACAAGTAAGTTACATGTGAATTTTAAATTGAATTTTGTAGTATTTACTA
Source organism: Catharanthus roseus (assembly GCA_028651295.1). Classification (NCBI taxonomy): domain Eukaryota; kingdom Viridiplantae; phylum Streptophyta; class Magnoliopsida; order Gentianales; family Apocynaceae; genus Catharanthus; species Catharanthus roseus. The sequence goes on from JAPQWS010000087.1 coordinate 8,380,171, forward strand.
TTTTGATAATAATATTTAAATATAAAAAAAAAGTATAATTATAAATCGAAAAATTAAAATGAGAAACAGAACGCACCTGACTGTTGAAGTTTAAAGGGAATATGTCCTTTCTGAAAGAGCACATCAAAGTGATTGAAAATAGAGAAGACAGTAGCCGACTGAGTCCAAAACGAAGCCGCCGGAATGTTCCTCCGGTTTGCAACGCCGGTAACCCACGACATGAATGTATCATACAGAATTACACTGGGCAACGGTGGCTCCAGCTCATCAATCAATTCCTCCACCGGACCTTCCATTTTCGTCATAACTGCTTCAACAAATTCCTGAAAAACTTTGGCTCGTCCTATCTCAGAAGGAATTACATTTGGGATTGTTCCTAAACGGATGTTCTCTGGTCTGGATTCGGAGCCAATGAATCCGAACCACTCTTCTGTAATAATGAAATTTATAAGAATATTTGGTCTTTTTTTGGCTATGAGTTTACAGAGATTCATCATGGGGTTTATGTGGCCTCTTCCCGGGTACGGAATTGCCAACAATTGGCATGTGAACTGCTGCGATTCTCTGGGGGAAGAGTTCACCATTGTTCTGCAGTAAGAGACTAAAAATCAGAGAGTAGAAATAGGGAGAGAGAGTGAACTGCGAAAGAGTTACTAGTCAACGGCCGCCGGCAGCAGCAGTCAGTTATTGGCTAAAAAATTCAATTAAATGGCACTATTGTATTAGTCAATTAGAAGAGGCGGGCTTGAATAGTATAAGATCGAATATTATAAGATCGAGGAAAGCTCATACATGCCCGCATGGGCGCAATCCAATTTATTCTAGACTGCAAAGTTGGTCAAATATTGACTGGGGCAGTGTAAAAATTTAAACTTCTCTAATGTAAAGCAGCTCCTTGTGCGCTTGCCTGGCCTCCAGTGTGCAGAGCTGCATCTTTTACCTGGGCGTCAGACAATCTGATAAGGACCCTATGTACAAGGGATTTCGCATTTTTGGTACCAAAAAAAGCTCATACCCCTCCTACGATAAATAAATATATATGGTTTAAAGAGGTTTTAAACTTATTGAATATAGAGAAGAATATAAAGATTTTTATAATTTTTAAGTATTTATTAATTTTTTTTTCATCTTTACTCATCTTTCTATTAACTTATTTCACTCTTAGTATTTATTTATTTCTTCACTTATGAATGGTAGAAAGGGTATTATGGTTAAAAAATTGTTTTATTTTCAAGACTCTTAATTTGCGTGTAAAAGTTTAAAACCCTTTATATTTATAACCAGAATGAATAATATATTTTGGTGATCCAATATTTGCGATTTATCTACTAATTTGAAAGGGATATATGAGTATAAGGCCTTCAAATTATAATACGAGACTTTTATGATATGTTAAACCATCTCTAAATGACTCAAATTCAAAAACTCTCGCTTAACACGTCAAATAAAAATTTATAAGTAAAAAGATCACGCTATTGAATCAAACGAGTCAGAAAAAGCTCAAAATATTGGTTAATAATAGATTGTATTTTGTGCTTGTCAATATGTGAAAATGAACCAAACACTTAATGAATGGACCAATGATGGGGGAGAATGAGAAAAGGGAAACTGCCTACTAAAATAATGGATGGCACAAAACTTTCTACTTATAGTTAGGCACACCTTTATAAGCCTTAAATTTTTGCACCTCCAACTTTCTTTATAGTTGTCCCGATTTCTTAAATTTTCTCTTTAATTAAGATAAAAAAATTAAGAATTATTATAATTTTTAAAGAATGAGCTGTTTTTGAATGGTTTCTGACTCCTTAAAACAATTTTAAAAAAATTATTATAGAAACACTTTTTAAATTATTTATACTTGTTGATATTTTTAAAAATAAAAATTTTATAAAAAAATAAGCAACGATTATCTAATACGTATTTTAGTATACTTTTTAATAAGTTCCCTTCAATAATAACTTTTTTTCTTTGAAATATATATATTTTTTTAAAAATATTATTTAAAAATATATATCAGACGATTTCGATTATAATAATAGCACTTTGGGCTTAAATTGAGAATATACACCACTATTGGCCCATACAATATATATTCAGATATATGGACTCTTAATGATGGGAAAGATCCATCCATCCAAATTGAACAAGGCAAATAAATAGTTTGAAAATGTAGATATTTTCATTAAAAAAAAAAAAAAACACAAAAAAGAGTACAAGATCACCTATATATATTTTGAGATATTTCTGATTTTATGATACTCTAATACATCTTCTAATACATTTTCGTTATTATTAATTTGTTTTCTAATTTATTATAAAATGAGTGAATTAAATAGTATATCAAAAGAAGACGTAAACAGACGATCATTTCATTTGTAAATCTTGTCAGCAATAAGGATGGAATCAACTCATGTCAAGAGGGTTTGTCGCCTCTCCATTTATTAAAAAATATATTAAGTAGGTATATTCTAAATATGCCTGAAATAAAATGGTAAATTATTTGTTCTTATTATAAGGTAATTTTGCTCTCCCAACCTTTTAATTCTAGTTCCGTCGTGAGTGAGCTAAGCAGGAACCCTTTTCACAAATCGACCCTGCACCAAAAACCAAAAGCAGCAGAAGAATATAATCATAAGCTGAATAAAAACAGACTGACAAAAAAAAAATGTAGAAATTAAAAAAGAGGTAGGAAAGAAGGTGGTCACTAAACAAAACTCGGGAATCGATATGTATAATGCAAAAAAAAAAAATTATCGCCAAATCTTTCTCTCTGATCGAATTTTCTTTAACTCAAAATTTAAATCTTTCATATTCAACACAAATTAAAGGTAGATACGGATTATTTTGAAGAATTTTTGTCAAAAAATATCAATTTTGCGATAAAAAAACCCCAAAATGTACATTTTTCTCAACTGTTTGAGTTTCTCTCAGGTGGGCGAAATTTATTGGAGAATTCTCTAAGAATTTCACCTACCTGGGCGAAACTCAAAAAAAAAAAAAAAAACTTCCTGTAAGAGATTTGAACACATGACCTCATAAAAAGTAGCATAAGAGATTTGAACACATGACCTTATTTGATAGAATTTCTCCGACAAATTTCGTCAGGTTGGGCGAAATTAGAATTTCGTCCATCTAGGAAAAACTCAGATAATTGAAAAAAATGTAATTTTGGGGGGTTTTTTCCATAAAACTTCATACCCTTGCATCGAGAGCAGAAGGTCCGGATTCATTCTCGTCCGGATCCACCATGGAATTTTTGGAATCTACAAAAAACGAACCCGTGTCTTCTTCATGAAAAGACGATGTCCTAACCACCGGAAGCCCTCGAGAGAAACTAGTGATGATTGCCATGAAATTTTCAAAGTCACTCGTAAAAACATTTGAGTTTTGAGTTCGAAAGAATTCGGTTAGAGAATGTTTTGGCAAAAAAAAAATGATTTTTTTCGTTCTATACATACAAATTTTCGATGACCCCTGAAAGTAATACAAGGGGAATTATTTAATGGTACTAAAAAACAAAATCCTTCGTGTATCGGGTCTCTACCAGACTGCCCGACGCTTATGTGGGAGAGGTAAATTATTATTATTACCTTGAGTCTTGGACGTTTATCGGCGTTCATCTTTCTTACTTGGTATCTTATCTTGTTGGAGAAGAGCCTACTTTGCCGCTTTTCTCTGTATCTTATCACACTCGCCTCCCTTCTTCTCCTCTCTTCTTCTTCCATCACTATGGCCACTTCTCCCTCCTGCGTCCAATATCACTATGTATAATATATATATATATATATAAAAGTATAATTTAGTAATCCATTAATTAATTAAAATAATAAATATTTTTGTCCAGGCGATAATTTCTATAATATTATCTCTGGTCGAAAATATGAAGGGTTTTAACTTTGTGGATAAAAATTAAGGATCTTGAAAACAAAATAACTTTTGAATTACGATAAATATAAATGAAAAAAGAAATAGATATAATGATGGTGAAATAAAAACGATAGGTAAAACTTTATATGTATTTTATCATTTTCAATGAAACTAAAACTCTTTATATTTATATTTTCGATCGAAGATGGTACCTGTTATGTCGGGATAAAGCCGACCTTCATGAACCAAAATCAAATACACAAATTCAATGTATAATTTAATTTTGAATTATTATTTATATTTAATTACTAATTTTTACTAATTTAAGGTTTAAATAAAAAAATATATTAATTTTATATGAAACAAATACAAATTGAACTTCAAACAAAATGAATATTTTTCAATTTGTCAGTAAATATTAGACCATACTTATATAATACATAAAAATATACGTTTGGATACGTTGTAGTTAATTACGATCTCTATTTTATATTATTTGTTATTTAAATATATTTTTTATTTTAAAATATCATTTATTTTAATTAATAAATCAAAATAGTATTAAATAATATTTTTTTATATATACCCTATTTTATTGAAGTTAAATACTTGTATGTAAATTTTCATTTATAAAATTATTAATAACGATCAAAAAGAATTTAATCATTTTCTTTTAATTAAATAACTTAATTATTTATTTAATTATTACGTGACACATTCTAAGATGACATATAATATAAATAAGATAAATAAAATTAAAAAATGAAGAAGAAGGTGTGGAGATAACGAGAACTAACATATGCATCGTCGTCGGAGGCGACGGCGGCGGCGGCAGCCCATATAGGAGTCCTGTGAGGCCAAGCTTCCAATACTTGTTCATAATTCAACCTCAAATTCAAACACATGTTTCTTTCATCATCATCATCATCATCATCTTGCTTTATGCTGCTAATTATTAACTCATCATGTGGATTATTATGTCTATGATTATTACTACTATAATCTACTTGTTCGTCAACAGATAAACCATGGAAATCCATGAAATCGGGCCAGCCAGCTGCATATTCTTCATGAGTACTGCTGTCTTCCAATAATTCATCGGCCATATTAATAATATCTTCTTCTTCCTTGTTCAAATTTGTTGAGGAACGATCATCATTAAAGTGTCCCATTTTTTTTCTCTGTTTTTCATGGGTTGGTTTATTTTCTTCTTCTGTGAAGGGCGGCCATGATTGAAGCAGAAGAAGAAAGCTGAGAATATTGGTTGGATATTTTTTCTTCTCCTCTTTCTTTGCCATCTTTCTTACTCTTGCGTGGCACCTTATCTTTTTTGTTATGGTCCCTTCCTTCCCTGTCCCTCTAATTTGACTTAGAGATAGCAATGGGACGGGTGTAACAGAATACTCGTTTTCAATTTATCTCAATTTATTTGACTCTGATTTAATTAGAAATAAGGATGAATTTTGTACTAAACTTGGGATGGATCGGAGATTAAGTTTTCTTTATTCTTAATCCATCCCATTCCTATTTTAAATATATATAATTTTTTTAAAGTAAAATATTAATTTAAATAGTAACAAAATAAATGAAAAAATAAAAAAAATATTAAACTAAATTTTATATTCCGTTAATCTTTACTCTAGTTTCTGAATATTAAAAATAATATATATAATCTCCATTTGAATATCCAATTCCCCAGTAAATTTAACAGGAATAGATTGAAGATAAGACTGAAAAATAAAATATTAAATTAGAAATGAGAATAAATTTCGTATCTATAAACAAAAACGTGTTAAAAATAAAAATAAAATAGAGAGATGGAGATGGGACCGGGAGATGGTGCCTCCGCCTCCATTGCCACCTTTAGTTTAATCTATGTCGTCTATGTTTTATTCCTCCTTGGACTTTGAATGGAAAGTGCAAAACCACCTAGGATTTTTTTCCTTTGGGCCCTTCTGCCCTTATGATTTTTTTTTTCTTTTTAACAAAAAATTATTTATTATTTGATTAAAAAACAAAAAAATTATTATTTTCATTCTCACAAATCACTTTATCTCTCTTCAATAATTTTCCCTCTTATCTGGTCAATATATTATCAAAAAAATTGAAAAAAAAGTATCATATGAAACGAGAAATTCAATTATCGAACATGTTTATATCTTTACTCATAAACTTTTAATTTTATTAAGTCACATTACGCTTGTTATTTTTGAATGCATAATAACTAACAATATTTCATCCTTAAACAAGTAGGGAGTCTATAATTCAAAAACTTTTTTATTTTTTTATTTATTTAATCTCATATTTTTTAATAAATAATTTAATTACAAAAATATATAATAAAAAAAGAAAAACTCACTTTTTCCCATTTAAAAACCAATCCAGCTGATTTGGGCTAAACCATACACGAAAGAGGATGTGGCCCATGGGCTTCCAACTTATCAGTTGAAATTTGGGCTTGCATAAAAAACTCCCAAATTACTCATAAGCTGGGCTTTAAAGCACAACTTTTCAACCCAAAATAAATAAAGGGGCCGATAAACCTAACTCGGGAATATGAATGTATAGCGTGAAATAAATTATTATTTTTCCTCATCTTTTTCTCTCTACACAGTTTCTCTCTAACTTCTCTCTACTATTTTCCACTCTAAAACTAAAATTTTTAACATTGAACTTGAATTGGAGGTAGATATAGATCATTATGAAGAATTTGTAGAAGAAAATATCAATTTATTTTTTTTTTCAAAACTGGGCTCGGATCGCCCGGACGGACGATCCAAACATGGGCGGATCGCCCAGATGGGCGACCAGCACACATCCGGGTCGCCGGCCCAGGCGATCCGAGGTTTTATTTTTTTTTAAGGAAGAAAGAATTTTTGTAAGTATTTGGAAAACTTGAAACATGAATAACTCTGCGATTGGATGTCCGTTTCACGCATATTACCACTCGTTTTGATGGTTCTCGTAAAGATAAACGCAACGGCATCGTCGAAAAAGTGATCCGGACGCATTTCAGACAGTATGGTAAGGGTCCTATGAACAAGAGATTTCACCTTTTGGTACCAAGAAAACATCCCAATCCAACCTTAATTGCAATGACAAGAAAACTGGTGGGTTTAGATAATTCATTTTCACTTAAAAAAGCCATTGATTTCCTTTTAGAAATGTGACTAATTTGGAACTCAATTCATGCACCTTTCCGACAAAGACTTGAATTAGTAGTAACTTCAACAAATATTTTATAAGATTTATTTAGACTTGAATTATCATGATATGTGATAAGGTGATAGTTCATTAGTTAAAGCATTTTCCTTTCGTGATGTATTAAAAAAGAACAATTATAATGCATTTTATGCTTATTGACGTACGTGCATTAGGTAGCATCATTATAATAACAACACTAAAAGTTGATTCTTATATATATATATATATATTTTAAACTCTACATATGTGCGTGACGGACCTACACTATTCTAAGGGAGTCCGCCAACCCCTCATCCGATTAGAAATACCTTGAATATGATGTATTTTGATGGTATGTACCCTAAAGTAAAATTAAGGGCAACTAACACTGTCATTCAAGGCAAGTTACGGCGTTTCTTAAGGATTATTTCACTTTGTTTATCTTTTTAATTGAAAAACACTTAGAGAAATGACGTCGTTTCATTAAGGTCTCTTTAAAAAAGAACACAAATTTAACCGGTAGTATATTATAAATATGAAACTTTCTTCTTTCCTCAAATACATTCCTAAAATTTATTTCTCTCCTAACCCCAAAAAACACTGTAGCCTCCCTCCATTAGTTACCCATAGCCGCTCGCCACTCTCTTTCTAGTCATTAGATAGTACAAAACTTGACTTCACATCCTTAAATCTCTTATTCCGTCACTATATATATGTGTGTGTGTTTTCACTTTAGGAGGACAGTGCAATTTTCATTTATACATCATAGAAGAAAGTAATTTGAATAAAGATTTTTAGTTTGATAAAAGATAATTTTGAACTAAAACATTACCTAAAAAAAACACCATCTATAATTATTAAATCAAGTGACTAATTGGTGATACGAGTTCATTTATATACTTTGAGAGAATATATATATATATTAGAATTTGGATTTGGACCTAACTCACTACAAAAGGTACCTCAAGAAGGGAGGACTGCTTACAGGGACAGAATCAGGACAAAAAGGTTTGGGGGCTGAAGAACAATAAAAATTCTGCTAAAGTTTCGTCTATTTATAAATGTATTCCAAGTACAAAACTATTCAAATAATTTCAAATTTACAAATAAAATAGCAAGTTTTGAGGTTGTATTGAAAAAAAAAAACTGAGGGGGGCTTGAAGGTAAAATACCTAAAAATTCTAAAGTTTTTAAAATTTTTCGGGGGCTCAAGCCTATCCGAGCCATCCCTGGTTCCGTCCTTGACCGTCTAAACTTTTATAACGAGTAATTATTTCTTAAATACTAGCCACGTAAAATTCTCAACAATATGTATATATATATGTGAGAAGATGAAGTTTAAAGTCAAAGAAAATCCACATTACAAGGCAAGGCTTCCATATTCCCCCCTGAATGTCTGTATTTAGACGGTTTCTTTGATTTGGATTTCTCCTCATATTTGAGGGCTCGAGGCCGTAAACCTTCCAAGCAAAAAGGTTACCTTCTTATAAGATATGGGAAATCTCCAAATTCAACTACTATTATTTTTTTATTTGTTCAGAATCGTCTCGTCTGTACCATTTTATATATACATTATATATCACCTTTTTTTATAATATATATAAAAAATTATATATATATATATAGACAATTCAAGCCGCTTTTTATATTATAATGTAAATTTTTGACTTGTTTTTGGCATATTCTAAATTAAAGTCTATGTTTACTTAGAGTTCATATCAAGATTTATAAAGTATTTTTTAATATTACATTATAATTTTTTTTCAAACTTTAACTCATCAAGAAATCGGTTGTCGTTCTTTTGTTTAATTGGTTAGACTAATATAGGTCTCAATATATAGGCTATTATTTAAATAAATGATATTAAAATTTATTATTTTTATTTTTATAAAAAGTAGGTACTTAAAAGTGTACTCGACCATCATAAATGATTCAACCATTTTGTAAATATTAATTGTTTTCTTAGAGATCGTATAAGATTTTTTAAATTAAGAAATTTATATTAAACTTTGAAATAAATTTGTTATAAAAGTAACATTTCCGAGCAACTTTTTTGAAAGAAAATTTATTAGAATCTCCTTTTCGATTTCATTTGAATTTAAGACATATAAATTAGTATGATAGAAAGTGTTTCTATTATTGAATTAACTATTTTTTTCTCGGATCTATATATGGCTAAAAGCTAAAAATAAAAATAGGGAAGAAGAAATTAGAGAGATGGTCACTTATTTTCCAAGATTTTGAGCATATTTTTTTTTAACAAATCAACATTCATTCCATATCAAATTTTAATGGAGATTTTCAGCACTATTATTAATTATGACTCGTCAAGTTCACCAATTTTGAATTCTCAAAAAAAAAAAAAAAAAAAAAACCCAATTTTGATATGTGTATAGGTAGGTTGCTTTTTCTTAGGTAGAATGTTCTGTTCTTCAAAAACCTCATTTCCAACGTTGACATTGCAAGCCTAGTCACATTTTGTGATCTTGCCTTACTAGTTTTGGTACCGGTAAGAAGTGTACAATCTTGATTAATTCAGACTTAGTCCACAAAGTATCAGTAGAATTTCAGTTTGACCTCAAACGTTTCAAAGTATCATAAAGAGAGTTCGAATATTCGACCTTTTATAAGATGTTAATTTATATAAAATTGTACCAAAAAATCACCGGGTTGAAGTTAAAGTAATTAAAGCCATGCAGATTACAATTAGTAGGTAATGCCTTCCAATGGTGGCGTGCCAAATGAGGCAGGCAACATCTATTAATTTGATCATCATTGAAAAATAAATATGCAAAAAACCAAATGGGGTTTGAGAAGCACATTCCACCTTATTACTACTATTGTGATATTGGAGATTCATGAAGCAAATGTTAACCCTACTTCACTCCTACTCCATCTCACATGCTACCGTTGACTATATCAACTTTCCCCTTCTTCTTCATACCTATATTTAGAGCTCGGTATCCGAGAATCATTGACTAATTCAAAAGGAGGGGACCGAGAAGCACAAAACATCCAAACAGTCACACGAGTTATTAAAATCACTCACTTAACATGGTAGATAAAGGACCTTCTCATACATACCTGTGCTTCTTCTTCTTCATCATCTTCTTTTATTGCTAATATTATTATATTTATCAGATGAGATCATAAGCTGTGAAGCTAATTTTTTCACATATTCATCAAAGTTGATGTGAAAGAAAGGGAAAAATAATTATAAGATGAATAAAAAAGAGGGATAATTAAAGTCTTTTTTTTTTCATAACTAACTGGTTAGATTAAAACATGAGAGGAACACAACACAATGACAAGAAGTTTGATGATGATGATGATGATTATGTCCAGAGAGACTCTCTCTTAAGAGGGTCTTGAATTACACTGCTAGAAGAAGCATAGCTAAAATACTGCTGTAAATTACTGAAGTTAGAATTAGAAGTGGACAAAAGAAGTGATTTCTCATCTGGAAGTTCCATCTGGGTTGTTGTAGTAGTAACATAGGAAGTTGCTGTAGTAGTAGTCTCTGCCTGCTGTTCTTGCTGCATCTGGATGCATAGTATCTCTGCTTGTGCCACTGCTAATTGCATCTGTAACTGAGAAACTTGATTCTGCAGATAGGAAATCGCCCCAACGCATCCATAAACAGGGTCTCTCATTCTTGCATTCGCTTCGTACACCAAACTGCTCACTGCATCTCCTCTCTGATGAACAGGTAGCTCCTAAAAGCAAAAAGGGGAAAACAAGAATGTATATATGTACATATTAGCACCAAGACTTTGTTAAAAAGGGAAAAGAACATGATAATACTAATGCAAAATCGTGACACTTTATCGTTAGCACCAAGAATTTGTTAACACTTCTCAACCGTTGGTAATCGAACTGCTAATACTTTTATTGAATGAAGGACGAATTAGGCCTGTTCACATTAAGGGTTGGACTATACGGGCACATGCACTGAGTTCATATTAGTTTTACCGATTAGTGAAGATTTTTTTAAAAGCTAAATAGGGAGAAAGAAGGAGGAAATACCTGCAACATCTTGCTGACATTACTAGCACCAAAAACTTTGTGGACAATGGCAAACTTATGAGGATCATCAGGAGGAAAGTAAGGGGCAAAGATACAGTCTTTGGCGCAACGTCGCCTCAGCAATTTGCAGGAAGCACAAGGTGAACTTCCTCCCATGATAAGAACAGAAGAAACAAGTTCAGAGAAACAAATATATTATTGAAGAGAAACTGATAATAATAATAAAGCAAAGAAGAAGAAGAAAAGTGTGCAGTTGGGAACAGAATGAGCTAGCTGGGACACCTATTTATAATCGTTATAAGTTTTGAGTTAGGCCTTAGCATAGCATAGAATGGATCAAGAAATAAAATATTTGAATAAGTCTATTTTAAGTTTTTAATAAATAATTTTTTTTTTAAAAAAAGGGAGAAGTTTTGGATGTTCCAGGAGTTGAAAAATGTAACCCATGAAATCTGCAAAGCCTCCATGCTTGATTTTACAATTCTAACCTCCTAAAATCAAGATGAAGACTGTGACCGTCAAGGTTAAAAAGGTCCATACAATGCTGATCAATATAGAAAGAAAGAAATCGTCGTGGAGAATCAAGGGTAAAGAAGTTGACCACCGCCATGCCATGGTGGTCTGCTTAAGAGGCTGGCGATCGATCTATGGAAAGTTTGTTTAGTTTCCACGTTCCTGTTTGACCCTTACTTCTTCCAAATGATGGTATTTTCTATAGACTATTTTTCTTTCCATGCAAATTAAATTAAATTAAAGAAAAAGAGAAAGTTCTGCTAATAATAATAACAATAATAATAAGTAGTATTTAAATGAATATAGTATTTGTTGCTAATAGACAAAAGTGCAATAAATTCATGAGAGACAAACAAAGATTAGGGTTTTATGAATTTCAATATATGTATATATGGGGGTTGTGAAACTTCGCAAAACCCTAGCCAGCCCTAACCGAGGGAAAGATGGGTTCGACGTGAATGTTTGTTGGCGGACATTCACATGGTAGCATAAATTTGATGGACATGAACCTCTACATAACCCTCCTATTATTTTTCATCAATAGGCACAATTAGCTAATATCTTTGTTTTTTTTTCTCTAAAGAGTGTATTTTTCCCATAAATATTTTTCAAAAGTCGAATAGGTTCATAAATATTAATTTATTACTTTTTTGTTACCTAAATATTTTATTTTTGGTAGAATAAGTACTTTATAAACAAAAATGTCCTCACCTTAACGGCTAAAAGAAATGGTTAAATGTCAAAATTGAAAATCCTCTCGCCTTAACGGCCAAAAGAAATAGTTAGAAAAAGATAGATGCGATTATTTAGTTTAAAAACAAACAATGCAAAGTTCAGATAAAGAAGAGATTGTAGAATTCAAAACAGAATTGCTAAATTTTATTAACACAAATTAAAGGGATGGTATAACCGTTTGCATAGCAAGTACAAAGAAATAATGAAAGTGTGATTAGCATGCTCTCGTGACAAGGTTCATAAATATTTTAAGAGTGGAATAGGTACATGAACATTAATTTTTTACTTTTAAGTACCCGAACCTTTTATTTTTGTTAGAATATGTATTTTATGGACGAAAATGCCCTCATCTGAACGGCAAAAGAAATGCTTAATGGACAAAATAAACAGAATTACATATTCAACGAAGAATAAAATGTTTTGAGTACCAAAAAGTAACAAATTGATGTTTATAGCCTATTCCACTTTTAAAAGATTTTAGGGAAAATATACCATTTAACCTTTTCTTTTTCAAAATTCTTTTTTTAACAAAACGAATGAGAGAGAATTAAATTTGTAAAATTAATAGTTCATAGATCATAGTTGAATATATATTTGTCAAAAAATTTCTCCAAATAAGTGCAAAGGGGCCTGAAAAAGGCAAATCTAATGAATTATGCTGTCATAACCCTGGTTTTATCATAAATCTTACATAAATTACTTATAAAAGAATAATAAATAAATAAATCTTGCATAAAACATGGAAAATGAGTGATATTGACTGGTTTAATTAATTTTGTGAAGAAACACTGTAATTACTAAAAAAGGAAAATAGAACAATGATATTGAAAAAAAAAAGAAAAAAAATCTAATCATTGGTCATTCTTAAGAGCTGTTCCCCTTAAGCCAGAAAAGGAAAATTGTTCTTGGGTCCTAGTTAAAGAGGGGAAGATGGCATTTATAAAAATTGTTTAGAGTTCATTCTTTTTTTTTTTTTTTTAATTTTGTAGATTTTTTTTGTCATTAATAATATTTTGAAAATTTTATTTAAATAAAAGTACGTTCCCTAAAAATTAAAAGTATAATTCTTCACTCATAAATATCATTTATCCCAACTCCTCCAAGGATGATCTTCATGTATGAATCCCAAAAGGAAGAATAAAAGTTAAAACGTTTAAAATAATAGCTAAAAAGGCCATTCATTTTTTGTCAACTTAAAACCAATTTTTTTTTTCATGTTTTCACTTATATTATTCAACTTTTTTATCATTAAAATGCCACCATACATAAGTTTTTCTGATATCTTTGAACCGAAACCATTACGTGACTTACACATGATCTATTCATGAAAGGTCAAAATAGCATTATACTGTCCTTATGTAATGATAAAAAAGGAATACAAATAAAATGCAAGTAAAAAAATGCACATGAAAGATATATACTTGTATTCATAATATGATTATTGATTGGTAAATAAGATAGTGTTATGTTTATTTTATCCTTTTATGAACAAATAATGCGTAACTCACACCCAAAGATATTAGAAACCACTGTATTTTAGCGCGTTTGACAATTCATAAAAAATTATGGCAACAAAAAAAATTTCTTAAATTAACAAAACGTAAAAATGTGAAGAGTTTTTTTACCTATATATTCTCTAACAATTTGTATTGTGTGCAAAATAAAGATTAACAATGAAACTTTAAGTAACTAATTGATTGTTTAAAAGATTAAGGAATGTATAAGCACAATGAGACATTGTTAAATAGCTCACATTGAATTAATTCAAAAATGAAGATACAAATGTCAAATAAAAAAAAGACTTCTTACACCAAAAGGGCACAAAAAAACAACTTCAATTATTCTTTTATTAACATTCTGTCCTATTTTGAGTCTAGGCTCATTTTGAATTACAAAATATTTTCCTAAGCACAAATTTAGGTATTCACCATATATAATATGACAATGTGCATGTACATATAAATACATATATAATTCATGATATATAATTAACGTGTCATGTGATCATTCTATATATTTATAAACTAATTTTATTGTTGAAACGAAATACCTTTCAAAAAAGACTACTCTCACTTATTAAAAATATACATTTTATAAAGAAGATCAATTATAAAAATAAATTTTTTTTACACATTTCAAGGATCATGTATTTTATACTAATTTCTAACTCTAAATATCTATTTATTTTCCTCTCATTTTTTTTTATCTTGGCATAAATGGGGTTTTCTTTGAAAATTTACATTATTTTAAAAAAGACATGTAAGTTTAAAAGGAAGGAGTACTAGTAAGAACCTCTCCAACCTTGTCTTTATTCGTAGCTTATTCTAGTACTTGGATATGAAAATCATCCTCGTCTCCATGCCTGAACTCATCCTCTAACAAGGACAAAAACTTTGTCACCAACTAAGAGTTACTACTACTTTGTTTCTATACGGAATAACCATGGCAGTGTTGCCTAAGCAGCAGGGAGCATAGTTTTTTCTAAATCTTCTTCTTATGAGGAACTAGTATAATAATTATAGCTGGAAAATCAAGACGACAACAGTAACAACAACCCACCAAGGATTTAATGAGAAAGAGTAAATGAGATCCGACAAGAAGCTGAAATCTAAAGAAAACTTAAAAAGAAAACCAAAAAAAAATTCTAATTCAGAAGATTAAAATGAACAAGTAGAGAAGTCTAGTTTAGTACGAATTTTTAAAGCAAGAAGTCACATGCATAGTGATAAGATTTAAGTAAGACATTATATAAGCAGGCATCTGATTCACCATTAAGTTGGCAATTGGCATGAAAGTAATTAAAAAGATTCCTCTAAGCTCAGAGAGAATTGTTATTGCTATACAAAAGAAGACTTGAAATTAAATCAATGACAGTATTAGCTACTTCCACCATATAGTATACTAGTTGTATAAGACATTTAGCATTGTGGCCTGTGAATTATGCATCACGAGGTTTCTGAACTGATACTCCTAAATTATAAGTGTTGTAGTGCCCTAAGATCGATTCCCTCACTCTTGCATTTAATGCTTTCCACATGATTCCAAGCTTCTAATCTTCTATTCCGAGGAGAAAAGCTCTCTTTTCCTAGTAGTCATAGCAATTCCATGGAGTCGTATATTTTACTAAACTAAATGTACACTTGTTTTATGAAACAAGTCAGTCCCTACTCCTCACTCTTAGACGTATAGATTCTTTTACCTCATTGTAATCAAGTGCCAGAACCAGCAACTCACCCACCATTTTTTTATACCTATGAAATAGGTTCCGTATATAAAGATACATTGTTTTAACTAATTCAAACTCTACATCCTAAATGTAAAATACTTGTACAGGCTTAGTTTAAATCAAAATAAGTATAATCTAAAATTTTTAATAAAATACTACTAAAAGATTCAAAATTTGAATCACTCTTGACATTCATAGTACTACTCATTACATCAAATTATCAAATTTCTCCCACCCAACCTTAATTACCACAGTAACTAAACAATTTATTTTTTAGCAAAATTACTAAATGATATATATATATATATACACACCGAATGAAATTAGTTAGGCCCACTATAGAGGCTTCCTCTAGTTAATTTCAAAGACATGCACAAAGTTTGAGGTGGTCATTGCTAATTGGGTAGTATATTTTTTAATTTTGACAACTGAATACACAAAATTAAATTTCCATCTAATTGAGTTGGTTTTTATAAAAACTAATAGGAAATTTTGAAAATTTTGGCCTTAATATTCAAAAAAGTAAAAATTTTCAAATTTTTAAAGTTGACATTTGAGATCTAAGAGTTTTAAACGATATTTTTTAAGATAAAAACTTTTTTAAAATTAAAGAATACTTATCTAATTGACCCTGTCTTCACAATTTGAAGTTTTAAAATTAACCCATACTACTATATAATACACATATTGATAGATCTTGATTGATCAAGTCCTGATATACAGATTAAATATCTACTAGTACCAATACTAGTAAAATTCAATGCACTATTTTCATTTATACGATCACACTATTGAACAGGAAGGGTATTTTTTGTGTACTAGTACTACTACATGTTTTATTAATTAATTGAAGTAGTGTGTGTATTAGTGTACTATACTACCTCACGAAACGCGGTTACAGAGAGAGGCCTACTACGCTCATGGGGGGTAGGAAGAAAAAAGACAATTAATGTAGACAGGAAGAGAACCTTGTAAAACTTAGTTTAATATGGGAGCGTGTTTTTCAAAATGAAGTGCGAAGTATTAGAAAAAAAAACAGACATCTTCACCGTCTTAGAGAAAATAAAAACATACTACGACCTCCAATGCGCACATTAAATGCGCTTTGTGATATGGAAGATTCGGTAATGTTTTTTTTCAAATCCTCAAAGGGTGGTGTGGTGTGGTGTGAGACTCAAATTTGACAAAATACCCCAACTTCTACAGTGAGAGACTGAGAGAGAGAGAGAGAGGTTTTTGAGATTCTCATTTTCGTTTTAACCTCCTGATCAACAGGTCCCATTTTTCGCCCCCCTCTTAGGTTTTCAGTGCATACATGTCTATCCAGAACGTAACTATTCAAGAGTCGAGACAAAATTGCATGGAGAGATTTTTCTTGTCTAGTTCCACTTCCACACAGAGATGATCAAGGAAGGAATATATCTTTGAAAAGAAAAATCAAGGGAATAGCAAGGTGTTAATAGAAATAAATTTAAAAGAGAGAAGTAGAATTAAGTTAATTGGCAAAGAACTCTATCAAATTAGACGTTTCCAGCAGAATGATTTAGTGTATTTCACTATTTTAAATTGCAAAAATTATTTTAAAAATTTTACATATGTATCAACTCTCCATTAAGCTGGTACACCCATTGACTATTCAGTGAATTAATTTTTTTTCTTTAACCTGTCATCTCAGTTTTAATTTAGATTCTCTTTTAGTGGTCAAGTAAATCAAGTAATAAGTAGTTTATAATTTAACCTATGCATCTGATCTTTTACTGGTTTTATAATTCTCCACTGGCTATTGTCCTTTTCTCTTTTTTTTTTTTTTTTTTTAACAATATTAAAACTATCCACAGGCACCTTGAACATTTGAAGGAAAAAGTTAACAATCGAATATCTATCTCACAGTTACAAAAAAGTCGACAATAAAGTTTCACAAAAAAAAAAAAAAAAGAAGAAGAAGACAAACATGAGAGCACATCTAATGCTGCAAAATGTTCCTGAATGCATAGAATTAATTACAGATTCCTTTGTCAGTTGTGATCTGTGGAGTACTCAACCGATTACTAAAACCATCGGCACTAGACTAGTACTGGTCCATAATGTTCATTAAGCTGGATTACGCTGGAAACTGTTGATTACAGGTTTCCAGCCTGATTATGCCCGCAGCAAAGTTTTGGCTGTGTTTTTGTGACTAAACCCATTATAAGGCCACTGGCCCACTAGTCCACTACCCATATACGACTTGACCACCTTCTCCCCTAAAAATCAAGCCAGGAATTTCATGTGATGGCATGGTTGGTCTAATGACCGGATGATACAATCATGTCATCTTGCAGGAAAATTTTAACTAGTATTGCTGGATGGTATACTTTTCTCTGAATAAGCAATCAGGAGACATGATAGAATTAAATGTATGATACTCGTACCATATTCGGCGTGCTTGCAATGCCACCACTTCAATTCACCAAATTTGCCTTGCCACTAGCGATTCTCGACATCCTGTATCAAAAATAAGAATAATATCCATAAACCTTATGAGGAGAATAAGTTGCCTATTAGGATAATATGAACAACTATGTAAAATATGATTTTCAAACAGATGAAAGAAAACCATAAGCAATGTACAGAAGTCGAAATGTCCATAACGGGCAGCAGGTTACCAGTTGCATACGCTGGTGTTCGAGCAATTTCCGCTCATTTCGTCTTTTGATTCCCTTTCTGAACAAAGAGCTTCCTGAAGATGGCTTTTCGACGAAGACATAAGTTTGCTCTGTTAGCTGTTGGGCTGTTTTCTTCTTAATGTGTTCGGCAGCGTGAACCTGAACTGAAACATTATTAAACAGCATTAATATATATAAAAAAATTAACAACACCTCAATGAACTAGAAGTATAATTGAGTTCCAAATATAATCCACCAGAACTGAACTGAGCATAAGGGTTACAACTATGTCGAGTGGAAATGCTCCAATAGGATATCAAGTACAACATCTCTTCTGCCCAGTGGCTAGTGTAACAGATAATTCCAGGTTGCTCAAAGTTGCCTTTATCAATTAGTGTCCAAGAACACTAGCCAATCTTTTAATGAAATTTCTGGGTATCAAATAAAAATGGTAGAAATTACAGATAATGCAACTAAGCATGCTTATGGACTGGCAGACACGAGTGGATCTGAATTGAGAAAATTTATGCTTTCTACAGTATCATTCAAATCAAGACTTGCGCAAATAAGAACACTTCCCCACAGGTTCAAGGATTATGTAAATTAGGGAGTTTGATGACAATGTTGAATAGAGCTACCGGTTGAACTGATGGATAAAGCATGTCACCAAAAATGCACTGAAGCTAACCATTAGTACAAGCTGGTTTTTACATGAGTAATAATTTAACACAATTTAAAGAATATTCTATAATAATTTCAGAAGACTATACAAAATTAGAAAGATGGGGTTCCTTGTATTGATTTGATCTGAAGTAACAGTGTGGATGAACTTAAATTCATGATTTACCCATAATAATATAGCAACTGCTGCATAAACAACACAACTTTTCATCAGTTGATAAAAACCTCTCAGGCCAAATAACAAGAAGTAACTGAGAAGTGCATATAATTGTTAACGAGATTCGCATCCTCATATAGAAACCAAAATTGAGAAACAAGAAAAATGAGCACTGCCAATATGATTGGCTAGGAAGGTGGTCACAGGGAATGAAGTTTTATATCCACTGAGCAGTATTGGACCAATCATTCCAATAATTTTGAACACTCAAATTAACATTAACATGATGGGACAGTTCAATAAAGCTCTCTGTAAGTGCTTCAATTAGATAAGAACTATTCCACCTAGTTTCAAAGAACTCAACGACCAGATCGATACTTATCACATCACACTGTACCACTATACAATTCATTGGAGATGCATCATTCTTTTATCTGTTTAGTATGTGAGATATCTAGTGTATCAGAGTTATGAAAGTTATAGTCATACCAATAATTTTGAATACTCAAATTAACATTAACATGATAGGACAGTTCCGTGAAGCTTTCTGTAAGGGCTTCAATTACATAAGAACTATTCCACCTAGTTAACAAAGAACTCACTCGATCACCAGATAGATACTTATTACATCACATTGTACCTTCTACACAATTCATTGGAGATGTATAATTCTTTTATCTGTTTAGTATGTGAGATATCTAGTATATCGGAGTTATTAATCCTATCATGAGGGAAGGTCCTACATCATACCAGATTGTGTAGAAGCTAAGATTGTTGCAGTATCATAAAGCGTCCTG